>CM057350.1:207803774-209003774 GCA_030015575.1 Agapanthus africanus
GGATCATACTAGTGGGGACATGCTAGTCCATAAGTACATCCTTCAAGGTCCCTAGTCGTGGGTGTATCGAGACGGGGCATCGATATACCAGAGTAGACTAGCGTATACCTTCTCGACCCATACAGATGGGCGATGGATGATCCTATATCCATTGGTGTTTGACATCAGAGATGATATACGGGTGCTCAGTGGAGACTGGGTACACTGGACGGACTCGCTGAGAACTCCCAGATGGTATTATACCTTACGTCAGATGGCAGTTCTCTGGCGACACTGGTACAGGTTAGTCTGTAGACCCGAGATCGTCATACAGTCTTGTGTGATTCCCACTGTGCTTTGATTTCCACCTTACCACGTCCAAGAGGGCGTGCAAAACGGTGGTTTTTGGGTACAGTCCCGAATCACATGGAGGCAATGAGCGATAGGAGGGGATTCGTCTCTCCCGGTATAGGGAGTTGATGTTGCGCTGTGTTCGATTGGCCATAACCGGAAATCCCTGGTCAGGGTTGTTGAGATTTACTGGTAAGTGTTACCAGTAGTTTCTCGAACTGTTATAGACCTCATATCGACACGACTTATCGAGCTATTGGGGTCTGACGTTTACCACCCCTAGGCAAGATATGCGACATATCAGACGATGAGACCGGACTGTACGGTTAGTGTTACTGGTTGGATTCACAGGAGTGTGAGCGGGCTTGCTCGTTGATCTTCTGATCGCTCAATACCCAAGTGGCCGTTGTGTTTAGCAGACCGCTTGCGGCTTGTGGGTATTTGATATGATCATCGCCTGCTGCCGGCGTATTGACGAGTCTTTAGAGTCCTACACAGAGGTTTCCTGGCTCAAGCGAAACGAAATAGGAGCGCATATGAGATATGTGCGGGACCGAGAATAATGCGTGTATGTGATACCGTATTCTATTCTCGCGATGAATGTATCGATTGGTTGTATGCGATATAACCTAGTTATCGAATCGAGGATTGATTCGATAAGTCGATACATTGGATATTAGTCGGTCATATGCGATATGACCGGATCGTTAAATCAAGTGTTGATTTAATGATTTGATGTATAATTATATATTTGATATATTACTTTACTTTAACTAGTATTTGTTCACTTAAGATGGATTTTCTCACTTGATGTGCACATGTAGTATATGTGATATATTTTTGTGCACTAGCTTGTATTATGTTTGATGATACATGCAAACCTGGGTGTATGTTTGATTTAAACCATGTTTAGGTTAATGGTTAGGGTTTCATTTACTCATTTATTTACTTTATTCTTTTTGGCAAAAGAATAAAATGGTGGCTTTTTTGTTTTATACTTGAAGCTTTATAAAGCTTTGAAAAGTTTTGACCATTTTGTTTCTTTCCTTAACCCTAACCATTTACTTAAACCCTAGTTTATTCTCTACACTTGTTAACTCACCCATGGTTGCAATATGATAAGGGTCACTTGAATTTTCTATTTAATTAATTCATTCTTTTTCTTTCTTTCTTCTTCTTCTTGAAGAAGAAAGAAAAACCCTTTCTTGAAAATTGTCAAGTGATGAATCCAAGTGAGAAATCCAAATCCAAAGTGAACCCACTTCCTATTTCTTCATCCTCTACCACTTGCCATGTAGTATAGGGTGTTTTCTTCACAAGTTTCATGACTTGGTGAAGTTGGGGCTCGAGTTAGAGTCGCCTCGACGTAGATCATCTTTGGCATCGAAGTCATCGACCTAGCCCGATCATTTCTTCGATGAAACCACCGCGAGAGTCCAGGATTCCGATGGTTGCAGCGGAGGGACGTCATCACGGAGCTAAAGGAGTGGTGGACCGGATCTACAAAGGTTGTAGTCCCTTTCACTTAGCAATAAAGTTGTTTACTTGCTTACTTTTCGCCTAAACTCTAGTTAACGATCTTGCTAAGGGTTGTTCGGCACCTAGAAAATTTGAATTTGGCATGGTTGATACATTGTGGAACCTCATTAGTGTGCCTAGGAACCCTACAGTGGTATCAGAGCCTAGCTAGAGCCTTAGACGATGAGTAGACGAAGTTAGAAACCCGATCGAACCCCGAAACCCTAAAAATAACCCTTTTCTGTACATTTTTTCAAATCGTGGAATTTTGTGAATTAAAAATATGCAGAAAAATAAGCAGGATTTTCTAGGAGTTACTGTGGAATACGAGCTTCTAAATCGATCAAGTCACCGCGGAACCGCGGCACGAGCATGGCTTGTGCGGCGGTTCCGCGGCCGTACGGTCGCCTCTTTCATCGAATTTTGCACAGTAATTTCTATATTGTAGTGCTGTTTTTTCTGGGAATTTTTAATCTGTACTCAAGAGTTGAGTTTTCTGGGTTGTTTTGGGAGTTCGTAGATTTGATCGGATTGTCTAACTTTGTCTATGTGTTTTTCCAGATTATTTTAGAACATGTTAGAAAGTTCGACCGGATATAAATACCCACTTTTTCCCCTGCCTGGAAATTTCCAGTTGTTGGATTTTTCTGTAGTTTAATAACGTTCTAAGTAGTGCAAGTAACGCGATGGACCCTCTAGAAGACAACAAACCTTAACTCGATTATGTGACCGTCTTGAACTGCCCTTTGAACCTTAGGGTTTGGGGCAGTACGGCGTGCCACATGTGAGGCGTTGGCTTGACCCTTCTACGGCTGGACCGTTGGTACTGAGGCATGAAGTGAATGTTTTTAAATTTATTTCATGTGTTGAGCTGTTTCGGGAAAACTTGGGTGTTTGATTGTTCGATCGGAAAGTTTAACATTTTCTATTTATCTGGAATGTGATACAATATTTGGAATCCACAAATACTTATGAGATAACTGATTTGGATGTTATAAACATAGCACTTTAGTCTCACTTGATCGGTTTCCACGGAATTTTGATGCGATCAAAAGTCCGTCGCAATCACGTAGCGTACGCGGATACTCGCCGGGTAAACTTAATAGACAGTCATGCCCCATAGCCCCGACCAAGTGACTGTAGGAGAATCCCGTCGCCGAAAGCATCCGTTCGGGTGCTCGCGGCAGCGGTGTTCCGCCTTGGTGCACTTCGTCGATGGCATCGGGGGTGCGGCCGCCTACAAAAGTTTGCGACGAGTATTCGATCAAAATGCCAGGAATCTTGTTGAATTGCCCGACTTTATATTGAAAAGTGTTTTCGATATTGAGACTAAAATGCGGGGTTTATAATTGTTAGGCATGCGATGTCTAAGGAATTCATTTGGTTAGGCATGCGATATCTAAGAAGGTTGCGGATTCCAACTGTTGTAGTTTTACACTTTCTTTTCTGTGACCGTAAGTGTAATATGTGATATCGCCGGTTTCGTTGCTATATGTCAACGACAATTGGGATATGCATGTTTACTTACGTTGATGACATGTGATATTATGTGTTGCTGGATATGTTATATTGGATCGTCGTGTTTGAATAGCCGGGTTTTTTTTATGTGAGATGAATGCTTTTCATTTTCATTCATGTAAAAACTTGTATGTAATATTCTTTTATTAGGGCACTTCCAGGTTGCGGAAGATGTCACCCATTGTATATTATTTACTTTTCCGCACTAGGATAAACCCAAGGAGGAGGGCACAAGTAACCGGGTTCTATGGTCCAGTGGGAGACCATCTCGAGGAGTCGAGTCCGGGTGTCCTAACTCTAGAATTGGTAGGATTGCTTGCCGCTCTCGTAGGGGTCTAGGGGTGTGGGTTTGGCTATTCATCGCGACTGTGGAATCCGTGTTTTATACTGGCTCGTATTGAAAACACGGACGTCCTAGTATATCCAATGTTTCATATGATTCTTTTGCTGCGATATCTGTGATGTGATCATTTGATGTTCTGTGATAAATACTGTATATAGTATATATGATATATTATATAGACGTTACTTGTGTTTTACACCCGCGCTAGCCCTGTCCCGCTCTGCCGTTAGTCACCTAACCTAACGGTGCACGAGGGGACATCGAGGCGAATGCGGATGGCATAAGTGTACGTCGTATTTATCTGTGATGTTTAGGTGGAATTAAATGATGGGACTTCATTAATATGATTAATGAAAGAAAAGAAACCTAAAAGATGTTGTGGAATCGAATTTTCAAAAACAGGTAGCTACAGTTCTTGCTTTGCATCGCGGTGTTCCTTATAGAACATCCTGCACCTTATTCGATAAGGAAAGGACCGAGATCCCTTCACCGGGAGTGACTCCTTTAGCAATAACTGGCAGATGCTACAACCCTCGGTTTGTCCTTTGATTGCTTCTATAGTTTTTGCTTTGCACAGTGATATATATGATATATCCCGCACCTCATTCGACGAGGAAAGGGCCGACGATCCCTTCACCGGGAGTGACCCCTTTAGCAAAACTAGAAAAGCTTAAAAAACACTCCATTTCAAAATCATTTGATTCTACAACGATATCAAGTTCATTACGCAATAGGTTTTCAGAAAAACCTGTTGTAGCCCTCCGTCATTTCAGATAAGTAGTAGTTAGTATTCGTGCTACGTTTGTTGGCCTGCGTCAAGGCGTAGTGTGCGGTAGCTAACTAGTATTTATCTGCTTATGCATATGATGCAGATTGGATTAGGGTAGTCGTGCGACTTTGTTGGCCTGCGTCAAGGGTCGTGCGGGTGGGTTTAATTCAATCAGGAAATGACGGGTTGAACTTGACTAGCGCACTATGGTTTGTTAGCCTGCGTCAAGGTCATAGGACGCTAGGGGCAAAATTATCGGGAATTTCAAGTGTTGAAATTTGCAATGAGATTGCATACCTTCTATGAGATAGTTGGATCCCGATACCCGCTGTGAGTAAGAGTTACTCCTGGGAGAGTTCTACACATTACAATTAGCCGATCAAGTAGGTGTCTAGAAAAGTATTAACGGGGTTACGCCTCTGGGAAAACGAGGTTTACTGTAATTAGGTTCGTGCGAAAGCACGGGGAACCTCCCTCAAAGTACCGACACTGGCCTGGCTGAAAGATTGGCGAACTTGTAGCGTGTAATTAATCCCGGCTAGTCTTTCCTTTTAGGGTTTGAAGGAAGATTTGATAAAAACAGTGGGAGCCATCCTGATTAGATAAAATAATAACCAATCTAATCTTGCAAGAGCATACGCTGAGTGTTTCTTCTCTCTCTCTCTCTCCTGGTAGCGACTATATCACGCCTTAATCAAGATAATAATACGGATGTATTGACCGAACCCGCTTGTTATACTGAGCTGGGAAACGTTGGTCCCGCTCCAACTTATAATTGTTATAAGACAGAGCAGGATATAGGGAATACCAGAATTCCTATGCCGCCCAAACGAAGAAAGTGCATATGATGCATCTCCTTCGGGTGTGTTCATTACAAAGAATTGTTTCTCAAATGTCCTTTACGTCCTGGGTATTTGATACCGCATCAGGATCCCACATATGTAAACTGTTACATAGGGCTACAGAAAGGTAGAAAACTGAGAACGGGTGATAAGTTTCATGAGACAGAAAATGGTGCAAGTGTTGCAGCCAAGTCTGTTGGTCACTGTCACCCTGTATTCCAAATACATTGATTCTGAACGAATGTTATTAGATACCGAACCTGATATACAAAATCATATTACTCTCTTTATTTGTAAAGAAATGATAAAATTTTGTATTGTTGGATAATGTTTTGAACATTTCCTATATCAAAAGTTGATCGGTTCAGGCATGTTATCTAAAAGCATTGATGTTCTAAATCAAACTACAGTTCTTAGTATACGGAACACACACAAGAGGAAGAGTTCAGAAATGAACGGATCCTTCTTGAGGTATTGTAGACTAGGTCATATCAATGCGACCCGACTAGCTAAGTTGCACATAGATGCATATTTAAATCTGTTTGAATTTACATCTTGTGAAAACTTGCCGGTCATGTCACAAAGATAAGATGACCACAGCTCTGTTTATTAGAAGCAGATAAAGAGTTAGTGAACTCTTGGGATGATACATGTTGATGTATGTAGGTCCCCTGTCTACATATGCCAAAAACCAGTTTTTTGTATTTCATTACATTCTCTGATAATCTCTCAAGATTCAGACAAATATTCCTGTTGAAACACAAGTCCGAAACTTTTGAGATAATCACAGAATATAAGTTAGAAGTAGAGAACCAAAATACGGGTATAAGTATTATGTCCTTTGATGTGATCAGGGAGGAGAATACTTTAGCACGGATATCCTGGACTATTCTAAAGGAGAATGAGATTCTCTCTCAGCATTACTCCTCCGTATACACCATAGCACGATGGTATATCGGGGCGGAGCAATCACACCCTATATGATAAGGTGTGCTCTATGATGAGTACTACTGAGTTACCTATTTCCTTTTGGGAGTTATGCACTTGAGAAGCTGCATACCTATTGAATAGGGTTCAAATCAAATCAGTTGCCTACCACTTCATATGTGATATGGAAAGGGAAGATCCCATATCTTAAGTTTGTTAAGATTTGGGGTTATCCAGCCTATGTCTAAAAAGCAAAATCCAGACAAACTCGAGGCAAGATCTGTTATGTAGAACTGGAAATGTTTCAGCTATACAAACTGCAGCTGATGATTTGGTAGAACCAAAGGATTCAATAGTTACCAACGAACCTTAGCCTCTCCGTCGATCTAGTAAGGTTCCTCTCCCACCTGAGAGATACTTCTGTTTCTCTATGACAGTGGGAGCGAGGATTGCATCATGAGATGATGACCCAACTAGTTTCGAGCTGGCCATCAAGAGTGGGACTCTGTAAGAATGGCTGGATGCTTAGCGATCTGAGATGGAATCCATGTACACCAACAAAGTATGGACTTTGGTTGCTATATCTGAAGGGTTAAATCCCCATCAGGAGCAAGTATATCTTGAGAAGATTACTTGGTGTAGATGGAAAAGTTGAGACTTTCAAAGCTAGACATGTTAAAGGTTTTCATCATCGACCAGGCATGGATAATGATGAAACCTTTTTCAGTGGCTATGCTTAAGTCCATCCAGATCCTACTTGCCATGACTACATACCATGACTACGATATCTGGCGATTGGGTGTCATGACTGCTTTTCTAAAATGATGTTTTAGAAGAGAGCGTCTGTAAGTACACAGCCAGAGGGCTTCGTAGACAGTGGGAGCAGCGGAAACGTGTACAAGATACTTTATAAGATTAAAGCAGGCATCGCGGAGTTGGAACGTCTGTTTTGATGTGTTAGTCAAAGAGTTTGACATCATCAAAATGGTAGATGAACCTTATATAAACAAAAAGGGTAGTAGGGAGTATGGTGGTGATCCTCGTCGAGTACGTGGATGACATACTCTTGATAGGGAAAGAATTTCCTATGCTACGCTCAGTCAATCTCCGCTTATCACAAGGAGTCTTCATATAGGATCAAAGTGATGCCTACTAAATCCTGGTTTTTGGATCTATGAGATAGATCTAATTGGATGTTGAGACTCTCACTAGTTGTAGTGAGATGGTATCAATCGATCCTGGGGAGAATCACTGGAAAGGTTCCAGGATGATAAGGACGACTGAATGTCAGTCATAGGCATTGTCTTTACCCTCAGTAAAGGGACGGTATGTTGGAAGAGTTCCAAGCTAGATACCGTGGCAAACTAGACGATAAAGCTGGTAACATCGCTATTAAAGATACTACCAAAGAGGCAGTTTGGGTGTATAATAGTTCATAAGATGAACTACGTTCCTCCCATTGTGAGACAATGGAGTTGTGGCTTATGCCTAGGAATGCCTGTCCCATCAGTGATCCAGACATATTCTAAGGCAGTATCACCTGATCATGGAGATGGTTGATCTCAAGAGTGATCGAGGTTAGGAGAGTAGACTTAGAGGACAACACGGCGGATCCACTCACAAAGGCCTTTTCCCAGAGAGAGAATTTTATGGGATGGTTGAGTATGAGATACTACAACCACTGCTATCAGATGGCCCTAGTGCAAGTGGGAGATGATAGTATGCTATCTGGTTACTCTTTACCTTAACGTGTACACTGATTGTCTCTCTGTTACATGTTGGTAAAACCCTTAGGATGTGTACTTGACTACCTGGACTATGATGCAGATTATACTAGTGGGGACATGGTAGTCCATAAGTACATCCTTCAAGGTCCCTAGTCGTGGGTGTATCGAGACGGGGCATCGATATACCAGAGTAGACAAGCGTATACCTTCTCGACCCATACAGATGGGCGATGGATGATCCCATATCCATTGGTGTTTGACATCAGAGATGATATACGGGTGCTCAGTGGAGACTGGGTATACTGGACGGACTCGCCGAGAACTCCCAGATGGTATTATACCTTACGTCAGATGGCAGTTCTCTGGTGACACTGGTACAGGTTAGTCTGTAGACCCGAGATCGTCATAGAGTCTTGTGTGATTCCCACTGTGCTTTGATTTCCACCTTACCACGTCCATGAGGGTGTGCAAAACGGTGGTTTTTGGGTACAGTCCCAAATCACATGGAGGCAATGAGAGATAGGAGGGGATTCGTCTCTCCCGGTATAGGGAGTTGATGTTGCGCTGTGTTCGATTGGCTATAACCGGAAATCCCTGGCCAGGGTTGCTGAGATTTACTGGTAAGTGTTACCAGTAGTTTCTCGAACTATTATAAACCTCATATCGACACGACTTATCGAGCTATTGGGGTCTGACGTTTACCATCCCTAGGCAAGATATGCGACATATCAGACGACGAGACCGGACTGTACGGTAAGTGTTACTGGTTGGATTCACAGGAGTGTGAGCGGGCTTGCTTGTTGATCTTCTGATCGCTCAATACCCGGGTGGCAGTTACGTTTAGCAGACCGCTTGCGGCTTGTAGGTGTTTGATATGATCATCACCTGCTGCCGGCGTATTGACGAGTCTTTAGAGTCCTACACAGAGGTTTCCTGGCTCAAGCGAAACGAAATAGGAGCGCATATGAGATATGTGTGGGACCGAGAATAATGCGTGTATGTGATACCGTATTCTATTCTCGCGATGAATGTATCGATTGGTTGTATGCGATATAACCTAGTTATCGAATCGAGGATTGATTCGATAAGTCGATACATTGGATATTAGTCGGTCATATGCGATATGACCGGATCGTTAAATCAAGTGTTGATTTGATGTATAATTATATATTTGATATATTACTTTACATTAACTAGTATTTGTTCACTTAAGATGGATTTTCTCACTTGATGTGCACATGTAGTATATGTGATATATTTTTGTGCACTAGCTTGTATCATGTTTGATGATACATGCAAACTTGGGTGTATATTTTATTTAAGCCATGTTAGGTTAATGGTTAGGGTTTCATTTACTCATTTATTTACTTTATTCTTTTTGGCAAAAGAAAATAAAATGGTGGCTTTTTTGTTTTATACTTGAAGCTTCATGAAGCTTTGAAAAGCTTTGACCATTTTGTTTCTTTCCTTAACCCTAACCATTTACTTAAACCCTAGTTTATTCTCTACACTTGTTAACTCACCCATGGTTGCAATATGATAAGGGTCACTTGAATTTTCTATTTAATTAATTCATTCTTTTTCTTTCTTTCTTCTTCTTCTTGAAGAAGAAAGAAAAACCCTTTCTTGAAAATTGTCAAGTGATGAATCCAAGTGAGAAATCCAAATCCAAAGTGAACCCACTTCCTATTTCTTCATCCTCTACCACTTTCCATGTAGTATAGGGTGTTTTCTTCAGAAGTTTCATGACTTGGTGAAGTTGGAGCTCGAGTTAGAGTCGCCTCGACGTAGATCATCTTTGGCATCGAAGTCATCGACCTAGCCCGATCATTTCTTCGATGAAACCACCGCAAGAGTCCAGGATTCCGATGGTTGCAGCGGAGGGATGTCATCACGGAGCTAAAGGAGTGGTGGACCGGATCTACAAAGGTTGTAGTCCCTTTCACTTAGCAATAAAGTTGTTTACTTGCTTACTTTTCGCCTAAACTCTAGTTAACGATCTTGCTAAGGGTTGTTCGGCACCTAGAAAATTTGAATTTGGTATGGTTGATGCCTTGTGGAACCTCATTAGTGTGCCTAGGAACCCTACAGGAAACTCCTTCCCTATCAAAAGTAAGTCATCCACGTACTCTATGAGGATCACCACCATACACCCTACTACCTTTTTGTATATACAAGGTTCATCTACCATTTTGATGAAGTCAAACTCTTTGACTACCACATCAAAACAGACGTTCTAACTCCGCGATGCCTGCTTTATCATATAAAACATCTTGCTCACGTTTCCGCTACTCCCACTGTCTACGAAGCTCTCTGGCTGTGTACTTATAGACGCTCTCTTCCAAATCATCATTTAGAAAAGCAATCATGACACCCAACCGCCAGATATCGTAGTCATGGTATGTAGCCGTGGCAAGTAGGATCTGGATGGACTTAAGCATAGCTTTGAAAGTCTCAACCTTTCCATGTACACCAAGTAATCTTCTCAAGATATACTCGCTCCTGATGGGGATTTAACCCTTCAGATAAAGCAACCAAAGTCCATACTTTATTGGTGTATAAGGATTCCATCTCAGATCGCTAAGCATCCAGCCATTCTTACAGAGTCCCACTCCTGATGGCCAGCTCGAAACTAGTTGGGTCATCATCTCATGATGCAATCCTCGCTCCCACTGTCATAGAGAAAACCGAAGTATCTCTCAGGTGGGTGAGGAACCCTATTAGATCGGTGGAGAGGCTGAGCTTCGTTAGAAACTATTGATGTAGGGTTCCTAGGCACTCTCAAGAGGTCTCACAAGGCATCAACCATGCCAATTTCAAATTTTACGGGTGCCGAGAAACCCTAATACGGATCGTTGGCTAGATAAATAGGCGAAACAAAGCAACTAGTTAACACTTAACTACAAGAATACGGAAATACAACCTTTGTAGAACCGGTGCTCCACCTCCATAGCTCCACGATGAGGTCTCCTCGCTGTCCAAATCAAAATCCGGGCTCTAGCGTCGGCTTCATCGGAGAAAGAGCGGGCTAGGTCATCGACGACGTGCCGAAGATGATCTACGTCGAGGCATCGCTAGATCAAGCTCCAACTTCACCAAGTCTAGAAAACTTGTGAAGGAAACACACTCTAATACTTGGCAAGAGGTAGAGGATGAAGAAATAGGAAGTGGGTAGACTTTAGAATTGGATTTCTCACTCTTTTTCATCAATCACCATTGATGAAGCAAGCTTTCTTCTTTGAAGATGATGAAGAAGAAGAAGATAATATGATAAGTTCATCTTTTAAATCCAAAAGAAAATGAATACTTATCATATTCAAACCATGGTAATGTGTAGAGAGTTAATCATGGTTAAATGGAATGGTTAGGGTTAAGCATGAGACAAAATGGTCACTAGGTCAAAGTCTTCAAGAAGCTTCAATATGAAACAAAATTAGCCACCATTTTCTCTTTATGCCTTTCTTATTTATTTCCAAAATGAATAAATAGATAAATAAATGAGAAAAGGAAATAAAACCCTAATCATAAGTTTAACCATGGTTTAATTCTTTACACTTAACCAAGTAAACATGTATCATCAAACATGATACAATAATATGCACAAAAAGTATATCACATATACAACTTGTACATCCAAGTGAGAAAATCCTTTAAAGTGAACCAATATTAGTTAATGCAAAGTAATATATCAAATATATAATTATACATTAAATCATTAAATCAACACTTGATTTAACGATCCGGTCATATCGCATATAACCGACTAATATCCAATGTATCGATTTATCGAATCAATCCTTGATTCGATAACTAGGTTATATCGCATACAACCATATCGATACATTCATCGCGAGAATGGAATACGGTATCACATACACGCATTATTCTCGGTCCCGCACATATCTCATATGCGCTCCTATTTCGTTTCGCTTGAGCCAGGAAACCTCTGTGTAGGACTCTAAAGACTCGTCAATACGCCGGCAGCGGATGATGATCATATCAAACATCCACAAGCCGCAAGCGGTCTGCTAAACGTAACGGCCACCCGGGTATTGAGCGATCAGAAGATCGACGAGCAAGCCCGCTCACACTCCAGTGAATCCAACCAGTAACACTACCGTACAGTCCGGTCTGATCGTCTGATATGTCGCATATCTCGCCTAGGGGTGGTAAACGTCAGACCCCAATAGCTCGATAAGTCGTGTCGATATGAGGTCTATAACATTTCGAGATACTACTGATAACACTTACCAGTAAATCTCAGCAACCCTGGCCAGGGATTTCCGGTTATAGCCAATCGAACACAGCGCAACATCAACCCCCTATACCGGGAGAGACGAATCCCCTCCTATCGCTCATTGCCTCCATGTGATTCGGGACTGTACCCAAAAACTGTAAGTCCATGCTACCTCTCCCGGTACTTTCGGGAATGCGGAATTTGGTAAAAAACGATTTTTTACGGAGGTGGTAACATGGACCTAAAACCCGGATCTTGGTTAAACATCTATCTAACAACCTAACTACGAGTTTCTGGCTACTCGGTTAGGGGGTTATACCTTGCTTGTCTTGAACTCCTTCGTCTTCAAGCTCCGATGGTGGTCCGGATTGGCTTCTTCCCGTCGTCTCCGTACGCCGAAGATAGATCCACCTGAAAGCTCCAACCTTTAGCTCCTTCTTCGTTCTTTGAAGAAACTAGTTCACTTGGTTTGCTAAACCTAGTGAACTAGAATGAGTAGAGAAGAGTTTGTATGGGATTTTATCTATGGTTCTTGATTCTCAACTCATGAGACAAGAGAACCATAGAATCAAGAGAGGGAGCAAGAGGTTGAGGGTGAGAGCAAAAACAAGAGAGCTCAAGAACAAGAGAGAGAATGAGCAAGAAAGAATGAGCAACTCTTTTGTCTCTCACCCTCTCATAATCCAAAGCAATGATCACACATCATACCAATCAAGTGTTATGTGATGGTTGAAGCAACCATAACCATATCATTTCATGCACTTATTTTGCACAAAAGAGCAAGCAAGCAAAAGTCTTTTCCATGAAATGATAGCTATGGTTATCATGATGGTCAACTAGTCAAGCCTAGTCAACCGGTCAACAAAGTCAACAAGTCAACAAAAGTCAAAAAGTCAACAACCATATCACCATAATACTTAATCAATATAATTGTTAATCTCATATCATATTCTCATTAGGGTTGATCAAAAAGTCAATAGTCAACGGTCAACTGTCAACAACCCTAATGAGAATCTTTGCCTCTGTCTCCCTGTCAACTGTGCATACACACCCGCATCCGCGTTCCGAGGAACACGAATGCAAACTGGATAAATCCAATCCCATAAGGTACACTAGGATCTGGCTTAAACCAAAGCCCGCTAGTGTAAACTGTCCGGACACTGTAAGTGCACAAGTGCACGGATGTGACCGAACCCTGTCGCAAAACCATGCGACCTGTCGCAAAACCATGCGACCTCTACTCTTTTGCCTAAAGGCGAAAAGCTTTCTGTGTGGGACTCTAAAGACTCGACACTACGCTGGCAGTGGGTTTAACCACAGACCGCAAGCGGCACTAGCTGTGCGTAACGGTCCCCAGGTAGTGCCGACAAGAAGACCGACGAGGCGAAACCCATCTGAACTCCTACTGAGCCTGAGTGTGACATTCTCCGTACAGTCCGGTCTGTTCGTCTGATACATCGCATGGCGGGCCTAGGGGGCGGTAAACGTCAGTCCCCCAATAGCGGTACAAGTCGTGCCGGAGCGTAGCCCAAAACACCCTGAGATAACACTGGAAACCTACCAGTATATCTCGTTTGCCCTGGCCAGGGACTACTCGTGTAATGGCTCTCCTAGACACAGCGCGATGTCAACCCCCAATACCGGGAGAGACGAATCCTGTCTAACCGTCACTGCCTCCAAGTGCTTCGGGACTGCACCCAACTACTACCTGTTTGCACGGCTCCTTTGAGCCGTGGTAGGGTAGTGATCAAAGTACAGTGGGAACACACTCGAGGCGAAGTGACAGTGTCAAGTCAGCGGACTAAGCTGTACTCATGTCACCTGGGAACTGATAACTGACGATAGGCATAATACCAACTAGTCAGTTCCCGACGAGTCCTGTCCAGTGTACTCGTAACCTAACGAGCACCCGCATACTATCTCAAGTACGACGTACTGACGGCTGTGGGACAGACCGTCTCCCACACTGGGATGAGAAGCGCATGCGCTGGTCTACTCCGGAGTATCGATGCCCTGTCTCGATAGTCCTACGACCAGGGACCTGCATAAGGATGTGCTTATAGATTACCCAGCCCCACTAGTGTGACGGCCATCACATCGCTGGTAATCAAGCAAGGATCCTAAGGGCTCCACTAATGTGTATAGGCGATATACAAAAATAAACACATGTACACATTGAAGTAGAAACAAACCAAGTAGCATACTACTATTTTGAGCAAGATTGTATATACAAGGTGAATATCCCAAGCTTCCATTAAGTAATATACAAACTAGTATGATACAGTAATGGCCTCTAGGGCATATACACTAACAATCTCCCACTTGCACTAAGGCCATGTACTGGCGTATCGAAGACCTATCATCTCGATCAGCCGCTCGAACTGAGTCTGGGGCAAGGCCTTGGTGAATGGATCTGCAGTGTTATCTTCTGAATTTACTCTCTTTACCTCGATCTCCTGGCGATCAATGATCTCCCTGATCAGGTGGAACCGCCTCAAAATGTGCCTGGACTTCTGATGGGACCTTGGTTCCTTCGCTAAAGCTATAGCGCCGTTGTTGTCACAATACAGCGGTATTGGATCAACACTGGTAGGAACCACCTGAAGTTCCGTGAGGAACTTCTTCATCCAGACAGCTTCCTTTGCGGCATCGCAAGCAGCTATGTACTCCGCTTCCATGGTTGAGTCAGCAACGGTTTCCTGCTTGGAACTCTTCCAGCAAACCGCCCCTCCATTGAGGGTAAAGACATAACCCGACATGGACTTGGAGTCATCCTTGTCACTCTGGAAGCTAGAGTCAGCAAAGGCCTCAATTTGGAGGTCTTTTCCGCCATACACCAAGAACATCTCCTTAGTCCTTCTCAGGTACTTGAGAATGTTCTTTACTGCTATCCAGTGTTTCTCTCCTGGGTTCGACTGATACCGGCTTACAACGCTCAATGCGTATGCTACATCTGGTCTGGTACATAACATCGCATACATAATAGAGCCTACCGCAGATGCGTAGGGTATTGATGACATGCGAGCCCTTTCCAAATCAGTCTTGGGAGACATCTCTTTGGAGAGGGTGATTCCGTGACAAGCCGGTAGATTACCGCGCTTGGAATCTTCCATACTGAATCGTTTCAGTATGGTGTCGATGTACCTTGACTGTGAAAGTCCCAACATCCTCTTAGATCTATCACGATAGATCTGGATCCCCAGAATGTAGTTGGCATCGCCCAGGTCCTTCATGGAGAACCTCTGTGACAAGAATCCTTTGACTGACTGTAGAATAGGAATATCATTTCCTATTAGGAGAATGTCATCGACGTACAAGACGAGGAATACCACATTTCTCCCTACAATCTTACTGTAAATGCATGGTTCATCTGGGTTTTTGACAAAGTCGAATTCTTTGACGGTGTCATCAAAGCAGATGTTCCAACTCCGCGATGCCTGCTTAAGTCCATAGATGGACTTGAGCAACTTGCACACTTTACCGCTGCTCCCACTCTGAATGAATCCCTCTGGCTGATCCATATAGACGCACTCTTCCAAATTTCCATTTAGGAAAGCCGTCTTTACGTCCATCTGCCAGATCTCATAATCGTGGAAGGCAGCAATGGCAAGAAGGATCCGAATGGATTTAAGCATGGCTACCGGAGAAAAAGTCTCGTCATAGTCCAAACCAGGTCTTTGACGAAAACCCTTTGCAACGAGCCTAGCTTTATAGGTTTCAACCTGCCCATCTACACCAATCTTCTTTCTGAAGATCCATTTGCAGCCTACGGGTTTTACCCCTTCTGGAGCAAAGTCCAAAGTCCAAACTTTGTTGGTGTACATGGACTCCATCTCGGTCCGCATTGCATCCAGCCATTTTACCGAGTCACCGCTCTGAATGGCTTGCTGGAAGCTAGTAGGCTCATCATAATCTATGATGCAATCCTCTCTATCCCCGTCTACGAGAAAACCGTAGTATCTCTCGGGCGGATGATACTGCCTACTACTCCTGCGGAGCGGCGTAGGAATGTCCGGTTCCCCTGAACCTTCTGGTTCTACTAAGGTTTCAGTAATAGCTTGTGGTTCTGGAATTTCTTCCAGTTCTATTGCGCTCCCACTTATCTGATTTTCTAAAAACTCAGTTTCCAAGAAGCGGGCATGACGAGAAATAAGGACTTTTTGCTCCTCTGCGTAATAGAAAAGATACCCCTTGGAGTTCTTTGGGTATCCCACAAACTTGCACTGTACTGAGCGTGCCTCGAGCTTGTCCGCATGCTGCTTTTTTACAAAAGCCGGACATCCCCATGTCTTAAAGGATTTAAGACAGGGTTTCTTCCTACTCCACATCTGATATGGTGTGGTAGGCACTGTCTTAGTAGGAACTTGGTTCAAGAGATGTGCAGCTGTTTCTAGTGCATAACCCCAGAAAGATCGCGGTAACTCAGCCTTACTCATCATGGAACGAACCATATCTAATAGGGTTCGATTCCTCCTTTCCGATACACCGTTGTGTTGTGGTGTGTATGGAGGATTACGCTGAGAGAGAATTCCATTCTCTTTTAAGTAGTCCAGAAACTCGGCACTCAAGTATTCACCACCTCGATCCGATCTTAGGATCTTGATACTTTTGCCTGTTTGTTTTTCTACTTCATTCTTATATTCCCGAAATTTCTCTAAGGCCTCGGATTTGTGCTTCATTAAGAAGACATGTCCATACCTAGAGAAATCATCTGTGAAAGTAATGAAGTATGAATAACCGCTTCGCGCATGTGTAGACATTGGACCACACACGTCACTGTGTATAAGTCCCAAGAGCTCGCTCGCTCTTACTCCGTGTCCAGTGAACGAAGTCTTTGTCATCTTTCCCATGAGACAAGATTCACAAGTGGCATAAGACTGGTACTCGAACGGATCCAAGTATCCTTCTTTATGTAACTTAGTCAACCGTGTCTCATTGATGTGACCCAGTCTACAATGCCATAAGAAAGCTTGATTTAATTCTGGAGACTTTCTTTTAAGTGTGTTCCGGACACTGAATATCTGAGCTTGACTCAGTACGTATATACCGTTATTTAATGTACCTGACCCAATCAGTGCTTGATTTAGGTGGATGTTTACTACATCGCTTACAAAAGCAAAATCATATCCTTCCTTAGAAAGTAAGGATACAGATATGATATTACAAGTCGCACCTGGTACATACAAACAGTCACGCAGAATCAATATCTGCCCAGTTGTCAGTCCTAGGTGATATTCCCCTACGGATACAGCATCCATGCTCATTCCGTTAGCAACCCTGAGAGTCATATCACCTTTCCTGATAACCCTACGGTTTCTCAGAACCTGTAACGAATTACAGATATGAGATCCTGATCCGGTATCCAATACCCAGGAAGTAGGGTTAACTGACAAACAGTTCTCAATCACAAACACACTCGAAGCCGAAGCCACAACATGCTTCGAATTCTGGCTACTGGCTTTACAAGCCCTGCAATCTCTCTGCCATAGTTCATCCCCGTTACAATAGGAACGTCCCTCTTTTACTATATCCAGTCCTAAAACTTTTGCCCTTGCTTTTCCTTTTTCTTCCCTGGTTTCTTTCAGGGTATAAGCAGAGGGCAGGGACTGTAGAATTAGGTCAGTACTCGACCCATTCTCCAACGTGGTCTCCAGGTCCGTGAGCTCAAAATAGCTGGTCTCTGTAAGGACGTTGCCCCCTACAGATGACCCGACAGCCAACCTCGCTTGAAGCAATTCGTTCGAGGTCTCATATCTTGCGATACGAGATTGCTCTCCATATAAAACTTTGTTATGGAGGAAGATAGAAACTGAGTCCATCTTCTCGTGCTGCCTCTGGTTTGCACCATCAACTGAGGCTAACACGAGGCACTTGGCTTTCGCACAATCCTTTTCCGATGTCCTGCGGATGTGAACATCCGTGACAGGGGAAACTGGACCTGAGACAGCAGGGTTTTGATTAGTTAAGAGGTGTTCCAGCTTGTCATGGGCAATGGACATCTGGACAGACCTTTGCCAGTCATAACAGTCAGGTTCAGTCATATTTTTATCTAGATGTAACCTAGGCGTGGTCACAGGGTCGCTGCAATTAAGAGAGAGAAGAAGAAACACTCAGCATGATGCTCTTGCAAGTTTAGAGTGGTTTTTAGTTTGTCTAAACAGGATGGCTCCCACTGTTTCTCGAATCCCTCCTCAAACCACAAAGGAAGAATTAGTCGGGATCAATCCCACCGCACAATACTTGCTTAACCGTTCAGCCAGGCCGGTGTCGGTACTTCGAGGGAGGTTTTCCAACGCTTTCGCGAAGTTCCTTAATTAAAGAACCTCTTTTCCCTGGGGGCGTAGCCCCGCTAACACCTTTCTAGGCACCTACTAGGTTTATAGCATTGATCGATTAGTGAGAAATTTCCCGAGGAGTAGCATATACTCACAGTAGGATCGGGATCCAAATATCATTGCGTGACAAAACTGAAGGAATCCTACCAGAATCATCACACTCCAAATGGTATGCAGTGCTAGCAAGTTTCAGTTCTTTTGAAACTCCCGATGTGGATTTTTGCCCCATGCTCTTATGACCTTGACTAAGGCCAACAAATCATAAGTCACATGTCAAGTTCTACCCGTCGTTGTCCAGGTTAATTTGAACCCACCCGTATATACCCTTGACTATGGCCAACAAAGTAATACGACTGTCCCAAACCAACGCATCTATCTATGCAATATATGAGTACCCACCAGCTACCAATCACTGTGCCTTGACTAAGGCCAACAAACACAGCTTGAATACTGTTGAATATTCATATGAAACGACGGAGGGCTACGAATGGTTTTGGCGAAACCGTGAACGTAGTGAACTTGATTTAGTCGATGGAACGAGATAGCTTTTAAATGGAGTGGCTCAAACTCCGCATTTTAAAAGTTTGTTTTGAAAAGAACCGAGTGGTTTTTCGAAAGAGTTCCAACGACTTATACTTGGTTTATTTTCTTGCATTAGTTCTTTTAATGCATGTTTTGCTTGCATTAGTTCTTTTAATGCGTGATATTCTTGCATTAGTTCTTTTAATGCGTCCCATCATTTAATCCTACCATGGCAAAAAACAACCAAAATATGACGTACGCTTATGCCATTCGCATTCGCCACTGGGCCCCGTCATTACCCGTTAGGTTACTTAACTAACGACAGAGCGGGGGCTGGGCTAGCGCGTCTGAAAAACATAAGCAACGCCTAAATAATATCATATATAGATATACTGCAATGATAAACATTTCAGATCACAGATGAATATATTGGATATACTAGGAATCTGTAATTCGCACGAGCCTGTGACGAAAAACAGATTACACGGTTGCGGTGAATAGCCAAATACCCCACCCAAGACCCCTACGGGTGCGGCAAACTACCCGCCAAGTACCCGAAGCGTAGTAACCTCCCTCATCTCCATGAGTAGGCCACTCGACACTTCGGCATACCCGGTAGTTTATGCACCCCCTCCATGGGTCTATCCTAGGAGCAAAAACAGTAAAAAGAAATTATACAATGACGGCTACAACCCCGACCCGGTTGTGCGGCCATACAAATAATTATTACATCAATTTACAAATTTACATGAATTGAAAGAAAAGAAAACTCTCGTCTCACAACCCCCGGCTATTCACCCGCGACAATCCAACATATTCATATACACATTCCAGCAACATCACAGATCACAGATTTGTATAACCCCCACTAATCGACATATAGCGATTAGTAGACGTTCAATACAAATATCACATTACAGGAAAAACCCGTTAGCTTAAGTCTTTTAGAAGTTCGATCAAAAATACGGATTTTCGGGACCCCAAAATAAAATTTTCGTTCTGGAAAATCTGGGTTGAAAATACATGTACCAAAATTCCCAAAATACCCCCAGAAGCACACTGTAGCAAAGAAACACCAGAGAGGGGGCAAGGAGGCCGCGGAACCGCGGCAATAGCAAGCTATTGCCGCGTTTCCGCGGTCGTTTAGGGGGATCACATGGTGATTTTTCTACAGTGGCTTTTAAAAACCCTGAGCCGATTTTAGGTGTTAAAATAATCAACTTTTGAACAGTAAAAAAATCGACAGAAACTCGAATTTTTTGGGGTTCGTTTTCGGGACTTTTTCTTTGATCGATCTTCTAGTTACTTGCTAACATGTTAGATAGAGTTTAACTAGGCTCTGATACCACTGTAAGTCCATGCTACCTCTCCCGGTACTTTCGGGAATGCGGAATTTGGTAAAAAACGATTTTTTACGGAGGTGGTAACATGGACCTAAAACCCGGATCTTGGTTAAACATCTATCTAACAACCTAACTACGAGTTTCTAGCTACTCGGTTAGGGGGTTATACCTTGCTTGTCTTGAACTCCTTCGTCTTCAAGCTCCGATGGTGGTCCGGATTGGCTTCTTCCCGTCGTCTCCGTACGCCGAAGATAGATCCACCTGAAAGCTCTAACCTTTAGCTCCTTCTTCGTTCTTTGAAGAAACTAGTTCACTTGGTTTGCTAAACCTAGTGAACTAGAATGAGTAGAGAAGAGTTTGTATGGGATTTTATCTATGGTTCTTGATTCTCAACTCATGAGACAAGAGAACCATAGAATCAAGAGAGGGAGCAAGAGGTTGAGGGTGAGAGCAAAAACAAGAGAGCTCAAGAACAAGAGAGAGAATGAGCAAGAAAGAATGAGCAACTCTTTTGTCTCTCACCCTCTCATAATCCAAAGCAATGATCACACATCATACCAATCAAGTGTTATGTGATGGTTGAAGCAACCATAACCATATCATTTCATGCACTTATTTTGCACAAAAGAGCAAGCAAGCAAAAGTCTTTGCCATGAAATGATAGCTATGGTTATCATGATGGTCAACTAGTCAAGCCTAGTCAACCGGTCAACAAAGTCAACAAGTCAACAAAAGTCAAAAAGTCAACAACCATATCACCATAATACTTAATCAATATAATTGTTAATCTCATATCATATTCTCATTAGGATTGATCAAAAAGTCAATAGTCAACGGTCAACTGTCAACAACCCTAATGAGAATCCGCTGCCTCTGTCTCCCTGTCAACTGTGCATACACACCCGCATCCGCGTTCCGAGGAACACGAATGCAAACTGGATAAATCCAATCCCATAAGGTACACTAGGATCTGGCTTAAACCAAAGCCCGCTAGTGTAAACTGTCCGGACACTGTACGTGCACAAGTGCACGGATGTGACCGAACCCTGTCGCAAAACCATGCGACCTGTCGCAAAACCATGCGACCTCTACTCTTTTGCCTAAAGGCGAAAAGCTTTCTGTGTGGGACTCTAAAGACTCGACACTACGCTGGCAGTGGGTTTAACCACAGACCGCAAGCGGCACTAGCTGTGCGTAACGGTCCCCAGGTAGTGCCGACAAGAAGACCGACGAGGCGAAACCCATCTGAACTCCTACTGAGCCTGAGTGTGACATTCTCCGTACAGTCCGGTCTGTTCGTCTGATACATCGCATGGCGGGCCTAGGGGGCGGTAAACGTCAGTCCCCCAATAGCGGTACAAGTCGTGCCGGAGCGTAGCCCAAAACACCCTGAGATAACACTGGAAACCTACCAGTATATCTCGTTTGCCCTGGCCAGGGACTACTCGTGTAATGGCTCTCCTAGACACAGCGCGATGTCAACCCCCAATACCGGGAGAGACGAATCCTGTCTAACCGTCACTGCCTCCAAGTGCTTCGGGACTGCACCCAACTACTACCTGTTTGCACGGCTCCTTTGAGCCGTGGTAGGGTAGTGATCAAAGTACAGTGGGAACACACTCGAGGCGAAGTGACAGTGTCAAGTCAGCGGACTAAGCTGTACTCATGTCACCTGGGAACTGATAACTGACGATAGGCATAATACCAACTAGTCAGTTCCCGACGAGTCCTGTCCAGTGTACCCGTAACCTAACGAGCACCCGCATACTATCTCAAGTACGACGTACTGACGGCTGTGGGATAGACCGTCTCCCACACTGGGATGAGAAGCGCATGCGCTGGTCTACTCCGGAGTATCGATGCCCTGTCTCGATAGTCCTGCGACCAGGGACCTGCATAAAGATGTGCTTATAGATTACCCAGCCCCACTAGTGTGACAGCCATCACATCGCTGGTAATCAAGCAAGGACCCTAAGGGCTCCACTAATGTGTATAGGCGATATACAAAAATAAACACATGTACACATTGAAGTAGAAACAATCCAAGTAGCATACTACTATTTTGAGCAAGATTGTATATACAAGGTGAATATCCCAAGCTTCCATTAAGTAATATACAAACTAGTATGATACAGTAATGGCCTCTAGGGCATATACACTAACAAAAACCACCGTTTTGCACGCCCTCTTGGACGTGGTAAGGTGGAAATCAAAGCACAGTGGGAACCACACAAGACTCTATGACGATCTCGGGTCAACAGACTACTCTGTACCAGTGTCACCAGAGAACTGCCATCTGACGTAAGGTATAATACCATCTGGGAGTTCTCGGCGAGTCCGTCCAGTGTACCCAGTCTCCACTGAGCACCCGTATATCATCTCCGATGTCAAACACCAATGGATATGGGATCATCCATCGCCCATCTGTATGGGTCGAGAAGGTATACGCTAGTCTACTCTGGTATATCGATGCCCCGTCTCGATACACCCACGACTAGGGACTTTGAAGGATGTACTTATGGACTACCATGTCCCCACTAGTATGATCCGCATCATAGTCCAGGTAGTCAAGTACACATCCTAAGGGCTTTACCAACATGTAACAGAGAGACAATCAGCATACACGTTAAGGTCAAGATCAACCAGATAGCATACTATCATGTCGAGCAAGAAAGTCCTCCCTATATATGTCCCAGTATCCACTACAATATACATCCAATGTACAGTAATGGCCTCTAGGGCATACATATAACTAACAATTGAATCCTTTGGTTCTACCAAATCATCAGCTGCAGTTTGTATAGCTGGAACCTTTCCAGTTCTACATGACAGACCTTGCCTCGAGCTTGTCCGGATTTTGCTTTTAGACATAGACCGGACAACCCCAAATCTTAACAAACTTAAGATATGGGCTCTTCCCTTTTTATATCACATATGAAGTGGTAGGCAACTAATTTGATTTGAACCCTATTCAATAGGTATGCAGCTTCACAAGTGCATAATTCCCAAAAGGAAATAGGAAACTCAGTAGTACTCATCATAGAGCGCACCATATCACATAGGGTGCTATTGCTCTGCCCCGATACACCGACGTGCTGTGGTGTATATGGAGGAGTAATGCTGAGAGAGAATCTCATTCTCCTTTAGAATAGTCCAGAAATACCGTGCTCAAGTATTCTCCTCCTTGATCTCATCAAAGGACATAATACTTATACCCGTTTTTGGTTCTCTACTTCTAACTTATATTCTGTGAGTATCTCAAAAGGTTCGGACTTGTTTTTCAACTGGAACATATGTCTGAATCTAGAGAGATCATCAGTGAAAATAATGAAGTACAAAGAACCGGTCTTGGCATGTGTAGACAGGGAACTTTCATACATCAGCATGTATCAATCCCAAGAGTTCACTAACTCTTTCTCTGTTTCCAATAAACAGAGCTGTGGTCATCTTATCTTTGTGACATGACCGGCAAGTTTCACAAGATGTAAATTCAAACAAATTTAAATATGCATCTAAATGTAACTTTTCTAGTCGGGTCACATTGATATGACCTAGTCTACAATGCCTCAAGAAGGATCCGTTCATTTCTGAACTCTTCCTCTTGTGTGTGTTCTGTATACTAAGACTGTAGTTTGATTTAGAACGTCAATGCTTTTAGATAACGTGCCTGAACCGATCAACTCTTGATGTAGGAAATGTTCAAAACATTATCCAACAATACAAAATTATATTCTTTCTTTACTAATAAAGAGACTGATATGATGTTGTATATCAGGTTCGGTATCTAATAACATTCGTTCAGAATCAATGTATTCTGGTAATACAGGGTGATAGTGACCAACAGACTTGGCTGCAACACTTGCACCGTTTCTATCTCATGAAACTTATCACCCGTTCTCAGTTCTCTACCTTTCTGTAGCCCATGTAACAGATTACATATGCAGGATCCTGATCCGGTATCTCATACCCAGGACGTAAAGGATACTGAGAAACAGTTCTCTGTAATGAACACACCCGAAGAAGATGCATCAGCATGCACTTTCTTCGTTTGGGCGGCACGGGAAATCTGGTATTCCCCAATTTCCTGCTCTGTCTTATAACAATTATAAGTTGGAGCGGGACCAACGTTCCCCAGCTCAGTATAACAAGCGGGTTCGGTCAATATATCCGTATTATTATCTTGATTAAGGCGTGATATGGTCGCTACCTGGAGAGAGAGAGAAGAAAACACTCAGCGTATGCTCTTGTAAGATTAGATTGGTTATCTAATATATCTAATCAGGATGTCTCCCTCTGTTTTAGTCAAATATTCCTTCAAACCCTAAAAGGAAAGACTAGCCGGGATTAATTACACGCTACAAGTTCGCAAATCTTTCAGCCAGGCCAGTGTCGGTACTTTGAGGGAGGTTCCCCGTGCTTTCGTACGGACCTAATTAAAGTAAACCTCGTTTTTCCAGAGGCGTAACCCCATTAATACCTTTCTAGACACCTACTTGATCGGCTAATTGTAATATGTAAAACTCTCCTAGGAGTAACTCTTACTCGCAGCTGGTATCGGGATCCAACTATCTCATAGAAGGTATGCAATCTCATTGCAAATTTCAACACTTGAAACTCCCAATAATATTTTACCCCTAGCAGCTATATGACCTTAACATAGTCAACAAATCATAAGTGCTAGTCAAGTTCAACCCGTAATTTTCCAATTGAATAAAACCCACCCGCACGACCCTTAACATAGTCAACAAAGTCGCACGACTACCCTAATCCAATCGCATCATATGCTTATACAGATTAGCACTAATCAGCTACCGCACACTACGCCTTAACATAGTCAACAAACGTAGCACGAATACTAACTAGTACTTATCTGAAATGACGGAGGGCTACGACAGGTTTTTAAGAAAACCTTTTGCGTAATGAACTTGATATTGTTGTAGAATCGAGTGATTTTAAATGGAATGTTTTTGAGGCTTTTCTAGTTTCGCTAAAGAGGTCACTCCCGGTGAAGGGATCGTCGGCTCTTTCCTCATCGAATAAGGTGCAGAATATTTCACAAATATCACTATGCAAAGCAAAAACTATAGAAACAATCAAAAGACAAACCGAGTTTGTGGCATCTGCTAGTTTCGCTAAAGAGATCACTCCCGGTGAAGGGATCTCGGCTCTTTCCTTATCGAATAAGGTGCTGGATGTTCTACAAGGAACACCGCTATGCAAAGCAAGAACTAGAGCTATCAGTTTTTAAACAAGTTTCTACAATATCTTTAGGTTTCTTTTATTTCATTAATCTCATTAATGAAGTCCCATTTTATTATGCTTCATAAGCATCACATTTGAAACGAAATCTGCAATACAACATATATCTCATATATATAATATAAACATTCGTCTCAGGCAGTAATATGATCTCATCACAGAACATTGCAGCAGAAGAACATATATGAAATATTGGATATACTAGGACGTCCGTGTTTTCAATATGAGCCTGTATAAAACACGGATTCCACGGTCGCGATGAATAGCCAAACCTACATCCGTAGACCCCTACGAGAGCGGCAAGTAACACTGCCAATTCTAGGGTTAGGAGACCCGGTCTCGACTCCTCGAGATGGTCTTCCACTGGACCCTAGAACCCGGTTACTTGTGCTCCCCGCCTTGGGTCTACCTAATGCGGAAAAATAAATAATATACAATGGTGACATCATCCTCAGCCCGGAAGTGCCCCAATAAAAGAATATTACATATAAATGAATTTTACATGAATGAAAAAGAAAAAAAACTCTCATCTCACATAAAACCCCCGGCTATTCAAACGCGACGATCCAATACAACATATCATAGCAACACATAATATCTCATATCATCAACGTAAGCAAGTATGCGTATCCCGATTGTCGTTGATGTATAGCAACGAAGCCGGCGATACACCACATACTACGCTTACGGTCACAGAAAAGAAAGTGTAAAACTACAACAGTTGGAATCCGCAACCTCCTTAGACATCGCATGCCTAACCAAATAAATTCCTTAGACATCGCATGCCTAACAATTATAAACCCCGCATTTTAGTCTCTTTATCGAAAACTCTTTTCAATATCAAGTCGGCAATTCAACAAGATTCCCGACATCCCGATCGAATGCTCGTCGCAAACTTTAGTAGACGGCCACACCCCCGGATGCCATCGATGAAGTGCACTAAGACGGAACACCGCTGCCGCGAGCAGCCGAACGGATGCTTTTGGCGATGGGGTTCTCCTACAGTCACTTGGTCGGGGCTATGGGGCATGCTATCTATTAAGTTTACCCGGCGAGTATCCGCGTACGCTACATGATTGCGACGGACTTTTGATCACATCAAAATCCCGTGGCAACCGATCATCTGAGACTAAACTGCTATGTTTATAATATTCAAATTAGTTATCTCATAACTTCTTGTGGATTCCAAATATTGTATCACAATCCAGATAAATAGACAATGTTAAACTTTCCGATCGAATAATCAAACACCCAAGATTTCCCCAATATATCTCAACACTTGAAATCAGTTTAAAAACATCCATCATATGCCACAGTACCAATGGTCCAACCGTAGAAGGGTCAAGCCAACGCCTCACATGTGGCACGCCGTACTGCCCCAAACCCTAAGGTTTATAGGCAGTTCAAGACGGTCACATAATCGAGTTAAGGTTTGTTGTCTTCTAGAGGGTCCACCGCATTACTTGCATGACTTTACGAAAGTTTCAAACACGAGAAAAAATCCAACTTTTGAAAATTTTCCGACAGGGGAAAAAGTGAGTTATTGATATCCGTTCGAACTTTTTAACAGTTTCTATAAATTCCCCGGACAAAACTAAACGAAGTTAAATTATCCGATCGAATCAACGAGTCCCCAATACAACCCTAGAAAACTCAACACTTGAGTGGAATTAAAAAATTCCCAGAAAAAAATTGACAATAAAGGACCTAATAATAAATATATGAAATATGAGGGACTAAGTCCAAATTTTGGCCGTGGAACCGCCGCCAAACCCATGGTTTGGCAACGGTTCCGCGGTCACGTGAGCGACTTAGTGGACCGTACTTCACAGTAATTCTTAGTTTTTCCTGCTTGTTTTTCTGAGCATTTTTAATTCATAAAAAAACACATTTTTGAAAAATGTACAGAGAGGGGTAAACATCGGGGTTTCCGGGTTCGATCGGACTTTAAACTTCGTCTAGACTTCGCCTAAAGCTCTAGCTTGGCTCTGATACCACTGTAGGGTTGCTATATACGCGCACAAGGGTCTACGAGGCATCAACCATGCCCGATTAAAATTTTAGCCGTGCCGAACAACCCAAAGCCGGATCTTTAAACTAGAGTTTATGCGAAAACTAAAATGTTAAACACTTTAACACTAAGTGAGAGGGATTACAACCTTTGTAGATCCGGTCCTTCATTTCTTAAGCTCCGTGTTGAGGTCCCTTCGCTGCGATCATCGTGTTCCGGACTCTCGAGAGGCTTCACGAAGAGAAAGATGCAGTCTTGCTTTCGATCTTCGATAACAAGGATGATCTACCTTGAAGTTTCATTAACACAACATAACACCCACTAAATGAAGTGAACACTCTCATCTAAAGGGCAAGGGTAGATGAGGATGATGAAGTAGGATTTTTTCTCTCATTTATAATCTTTTTCTCACACATAATTCATCACAAAATCAAATCTAGAAAGCTTTTCAAGAAGGAACTCAAGGAAGAAGAAGAATGAATAATCTTAGAATCCTTTTGTGATGAATAATGAAAAGATAAATATGATGAATAATGCAACCATGGTCAAGTAAACCCATGTAGAGAATTAACTAGGGCTAGGGTTTCGGTTGGGTTAAAAGTGAGTCACTTGAAAATATCAAGCATAATATCTTTTTCAAGACAAAAGAAAAGCTTCTAGAATCAACTAGAAGTCTTAACCCTAATCCAAACCCTAATCATGTTTAATCTCTACTAAACATGTTGCATTAGTTATCATATCATGTTACAATATTATATATCACATATATAATATTTATTGTAACAAAAGAAAATAATACAATTAACATATATCGCATATATATCAATGTATTACCCGAGTGAGAAAAAGAATCTTTTAGTGAGCTAATATTAGTTAATGTAATTTAATATATCATATATATTATTATACATTAAATTATCGAATCAACACTTGATCCGACAATCCGGCTATATCGCATATAACCGACTAATACGATGACCCAGCTATATCACATATACCCGGCCGATATCTCATATCACGAGAATCCAATGCGGTATCACATACCGCATTATCCTCGGTCCCGCACATATCACATATGTGCTCCTACTCCGTTTTTCCTGAGTCAAGAAACCTCTGTGTAGGACTCTAAAGAATCGTCAATACGCCGGCAGTAGGTGATGATCATATCAAACACCCACAAGCTGCAAGCGGTCAGCTAAACGTAACAGCCACCCAGGTATTGAGCGCTCAGAAGATCAACAAGCAAGCCTGTACATTCTCCTGTGAATCCAATCAGTAACACTCCCGTACAGTCCGGTCTCGTTGTCTGATATGTCGCATATCTCGCCTAGGGGTGGTAAACGTCAGACCCCAGTAGCTTGATAAGTCGTGTCGATATGAGGTCTATAACAGTTCGAGAAACTACTGATAACACTTACCAGTAAATCTCAGCAACCCTGGCCAGGGATTTCCGGTTATAGCCAATCGAACACAGCGCAACATCAACTCCCTATACCGAGAGAGACGAATCCCCTCCTATCGCTCATTGCCTCCATGTGATTCGGGACTGTACCCATAAGCCACCTTTTTGCACGCCCTCTTAGACGTGGTATGATGGAAATCAAAGCACAGTAGGAATCACACAAGACTCTATGACGATCTCGGGTCAACAGACTACTCTGTACCAGTGTCACCGGAGAACTGCCATCTGACGTGAGGTATAGTACCATCTGGGAGTTCTTGGCGAGTCCGTCCAGTGTACCCAGTCTCCACTGAGCACCCGTACACCATCCTTGATGTCAAACACCGATGGATATGGGATCATCCATCGCCCATCATATGGGTCAAGATGCGTATACGCTAGTCTACTCTGGTGTATCGATGCCCTGTCTCGATACACCCTCGACTAGGGACAGTTATAGGATGTACTCATCGACTACCATGGCCCCACTAGTATGATCGCATCATAGTCCCAGTAGTCAAGTACATATCCTAAGGGCTTTATCAACATGTAACATAGAGACAATCAGAGTACATGTTAAGATAAAGTACAACCAGATAGCGTACTATCATGTCGAGCAAGAAAGTCCTCCCTATATATGTCCTAGCATCCACTACAATATACATCGTATGTATAGTAATGGCCTCTAGGGCATACATATAACTAACACTACAATCTTCAATATTACAATTCAACATGAATCCATGAATCCAATTATTAATCTATTCAACTTGACTGAACTGAACCATAGATATACATTCCATTTACATGGTTCTCCAGTTATTCCATTTACATGATTCTACGGTTACATCCGTTTACTGATATCATGGTTTCGGTCAATCAATCAATTATACAATCAATACAATTTACAAGACAAACAATACAATCAAAACACTATGGGGTTTATGGGGTAGACTGGTACGGAAGGTGTTAAAAGTGGCACGAGACGGTAAGATTAAGACACCTAACCTATATTCCGTTGCTGTTGTACCGTGGCTTAACGGTTCCTTGTACATTCCATTTGCCCTGGTCTCTAGCATATAGAGACCCCTCTCATATACACTGGCATCCTTCTGTATCAAGCTATAAACAACAGCGTTAACACAACATTACAATAATATAATACAACTTTAAAAGATACCTTCTTATTCTGTCTATTCTACTTTCCTCCTATCTTTGGGACTTACCGAGCGACCTGTTCGCTGACGACATTCTATTTCTTTCTTCTTTGAATGTCGTCAGGTGATTTGGACCCGTCAGAGATCGAGCCAACTGCAGAAGACTTGGATCAGTACAGCGAAGATCCTGAGCTCTAGTTATTGTACACTTCCATTCAGTACTTTTCATTTCTGTTATGCCATTGTTTAGGCATCGCTTTTATTTCTGTTGCATTTCCTTTTCATGCATTGTATAAAAGAATGTTAATAAATAAAGTTGTTGTTTTTATTATATCTTGTCTCTTGTGCATTTACTTTTTATATTACTTGGTTACGCTTAGAGTATTTGCTTCTGAGTAAATACGTAGACCAGTCATGTCCCCTTGCCATATACCGGGAAGCGAGGCGTGACAGCTTTTGTTGGTGGCCCATGCAGGTCAGAGCTGTATGAAACCCTATTATGCAGTTCTGTTCTGCGTAAACAACCTAAGCAATATAACACAAGAACCAGCAACTAAAACATTCTTTACAATTCATGTTCCTTGAATCTTATTAATTTCATATTCCTTGAATCGTATCATTTCATGTACTTGAATCTGTCCTAACCCAAATTTTTCTTCAAGGTTATGGATTCCCCGAACAACACCAGCACCAATGTCAACAATACACATCCACCACTACCTCTCACACCTAGTGTTCCTGTGCCACCCACCGAGCAAACGGTTCTACTTGAGGCGATCCGCAGCCTCCTTGAAGGACAACAACAACTCCTGAACTGTCCCGAGACTGACGCACCTGGGGTAAAGCAATTCAGGGCTTTACATCCTAAGCAATTCTCCGAGAAAGGAAGCCCACATGAAGCTGAGGAATGGGCACAAAGCATAGAGGATGATCTGGCGGCAGCACAAGTGCCAGACATAGCTTGGGTCTGTGTGGCGAAACTGCAGCTCACGGACAATGCTCGCAACTGGTGGAAGGCGGAAGAAAGCTGTCTTGTACAACTTATTGAATGGAAGACTTTTCGTGATAAGTTCGACGCGAAGTACTTCCTTATGACTGCCAGGTTTGCCATGGAATAGCAGTTCATTCATCTACAACAAGGTTCGATGTGGGACAAGTCAGTGATGAATATGACGCTGAATTCACCATGCTAAGTCGGTAAGATATGTCACAGTAGTTCAAAATTTTAAAAATATCACATACTACACAGCTAACACAATCCTTTAAACAGATTCGCGGCACATTTGATACCGACGGACGAGATCAGAGCCCGTCGCTTTCAACAAGGTTTGGACACGGAAATTCAAGCTTCTCTAGCCACGGGAAAATTTCGAACTCATGAGGATGCTCTGGAAGCTGTCCGCAGTTATGAGGCAGTGATAAAAGAAAGGGGCAGACCTCAGTCTGCAGAAGTTAAGCGCCCTGCTAACCAGATGGCAGGAGGAGCCTTGTCCAGGCCACCTTTTGTGCCAAGGCGACCCGGAGTGCCGAACCATCGTCCCAGCCCAGCCTTTTGTACCTACTGCAAGAGAACTGGACATATGATGAAAGACTGCCGGCGAGCCAACCGTCTTTGCTTAGTCTGCGGCTCAGCTACTCATGATATTGGGTCTGGTCCCTAAAGGCAAAACCCAGTTGTTGCACCCAGGCCAGCAATTACCTATCCGCAGCGACCAGCACTTCAGGCACCTGCTCCAAGACTTGCACTACCTGCACCATCCAGAAGACCACAAGCTGCACCACCTCCTCGTCAGTTCCATCAAGCGCAAAGGAACGTTCCGAGGAATGCTCCTCAAGCCAAGAGGAATGTACCAAGGCGCCAGGCTTTCACTATGACAGTGGAAGAAGCTGAGGCCACTGGCCAAGTCATCACTGGTAAACTTTTCTTCTCAAACTTTTCTTTTAGTCTTGTTTATCTACATACTTTTCCCTATACCTAAAACATATCCCACATACCTTAGGTACAATCTTAGTAGCCTCACTACCTGCACTATCACTGTTTGATACTAGAGCATCTCACTGCTTTATGTCGCAACGGTTCGTTCGAACCCATGCGATTCCAGTCTCACCGCTTGTATCCAGCTGGAATGTCAATTCAGGAAATGACGTTCTAAAGGCAACCATGGGATACGGCTTGTGTCCAGTCGTCGTCTGCAGCAGAGAGTTTTATACTGACTTCAAAGTGCTGGACATACCGAACTTCGATGTGGTTCTAGGTATGGATTAGCTTGGAAATTTTTATGCTACCATCGACTGTCGTCAAAGGAGGGTAGTATTCGAGATTCCAGACCATCTGGTCTTCTATTTCAAAAGCGGAGACTGTACCGTGGAGCCAAGTACCTACAAAGCGAAGCCAAGGGAAGCAGTAGTTACAGCAGCTCAAGCGGAGGAAGAATCAAGACTGTAGGGTGTTTTTCATCATCCCATTGAGATGGGAATGCGCGCACACTTGTCAGGCATACTACAGATTCCCCCTGCCTAGGGTAGGCGGGGGTTTATTGATTGTGGGGATTCGAATCTCCGGCAGCCGCGGACTAAGCTGTCGTTAATTACCCCTCGCCTTTGGGGCGAGGGAACCTCCAATTAACGGGTTAAACTGGTCATGCGAACTCAATGTGCAGTGTAGTGTTTTGGAAGGGTTTTGGATATATCGGGAGCCACGCAGAGTTTTTACGGGGGTCCCGCTACCCGGATAGTGGGCTGGGGGTCAAGGGAGCTAGCAGCCCCCTTGCGGGGTGCGGGGCAGCGCCCCGTTAGAAATTTTTTTCTAACGGGGGAGGTGTTTTTAGTGTGGAGTATGCGTGTGTGTGTGTGTGTGTGTGTATAAAAGGAAAGGGTATCCAAAGGATGCATGGGAAAAGCGCTAGCGCTTTGGGTGCTAGCGCTTTGAGCGCAAGAGCGCTAGAGTTTTGAGCGGTAGCGCCCCACGTGCCAGGCACGTGGGTGCTCGGGCGCTAGCGCTTTGGCGCCCCACGTGTCAGCACGTGGGCGCTCGGGCGCTAGCGCTTTGGGCGCTAGCGCTTTGGGCGCTAGCGCTTTGAGCGCAAGGGCGCTAGCGCCCCACGTGTCAGCACGTGGACGCTCGGGCGCTAGCGCCCCACTTGTCAGGACGTGGACGCTCGGGCGCCAAAAGGGACTTGGTCCCTGCAATGGGAGTTGTACTCCCAGAAAGGAGCACTTATTATTTTGTGTGTGTGTGTGTGTGTATGAGGAGTTAAACTCCTAAGATGTTTTGAAGCTGATGAAGGGCTTCTCCCCTTGAGCACTGGATCTTCCCCAAAATGGGGTTTCTGGAGATGGGTCTCCTTCTTCTTCCCGTCGTTTGGCCGGATCTTGGAAAAAGGGGGCGAGACTGAAAAATCTCCCCTTTTTGAGATCTAATGGTAGATCCAAGTGTTGGATATAGTGCCCTCTAAGTCAATTATTGGATCGCAGGTACGTGATTGCAATGATTGAGGCAGGACCTATACCGATATGACAGTCTTGCTCGAGATGATAGTATGCTATCTGGTTTGTCTTTATCATCGTATATATGCTTTAGTTCACTATTGCATGTTGATAGAGCCCATAGGATTCTTGCTTGACTGCCAGCAGTATGATGGCGATCATATACGTGGGAGCTGGGGTCTGTAAGCACATCCTTAAAGTGTCCCTAGTCGTGGGAGTTTCGAGACAGGGCATCGATACTCCAGAGTAGACTAGTGTATACAGTCGAGACCCCGATGAGGGGCGGTGGCCGGTCTCACAAGCCACTGGTGTCAGTTGGATCACTTAAGATGTATACAGGTGCTCATTGGGTTATGAGTACACCGGACAGGACTCGCCGGGAATATGCTAGTTGGTATTATACATATCGTCAGATAGCAGTTCCCTGGTGACATGTGTACAGGTTAGTTCATCGACCTAAGGTCGTCACTTGTCTCGTGTGAGTTCCCACTGTGCTTTGATTTCTACCCTACCACGGCTCAAAGGAGTCGTGCAAACAGGTCTTTTTTAGGTACAGTCCCGAGCCACATGGAGGCAAGTGAGCGGATCGGCAGGGGATTCGTCTCTCCCGGTATTGGGGGTGAGATCGCGCTGTGTCTAGGAGAGCCATTACACAAAGCCCTCGGCCGAGGCAGGAGATTTACTGGTAGGTACTCCAGTAGTATTTCAGAGTGTTCTGGGCTACTCTCTGACACGATTTATACCGCTATTGGGGGTCTGACGTTACCAGCCCCCTAGGCCCGATATGCGATACTCATAGACGAATGGACCGGACTGTATGTATATTGTCACTGTTAGGCTCAGTAGGGTTTCTGGATGAGTTCGCTCGTCAGCTTCCCTTCCAATCAATACATAGGCAACCGTTACGTACAGCTTGTACCTCTAACGTGCTAGTGGTTATACCCAGTGCCAGTGTGTTGATGAGTCATTAGAGTCCCCCACAGACTGTTTCCCAAGTTCGGGTGAAACGTTGTAGAGGCCGTATGGTTTTATGGCAGGGTTCGGAAAATGCACGTGCGTTTTCGCACGTGTCATATTTTGGATGGATAATACTGGTAGGCTTTGGTTTAAGCCGGATCCGAGTATTATACTGTGTAGATATAATATCTTTGTCTCAGTTGCATTTGTATTCAGTCATAATACAAATGCGGGTATGTTTATACTGTTACGGGGTTATCCTGAAATTCGTTTCGGGATCACTTTTGGAAGTTACCAGTTTCTAGTTTTCTATCAGCCGTATTTGACATTCGGTTAAATGCGGATTTATCTTTTCTTCCTGAAGGGTGAGTCATGAGGTGAGTCATGAGTGGAAGCTTCATGTTGTGGTGACTAGGATTAGTGACTCATGGATGCTTTAATGGTTCATTTAATGATATGATGATGTGTTTATATGAATCATTATTTCATTAAATGATTATGCTAGGTGTTCTTTGTGACTCATTCATTTGTATTAGTGCTAATGGTCACTCTCTTGACCCCTACACTCACCCCCACCTCTTATTTAGTGGCCGGACCCTCTTGGTGAAGGGATCATGGTTGTTGAAAAAAAGATATAGTTTTGGTTCATGATAATTTGTATACTCATTTTCTCATTTACCCGATCCAAAAGGCAACTTCATTAATCGTTCGTCCGTGGTTTTGGACGAAGTGAGACAAAGTGTTCTACTCATTCTCTACATCAATCTTGGTCATCTCTTTTGGCAAACTTGATGATCGAGTTGCCTCGGTTCAGAGGCGGGAGCCCGTTTAAAGATCCGTCGACGTGGTGCCACCTGGACGAGAAGACCAGAGATTGAAGAGATCGGAGCAGCCGCAACAAAGCGTAGGATGATGGTTGAAGACCGAAAGACTCGGATCGTTCGGTATAACGTTTCTACCCACTTTGTAATTTGTTAGTTTAGCTTTAATGGCAGATCCGGGTTATAGTATACGATAGCGCCAGTTGTAAAAGTTTTTGTTCCGTATTTGGCGTCTGTCAGACGGCCGGGGTGCTACCGTGTACTTACAGTGGTATCAGAGCCTCACCATTAAGCTTTACTAACTTGTGCTAACGCGTTTAAAATATTGATCGAACGGATTTTCGAAAACTACAATTTTTCTGTACAAAGTTTTTGTCGATTTTAAATCTGGTCGAAAAGTTATTTTGAGCATCACAGAAAATTGTGCAGGTTTTTCTAAGCAAACTGGTGAAATTTGGTCACGTGATCCCACAGAACGGCCGCGGATCCGCGGCCCAATCCAGGGTTTGGCCGCTGATCCGCCGCACTTTTGTGGGAACAGTGAGCCAAATTTGTACAGTATGTTCTACATGGCAAATTGTGGCTTTTGGAATATTTCTTTTAGGCCCATATTTTATTACTGTACAGCAGATGTTCGTGGGGCCCACTTCGGGAAGTTTTGTCGATCGAAATTTTAAACGTGTTAGTTTACAGTACTTATATTATATCTCCGACCGGGAATGTCATTCGAGCGGTAAATTGCGTCTAATTGCTATAACTCTTTTAGACGGATTTGCGAACGTGACATTCGCGTTGATGTTCTGTGTTGTACTGTAATGTTGCGGATATGTCATGGTGGATAGCAGTGTGCAATGGTAGTGCTGTTTGGATTTATTTGTACATTTGATATTGCGGGGCGAGCGTCCAACATGTGGACTGCCGTCACTGTCTATTTGTATAATATTCTTTTGGGGCACGACCGGACTGAGGTCGATGTACCCGTTGTACATATTTTTATTTCTTTACTAGGTTTACCCCGCAACGGAGTGCACGGATAACCGGGTTCTGGAGGGCAACGGGTCCGTATCTCATGGCATTGAGAGGCAGAGGGGCCTTACTCTAGAATTGGAAGACTATTCGCCACACTTGTAGGGGGTACAGGTTGACCCAAGTAGGGGTGCTGAAGTTACCGGATTCTGTGAAGTGCCGGGTGGTCCATTCATTTTGTTGTAGGGGGCTGCCTCCCTTCAGGTTTTGGCGGGTAACTTGCCGCACCCGTAGGGGTCTAGGTTTCATTGCACAGGCTATCCACATGACCAGGGCAACGTCGGGTTTCAGTAGCGGCTCTGTGAAACCCGGGGATCCCAGATTATCTGTATTGTTCTGTAATGCTTTTTACTTTTCTGTAATGTTGCATATTATCATGCCTGGAGCGATTATTGTATATTGGTATATATATACTATTAGATGTTGTATATGTTTTCCACCCGCGCTAGTCCAGTCCCCGCTCTGTCGTTATTTAAGTAACCTAACGGGTGATGACGGGACCCAGAGACGAATGCGGATGGCATATACGTACATTTTATTTTTGTTCTTTTCTGGTGTGATTGATTGATGGGACTGCATTGATTCTTATCAATGCAAGGATAAAACAAACCTATATTTGATATTGTTGGAACTAATTTTAAAAAGTGTTATTACAAAGACGTTTCCTTTTGTTTTGCATAGCGGCATTCGGTTAGAATATCCTGCACCTCATTCGACGAGGCAAGGGCCGATATCCCTTCACCGGGAGTGACCCCTTGGGCAGAAGTTTGCGTCAGAGTAATAACTTCACTATAGTCGATTACAAGTTGCTTTGCATCACGGTATTCAGTTAGAATATTGTAACGCCTTGAAAAGTCGTTTTGGTGTTTTCCCGAAAATCGGTGAAAATTTGGTATTTTTCCGTAAATCGTCTTTTTTGTTATTTTGCAGTTTAGGACTAATTATACCTATTTTGGATAGGTAATTTCTAGTTTTTAGTAGCTAATGAGTTACTTATAAAATTCTGGTCGTTTAAAATTTTTCCATAATTTTTCAATTTTTAATATTATTTTAAGCCGGTAAAAAAATACATTAAATTAGCGATAAATACAAATTTAAATGGGCTAATTTTAATCTTTAAAATCATGTTAATTAAAATCTAGTTTGTAATATAATATTTTTGTATTTTATTTCAAGTTTTAATTGGTTTTTATTATGGGAAACAAAAATATAATTATTTTGAGTTAAAACTTGCAAATATGGTATTGTGGGGGGTCTTTTTGCATAGAATTTTTTTGTAAAGTTTCTCACACTCACCCTCACTCCCCTTGGCCGGCCCCACACTGTTGTAGCAGCCCAAGAATTTTCTTTCCCTCTTTTTGACCTTAAATCATGTGAGGAATGGGTTAAAAATGGTTATATATATATATATATTTATAAGGTAAGGATATTATGGTAATATGAGAGGGTTGACTGGGACTTTTTTTCCACACTTCCCCACACTTCTCCCCACTCCCTCACTGCTGAATTCCTGCAGAAAAAACAGCCCCAAATCTCCCCTCTTCTTCCATCAAAGTTCATCCAAAATTTGCTCCAAAAATCCACAATTTATTCAAAATTCAAACCAAATCCTTCATCCATTCTTCTTAACTTTTCTTGCATGGATCTTGGATGCTAGGAGACCATCTTTGGAGTCAAAATTTCTTGCTAGATCTCTAGATCTAGAGGTATAATCCTTACCCATTTAAATTCTTTTGGTTAGATTTCTTTAATTAAGTTTTTTTAGTGTAAATATTAGTGTTAAGTTCTAGTCTAGGTTTTAAAAGTTCATGGCTTGAAATTTTAATTAGGGTTTAGAAAAACATTATTGGGTTAATTAATTTATTTTTCTATCTAGTGTTTTACTAACCTAATCAATGGGGTTACTTTGCTTATATGGCTTCAAATTATGCTAATCTAAGTTATTTTAGTGTGAAATTTTGATTGCAATTGCTATTTATAAAAATCAAGAAAGGGTTTGCTTATAGAAATTTGGTTTTGAAGCATTGCTAGCGTGTTGGAAATTAGTGTAGTGGCTATCTATGGTTAACTTGGGTGTTTGCGCGATATTTTGTGCACTTTATCGCAAATCCGCGAAATTTGCACGAATTTGGAAGTCTTTTGTGCTTACTAGTTTTTATTAAAATATTGTGGTGATGTATTTGTGATATCTTGATGATATTTTTAGCATATCCTATGACATTTAGGATGTGTGAGTGCGGAATTTGGGTTAATCGGGTTTTAGTTTTGCCGGGTGTCCCTAAAACGACGATTATAGCTAGTTTTTGTGATTTTCGTGTGTGTTCCGCGCACCTTGTGCACGTTGTGCCTAGCTTGTGAACGTGGATATTTTCGTTTGGGATTTGCGTCGTTTCATGATATGTAACCTTATGTTTTGTATTGGTGCAAATTCCAGGTTCGGTCGCGGAGACTTCGGACGCGGCATGAAAAGGAAAGGCGGTGATTGGCCATAGCTAGCTGGGGATTCCAGTGAGTAGATTTAATATCTACGAGGGACTATCGTTTGGATGGCGCAGGTCGCCCGATAGTTTAAGTAGTTAAAGATTTCTAGTGATATTAGTAACCACATTCATGCTTTATTTTGACGTACATATGTGAACCCATTCAATAGGACACCTGCACCATTGCCAGGGTTTTATATGCAGCACGAGCACTATTCATGCGTACACACACGCCCTGGTAATTGCCATGCCACCGCACTAGATAACCTATAATTTGAAACCGTTTTACTATAATTGATGCTTAAACCTGTGCTATTGCCTTTAAATCCTTAAAATGAAATCGTAGGATTGCTATTCATGTGCATGTACCTCATCATATCATATGTTCATGCCTAGTCTATTAATCATACATCGCAACTTGATTATTGATACCATATGTATTCATTATCATTGACATATGCACTTATGAGGATTTCTTGAGATTTATGATATTTCTGGATTTCGGGGGAAAGCCGCAGAATTTCTAAAACTTACTACTTTTTTAAAATATGCAAATTGCGGTTTTCCAGTGATGTAAGTGTCGTCCACCATGAGTTTGCCGTGGTTTTCGATACCCGTTTCGAGGAGTTGGATGAACCGTCTCGGGTACATGGTGGGCCCGGTAAGCTACCCCGGGGCAAGAAGGTCGTGTTGCTGACGTTGAGCCTGGCAGGGGATAGACTACCTACCTGTGACTGTTTTGGCACGGTGGATATCCAGAGGATACTGACCGTGGCCGCGAGATGATGAGATATTGATATTTGAGATGGGTCAGCCGGACGGCTGAGGCCAGAGATATTACGATATGGATATATGAGATTTGAGACTGTTTTGAGGTGTCGTTGCTGGACACGGATTCTGGTTGATTCTATTGGTATTGTGCTGATATTTCAAAAGAGATTCCTAAAGGAAAAATATGATTTCTTATACTTACACATGCAGATCACGAGCTGATTCATATTGCATACATACCTGCTAGTATATTCATGTTGCATACATACCTGCTAGTATATCCTGTCATACCTGTATTATAGATGCTAGGATGCTTGTGCGCATGCTTGCGATAGCCTCTATAAATGTTATTTATTACTCATGAGTTGGCAACTCACCCCCGTTGTGCCACAGTCTTTTGCAGGTCCGCTCCGTCAGCACAGTAGCGGCGGGCGCACCGCTTCTTTTGCCTACTTTGCCTGGACTCGAGGCTTTTGCTCGTAGGTGGGTTGTATTATTATTTTGTACCACCTTGTATATTCTTTTTATCTAGAGTACTCCATCTACTGTATCTACCAGTGTTGTTGTATATTGACCTAGAGACGAGACTGTGAGATTTTTGGACTTTTTATGCTGTATTTTGGGGTCGAGCTCACTTGAGTCGACATGATGTTTTACTTGTGCTTCTTATGTTTATTTATGCACATTGCTGATTTACATTGCGTGGGATTTGTGACCGCCTTGTGGCGAAGAGCTAGCTCCCGCTTGGGGATGCCTTATTTGTTGTATTCATATATATTCTTGTTGTACCCATTTTGGAGGCCAGTATTTACAAAGGAGACTCTGCTGAAATTTTCGGAAAAATTGATATTGTTTCTAAAAAGGGCTTGATATAACTTATTTGATAAATTCGTTTTCAATTGATTGGTTTTTCCTTCACTCTACTGCTTATTTGGTTTTGATTTCTGGGCTTTGGCTTACTTATTTTACGGACGCCTTGAGACGTTTCGTAATTTAAGTGCCAGTCACGTTCCGTACCTTTCGAGTCGTGACAAAGATGGTATCAGAGCGATAGGTTTTACCTTTCTGAGTGTAGGATGACCTTGGTAGATGGAGTAAGTGACTTAAGTAGGGTAACGTAGCGTGAGTATGTCCGCGGCATACTTGCGATACGGTACTCCGCCTAAGTGACTTTAGGATATACTTGCTTGAAATTCCTTCTTCAATTCCGTGTATCCTATGATTCTATTTCACTGTTCTTATTATCCTGTTTCCTGTTCCAGCCGCTATGCCGCCGAAGGCTACGAGAGCGTAGAGGGCTGCCGCCCGAGACGAGATCAGAGCAGGCTCGTCCGAGATGAGGACCGAGCAGGGTGGCGTACCTATGCCTCAGGGACAGACTGATCCGCATTCCCCAGGTCGCATGGACAGGCTAGAGTCTGGTATGGAGGAGCTACGACAGATGATGGGAGGTATGCAGGAGTTACGACAGATGGTGGGATCCCTAGTAGCGGCCAGTCGTGCACCGAGATTGGAGGACGTACCTACCACATCACAGACTACCATGGTGCCTGCTGCCCAAACAGTTGCTATTACCACCACCGTGGCTATCCCAGTATCGCTACAGGATTTCATGAGGCTGAGACCTCCAGTCTTCATGGGCACCGATGCAGCAGAGGATTCGCAGACATTTCTTGACAGTTTAGCCAGGATCTGCCGTTCGCTCAGATGTTCTGACGATCGATGGGTGGAGCTTGCGAGTTTCCTTCTAGAGGGCCTCGCGCAGATATGGTGGGAGTCAGTCTTGAGAGGTCGAGCTGCAGGTCTACCGCCTGTGACTTGGGCCGAGTTTACAGCAGTCTTTCTAGCTCGTTTCCTCCTAGAGAGCGTTCGTGACGCCAGAGCTTGTAGTTTTGAGGCCTTGATCAAGACTCCAGGGATGACGGTGTCTGAGTACGATGTCCAGTTCACACAGTTGTCCAGATATGCTCTGTATTTGGTGGATACTGAAGAAAAGATAGTGAAGAGGTTCGTGCAGGGACTTGACACCCAGCTATTTCTTGCTATTGGCGCCCAGCACTTCGACACCTATTCAGCTGCTATGGATACGGCATTACGGATGGAGGCACGCATATCACAGACTTCGGCCGTTTCTGGGCCGAAGAGGATTCGCACCGATGTGCCGTTGCAGAGGCAGCGCGCCAGATTCTTTCCGAGAGATGTGCCTGGCAGAGGATTTGGACGGGGTCAGTTATATGGTTCATATCTACAGGGACAACAGCCGTCGCCAGGATGTTTTGGGTGCGGGAGTCCGCACCACCGTATCAGAGACTGTCCGGTGAGACGACAGGGAGCGGCGACAGTTCCACTTGTGACCTTACCGCCATCACCACCTCCTCCTCAGAGAGCCCTACTTCATACCACAGGCGATGCTCCACGTCAGTTTGATGCACCCAGAGACCGTGGACGTGGCGGTCCGATCCAGAGAGGATGAGGAGGCCGAGGCCGAGGACAGCCAGCTATTGATGGGGGACAGGCCCGGGTTTTCGCCTTGACATCGCAGGATGCGCAGGCATCTAATGCCGTTGTAACAGGTACCTTTCCAGTATGTTCTTTCGACGCGCGAGTATTATTCGACCCAGGTTCCACACATTCGTACGTATCTACACACTTTGCACCGATGTTGGGCCGTGAGTCATCGTTGTTAGATCAGCCGCTTGTTGTTATTACCCCGGTAGGCGAGTCGTTTGTCGCTCGTTTTGTGTTTCGATTGTGTTCCGTTCGTATCGGGGAGAGGGATTCGTCAGTTGATTTGATTCTCCTTGATATGTTGGACTTTGATGTGCTTCTGGGCATGGAATGGCTGGCCACTTGTTATGCTTCGGTGGACTGCCGTGAGAAGGCAGTCAGATTTAGTTTTCCGGGAGAGCCAGTCCTTGTTATTCAGGGAGACCGCAACGTCACCCTTCCCAGCTTGATTTTGTCTGTTCGCGCTGGTCAGCTCTTGCGGAAGAGATGTCAGGGATTCTTAGCGTATATTTTTTATACTCGAGTTGCAGAGGTTCCGTTGGACCGGGTCCCGATTGTTTGTGAGTTCCCTGATGATTTCCCTGATGAGCTGCCTGGGCTACCGCCTGAGCGCGACGTTGAGTTCTGCATTGACTTGATTCCCGGCTCGGGGCCTATTTCCATACCGCCTTATCGGATGGCCCCGGCGGAGCTTCGAGAGCTGAAGGATCAGTTGCGGGATTTGTTAGATAAGGGGCTTATTCGACCTAGCGTTTCCTTATGGGGTGCTCCTGTCCTATTCGTCAAGAAGAAAGACGTCAGTTTGCGTTTGTGTATCGACTACCGCCAGCTGAACAAAGTTACCATGCGGAACAGATATCCTTTGCCACGCATTGATGATTTGTTCGACCAGCTTCAGGGTGCGGGATATTTTTCGAGGATCAATTTGCGATCAGGATACCATCAGCTATGAGTTCGACAGGAGGATATACCGAGGACAGCTTTCCGCACGCGCTACGACTACTATGAGTTTTTGGTGATGTCGTTCGGACTCACCAACGCCCCAGCAGCATTCATGGAATTGATGAACCGTATATTCAGGCCGTATCTCAACTTGTTCATCATCGTGTTCATCGACGATATTTTGGTGTATTCCCGGAGCCGAGAGGAGCACGAGCAGCACTTGCGGATTACGTTGCAGACTTTGAGGGAGCACCAGCTTTTCGCAAAATTTTCCAAGTGTGCATTCTGGCTGGATAGCGTTGGTTTCTTGGGTCACGTGGTTACGAGAGATGGCATATGTGTAGACCCGAAGAAGATCGAAGCCGTTCAGCAGTGGCCCAGACCGACATCAGTTACGGAGATCCGCAGTTTCTTAGGCCTGGCTGGCTATTACAGGAGATTCGTTCAGGATTTCTCCTGTACTGCTGCACCTTTGACCGGATTGACCTGGAAGGGAGTTCCTTTCGTTTGGATGGAGAAGTGCGAGCACAGTTTTCAGCAGCTACGGACTTGTTTGAATACGGCGCCGGTATTATCTTTGCCTTCAGGATCAGGCGGATTCGTGGTTTATTGTGACGCTTCACGAGTGGGGCTAGGGTGCGTATTGATGCAGCATGACAGGGTGATCGCGTATGCTTCGCGGCAGTTGAATAAACATGAACAGAACTACCCCACTCATGATTTGGAGATGGCTGCAGTGGTCTTTTCACTTAAGATCTGGCGATATTACCTATACGGCGAGTCGTGCCAGATATTCACTGATCACAAGAGCTTAAAGTATATATTTCAGCAGCGAGACCTGAATCTCAGACAGCGCCGTTGGATGGAGCTGGTGAAGGACTACGATTGCGAGATCTTGTACCACCCGGGCAAGGCTAATGTAGCGGCGGATGCTTTGAGTAGGAGGCCCAGGGGTAGTCTATCTTGTTTGCGCGCAGTACAAAGGCAGTCGTCGGCAGATTGGCAGACTTTATGCGACAGCCGGGTTGAGTTCGAGTTCACTCCGACAGGGGGATAACTTGCGTATGTTCGTGCATGTCCGCAGTTACTTGACCGTATTCGAGAGGCACAGCCCAGCGATGACCGTCTTTCAGAGATCATGGAGCAGATTAGGCAGGGCAGAGATTCCGAGTTCGTGATCGATTTTCAGGGAGTACTGCGATTTGGGACTCGACTGTGCGTACCAGATTCTGAGGGACTGTGGCGTGAGATTCTTGAGGAGGCGCATAGATCCACATACAGCGTTCATCCCGGTTCCACCAAGATGTACCACGATTTGCGAGATGTTTACTGGTGGGACGGGATGAAGAGGGACGTCACTGATTTCGTGTCGAGATGCCTGACTTGTCAGCAAGTCAAGGCCGAGCACCAGAGGCCAGCAGGAGAGTTGCAGCCTTTGCCCATTCCGGAGTGGAAATGGGAGCAGATTTCTATGGACTTCATTGTGGGTCTACCCAGGAACAGTCGAGGGTATGATTCCATTTGGGTGATCGTGGATCGTTTGACGAAAGCGGCTCACTTCCTGCCAGTGAAGACGACTTTCGGTTTTGCTCAGTAAGCCCAGATTTACATCGAAAAGATCGTACGACTGCATGGAGTCCCGACGTGTATCGTGTCCAACCGAGGCACCCAGTTTACCGGCCGACTATGGCAGCGACTTCAGGAGGCATTGGGCACCCGTTTGAGTTTCAGCACAGCATTTCATCCGCAGACCGACGGCCAGTCAGAGCGGACTATTCAGACTCTTGAGGACATGCTCCGAGCGTGCGTCTTGGACTTTGGTGGTAGCTGGGATCATCATTTACCTTTAGTGGAGTTCTCCTACAACAACAGCTTCCAGGATACTATTCAGATGGCACCTTTCGAGGCATTGTATGGGAGGAGATGCAGATCGCCCGTCTGTTGGACCGAGCTCAGCGAGAGCAGTATATTGGGGCCGCAGCTTGTTGAGGAGACGATCGCGAAGATACAGTTGATTCGAGACCGAATGAGAGCGGCTCAGAGCAGGCAGAAATCATATGCAGACAGGCGCCGTTGCAGACTAGAGTTCACAGTTGGCGATCATGTTTTTCTGAGGGTCTCTCCGATGAAGGGCATGATGCGATTTGGGCGAAAAGGAAAGCTTAGTCACAGATTTGTGGGTCCCTTCGAGATCCTCGAGCGTGTCGGCGCAGTTACGTATCGTTTGGCTCTTCCACCCAGCTTTCCCGATGTTCACCCCGTCTTCCATGTTTCGATGCTCCGCAAGTACCTTCACGACCCTTCGCATGCGATTTAGCACCCGACAGTCCAGCTAGAGCATGACCTTTCTTTTTTAGAGCAGCCGGTGGTCGTCCTGGATCGACAGGTGAAGAAATTGAGATCGAAAGTTATACCGACCGTCAAGATCTTTTGGCGTGGCCCGAGTAGCCAGGAGGTCACCTGGGAGACCGAGGACGAGATGAGGAAGAAATATCCCCATCTGTTTGAAAGTACGCGTAGCTATATTTTTAAATTCGGGAACCGAATTTCTTTAAGGGGGGAAGATTGTAACGTCTTGAAAAGTCGTTTTGGTATTTTCCCGAAAATCGGTGAAAATTTGGTATTTTTCCGTAAATCGTCTTTTTTGTTATTTTGCAGTTTAGGACTAATTATACCTATTTTGGATAGGTAATTGCTAGTTTTTAGTAGTTAATGAGTTACTTATAAAATTCTGGTCGTTTAAAATTTCCCCCTAATTTTACAATTTTTAATATTATTTTAAGCCGGTAAAAAAATACATTAAATTAGCGATAAATACAAATTTAAATGGGCTAATTTTAATCTTTAAAATCATGTTAATTAAAATCTAGTTTGTAATATAATTTTTTTGTATTTTATTTCAAATTTTAATTTGTTTTTATTATGGGAAACAAAAATATAATTAATTTGAGCTAAAACTTGCAAATATGGTATTGTGGGGGGTCTTTTTGCATAGAATTTTTTTGTAAAGTCTCTCACACTCACCCTCACTCCCCTTGGCCGTCCCCACACTGTTGTAGCAACCCAAGAATTTTCTTTCCCTCTTTTTGACCTTAAATCATGTGAGGAATGGGTTAAAAATGGTTATATATATATATATTTATAAGGTAGGGGTATTATGGTAATATGAGAGGGTTGACTTGGACTTTTTTTCCCCACTTCCCCACACTTCTCCCCACTCTCTCACTACTGAATTCCTGCAGAAAAAACAGCCCCAAATCTCCCCTCTTCTTCCATCAAAGTTCATCCAAAATTTGCTCCAAAAATCCACAATTTATTCAAAATTCAAACCAAATCCTTCATCCATTCTTCTTAACCTTTCTTGCCTGGATTTTGGATGCTAGGAGACCATCTTTGGAGTCAAGATTTCTTGCTAGATCTCTAGATCTAGAGGTATAATCCTTACCCATTTAAATTCTTTTGGTTAGATTTCTTTAATTGAGTTGTTTTAGTGTAAATATTAGTGTTAATTTCTAATCTAGGTTTTAAAAGTTCATGGCTTGAAATTTTAATTAGGGTTTAGAAAACCATTATTGGGTTAATTAATTTATTTTGCTATCTAGTGTTTTACTAACCTAATCAATGGGGTTACTTGTTTATGTGGCTTCAAATTATACTAATCTAAGTTATTTTAGTGTGAAATTTTGATTGCAACTGCTATTTATAAAAATCAAGAAAGGGTTCGCTTATGGAAATTTGGTTTTGAAGCATTGCTAGCGTGTTGGAAATTATTGTAGTGGCTATCTATGGTTAACTTGGGTGTTTGCGCGATGTTTTGTGCACTTTATCGCAAATCTGCGAAGTTTGCACGAATTTGGAAGTCTTTTGTGCTTACTAGTTTTTATTAAAATATTGTGGTGATGTATTTGTGATATCTTGATGATATTTTTAGCATATCCTATGACATTAGGATGTGTGAGTGCGTAATTTGGGTTAATCGGGTTTTAGTTTTGCCGGGCGTCCCCAAAACGACGATTATAGTTAGTTTTTGTGATTTTCATGTGTGTTCCGCGCACCTTGTGCACGTTATGCCTAGCTTGTGAACGTGGATATTTTCGTTTGGGATTTGCGTCGTTTCATGATATGTAACCTTATATTTTGTATTGGTGCGAATTCCAGGTTCGGTCGCGGAGACTTCGGACACGGCACGAAAAGGAAAGGGGATGATTGGCCATAGCTAGCTGGGGATTCCAGTGAGTAGATTTAACATCTACGAGGGACTATCGTTTGGATGGTGCTGGTCGCCCGATAGTTTAAGTAGTTAAAGATTTCTAGTGATATTAGTAACCACATTCATGCTTTATTTTGACCTACATATGCGAACCCATTCTATAGGACACCTGCACCATTGCCAGGGTTTTATATGCAGCACGAGCACTATTCATGCGTACACACACGCCCTGGTAATTGCTATGCCACCACACTAGATAACCTATAATTTGAAACCTTTTTACTATAATTGATGCTTAAACCTGTGCTATTGCCTTTAAATCCTTAAAATGAAATCGTAGGATTGCTATTCATGTGCCTGTACCCCTAGTCTATTAATCATACATCGCAACTTGATTATTGATACCATATGCATTCATTATCATTGACATATGCACTTATGAGGATTTCTTGAGATTTATGATATTTCTGGATTTCGGGGGAAAGCCGCAGAATTTCTAAAACTTACTACTTTTTTAAAATATGCAAATTGCGGTTTTCTAGTGATGTAAGTGTCGTCCACCATGAGTTTGCTGTGGTTTTCGATACCCGTTTCGAGGAGTTGGATGAACCGTCTCGGGTACATGGTGGGCCCGGTGAGGTACCCAAGGGCAAGAAGGACGTGTTGCTGACGTTGAGCCTGGCAGGGGATAGACTACCTACCGGTGACTGTTTTAGCACGGCGGATATCCAGAGGATACCGACCGTGGCTGCGAGATGATGAGATATTGATATTTGAGATGGGTCAGCCGGACGGCTGAGGCCAGAGATACTACGATATGGATATATGAGATTTGAGATAGTTTTGAGGTGTCGTTGCTGGACACGGATTCTGGTTGATTCTATTGGTATTGTGCTGATATTTCAAAAGAGATTCCTAAAGGAAAAATATGATTTCTTATACTTACACATGCATATCACGAGTTGATTCATATTGCATACATACCTGCTAGTATATTCATGTTGCATACATACCTGCTAGTATATCCTGTCATACCTGTATTATAGATGCTAGGATGCTTGTGTGCATGCTTGCGATAGCCTCTATAAATGTTATTTATTACTCACGAGTTGGCAACTCACCCCTGTTGTGCCACAGTCTTTTGCAGGTCCGCTCCGTCAGCACAGTAGCGGCGGGCGCACCGCTTCTTTTGCCTACTTTGCCTGGACTCGAGGCTTTTGCTCGTAGGTCGGTTATATTATTATTTTGTACCACCTTGTATATTCTTTGTATTTAGAGTACTCCATCTACTGTATCTACCAGTATTGTTGTATATTGACCTAGAGACGAGACTGTGAGATTTGTGGACTTTTTATGCTGTATTTTGGGGTCGAGCTCACTTGAGTCGACATGATGTTTTACTTGTGCTTCTTATGTTTATTTATGCACATTGCTGATTTACATTGCGTGGGATTTGTGACCGCCTTGTGGCGAAGAGCTAGCTCTCGCTTGGGGATGCCTTATTTGTTGTATTCATATATATTCTTGTTGTACCCATTTTGGGGCCAGTATTTACAAAGGAGACTCTGCCGAAATTTTCTGAAAAATTGATATTGTTTCTAAAAAGGGCTTGATATAACTTATTTGATAAATTCGTTTTCAATTGATTGGTTTTTCCTTCACTCTACTGCTTATTTGGTTTTGATTTCTGGGCTTTGACTTACTTATTTTACGGACGCCTTGAGACGTTTCGTAATTTAAGTGCCAGTCACGTTTCGTACCTTTCGGGTCGTGACAAATATCCTGCACCTCATTCTACGAGGAAAGAGCCGAGATCCCTTCACCGGGAGTGACCTCTTTAGCAAAAGGTTTTCGCCACTATATTTTTATAAAAAGCTATCAGGTTCCTTCAACGAGATCAAGTTCATTACGTTAAAGGTTTTTCGCCAAAAAAACAGCCGTAGCCCTCCGTCATTTCTTTTGGGTATTCAGTAGTATTCAAGCTATGTATTTTGGCCAAAGTCAAGGCATAGTGTTTGGTAGCTGCTGGGTATTCATTTGTTGCATAGATAGATGAGTTGGTTTGGGACATTCGTTCTGCTATTTTGGCCAAAGTCAAGGGCATGTGCGGATGGGTTCAAATTGATCTGGATAGTGATGGGTAGAACTTGGCATGTGACTTATGACATTTTGACCAAAGCCAAGGTCATAAGAGCATGGGGCAAAAATCATATCGGGAGTTTCTAAAGATACAGGACACTTGGCAGGCATGCGCATACCTTCTGGAGTGTGATAACGTGAGTGGATTACGTCACGTTATCATGCGATGAGAGTTGGATCCCGATTCCCACTGATGAGTTGGTTTACTCTTCAGGTGATCCCGATTGATTCTTCTTCTAGGTTTGGAGGAGAATTTGTGATAATAGTGTTGGATATATGTATGCCCTAGAGGCCATTATGTGATAGTGGATGTATCTATACATGTATATATATTCAGTTTGCATTCTTGCTCGACATGATAGTATGCTATCTGGTTATTCTTTATCTGACATGTTGATTTGATCATGCTTTTATTCATACATGCTGATAAAGCCCCAAGGATATCTGCTTGACTACTCTGATTATGATAGAGATCATACTAGTGGGACGTTTGTAGTCTATAAGCATATCCTGAAATGTCCCTAGTCGGAGGTGTATCGAGACGGGGCATCGATATACCAGAGTAGACTAGCGTATATGATACTAGACCCATGTGATGGGCGATGGATGTTCCCACATTCATCGATGTTTGACATCAAGATCATATACGGGTGCTCAGTGCTGACTGGGTACACTGGACGGACTCACTGAGAACTCCTATATGGAATTATATCTATCGTCGGATAGCAGTTCTCAGGTGACACTGGTACAGGTTAGTCTGTAGACCCGAGATCGTCATGGAGTCTTGTGTGTTCTCCCACTGTACTTTGATTGCCACCCTACCACGGCTCTACTGAGTCGTGCAAACAGGTGGCCGTTGGGTACAGTCCCGAGACACACGAAGGCAATGAGCGATAGGAGGGGTTTCGTCTCTCCCGGTATTGGGAGTTGATGCTGTGCTGTGCTCGACTGGTTATAACAGCAAGTCCCTGGCTAGGGCTGCTGAGATTTGCTGGTAAGTGTTATCAGTAGTTTCTCGATCTGTTATAGACCATTCACCGACACGACTTATTGAGTTATTGGGGTCGACGTGACCATCCCTAGGCTCGATATGCAGCATATCTGACGAAGAGACCGGACTGTACGGTAGTGTTGCCGGATGGCTCGACGGGAGTTGTAACAGGTTCGCTTGTTTTCTTCTTATCGCTCAATACCCGGGTGGCCGTTACGTTTGGCTGACCGCTTGCGGCTTGGGGGTGCTTGATATGATCATCACCCACTGCCGGCGTATTGACGAGTCTTAGAGTCCCACATAGGAGTTACCTAGTCCAGGCGAAACGTTGTGGTGCGCGTATGCGATATGCGCTTGGACCCGATTAAAATGCGTGTATGGGATACCGTATATTAATTGGGCGGCTTGCTAATGGTCGGGTCATATGTGATATGACCGGATTAGTGAATCAAGTGTTGATTCATCATTAGTTTCTCACTACAAATCCTATCTTGTTTATGTTGGATGTATGCATGCATGTGTGCATTCATTCTTGTTCATGCACATGTTGATGTGCAAGCACACATGCATACATACATCAAATTCTATCATGGTTGTTTATACAATGAGAATGGTGGATGTATAAGAATTACACCATGGTTATATTTGGATAATTGTTGGATTTAAATTAAAGCAAAAGAAAATGAAAAATGGGTTAAATCACTTAAGAGTTTCTACACTCTTCTAACTCAACCATTCTCACCTAACATTTAACCCATAGTTTATTTTCTTATCATGCTTTTAATTTAAAATAAAATGATATCTATATATCTAACCATGGTTGGTTAAGAGAGAGGAAAATATATATAGCTATTTTTCTTTTCTCTTTCACAAGATAATTCATTCTCTTCTTCTAAAAATCCACCATCTTCATCAACCTCCATGCTTTTGCTCTCTAGTTCATACAAGAGAGTGAATCACTCATAAAAATAAGATTTTGAAGTGAGATCCATAGCCACAACTTCATTCTAATCAAGTCTAGCTCACTTGATTAGAGTGTTCTCTTTGTTTTTCAAAGTTGCAAGCTTGGACGGGAAAACTCCGGGTGGATCGTCGTGGACGTGGGAGGAGTACAAGCGGACCTTCATCCAACACCCAAAGAGCCTAAGGAGTGAAGCAAAAACGGGAGCTACAAAGGTTGTAGCCTTCAAACCCTAATCTTTACTTACTTTTAGTTTGATAACCCTAATTTCTAGGATCGATCCACTTGCATGTTAGTTTAGCACCTTAAAAATCAAAACTTTGGGTCATGTGATGCTTCAAAACTCTTCATAGGGTGCTATACTAACCTTACAAACAGTGGGAGGTTTCCTGATTAGATAAAGTGATAACCATTCTGATCTAGGTTAGAGTACACGCAGAGTGTTTCTTTTCTCTCTCTCTCTTTGGCAGCGACCTTTGACCGACCCTAGACTATGACTCAGTGACCAAGTTGATCGAACCTTCTTAAAATACTGGCTTTTTGATTGTCAAAGTTGCATAAGTCATTGCCTCTCCTTCTTTTACCCTTTGCATTTCTCAGAACACCCCGTATTACTACGGACATCCACTTCCATTGGATAGATCCATCGTATGGTTATATACGAACTCGAAGGGATTTCTTTGAGGATGGATCCAGGTTCAGGAGAAATAGAATTGGTTTATTCAGTAGTCTTTTATCATCACCTTCTCTCAGGTTGCGAGGGCTCCTTAGTTTAGGAGAGTATACCTATTACGCTTATTGGATAGTCTTATTCCAAACCATAGGCAGGTGCCGAAAGGTAGGGAATGAAGAAAACCAATTAGCCTAAGTAGGGTGTGCAGAAGGTAATGAATAAAGACGAAAATAAAGGGATTAGAAAGAGGGCAAAGTAAATCGCGACTGTTATCATTCACGACCAAACCGCGTACTTCATCGCCACTCCTATTTCACCTTTAATAGAATAAGGTATTATTCGGTTGTCTTTTATCATCACCTTCTCTCAAGTTGCGAGTACTCCTTGGTTTAGGAGGGTACACCTATTATGCTTACTGGATAGTCTTCTTCCAAACCATAGGCTGGTGCTGAACGGTAGGGAAGGAAGAAAACCACTTAGCCTAACGAAGGTGTACAGAAGGTAATGAATAAAGACAAATAAAGGGATTTGGAGAGATGGCAAAGAGATATACGGTTAAAATCATGAATTGGATTTTGGAAGAGGCATTACTAGGAATACCAGGATACCCCTATGAAACATTTTTTTGTTTCAGTGCATTGTTATACTTACTCCGGGGTATGTATTTACCAGGTATGATTCTCACATCTGTATGGTTTTACAGATGATGAGAGGGAGTAAGTTATTTGGAATTAGGTGATCATCCTCATTATATCGGAATTCGTTGTAATTGGTGATATTTGAGGAAGTCGCCTGAGTTTATGCCAGACGGCATGTATTTGGTTTTGAATATTCGTTGTTGTGCACCAATTTCAAAATGATATATCTATACATTTATTTTTATAAAGTGAGATATAACTTTTTGAAATTATGTCTGTGACATTTACCTATATCAGTTGACGATTGGGTAAGGAGTATTGAACAACGGAGTAGTTCTTAACCATAAGTACAGTTTTCAACTTACGATGCACAGGTTTTGAGTTATTGGACTCAGCGGACTTATACAGAGTATATTATATGTTCTCCAGTGTCCGTCAGGACAAAAGGGTTAGTCCTCGTACTATGTTCTATTTACTTATGACTTCTCTAGTTTTTAGACAAGTGTTTCATAGAAATACAAAGTCTAAGTTTTGAGAAGTTGTGGGTATAAGAATAAAGTAGAGAACAAGATGTCGCAAGTATCGGGATTCTTCAAAGAGATCGAAGATGCAGATACTTGTAATTGGTATTCAGTTGATAGTAATGGTTTTGAGAAACTTGTTTCTCTTTCAGGTTACTCATAATTGGATATATGTTCCTAAGTTGAGTAATGCTGATTAGCCTCTCTCAATTAAGATGAGATGCACTGGAGAAAGCTACATGGTTTGAATCTGGTTCCAGTTAAATTAGTGCCTCTATTTCTATATTGTATATAGAATGGTTCATATCTTAACGATGTTAAGATACGGGGAGTTGTCCGGCTTATGCTTAAAACCAGACACTGGATAACTCAAGGCACGTTTCTGTAATGGCAGTTTGTGGGTTGACCCTGCTTTGACGAGGGTTGATTTTCTAACATCTGGAAGATCAATAGTGATATTGTTCTTGACTCGCCACAGTTTTAGTAAAATGGATTTTTTCAGAAAACAGTTGTGGGAGTATGGTAGAACTGGAAGTGATTCCAGAACCGCAAACGATTACGGAAAATTTAATAGAACCTATATATTCAATCAGGTTTGACATTCCAATAGCCACTCCACAGATATGGTGGGTAACCTCAGACACCCGAGAGGTACTCCGGTAGCCTCAAGGACGGTAACAGGGAGGTTCTTGTTTACCCAAACTTGACACTACTGTTGTTCCAGACTATGAGACCCGGCAGGAGGATATGTATATTGTCGTTCTAAACTAGTTTTAGACGTACACGTATATATTATTCTGCCAGAGGGTTGTTGTGGTCAGTGGGAGCAGCGGAAGCATAGTGGACAAGTAGCTTATGTCTATTTATAGGCTTAAGCAGATATAGCAGAGATAGATCATCTAGTTTTGATGTGACAGTCATAGGTTTGACTTCATCAGAATAGGAGATGGATCTGTTAAGAAGGTAGTAGGGTGTGATGTCCTGGTATTTGGATGACATACACAGAGTAGGAAGTAAAATTCCTATACTACAATCGGTTGTACTGTGGTTGTCATACAGTTGTTTCTCCAGACAGGATATGAATATAATATCAGACATTCTGGTTACTAGTGTTAGTGTATATGCCCCAGAGGCCATTACTGTATCATACTAGTTTGTATATTACTTGATGGAAGCTTGGGATATTCACAGTTGTATATACAATCTTGCTCGAAATGGTAGTATGCTACTTGGTTTGTCTCTGCTTTAATATGTGCATGTGTTTCTTTTAGCATATTGGAGTTATACATATTAGTAGAGCCCTTAGGATCTTTGCTTGATTACCAGCGTTGTGATGGCGCTCACACTCGTGGGAGCTGGGTAATCTATAAGCACATCCTTATACTGGTCCCTGGTCGTTGGACTATCGAGACAGGGCATCGATACTCCGGAGTAGACTAGCGTATGCGCTTCTCATCCCAGCGTGGGAGACGGTCTGTCCCACAGCCGTCAGTACGTCGTACTTGAGATAGTATGCGGGTGCTCGTTAGGTTACGAGTACACTGGACAGGACTCGTCGGGAACTGTTGGTTGGTATTATACCTATCGTCAGTTATCTGTTCCCAGGTGACATGAGTACAGCTTAGTCCGCTGACTTGACACTGTCACTTCGCCTCGAGTGTATTCCCACTGCACTTTGATTGCTACCCTACCACGGCTCAAAGGAGTCGTGCAAACAGGTAGTTTTTTGGGTGCAGTCCCGAAGCACTTGGAGGCAGTGACGGTTAGACAGGATTCGTCTCTCCCGGTATTGGGGGTTGACATCGCGCTGTGTCCAGGAGAGCCATTACACGAGTAGTCCCTGGCCAGGGCAAGCGAGATATACTGGTAGGTTTCCAGTGTTATCTCAGGGTGTTCTGGGCTACACTCCGACACGACTTGTACCGCTATTAGGGGACTGACGTTCACCGCCCCCTTAGGCCCGCCATGCGATGTATCAGACGAATAGATCGGACTGTACGGAGACTGTCATATACAGGCTCAGTAGGAGTTCAGATGGGGTTCACCTCGTCAGTCTTCTTATCGACATCTACCTGGGGACCGTTACGTACAGCTAATGCCGCTTGCGGTCTGTGGTTAAACCCACTGCCAGCGTAGTATCGAGTCTTTAGAGTCCCACACAGAGAGCTATTCGCCTTTAGGCAAAATGAGTAGAGGTCGCATGGTTTTGCGACAGGGTTCGTTTACATCCGCGCACTTGTGCACGTTTGCTGTCCGGACAGCTTATACTAGCGGGCTTTGGTTTAAGCCGGATCCTAGTATATGATTTGGGATTGGTTTTTTCTCTTTGTATTCATGTTCCTCGGATCACGAATACGGGTGCGTATGCACAGTTGCTTGAGACAGAGGGAGAGGACTCTGATTAGGGTTAATGACTATTGTCATTTTATTAACCCTAATGCTAATGTGTGTATTATGGTTAATTGATATTAGTTTAAATAATTGTGCATGGTTATGGTTGTTGACCATTTGACCTCCTTGACTTGTTGACCTTGGTTGACACTTTGACCATCATCATTTCATTTGGAAGATGCTCTTTGATCCTTGCAATTTGCATTAAAAATGAAATGATAATGGTCATGTTTTGATTAACCATGACAATTATCTAGCTAATTATCTAATTACAATAATTCACACATATATGAGAGAATGCTTCATATTTTCTCTCATTCTATTATTTCCTTTCTCTCTCTTGTTCTTCCTCTCCCTCAAACTCTCCCCTCTCATGTGTTGAGAAACACTTGAGCTTGAGAAAAACCTCTTCTTGATAATCTCTACTCTCATCTAGGGTTCTAGAATTAGCACTTCTTGCACCCTAGTTACTTCTAGCTTGGAGTTGAAGCCAAAGGTCGAGGCTTTCGGGTGGATCTTTCTTCGACGTGAGAAGACGACAAAGGTGATCTCTTTCCACTACTCCAAGGAGCAAGGAGAGAAGGACATAAAGCCCAAGGTATAACCTTTCTAACACTTAGCTAGTTTCTAGTTAGCTTTAGCTTGTTTTTGTTTAGCAAAGATCCTTCTTTGTCTAGTCCATGTTGCCTAAGTTGATAAAAATCAGATTTTTATTCCGTTTTCCGCCTCCCCATAAGTACCGGGGTGGGCAACATGGACTTACAGTGGTATCAGAGCCTAACTAAACATAAACTAGCTAGGTAGTAAAGTGTATGGAAGTTCGAATCGGAAAAATCGCAAAACCGAGTTTTGAAAACCCAAACTTTCTGTTAAATTTTTTCCTGCTCAAAATAAAATTTACCATACTCCAAAAATCGTCTCAGGGTTTTGTGAAGAAAGCCACCAAACCCAGTCCAGTGACTCGACCAAGGCGCCGCGGTTCCGCGGCAATAGCAAGCTATTGCCGCGCAACCGCGGCCGAGTTGGCTCTTCTCTGGGTTGAGTTTGGTGCAGTGTTCTTCTGGCATGGTTTTGGGATTTTTAAGATGGTTTATATGTGCCCAGATTTTCCAGAATAGAAATTTGTTTTTGGGGGCCTATAAATCCGTATTTTTTTCGAACTTCATTACACTTTGACTATAAGGGTTATATCTGTGATGTTTATATGTATTGAACGTCGGCTAATCGCTATATGTCGATTAGTTGGGGTTATACATATCTGTGATCTATGTTTGATGATGGTATGTGTATATGAATGTGTTGGATTGTCGCGGGTGAATAGCCGGGGTGGATGTGAGATGAGTGTTTCTTTTTCTTTCATTCATTGTAATATGTAAATTGATGTAATAATATTTGTATGGCCGCACAACCGGGTCGGGGTTGTAGCCGTAATTGTATAATTCTTTTTACTGTTTTTGCTCCTAGGATAGACCCATGGAGGGGGTGCACAAACTACCGGGTATCTCGAAGTGCCGAGTGGCCTACTCACGGTGGTGAGGGAGGTTGCTTCGCTTCGGGTACTTGGCGGGTAGTTTGCCACACCCGTAGGGGTCTTGGGTGGGGTTTTGGCTATTCACCGCGACTGTGTAATCCGCTTTTCGTTGCAGGATCGAACGGATTGCGGATTCCTAGTATATCCAATGTATTCATCTGTGATCTGTAATGTCTATCATTGCTATATATCTATATATGATAACTATTTCGGCGTTGCTTATGTTTTACAGCCGCGCTAGCCCAGCCCCCGCTCTGTCGTTAGTTAAGTAACCTAACGGGTGATGACGGGGCCCCGTGGCGAATGCGAATGGCATAAGCGTACGTCATATTTTGGTTGTTTTCTGCAATGGTAAGATTAAATGATGGGACGCATTAAAAGAACTAATGCAAGAAAATAAACCAAGTAAAAGTCGATTGGAACACTTTGAAAACCACTCGGTTTTTTTTCAAAACTAAACTTTTAAACGCGGAGCTTGAACCACTCCTTTTAAAAGCTATCTCGTTCCATCGATTATATCAAGTTCACTACGTTCACGGTTTCGCCAAAACCATCCGTAGCCCTCCATCATTTCAGTTAAATATTCGGTAGTATTCAAGCTATGTATTTTGACCTCACGCCAAGGCATAATGATTGGTAGCTGCCGGATATTTATCTGTTGCATAGATAGAATGCGTTGGTTTGAGACAGTCGTACTGCCATTTTGGCCTATGTCAAGGGTAGGTACGGGTGGGTTCAAATTAACCGGGATAATGATGGGAAGAACTTGACATGTGACTTATGACATTTTGACCTCACGCCAAGGTCATAAGAGCATGGGGCAAAAATCCATATCGGGAGTTTCATAAGTACTGAAACTTGCTAGCGCTGCATACCATTTGGAGTGTGATGATTCTGGTAGGATTCCTTCGGTTTTATCACGCAATGATATTTGGATCCCGATCCTACTGTGAGTATATACTACTCCTCGGGAAAACTCTCACTTAACGATCAATGCTATAAACCTAGTAGGTGTCTAGAAAGGTGTTAGCGGGGCTACGTCCACTGGGAAAAGAAGTTACTTAATTAAGGAACTTCGCGAAAGCGTTGGAAAACCTCCCTCGAAGTACCGACACTGGCCTGGCTGAACGGTTAAGCAAGTATTGTACGGTGAGATTGATCCTGACTAATCTTTTCTTTATGGTTTGAGAAGGGATTCGAGAGACAGTGGGAGCCATCCAGTTTAGACAAACTAAAAACCACTCTAAACTTGCAAGAGCATCATGCTAAAGTGTTTCTTTTCTCTCTCCTAATTGCAGCGACCATTCAACATGACCGGACTTAAGTTATTACTAGATAAAAACATATTGACAGGGCCAAACTACAAAGATTGGCTCAGGAATGTCAAGATGGCAATCACTTACGACAAGTTGGGGTATGTCCTTACCACCAAAGCTCCCCTTGTCCCAGGTCCCAAAACCAGTGTCGCGGATAGGGAAATCCGTAAGACATTGGAAATAGATTGCGCGAAGGCCAAATGCCTCGTACTTGCCTCGATGGACAACGAACATCAGAGGAGGCACGAGAATATGGACCTAGAGTCCATATTTCTTCATACAAAAGAACTATATGGAGAGCAGTCTCGTATCGCCAGATACGAAGTGTCGAAGAAGTTGTTTTCGGCAAGGTTGGCCGTCGGATCATCTGTAGCGGAACACGTGCTTAAGATGATTGGCTACATAGAGGAGCTCGCGGACCTTGGGACCACGTTGGAGAATGAACTCTATACTGATTTGATTCTCCAGTCCCTTCCTTCCACTTACGCTCAGTTTATTCTTAACTTCAACATGCAAGGAAAGGAGGTTGAACTTTCCGAACTTCTGAACATGTTGAGGAGTGCTGAGGGCACCCTACAGAAGGGTAGGGAGACATCCACTTTGTTTGTAGGAGGATCTTCCTCTTCTAGGTCCAGGGCGAAAGCCAAGGGCAAGAAGAAGAAATCCCCCGCCAAACCAAGAGGCGGTGTCAGTAAAGTGGATACGAAGGGAAAAGGAAAAGCAACAAAGGTAGCGGGAAAGCTGGTGGGGAAGGAAGAATGCTTCTATTGTCACAAAAGTGGTCACTGGAAACAGGATTGCAAGGCTTGGAAGGCCAGAACACAGGATTTGAAGCGAGTTGCGGCTTCAGCTTCAGATGTGTATGTTATTGAAAACTGTCTATCAATAAACTCTACATCCTGGGTATTGGATACCGGATCAGGATCTCATATCTGTAATTCTTTGCAGGCGTTGAGAAAGCATAGAGTTTTGAAGGCAGGTGACATGACCCTCAGAGTTGCAAACGGTGCTAGCATGGATGCTGAGGCCGTGGGGGACTATCACCTGGGATTGTCGGATGGACACTTTTTGGTTTTGCGTAGTTGTTATTATGTACCAAATGCAACCTGTAATATCATTTCTGTATCTTTATTATCTAAAGAAGGTTATGAATTTGCATTTGTAAGTAATGTAGTGAACATTCACCTTAATCAAGTTTTGATTGGGTCAGGTACATTGAACAACGGTATATACGTATTAAACCAACCACAGATTTTCAATGTCCAGAATACACACAAAAGAAAGTCTCCAGAAATCAATAAAACTTTCTTATGGCATTGTAGACTGGGTCACATCAATGAGAGAAGGTTGACTAAGTTACATGCAGAAGGATATTTGGATCCGTTCGAATATCAATCGTATGCAACTTGTCAATCCTGTCTCAAAGGAAAGATGACAAAGACTCCGTTTACTGGACACGGAGTAAGAGCGAGCGAGCTCTTGGGACTCGTACACAGCGATGTGTGCGGTCCAATGTCTACACATGCGCGAAGCGGTTATTCTTACTTCATTACTTTTACGGATGATTTCTCAAGGTTCGGACATGTCTTCTTGATGAAGCATAAATCCGAAGCTTTTGAAAAGTTCCAGGAATATAAGAATGAAGTAGAAAAACAAACAGGCAAAAGTATCAAGGCACTGAGATCTGATCAAGGTGGTGAATACTTGAGTGCCGAGTTCCTGGGTTACTTAAAAGAGAATGGAATTCTCTCTCAGCTTACTCCTCCATACACTCCGCAACATAACGGTGTATCGGAGAGACGGAACCAAACCCTATTGGATATGGTACGGTCCATGATGAGTAACGCTGAGTTGCCGCGATCGTTCTGGGGATATGCGCTAGAAAGAGCTGCATACCTTTTGAACCGAGTTCCCACTAAGACTGTGCCTACCACACCATATGAGTTATGGAGTGGGAAGAAACCCTATCTTCAATACTTGAAGATTTAGGGATGTCCAGCTTATGTCAAAAAGCAGCATGCGGACAAACTCGAGGCACGCTCAGTACTGTGCAAGTTTGTGGGATACCCAAAGAACTCCAGGGGGTATCTTTTCTATTACGCAGAGGAACAAAAAGTCCTTGTTTCTCGTAATGCCCATTTTCTGGAACACCAGTTCATAGAAAAAGAAATAAGTGGGAGTGCAATAGAACTGGAAGAAATTCCAGAACCACAAGCTATTACTGAAAGCTTAGTAGAACCAGAGGGTTCGAAAGATCAAGACATTCCCACGCCACTCCGCAGGAGTAGTAGGCAGTCTCATCCGCTCGAGAGATACTACGGTTTTCTCATTGACGGGAAGAGAGAGGATTGCATCATAGACTGTGATGAGCCTACTAGCTTCCAGCAAGCCATTCAGAGCGTCGACTCGGTAAAATGGCTGGATGCAATGCGGACCGAAATGGAGTCCATGTACACCAACAAAGTATGGACGTTGGACATTGCTCCAGATGGGGTAAAACCCGTAGGATGCAAGTGGATCTTCAAAAGGAAGATTGGTGTAGATGGACAGGTTGAGACCTATAAAGCTAGACTGGTAGCAAAGGGTTTTCGTCAGCGACCTGGTTTGGACTATGACGAAACCTTTTCTCCAGTAGCTATGCTGAAATCCATTCGGATCCTTCTTGCCATTGCTGCCTTCCACGATTATGAGATTTGGCAGATGGACGTAAAGACAGCTTTTCTAAATGGACATTTAGAGGAGTGTGTCTATATGGACCAGACAGATGGTTTCATTCAGAGTGGGAGCAGCGGAAAGGTGTGCAAGTTGCTTAAGTCCATTTATGGACTAAAGCAGGCATCGCGGAGTTGGAACATCTGTTTTGATGAGACGGTCAAGGAATTTGGCTTTATCAAAAATCCAGATGAACCATGCATCTATTGTAGATTTGTAGCGAGAACTGTAGTATTCCTCGTTTTATACGTGGATGACATTCTCTTAATAGGAAATGATATTCCTATGCTACAATCTGTCAAGGGGTTCTTGTCACACAGGTTCTCCATGAAAGACCTGGGTGATGCCTCATACATTCTGGGTATCCGGATCTACCGTGACAGATCCAAGAGGATATTAGGACTTTCGCAGTCCAGGTACATCGACACCATACTGAAGAGGTTCAGTATGGAAGATTCCAAGCGCGATAATCTACCGGCTTGTCACGGGATCACCCTCTCCAAAGAGATGTCTCCCAAGACTGATTTGGAGATGTATCGCATGTCTATTATACCCTACGCTTCTGCGGTAGGCTCTATAATGTATGTGATGTTGTGTACCAGACCGGATGTGGCTTATGCACTGAGTGTGGTAAGCAGGTATCAGTCAAACCCTGGGGAGAAACATTGGATAGCAGTAAAGAACATTCTCAAGTACCTGAGAAGGAATAAGGAGATGTTCTTGGTGTATGGCGGAAAAGACCTCCAGATTGAGGCCTTTGCTGACTCTAGGTTCCAGAGTGACAAGGATGATTCCAAGTCCATGTCGGGTTTTGTCTTTACCCTCAATGGAGGGGCGGTGTGTTGGAAGAGCTCCAAACAGGAAACCGTTGCTGACTCGACTATGGAAGCGGAATACATCGCTGCATCTGATGCCGCAAAAGAAGCTGTCTGGATGAGGAAGTTCTTGAGAGAACTTCAGGTGGTTCCGTCCATTGTTGACCCAATACCTCTGTATTGCGACAACAACGGGGCTATAGCTTTAGCGAAGGAACCCAGGTCCCATCAAAAATCCAGACACATCTTGAGGCGGTATCACCTGATCAGGGAGATCGTGGATCGCCAGGAGATCGAGGTTCGGAGGGTTGCTTCAGAAGATAACACATCAGATCCATTCACCAAGGCCTTGCCCCAGACTCAGTTCGAGCGGCTGATCGAGATGATAGGTCTTCGATACGCCAGTACATGGCCTTAGTGCAAGTAGGAGATTGTTAGTGTATATGCCCTAGAGGCCATTACTGTATCATACTAGTTTGTATATTACTTGATGGAAGCTTGGGATATTCACAGTTGTATATACAATCTTGCTCGAAATGGTAGTATGCTACTTGGTTTGTCTCTGCTTTAATATGTGCATGTGTTTCTTTTAGCATATTGCTGTTATACATATTAGTAGAGCCCTTAGGATCTTTGCTTGATTACCAGCGTTGTGATGGCGCTCACACTCGTGGGAGCTGGGTAATCCATAAGCACATCCTTATACTGGTCCCTGGTCGTTGGACTATCGAGACAGGGCATCGATACTCCGGAGTAGACTAGCGTATACGCTTCTCATCCCAGCGTGGGAGACGGTCTGTCCCACAGCCGTCAGTACGTCGTACTTGAGATAGTATGCGGGTGCTCGTTAGGTTACGAGTACACTGGACAGGACTCGTCGGGAACTGTTGGTTGGTATTATACCTATCGTCAGTTATCAGTTCCCAGGTGACATGAGTACAGCTTAGTCCGCTGACTTGACACTGTCACTTCGCCTCGAGTGTGTTCCCACTGCACTTTGATTGCTACCCTACCACGGCTCAAAGGAGTCGTGCAAACAGGTAGTTTTTTGGGTGCAGTCCCGAAGCACTTGGAGGCAGTGACGGTTAGACAGGATTCGTCTCTCCCGGTATTGGGGGTTGACATCGCGCTGTGTCCAGGAGAGCCATTACACGAGTAGTCTCTGGTCAGGGCAAGCGAGATATACTGGTAGGTTTCCATTGTTATCTCAGGGTGTTCTGGGCTACACTCCGACACGACTTGTACCGCTATTAGGGGACTGACGTTCACCGCCCCCTAGGCCCGCCATGCGATGTATCAGACGAACAGACCGGACTGTACGGAGACTGTCACATACAGGCTCAGTAGGAGTTCAGATGGGGTTCACCTCGTCAGTCTTCTTATCGACATCTACCTGGGGACCGTTACGTACAGCTAGTGCCGCTTGCGGTCTGTGGTTAAACCCACTGCCAGCGTAGTGTCGAGTCTTTAGAGTCCCACACAGAGAGCTATTCGCCTTTAGGCAAAATGAGTAGAGGTCGCATGGTTTTGCGACAGGGTTCGTTCACATCCGCGCACTTGTGCACGTTTGCTGTCCGGACAGCTTATACTAGCGGGCTTTGGTTTAAGCCGGATCCTAGTATATGATTTGGGATTGGTTTTTTCTCTTTGTATTCGTGTTCCTCGGATCACGAATACGGGTGCGTATGCACAGTTGCTTGAGACAGAGGGAGAGGACTTTGATTAGGGTTAAAGACTATTGTCATTTTATTAACCCTAATGCTTATGTGTGTATTATGGTTAATTGATATTAGTTTAAATAATTGTGCATGGTTATGGTTGTTGACCATTTGACCTCCTTGACTTGTTGACCTTGGTTGACACTTTGACCATCATCATTTCATTTGGAAGATGCTCTTTGATCATTGCAATTTGCATTAAAAATGAAATGATAATGGTCATGTCTTGATTAACCATGACAATTATCTAGCTAATTATCTAATTACAATAATTCATACATATATGAGAGAATGCTTCATATTTTCTCTCATTCTATTATTTCCTTTCTCTCTCTTGTTCTTCCTCTCCCTCAAGCTTTCCCCTCTCATGTGTTGAGAAACACTTGAGCTTGAGAAAAACCTCTTCTTGATAATCTATACTCTCATCTAGGGTTCTAGAATTAGCACTTCTTGCACCCTAGTTACTTCTAGCTTGGAGTTGAAGCCAAAAGTCGAGGCTTTCGGGTGGATCTTTCTTCGACGTGAGAAGACGACAAAGGTGACCTCTTTCCACTACTCCAAGAAGCAAGGAGAGAAGGACATAAAGCCCAAGGTATAACCTTTCTAACACTTAGCTAGTTTCTAGTTAGCTTTAGCTTGTTTTTGTTTAGCAAAGATCCTTCTTTGTCTAGTCCATGTTGCCTAAGTTGATAAAAATGAGATTTTTATTCCGTTTTCCGCCTCCCCGTAAGTACCGGGGTGGGCAACGTGGACTTACAACTAGATCTATGGTTTTAGATCTAGAATTGGGTAGTTTCCCAATTTGGGTACTTTGACAGTATTCTAATGGTATTTAGATTAGATGACTCCTGGCATGGTGGTGTACCTGCAGGTGACGGAGTCACCCTCTCTAAAGGTGTCTTGCATACTAAAGGGGAGAGGGATGTACATGATTGGCAGATCACTTGCTTAGGCAATTGAGTCAATCATGAGATGTCAAGTACCACACCAGATGTTGTTTTTGCACTAGATGCGATAAGTTTATATTAATCCAATCCTGAAGAAACATAAGGAAGCAGTTTTAGAACATAAGTGCATGTTCTACGGATTTGATGACGGCAGCCTCCTTCGGGAGACGGTTATCATTCCAGGCTTCAAAGTGTAGGGTTACTAGGCACACTCAAGAGGTTCCACAAGGCATCAACCATGCCAAACAAAATTTTTCCGGTGCCGAGAAACCCTAATATAGATCATTAACTAGAAGTTAAGGCGAAAAGAAATGTGCAAGTTAACAACTTAACTACTAAGTGAATAGAAATACAACCTTTGTAGATCCGGTCCTCCACTTCTAAAGCTCCATGTTGACGTCCCTCCGCTGCGATCATCGGATCCCGGACTCTAGCAATGGTTTCGTCGGAGAAATGATCGGGCTAGGTCATTGACTTCGAGGCCGAAGATGATCTACGTCGGGGAGACTCAAACTTAAGCTATTCCTTCACTTGGTCAAAAACTTTGTGAAGAGAACACCCTATACTACATGGAAAGTGGTAGAGGATGAAAAAATAGGAAGTGGGTTCACTTTAGAATTGGATTTCTCACTCTTTTTCTCATGGCACCATTGGAGCTCTCAAGCTTTTGTGAGCTTGATGAAGATGAAGAAGAAGAAAAGAATCATCTCAATTAAAAGAATAATATGAATACTTATCCTTTTAATCATAGCACCATGGTTGAGTTAAGCCCTCATGCTTAACTCATGTAGAGAATTAACCATAGCATAAGGTTAAGGGTTGGGTTAGCTAATATCTTAAACAAATGACAAAGAGAGTTGACTTTGTCAATGTTCATAAAGCTTCATGAAGCTTGATAACTTTGACCAAAGTCACACTCTTTTGTTATATGCTTAGGAAAATAGTAAACCCAAATCTAACCTTGATTTGGTTCAAGTCTCATACACACAACTTGTTTGTATCATCAAGCATGATACAAACATATACACTTGCATATATCACATATAAACAATGTGCACATTAAAGTGAGAAAATCAATCTTAAGTGAACCAATACTAGTTAATGTAAAGTAATATATCAAAACTATAATTATACATTAAATCATTAAATCAACACTTGATTTAACGATCCGGTCATATTGCATATAACCAACTAATATCAATAGTAACAACTTATCGAATCAACACTTGATCCGATAACCCGGCTATATCACATATAACCGACCGATGATACAAATCGCGAGAATAGAATACATTATCACATACTGGTATTATTCTCGGTCCCGCACATATCTCATATGCGCTCCTATTTCATTTCGCTTGAGCCAGGAAACCCCTGTGTAGGGCTCTAAAGACTCGTCAATACGCCGGCAGTAGGTGATGATCATATCAAACACCCACAAGCCGCAAGCGGTCTGCTAAACGTAACGGCCACCCGGGTATTGAGCGATCAGAAGATCAACGAGCAAGCCCGCTCATACTCCTGTGAATCCAATCAGTAACACTACCGTACTGTCCGGTCTGTTCGTCTGATATGTCACATATCTCGTCTAGGGGTGGTAAACGTCAGACCCCAATAACTCGATAAGTCGTATCGATATGAGGCTCATAACGGGTTGAGAAACTATTGATAACACTTACCAGTAAATCCCTAAAGCAGCCTTGGCCAAGGACTTCCTGTTATAGCCAATCGAGCACTGCGCAACATCAACTACCTATACCGGGAGAGACGAATCCCCTCCTATCGCTCATTGCCTCCATGTGATTCGGGATTGTACCCAAAAGCCACCTTTTTGCACGCCCTCTTGGACGTGGTATGATGGAAATCAAAGCACAGTGGGAATCACACAAGACTCTATGACGATCTCGGGTCTACAGACAAACCTGTACCAGTGTCACCAGAGAACTGCCATCTGACGTAAGGTATAATACCATCTGGGAGTTCTCGGCGAGTCCGTCCAGTGTACCCAGTCTCCACTGAGCACCCGTATATCATCTCTGATGTCAAACACCAATGGATATGGGATCATCCATCGCCCATCTGTATGGGTCAAGAAGGGATACGCTAGTCTACTCTGGTATATCGATGCCCTGTCTCGATACACCCACGACTAGGGACCTTGAAGGATGTACTTATAGACTACCACGTCCCTACTAGTATGATCCGCATCATAGTCCAGGTAGTCAAGTACACATCCTAAGGGTTTTACCAACATGTAACAGAGAGTCAATCAGTGTACACGTTAAGGTAAAGAGTAACCAGATAGCATACTATCATATCGAGCAAGAAAGTCATCCCTATATATGTCCAAGCATCCACTACAATATACATCCTATGTATAGTAATGGCCTCTAGGGCATACATATAACTAACAATCTCCCACTTGCACTAGGGCCATCTGATAGCAGTGGTTGTAGTATCTCATACTCAACCATCCCAAAAAGTCTCTCTCTGGGAAAAGGCCTTTGTGAGTGGATCCGCCGTGTTGTCCTCTGAGTCTACTCTCCTAACCTCGATCCGCTGGAGATCAACCATCTCCACGATCAGGTGATACTGCCTAAGAATATGTCTGGATCACTGATGGGACGGGCGTTCCTAGGCATAAGCCACAACTCCATTGTCACACAATGGGAGGAACGAAGTTCATCTCATGAACTAATATACACCCATACTACCTCTTTGGTAGCGATGTATCCAGCCTTTATCGTCTAGTATGCCACGGTATCTAGTTTGGAACTCTTCCAACATACCGTCCCTTTACTGAGGGTAAAGACAATGCCTGCGACTGACATTCAGTCGTCCTTATCACCCTGGAACCTTTCCAGTGATTCTCCCCAGGATCAATTGATACCATCTCACTACAACTAGTGAGTATCCTAATATCCAATTAGATCTATCTCATAGATCCAAAATCTAGGATTCAGGAGGTATCATTATGATCCTATATGGAGAATCCTTGTGATAAGCGGAAATTGACCGAGCGTAGCATAGGAAACTACTTCTCTATCATGAGTATGTCATCCACGTACTATACGAGGATCACCACCATACTCCCTACTACCTTTTTGTATATACAAGATTCATCTACCATTTTGATGATGTCAAACTCTTTGACTAACTCATCAAAACAGATGTTCCAACTCCGCGATGCCTGCTTTATCACATAAAACATCTTGCAAACGTTTCCGTTGCTCCCACTGTCTACGAAGCCCTCTGACTGTGTACTTACAGACTCTCTCTTCTAAAACATCATTTAGAAAAACAGTCATGACACCCAACCGCCAGATATCGTAGTCATGGTATATAACCGTGGCAAGTAGGATCTGGATGGACTTAAGCATAGCTACTTAGAAAAGGTTTCATTATAATCCATACCTGGTCAATGATGCAAACCTTTAATAAGTCTAGCTTTTGAAAGTCTTTACTTTTCCATGTACACCAAGTAATCTTCTCAAGATATACTTGCTCCTGATGGGGATTTAACCCTTCAGATAAAGCAACCAAAGTCCATACTTTGTTGGTGTATAAGGATTCCATCTCAGATCGATAAGCATCCAGCCATTCTTACAGAGTCCCACTCCTGATGGCCAGCTCGAAACTAGTTGGGTCATCATCTCATGATGCAATCCTCGCTCCCACTGTCATAGAGAAACCGAAGTATCTCTCAGGTGGGTGAGGAACCCTACTAGATCGGCGGAGAGGCTGAGGTTCGTTGGAAACTATTGAATCCTTTAGTTCTGTCAAATCATCAGCTGCAGTTTTTATAGCTGGAACTGTTTCCAGTTCTACCTCATAACCAATAATTTCTTCATAAGAAATTCCCTTTCACAAAGGTGGCATGCTGAGTAATAAAACATCTTTTGTTGCTCGGTTAGGTAGAAGATATTCCCTTGCGAATGCTTGGGATATCCAACAAACTTCCACAGATCTGACTTTGCCTCGAGCTTGTCCGGATTATGCTTTTTAGATATAGGCCGGACAACCCCAAATCTTAACTGACTTAAGAGATGGGCTCTTCCCTTTCCATATCTCATATGAAATGGTAGGCAACTGATTTGATCGGAACCCTATTCAATAGGTATGCAACATCATAAGTGCATAGCTCCCTAAAAGGAAATAGGAAACTCAGTAGTACTCATCATAGAGCACACCATATCACATAGGGTGTTTTTTCTCCGCCCCGATATACCATTGTGCTTTGGTGTATACGGAGGAGTAATGCTGAGAGAGAATCTCATTCTTAGAATAGTCCAGGAATCCCGTGCTCAAGTATTCTCCTCCTTGATCACATCAAAGGACATAATACTTTTACCCGTATTTTGGTTCTCTACTTCTAACTTATATTCTATGAATAACTCAAAAGTTTCGGACTTGTGTTTCAATAGGAACATATGTCAGAATCTTGAGAGATTATCAGTGAATGTAATGAAGTACAAAGAACCGGTCTTGGCATTTGTAGACAGGGGACCTTCATACATCAATATGTATCATCTCAAGAGTTCACTAACTCTTTCTCTGCTTCCAATAAACAGAGCTATGGTCATATTATCTCTGTGACATGACCAGCAAGTTTAACAAGATGTAAATTTAAACTAATTTAAATATGCATCTTTATGTAACTTCATCTAGTCGGGTCGCATTGATATGACCTAGTCTACAATACCTCAAGAAGGATTCGTTCATATCTGAACTCTTCCTCTTGTGTGTATTCTGTATACTAAGAACTGTAGTTTGATTTAGAACGTCAATGCTTTTAGATAACGTACCTGAACCGATCAACTTTTGATATAGGAAATGTTCAAAACATTATCCAACAATACAAAATTATATCTTTTCTTTACTGATAAAGAGACAGATATGATTTTGTATATCAGGTTCAGTATCTAATAACATTTGTTCAGAATTAATGTATTGGTAATACAGGGTGATAGTGACCAACAGACTTGGCTGCAACACTTGCACCGTTTTCTGCCTCATGAAACTTATCACCCGTTCTCAGTTCTTTACCTTTCTGTAGCCCATGTAATATATTACATATGTGGGATCCTGATCCGGTATCATATACCCAGGACGTAAAGGACATTGAGAAACAGTTCTCTATAATGAACACACCCGAAGATGATGCATCGGTATGCACTTTCTTTGTTTGGGCGGTACGGGAATTCTGATAATCCCCAATTTCCTGCTCTGTCTTATAATAATTATAAGTTGGAGCGGGACCAACGTTCCCCAGCTCAGTATAACAAGCGGGTTCGGTCAATATATCCGTTTTATTATCTTGATTAAGGCGTGACATGGTCGCTACCTGGAGAGAGAGAGAAGAAAACACTCTGCGTGCGCTCTTGTAAGATCAGATTGGTTATTATTTTATCTAATCATGATGGCTCCCACTGTTTTTATCAAATCTTCCTTCAAACCCTAAAAGGAAAGACTAGCCGGGATTAATTACACGCTACAGGTTCGCCAATCTTTCAGCCAGGCCAGTGTCGGTACTTTGAGGGAGGATCCCCGTGCTTTCGCACGGACCTAATTACAGTAAACCTCGTTTTCCCAGAGGCGTAACCCCGTTGACACCTTTTTAGACACCTACTTGATCGGCTAATTGTAATGTGTAAAACTCTCCCAGGAGTAACAATTACTCGCAGTGGGTATCGGGATCCAACTATCTCATAGAAGGTATGCAATCTCATTGCAAATTTCAACACTTAAAATTCCCGATAATTTTTTTACCCCTAGCGTTCTATGACCTTGATGAATGCCAAACAACCCATAGTCCACTAGTCAAGTTCAACCCGTACATTTCTTGATTAAATTAAACCCACCCGCACGACCCTTGACGAATGCCAAACAACGCTGTACGAATACCCTAATCCAATCTGCATCATATGCATAAGCAGATAAATACTAGTTAGCTACCGTACAATACGCCTTGACGAATGCCAAACTACCGCAGCACGAATACTAAGTAGTACTTATCTGAAATGACGGAGGGCTACGACAGGTTTTTCTAAAAACTTAGTGCGTAATGAACTTGATATCGTTGTAGAATCAAATGATTTTAAAACGGAGTGTTTTTGAGGCTTTTCTAGTTTTGCTAAAGGGGTCACTCCCGGTGAAGAGATCGTCGGCCCTTTCCTCGTCGAATGAGGTGCAGGATTTATCATATACATCACTGTGCAAAGCAAGAACTAGAGAAGCAATCAAAAGACAAACCGAGGGTTGTAGCATCTGCCAGTTATTGCTAAAGGAGTCACTCCCGGTGAAGGGATCTCGGTCCTTTCCTTATCGAATAAGGTGCAGGATGTTCTACAAGGAACACCGCGATGCAAAGCAAGAACTGTAGCTACCTGTTTTTGAAATTTCGATTCCACAACATCTTTAGGTTTCTTTTTCTTTCATTAATCATATTAATGAAGTCCCATCATTTAAGTTACCTAAACATCACAGATAAATACGACGTACACTTATACCATCCGCATTCGCCTCGATGTCCCCTCGTGCACCGTTAGGTTAGGTGACTAACGGCAGAGCGGGGCAGGGCTAGCGCGGGTGTAAAACATAAGTAACATCTATATAATATATCATATATACTATATACTGTATTTATCATAGAACATCAAATGATCACATCACAGATATCGCAGCAGAAGAATCATATGAAATATTGAATATACTAGGAGGTCCGTGTTTTCAATAAGAGCCTGTATAAAACACGGATTCCACGGTCGCGATGAATAGCCAAACCCACACCCTTAGACCCCTACGAGAGCGGCAAGCAACCCTACCAATTCTAGAGTTAGCAGACCTGGACTCGACTCCTCGAGTTGGTCTCCCACTGGACTCCAGAACCCGGTTACTTGTGCCCTCCTCCTCGAGTTTTTATTTTCATTCATGTAAAAACTCTCATCTCACATAAAAACCCCCGGCTATTCAAAACGCGACGATCCAATATAACATATCCAGCAACACATAATATCACATGTTATCAACGTAAGTAAATGTGCGCATCCCAATTGTCGTTGACATATAGCAACGAAACCGGCGATATCACATATTACACTTACGGTCGCAGAAAAGAAAGTGTAAAACTACAACAGTTGGAATCCGCAACCTTTTTAGATATCGCATGCCTAACCAATGAATTCCTTAGACATCGCATGCCTAACAATTATAAACCCCGCATTTTAGTCTTATTATCGAAAACACTTTTCAATATCAAGTCGGGCAATTCAACAAGATTCCCGACATCCTGATCGAATGCTCGTCGCAAACTTTAGTAGACGGCCGCACCCCCGATACCGTCGACGAAGTGCACCAAGGCGGAACACCGCTGCCGCGAGCACCCGAACGGATGCTTTCGGCGACGGGGTACTCCTACAGTCACTTGGTCGGGGCTATGGGGCGTGGCTATCTATTAAGTTTACCGGCGAGTATCCGCGTACGCTACGTGATTGCGACGGACTTTTGATCGCATCAAAATTCCGTGGCAACCGATCAAGTGAGACTAAACTGCTGTGTTTATAACATCCAAATTAGTTATCTCATAACTACTTGTGGATTCCAAATATTATATCACATTCCAGATAAACAGAAAATGTTAAACTTTCCGATCGAACAATCAAACACCCAAGTTTTCCCGAAACAGCTCAACTCTTGAAATAAGTTCAAAAACATCCACTTCATGCCACAGTACCAACGGTCCAGCCGTAGAAGGGTCAAGCCAACGCCTCACATGTGGCACGCCGTACTGCCCCAAACCCTAAGGTTCAAAGGGTAGTTTAACACGGTCATATAATCGAGTTAAGGTTTGTTGTCTTCTAGAGGGTCCATCGCGTTACTTGCACTACTTAGAACGTTCTTAAACTATGGAAAAATCCAACACTTGGAAATTTCCCGACAGGGGAAAAAGTGGGTATTTATATCCGGTCGAACTTTTTTAACATATTCAAAAATTATCCGGAAAAACACAGACAAAGTTAAAGATTCCGATCGAATCGTCGAACTCCCAATACAACCCAGAAAACTCAACACTTGAGTATACATTAAAAATTTCCAGAAGATTCAGTAAACTAATAAGGAAGTTACTGTGCAAAAATAAAGAATCAATGTGACTGTACGGCCGCGGAACCGCCGCATGAGCCATGCTCGTGCCGTGTTTCTGCGGCGCCTTAGTCGAATTAGCCACTCGTTTTGCACAGTAACTCCTAGAAAAGCCTGCCGATTTTTCTGCATATTTTTAATTTGGAAAAATCCACATTTTCAAAAAATGTACAGAGAAGGGTTTGAGTTAGGGTTTCGGGGCACCATGCCTCTATCATCATGCAATACTGAACTAAAGCATGTATACGATGATAAAGACAAACCAGATAGCAAACTATCATCTCGAGCAAGACTGTCATATCGGTATAGGTCCTTCCGCAATCATTGCAATCACGTACCTGCGATCCAATAATTGACTTTGAGGGCACTATCTCCAACAATCTCCCACTTGCACTTAAGGCTAATTATTGTGATGTCGCATACTCACAGCTCGTGTGATACCGAACATCCAACTTCTCTACTAATCAGTTTCACAAAGCTAGTTTGTAAAACTCTTGTGTTCGAGAAATGGCCTCAGTGAGTGGATCCGCCCTGATGTTTCTTTCTATGTCTCTCTAAATCTCAAGTTTGCGGAGAAAGCCATCTCCCGAATTGAGTAATACCTGTCTTAGAATATGTCTGGATATCTGATGGGACCAAGTTCATAAATGAACTCCAAATCCAAACTTCTTAGACCGTTTTGATAACTGAACCTAATCAGTATCCAGCACCATGCCTCCCACAGTATCCTCTTGGACCACCTGTCTATAATACCATCTCTCGTCAGAGGGAAAACTATAACTGTGACAATCACTCTGTCATCCATGTCACCTTGGAAGCCTGGAATGATAACCGTCTCCCTATGGAGGTTGCCGTCATCAAATCCTTAGAACATACACTCATGTTCTAAAACTGCTTTCTTATGTTTCTCCAGGATTGGATTAATATAAACTTATCGCAACTAGTGCAAAAACAACATCTGGTGTGGTACTTGACATCTCATGATTGACTCAATTGCCTAAGCAAGTGATCTGCCAATCATGCACTTCCTTCTCTTCTTTAGTCTCTAAGACACCTTTTAGAGAGGGTGACTCCATCACTTGTAGGTACACCACCATGCCAGGAGCCATCTATTCTAAAATACTATTAGAATGTTGTCAAAATACGATTACAATATTCTAGTATGCCCTGGCTCAGCCCTGGCCAGGGACTTCCAGTTATAGCCAATCGAACACAGCACAACATCAACTCCCTATACCGGGAGAGACGAATCCCCTCCTATCGCTCATTGCCTCCATGTGATTCGGGACTGTACCCAAAAGCCACCATTTTCCACGCCCTCTTGGACGTGGTAAGGTGGAAATCAAAGCACAGTGGGAATCACACAAGACTCTATGACGATCTCGGGTCTACAGACTACCCTGTACCGGTGTCACCGGAGAACTGCCATCTGACGTGTGGTATATCACCATCTGGGAGTTCTCGGCGAGTCCGTCCAGTGTACCCAGTCTCCACTGAGCACTCGTACACCATCTCTGATGTCAAACACCGATGGATATGGGATCATCCATCGCCCATCATATGGGTCAAGATGCGTATACGCTAGTCTACTCTGGTGTATCGATGCCTTGTCTCGATATACCCTCGACTAGGAACAGTTATAGGATGTACTCATCGACTACCGTGGCCCCACTAGTATGATCTCATCATAATCCCAGTAGTCGAGTACAGATCCTAAGGGTTTTATCAACATGTGAGAGAAAGACAGTAAACCAATACAAGTCAACATGTTAAGATAAAGTGAAACCAAATAGCATACTATCATGACGAGCAAGAAAGTCCTCTCTGTATATATCCAAGCATCCATCATAATATACATCATATGTACAACAATGGCCTCTAGGGCATATACATAACTAACATAAATAATATACAATGGTGACATCATCCTCAACCCGGAAGTGCCCCAATAAAAGAATATTACATATAATGAATTTTACATGAATGAAAATAAAAACTCTCATCTCACATAAAACCCCCGGCTATTCAAAACACGACAATCCAATATAACATATCACAGCAACACATAACATCGCATGTTATCAACGTAAGTAAATATGCGTATCCCAATTGTCGTTGACATATAGCACCAAAACTGGCGATACACCACATATTACACTTACGGTCACAGAAAAGAAAGTGAAAAACTACAACAGTTGGAATCCGCAACCTCCTTAGACATCATATGCCTAACCAAATGAATTCCATAGACATCACATGCCAAACAATTATAAACCTCGCATTTTAGTCTCGATATTCAAAACACCTTTTAATATCTAGTCGGGCAATTCAACAAGATTCCCGACATCCTGATCGAATGCTCGTCGGAAACTTTAGTAGACATCCGCACCCCCCGATACCGTCGACGAAGCGCACTAAGGCGGAACATCGCTGCCGCGAGCACCTGAACGGATGCTTTTGGCTACGGGGTTCTCCTACAGTCACTTGGTCGGGGCTATGGGGCATGGCTATCTAATAATGTTACCTGGCGAGTATCCGCGTATGTTATGTGATTGCGATGGACTTTTGATCACATCAAAATCCCGTGGCAACCGATCAAATGAGACTAAACTGCTAGATTTATAAAATTCAAACTAGTTTTGTTTCCAAGTATTGTATCCCATCACATAATATCCGGACGACGTTAAACTTTTCGATCGATTCATCAAAGTTCTAGAATTTCCCGGCAGCTCAACACTTGAGCACAGTTTAATAATACCTAGAATATGCCACAGTACCTATGCACCAGCCGTAGAAAGGCAGACCCAAGCCTCACTCATATTGCTACGGAACTGCGGCAAACCTTAAGATATGATCGCGGTTCTGCGATCCAAAAAGTCGAGCTAGGGTTTCATTCTTCTAGCGGGTTCACAGAATTACTTGCATGTTTTTCCGAATACGTTAAACTTGGAAAAATGGGTTTTTGATATTCGATCGAACTTTTTAACTTTGCCTAGACAATATGTGAATAACCCGAAACATTGTTAAAACTACGAATACGAAACACTCCGAATTGCTTATAGTGTAAGATTACATCACATGCAAAATTAGCAAAAACAAACAACACCCGAAACACCAAAACCAAGTCACTGGAACAAAAAAAAATTTCAGGCAAAACTGCCAAAAAGTGGCCGGCCACAACATCCTTGTCCTCGGTCAAAATCTGAGAAAACCCTCTGAAATTTTCACTATGTTCATGATATATCCTATATAACACTCTGTACTTGTTTAAAAATTTTTTTGACAACATTTTAAATTCGACAGAAACTACAATTTCGTGTTTCAATTTTCGGAGTATTTCGGTTTCATAATCTTAACAAAATCCGTCTAATTTTCTAGTATGGCTCTGATACTAGTGCAGGGTTTCCTAGCACGGCAGCAAGGTTTCTGGAGGCATCGTACATGCCAATTTCAAATTTTGCCGTTCTAGCTAACCCTAACCCTAGAATCGTCTACTAGAAAAATCGACGAATATGTAAATGCAAACACTTTGCAAGTAAAGTGAGCAAGGAATACAACCTTTGTAGACCGTTCCTTCACTTCAATAGCTCTGTGTAGTAGTCCCTTCACTGCGATCGTGAACTCCGGACTCTAGAGAGGCTTTCTTGAAGAAACGAATATGCTTGCTTCGAAGTCTTCGAGGTCGAAGATGATCTAAATCGAGGAGACACAAACTCAAGCTATCTCTTCCCTAATTACTGAATTAGTGAAGCAAACACCCTATACTAAATGGAAAGTAGTAGAGGATGATGAAGTAGGAATTTTGTTCACTTTAGATTTCATATTCTCACAAGTTTTCATCACAAACACAAAAGCTAGAAAGCTTCAAGTGAGAGGAAGAAGAAGATCAAGTGAAGTTGTGATGAATTATTGTTGTGGTTAGAAATGCAACCAAGGGTTATGCATGTCATGATTAACCCTTGTAGAGAGTTAACCATGAGTTAGGGTTAAAGGTTAGGTCAAAAAATATCTTAAGCTAAACAAAAAGAGTGGACAAAGTCAAAAATGCTCACAAGCTTCTAGAAGCTTTGAACAAATATCAACCATGACAAATTCCACAATATTTGAATTACTTAATGATAAAATATAAAGCCTAATCTTAACCCTAGTATGGTTTAATCCTCATAAACCCTAGTTGCATTTATAACCTAGCATGATACATTTAACATATATAACATATATATCAATGTATCCAAAGTGAGAAAAGAAATCTTAAGTTGGCTAATATTAGTTAATGTAATGTAATATATCAAATATATAATTATACATTAAATTATTAAATCAACACCTGATTTAATAATCCGGCTATATCACATATAACCGACTAATATCAAATGTAATATCTTATCGAAACAACACTTGATCCGATAACCCGGCTATATCACATATCGCCAATCATGTCACACATCGCGAGAATAGAATGCGGTATCATATACATGCATTAATCTCGGTCCCGCACATATCACATATGTGCTTCTACTCCATTTCTCTTGATCCAGGAAACCCCTGTGTAGGACTCTAAAGACTCGTCAATACGCCGGCAGTAGGTGATGATCATATCAAACACCCACATACCGCAAGCGGTCAGCTAAATGTAACGGCCACCCGGGTATTTAGCGATCAGAAGATCAACAGGCAGGCCTGTTCGTACTCCTGCGAATCCAATCAGTAACACTACCGTACAGTCCGGTCTTTTCGTCTGATATGTCGCCATATCTCGTCTAGGGGTGGTAAACGTCAGACCCTAGTAACTTGATAAGTCATGTCAATATGAGGCTCATAACGGGTCGAGAAACTACTGATAACACTTACCAGTATATCTCTGAAGCATCCCTGATCAAGGACTTCCTGTTATAGCCAATCGAGCACAGTGCAACATCAACCCCCAATACCGGAAGAGACGAAACCCCTCCTATCGCTCATTGCCTCCATGTGATTCGGGACTGTACCCAAAAGCCACCATTTTGCACATTCTCTTCAACGCGGTAAGGTGGAAATCAAAGCACAGTGGGAATCACACAAGACTCTATGACGATCTCGGGTCTATAGACTAACCTGTACCAGTGTCACCAGAGAACTGCCATCTGACATGAGGTATAATACCATCTGGGAGTTCTCGGCGAGTCCGTCCAGTGTACCCAGTCTCCACTGAGTACCCGTATACTATCTCTGATATCAAACACCAATGGATATGGGATCATCCATCGCCCATCTGTATGGGTTGAGAAGCTATACGCTAATCTACTCTGATATATCGATGCCTTGTTTCGATACACCCACGACTAGGAACATTTAGAGGATGTACTTAACGACTACTCTGTCCCCACTAGTATGATCTACATCATAATCCTGGTAGTCAAGTACTCATCCTAAGGGCTTTATCAACATGTAACATAGAGACAATCAGTGTACATGTTAAGATAAAGAGCAACCAGATAGCATACTATCATGTTGAGCAAGAAAGTCCTCCATATATATGTCCAATCATCCACTACAATATACATCGTATATACAGTAATGGCCTCTAGGGCATACATATAACTAACAACCCCCAGTAAGCACCTGTATACAATCTTAGGTGATCACACCAATGGCCGTGGGACCAACCACCGCCCCTCGTCGGGGTCTAAAAACGTATATATAAGTCTATGCTGGAATATCGATACTCGGTCTCAATATTCCTGCGACTTAGGATCTTTAAGGATGTGCTTATGGACTACCCAGCTCCCACTAATATGATCGCCATCATAACGCTGGTAATCAAGCAAAATCGTACGAGCTTTATCAACATGTATCCGCCATATATGATATCGAGTATAACATATGCACATTTTAAGATAAAGATAAACCAAAATAGTATAATACTTTATCGAGTCTTTATCAATATGTGTAAACAATATAAAGCAGTAAGAGAAAGAAATACACATATTAAGACAAAGATAACTCAGATAATATATTATATACAACTGAGCAAGATTGTCCTGTACATACATATCCCTAGCATTCTATACAATACTGGCCTCTACGACATACATATCTAACAATTTCCTACTTGTACTAAGGCCTGTAATTGGTTTACCGAACACCCAACGTCTACTCTAGGGCCAGTTGTTGGCGTATCGCATACCCAACATCTCAAAAAGTCGCTCGAACTACGCTTGAGGGAGAGCCTTGGTAAATGGATCCGCCGTATTGTCTTTCGTATCTACTTTCCGGACCTCCATCTCCCGGCGATCTACGTTCTCCCTGATCAGGTGCCTCAAGTTGTGTCTAGACTTCTGATGGGACCGTGGTTCCTTCGCTAAAGCTATAGCTCTTTTATTATCACAATACAAACGTATTGGATTAACAATGGACGGAACCACTTCAAGTTCAGTAATGAACTTCTTCATCCAGACCGCTTCTTTTACCGCATCGTTGGCAGCAATGTATTTAGCCTCCTTCATCGATTCTGCGACGGTATGCTGTTTGGAGCTTTTCCAACAGACTGTCCCTCCGTTGAGGGTAAACACAAAACCTGAGACAGACTTGTTGTCATCCTTGTCACTTTAGAAGCTTGAATCGGTAAAGGACTTAACCTGAAGGTCTCTATCACTGTATACCAAGAACATCTCCTTAGTCCTTCTCAGATATTTTAGAATGTTCTTCACAGTTGTCTAATGATTCTCACCCGGGTTCGACCGATACTTTCTTACCACGCTAAGCGCGTATACTACATCTGGTCTGGTATACAGCATCACACATATTATAGCTCCTACCGCCGAAACATAGAGTATAGTGCTCATGCGAACCCTCTCCTCATTAGTCTTAGGAGACATCTCTTTGGAGAGGGTGATTCCGTGCAATGCGGGTATATTACCGCGCTTGGAATTTTCAATACCGAATCTCTTTAGTATGGTCTCTATGTATCTGGACTGTGAAAGTCCTAACAATCTCTTGGATCTATCTCTGTAGATTTTAATCCCCAGAATATAGGAGGCATCACCCTGGTCCTTCATGGAGAACTTTTGTGACAAGAACAGCTTGACCGACTGCAGCATAGGAATGCCATTTCCTATCAAGAGAATGCCATACACGTACAAGATGAGGAATACAACAGCTTTCCTTACAATCTTCTTGTAGATACATGGCTCATCTTCGTTTTTGAAGAATTCAAATTTCTTGACTGTCTCATAAAAACAGATGTTCCAGCTCAGCGATTACTGTTTTAATTCATAAATGGATTTAAGTAACATGCACACCTTTCCGCTGCTCTCACTGTCTACGAATCCATCCGGCTGATCCATATAAACGCACCGTTCTAAACTTCCATTTAGAAAATCCGTTTTAACGTCCATCTTCCAGATATCATAGTCATGGTAGGCAGCAATGGCAAGTAGGATCCGAATGTGTCATGACCCAAAGTTTGGATGTGACCAGCACTTGGATTGTAAAATATCTAAAGATATCGACACAATCCGAGTAAGCCAAAAACCAAGATCAAAACCCTTTTTGCGGAATTTTAGAAAAAATTAGTTTTTAAGTAAAAATCACAGATTTTAAGTATTTAAGATCTTAACAGCAATTCCCTATTGAATTTATAATAAAAGCAGTTATAAAGTGTTTAATTTGGTTGTATCCCTAGTTGGAAGCAACGATACTAACAGTGGAAATCAATACATAATCATAATACGACATCAAAGAAGAATCTCAGACATAAATAAAGGAAATATCATTTAATACAACTAAACGATCTCATCTGTCGAAATAATATACATATAACCACATATCGTTCTAAGTCATTATACATGACTGATGGAGAAACTCTAGATTCAATATACAATACCAAAAAAGGAGGTTACTACATAGGTAACCCACCTAACAAAAAGAGCGATAAACTGATAAGTGGGTCTGTCTACTGCTATACGTCCACTCGACTCCTGCAACGAACTGTGGCACAATGAGGGTGGGTTGCCAACTCAGTGAATAAAACTAACATATATCGGCTGATAGTGTAAGTATGCTGATCTAGAACTAATATCAATAATGATGAATGCGATGCATAATAACAGGTGGAAGCATGAATTTGTACTACTCAATGTATAAATCAAAACTGAAATCTCATCAATTATTTTCCAAATAAGGTTTATTTTCTTCCCGTGTCCAACATCGACACAAATCTTCGGTGTTTCATCAGGCATCGTTCCCCAAACGATCCTGTCAATCAAATAACACCGGTCGGTATCACTTAGATATCCGCCGTATTTACCCCTGATTCCGGTATCGAGTATCCTCGTTAGGCTCCCCGCCTAAAGTGCGGCTCCTACCCCTCGGCCCCGACCGGGTCCAACATGAATCCGGCTGTATAGCTACCCCCCAGCCTGGATATATGTAAGAAATTCCGCAACCGTATAGCTACCCCACCCGGTTCAGAACAAAACCAAATCAAAAAACGACATTTCATGGTGGACATGTCACATTAATCATGAAAATCATTGAATCCTTTCAATAGTGTATAAAACTCCAAAACCAAAATCAGTAATAATCCAACGCATCTTATATCATAACTACAAATACTTGGAGATAAAACATGATAACATTTATGGAAAATAACTACCATTCTTGATGTTTAAGGTATGATTAGAATCATATTCAGAATAATAAGTACTAAGTGTATATGTGACATGTTAATATCAACGAGGTGTAGTGTAACATGTAGATATGTGCATGTGCAGCATGACTCATCGATAATTTGTGCAGTGTTCTAACAATTATTAACATGATAATATTTATATATATGAATGCATACGATCAACTCTATAAACGAAGGAACGATTGAAATTTTAACTTAAACCACGGGCGTATCACGCCATCCATACAAAATCCCCCGGTAGATGTTTAGTCTACTCACCGGAATACGTCGAATCAACTCAGATCACCAATCCTTTTTCTTTCCTTGTGGCCTCCGAAGTTTTCGTATTTGAGTCAAATATCGAAATTAACTTGTATGAGAAACGGCTAACACCGATACGGCGAAAATATGAAATTACAAGTTGTAGGTACTAAATATACTACGTACGACTATTGCAAACTATCTAACACTTATTTTAACGGGAATGCAACCAAACACTGTTTCGTAACAGAAAACAAAACGCGTTACGAATTACCCGTGTCGTATTTTAGAACTTTGATCCCTTTTCCGATATTAGTTCCCAGATTTTATATACTATTAAATTAATTTAAATAAACAATACCAAAATATCCCAACACCTATACAGAGACCTACCCTAAAACCCAAAACACCTAACCCCGGCGACGCCGGATCTGGCCTATTTCTCGCCGGCCCAAATCCGACCATAGGGGTTCGTACTCCTAGGGTTTGTTCTAGGTCCAACATACAATATTAAGGCATTGTTTGGTCAATTTAGTTATCATCTAAACTACAGCAGATTAACAAAGAGCTAAGTTTTGCCTAAAATACGATATTCGATTTCTAAAATTTTACAATTACAGAACTAAATCTACTGAGTTAGGAATTTTATCCACTGAGGATGGTTGAAAGGCTTCCTTCAAGGTACCCAAGTCCCTAACTCCTAGCTTGATGATGAAAATCCTTAGCACTTGTTCTAATCTTCACTTCTCTTTTCTCTTATTTTTCTTTTGTGAGTTCAAGTGTTTTTCTTTCTCTTTCTTTTGAAATTTCAGAATTTTAATTTGGTTATAATGATCTAAACACATAATATATGGTCAAGGGAAAGAGTGAGGTGTAGGAGGAGGTATCACCAAGCAAGGTGTGCCATTCTCATGGAAGGAGGAGGTGTTGTGCATGAAGCATGCATGCAAGAAGGAGGTGGCCTTGCATTATCACTCTAATTGTTTTATTTTTGTGATAATTCTGAGCTAAACATTATCTATCCCTCTTTTTCACTTACACCCTCAAAATCCCAAGTTTGCACAATTTCTTAAATTTTACATAAAAACCCTTCATTACATATGTTATTATATAACACCATTTTTATTAAAATGAAGCTAAATTTCACACTAAAACCCTTGTAATTTATTAATGTTCCACACCAAAATTTCAATTTAATTTGTTTCACATACTACTTGCGAAAATGTCCTATTTTGTTTCAATAAATTTTAAAATTAACATTTTATTATTTAATTAATTAAATTTATTTATTTCTAAATTTTCAAAATTTTACAATATTCCCCCTTAAGAAAATTCGGTCCCCGAATTTAAAACTTTAACTAGACAAACCTTCAAGAAGATGTGGAAATTTCTTTCTTTCGCATCCTCGGTTTCCTAAGTGATCACCTCGCGATTCGTTCCTCGCCAAAGAACCTTTACAGATGGAAGTACCTTTGATCTCAGTTTCTTTGCCTGCCGGTCTAGAATAGCTACTGGCTGCACTGTGTAGGATAAATCCGGCTCAAGCGGTAAGGTTTGATGCTGAATCACGTGAGAGGGATCGTGAAGATACTTGCGAAGTATAGACACGTGAAACACCGGATGCATATCGGGAAAACTCGATGGAAGTGCTAAACGATAAGCTACGACACCCACTCTCTCCAGAATCTCGTAGGGTCCGATATATCTGGGGCTGAGCTTCCCCTTTTTTCCGAAACGCATCACACCCTTTATCGGAGATACACGAAGGAACACATGATATCCCACATCAAACTCGAGTCTACGACGGCGTCGATTCTGCACTGGGCCGCTCTTATTCTGTCTCGTATCAGCTGAATCTTTTCTGTAGTCTCCTGTACTATCTGCGGTCCCAAGATGCTACTCTCGTTGAGTTCTGTCCAGCAAATGGGTGATCGACATTTCCTCCCATACAAAGCTTCAAAGGGTGCCATTTGGATCGTCTCTTGAAAATTGTTGTTGTACGAGAATTCTATCAAAGGTAAGTGACGATCCCAACTACCACCGAAATTAAGGCTGCAAGCTCAAAGCATATCCTCTAGAGTCTGAATGGTCCGCTCTGACTGACCATCTGTCTGTGGGTGAAAAGCTGTACAAAAACTCAATCGTGTACCTAGAGCCTCTTAAAGTTTCTGCCATAGCCGGCTGGTAGACTATGTACCCCTGTTGGACACTATGCACTTCAGCACTCCATGAAATCGCACAATCTCATCAATATAGATCGGCGCATACTTCGCACATCCAAACGTTGTTTTCACTGGAAGAAAGGGTGTTGTCCTTGTCAATCTATCCACAATTTTCCCAGATGGAATCATACCCTCTTCTAGTCTTGGTTAGACCCAAAATGAAATCCATGGAGATCTGCTCCCATTTCCACTCCGGAATAGGCAAGGCTGCAACTCTCTTGCCGGCCTCGGATGTTCGGCCTTGACTTGCTGACAAGTCAAGCATCTTGAAACAAACTGTGCGACATCTCTCTTCATTCCTTCCTACTAATAGACATCTCTCAAGTCATAATACATCTTGGTGGAACCAGGATGAATACTATATGCTGATCGATAGGCCTCCTTTAAGATTTTATGCCTCTGTTCCTCTGAATCCGGCACAAAAAGACGAGTCCCAAATTGTAATATTCCACGGTCATCTATCGTGAACTTAGAATTTCTATCCTATCTAACCTGATCTATGATCTCCAACAAGCGAGCATCTGTGGCTATATCTCTCGGATGCTACCCAATAACTGATGATGGGTGCGAATATGAGCTAACTGTCCTCCTATCGATGTGAACTCAAACTGTACACGGCTATCACATAGAATCTGCCAGTCTGCAGAAGACTGTCTCTGTAAGGTGCGCAAATAAGATAAGCCACTTCCGGGCCTCCGACTTAAAGCATCTGATACTACATTCGCTTTGCCCGGATGCTAACGAATCTCGCAATTAAAATCCTTCATGAGTTCCATCCATCTACGATGTCTTAGATTAATATCTCACTACTGAAAGATATACTTCAAGCTTCTGTGGTCTTTGAATATTTGGCACGACTCTCCGTATAGGTAATGTCTCCAAATCTTCAATGCGAATACCATAACAGCCATCTCTAAATCATGCATGGGATAGTCCGGCTCATGCTTCTTCAACTGCCGAGAAGCATACGTGACAACCCTGCCGTGTTGCATTAACACTCAGCCTAAACCCCCTCGAGAGGCGTTATAATAAACAACAAATCCACCTGACCCAGAAAGTAAAGATAAGACTGGTGTAGTTGCCAAGCGAGTCTTCAACTGCTGGAAACTCTGCTCACATGCATCTGTCTAAAGAAATGGAACTTCCTTTCGAGTCAATCCGGTCAACGGTGCAGCGATCCGAGAAAAATCCCGCACAAAGCGTCGGTAATAACCTGCCAGACCCAAGAAACTTCGAACCTTTATAACTGACACAGGTCTGGGCCAGTGCTGTACCGCTTCGATCTTCTTTGGGTCCACATGTATACCATCTCTCGTCACTACGTGACCCAAGAAATCCACACTGTCCAGCCAGAAAGCACACTTGGAAAATTTAGCGAACAGCTGATGCTCTTTCAAGGTCTGCATTATGATACGCAAATGCTGCTCGTGCTCCTCCCGGCTCCGGGAATAAACAAGAATATCATCTATGAATACAATAATAAACTGATCAAGGAATGGCCTGAAAATGCGGTTCTTCATATCCATAAAAGCTGCTGGGGCATTGGTGAGCCCGAACGACATCACCAGAAACTCATAATGCCCATATCGTGTGCGAAAAATAGTCTTCGGAATGTCATCCTTTCGAACTCTCAACTGGTAATACCCTGATCTCAAATCAATCTTCGAAAAGTAGCCGGCTCCTTGCAGCTGATCGAACAAGTCATCGATACGAGGTAGTGGATACCTATTTCGCACAGTAACTCGATTTAGCTGCTTGTACTCTATGCACAGTCTCATGCTACCGTCCTTCTTCTTAACAAACAAGACATGAGCTCTGATCAGTCGAAAATATTGCATTCTTAACACATCAATTTCCCTACTCTTTCTAATCATTTAATGGTGTTTGGTATAAATATAGCACATATTAGCAATTCGTCTACAAAATATCAAATAACATATGTTATACATTATAACCGACATTCTAGAGGGAAATTGAGTGTTTATTACTACAAGTATGATTTTTGAATATCTCAACACTTGTCTTAAGATTTTGTGCAGAAATTCTTCAGGTCAAAGAACTGGAATTGCTAAAAGTGCCGATAAAATACAGCAAGTCAAAGACTTGAGAGATGGCAGCAAATAAGAGATAACTATAAGATTCCAGATATCAGAGAAGAACCCTAAAGCCAACATCAAGAGACACAAAGAAAACCAGCCATCAAACTCATCAAACGGCCGCGGATCCGCGGCCGAGTCTGGCCGATCTGCCGAGGATCCGCGGCCGATTCGACTCATCGGCGGTTGGAACTTTTCCCGAGGCTTCTCTTTTAACGACCAAACTTCTTCAAGACACTTCAAAGTCCTTAGAAATCTCCAAAAGCTTCCCTCCAACAGCCAAGCTTCTCATGCGGGCTAGATAACTACCTTCATCTAGAAACTTCCCTACAACTACCTAGCTTCCTATGCAAGCTTCATAACAACCTAGCTTCTAGGGGAAGATAAAGGAAAACTATAAAAGATGACCTATGGCTTCATTACAAAGGTTGTTGAGTTGTTCATTAGTTCATTAATTGGGTTGTTGATTAGTTGTTCAAAAATTCCAAACACAAGTTGACACAACTTGTAACTCAAAACCCTAGCCCAAATCCAATTCCAAAGCCAAATCAAGATTCATCGAGAACGAATCAAGTAAGCAAATGAAGATCCTTTGAAGCAACGCCGATCATCATCCGAGCAAGAGATCACGATGATCCGCGACTCAAGAAGATCGATGCGAAGCTAATTTCGGCGGATCTAGTTACCTCATCAAATCTTGTAATCTCGAACTGAGTGAATGTGTACCTAATCGTCGATTAATAAAGGTGAAAATTGTAAATCTTACTTTCTTTACATTCTTGCATTATGAAAATTTATCGATTCTTGATTCTTTCATTTTTCATGATGTGTAAGTGAAATCTCCGCTTGTAGCGGAATCGAGAGAATAGGTAGATGATGATGATGAAATTCTTAAATGATTCTTAAGTCTTATGAGGTTTGTTAACTTTAGGAAATTGAATTATCGAAGACCTAATTTTGAGAGAGATCGCTTTCTCGAATGTTTTTGTTCCAAATTAGAGATCAACGATCGGTGATTTTCTTGACTAAAGGCTAGAATTTGAATGATGATCAATGAAAAGACAAAGGGATGGTGAAGGAGAAACCCTAGTTTCTTTAATAGATCCCTACTCTTCATTGATCGTCATCGATCTAGCAACAAATCCTCAATAGATAAGATTTCGTAATCTTTAATTTTAATGATCACTACTTATTTGATCGATTCCTACAAGCTACTTTACAAATCTTGATAATTCAATTAGTTTGGACATTTTCTTGATCTTTATTAATTCTTGATTCTAGATCTAATTTCTTTATGTTTCTTGCCTCACAAATCTTGAATCATTTTCTTTTATCTTTTCTTTTCAACTCAACTAAAACAAATTCAAACAAATTCACACAATCTCAGTGGACGATCCGTATTCGCTAACGAAACTTCAATAGACATCTTTAATTGATTGCGGTTAAAAATTTCTTTGGTTCCGATCTTTTACACTTTTCAAAATACGACATGAAATGATCAATTAAGCTCCCTACGGCGATACACTTGGACGAACAAGCCCTCTACCTAACAAATCTTGCAACTGACACTTGAGTTCTTTCAACTCCGTCGGGGCCATCCGATAAGGTGGTATAGAAATAGGCCCCGCACCCGGAATCAAGTCGATACAAAATTCAATATCGCGATCAGACGGTAATCCTGGTAATTCAGCAGGAAACACATCCGGAAATTCTCGTGCGATCGGGACCTGGTCCAACGGGACTTCAGAGGATCCTAAGTCCTGAACAAAAGCTAAGAACCCATGACAACCCTTCTTCAAGAGCCGTCCGCCCAATGAGCAGAAATCATATTGGCCGGAGTTATATTACAGTCTCCCTGCTTAACAAAGATCGGTTCACCTGGAAAACGGAATCTGACCGCTTTCCCCCCAACAATCTACACAACATGACAAGCGGCTAACCAATCCGTATCAAGAAGTATATCAAAATCTAACATATCTAGGAGAAACAATTATACTAATAAGTCCCTAACACCGATACGTACTGAACAAGACCTGATTACGGGTCTAGCTACGAAAGAATCTCCTATAGGAGTAATCACAACTAGTAGTAACTCTAACAACGACGACTCTCTCCTCAGTGAAAGTGCAAAGGGTGCGGATACATAAGAATGCATAGAACCGGGTTTAAATAAAATATATGCATTTAAGAAACATATGGAAGGAGTACCTGTCATGACTGCATTGGATGCCTGGGCATCTTGTGGAGTCGGCGCAAAAACTCGTGCCTGGCCCCTACCCGCATCCTGTCGTCCTCCCCCTCGGTCTCCTCGGCCTCTTTGAAAGCATCCTGCAAAGTCTCGACCTCGTGGTGCAATAGCCTGGCGCATAGTGCCAACTGGGGGAAGAAGTAAGGTCATCGAAGTAGAAGGTGGAGGGGGTAAAGCAGCCTGTGGAACAACAGTCCCTCCTTAGCGTGTACACTCTCTAGCCAGATGCCCTGGAAGTCCGCAATTATAACATGTAAATGGAGTCCTCTGCCCCACGGGGTATGAACTGAACATCTGGTCCTGAGTCCAACCTCGACCAAAATTGCGGCCTGGAATAAACCTGCCTCGACCTCCTCATCCTCTCAAATTACGATCGTCACGACCACGGCCTCTATAGGCGTTGATATGGCGTGGAACAACAACATGTGTAGAAGGTAACGTGCTCGATGGTGAAGTCACATGTGATACTGATGCCTCTCTCTGTTGCATCATGGGACAATTCCGAATAAAGTGATACGGACACCCACACCTGAAACAACTTTGCACGGGCTGCTGAAATAATAGGTATAGGTAACATAACTGGTCCCTAAAGAATCCACCACGACCTCTACAAACATGTCTAGGAGCTAATGTATTAGTACGAATTCGCCTTGGTCTCTGAACAACCGTACGTGGAGTAATGGTCGATCTCCATGCTTGACTAATCTTTATCAAGGATCCGATCATTTGGCGCATCTCCTGAACATTTGCCTCCATCCTAGCTACACGATCAAAAGGGGGTGGATCAATCTGTTCCTGAAAGATAGGCGCACTGCCTCGGTCTGTCCTCGTCTCAAGCGAGCCCGCTCCAACCTCGTCTTTAACAGCGGCCCCCTGAGTCCTCGTAGTCATTGATGACTTAGTGGCTAGAGTAAGAAAAAGGATTGATAAGGACATTGTAATTGAATCACAGGATACATGGAATCAAGAAAGGAAGTACGAACAAATATGTCCTAAGGTCACTTAGGCTGAGTAACGTAGCGTAAATATGCCGCGGAACATATGTACGATACTCTACTCATCCTGAATCACCTACTCCATCAACCAAGGGTCAACCTACTGTTGGAGATAGTGCCCTCAAAGTCAATTATTGGATCGCAGGTACGTGATTGCAATGATTGCGGAAGGACCTATACCGATATGACAGTCTTGCTCGAGATGATAGTTTGCTATCTGGTTTGTCTTTATCATCGTATACATGCTTTAGTTCATTATTGCATGATGATAGAGCCCATAGGATTCTTGCTTGACTACCAGCAGTATGATGGCGATCATATACGTGGGAGCTGGGGTCTGTAAGCACATCCTTAAAGTGTCCCTAGTCGTGGGAGTTTCGAGATAGGGAATCGATTCTCCAGCGTAGACTAGTGTATACAGTCGAGACCCCGACGAGGGGCGGTGGCCGTTCTCACAAGCCACTGGTGTCAGTTTGATCACCTAAGATGTATACAGGTGCTCATTAGGTTATGAGTACACCGGACAGGACTCGCCGGGAACATGCTAGTTGGTATTATACATATCGTCAGATAGCAATTCCCTGGTGACATGTGTACATGTTAGTTCATTGACCTGAGATCGTCATTTGTCTCATGTGAGTTCCCACTGTGCTTAGATTACTACCCTACCACGCTCATAGGAGTTGTGCAAACAGGTTTTAGTTGGGTACAGTCCCGAGCCACATTGGAGGCAAGTGAGCGGATCGGCAGGGGATTCGTCTCTCCCGGTATTGGGGATGAGATCGCGCTGTGTCTAGGAGAGCCATTACAAAAAGCCCTCGGCCGAGGCAGGAGATTTACTGGTAGGTACTCCAGTAGTATCTCAGGGTGATCTGGGCTACTCTCTGACACGAATTAAACCGCTATTGGGGGTCTGACGTTACTAGCCCCCTAAGCCAGATATGCGATACTCATAGACGAACGGACCGGACTGTATATACTGTAGGGTTCCTAGGCACTCTAATGAGGTCTCACAAGGCATCAACCATGCCAATTTCAAAAATTACAAGTGCCGAGCAACCCTAATACGGATCGTTAACTAGATATATAGGCGAAAAATAGAACTAGTAAACTACTTTACTAAGAGTAAACAGAAATACAACTTTTGTAGATCCGGTGCTCCACCTCCATAGCTCCGCGATGAAGTCTCCTCACTGTCCAAATCAAATCCCGGGCTCTAGCGTCGGCTTCATCGGAGAAATGGGCGGGCTAGGTCATCGACTACGATGCCGAAGATGATCTACGTCGAGGCATCGCAAGATCAAGCTCCCACTTCACCAAGTCATGAAACTTGTGAAGAAAACACCCTATACTACTTGGCAAGAGGTAGAGGATGAAGAAATAGGAGGTGGGTTCACTTTAGAATTGGATTTCTCACTCTTTTTCATCAATCACCATTGATGGTCAAGCTTTTTCTTCTTGTGAAGAAGAAGAAGAAGATGAAGATAATACGATATCCATTAAAGAATAGAAAAGAATAATCATTCTTATCATAATCAAACCATAGTTAAGTGTAGAGAGCTAACTAGAGTTTATGTGAGTGGTTAGGGTTAAAGAAGAAGACAAAATGGTCACTTGGTCAAAAGCTTCATGAAGTTTCAACAAGCTTCATAAAATAAAGAATGAAAGAAAACCATTTTGTTTTTTCTCTTTATACTTTTATTTTCCAAAACTAATAAATAAATAAATGAATAAGGAATCATAACCCTAACTATTCATATAACCATGGTTCAATCTTTACACTTAACCAATTTTGCATGTATCATCAAACATGATACAATCAAGTGCACAAAACTATATCGAATATACAATGTGCACAAGCGAGTGAGAAAATCCATTTAAAGTGAACCAATACTAATTAATGAAAAGTAATATATCAAATATATAATTATACATCAAATCATTAAATCAACACTTGATTTAACGATCCGGTCATATCGCATATAACCGACTAGTATTCTATGTATCGGCTTACCGAATCAATCCTTGATTCGATAACTAGGTTATATCGCATACAACCATTCGATACATTCATCGCGAGAATGGAATACGGTATCACATACACGTATTATTCTCGGTCCCGCACATATCTCATATGCGCTCCTATTTCGTTTCGCTTGAGCCAGGAAACCTCTGTGTAGGACTCTAAAGACTCGTCAATACGCCGGCAGCAGGTGATGATCATATCAAACACCCACAAGCCGCAAGCGGTCTGCTAAACGTAACGGCCACCCGGGTATTGAGCGATCAGAAGATCGACGAGCAAGCCCGCTCACACTCCTGTGAATCCAACCAGTAACACTTATCGTACAGTCCGGTCTGATCGTCTGATATGTCGCATATCTCGCCTAGGGGTTGTAAACGTCAAACCCCAATAGCTCGATAAGTCGTGTCGATATGAGGTCTATAACAGTTCGAGAAACTACTGGTAACACTTACCAGTATATCTCAGCAACCCTGGCCAGGGATTTCCGGTTATAGCCAATCGAACACAGCGCAACATCAACTCCCTATACCGGGAGAGACGAATCCCTTCCTATCGCTCATTGGCTCCATGTGATTCGGGACTGTACCCAAAAACCACCGTTTTGCACGCCCTCTTGGATGTGGTAAGGTGGAAATCAAAGCACAGTGGGAACCACACAAGACTCTATGACGATCTCGGGTCAACAGTGTAGGGTTCCTAGGCACACTATAGAGGTCTCACAAGGCATCGAACATGCCAATTTAAAATTTTATGGGTGCCGAGAAACCCTAATAGGGATCGTCGGCTAGATTTCTAGGCGAAACTATAAACTAGTTAACACTTTAACTAAAAGTTATATGCTACAACCTTTGTAGATCCGGATATCCACTTCCTTAGCTCCACGTAGTCATCCTCTCGCTGTCCTTTTCGAATCCTAGACTCATTCGTCGGCTTCATCGGGAAAACGAGCGGAATAGGTCGTCGGTTTCGTGTCAAAGACGATCTACGTCGAGGTTGCGCAAGTTCAAGCTCCAACTTCACCAAGTTATGAAACTTGTGAAGAAAACACCCAAAACAACTTGGCAAGAGGTAGAGGGTGAAGAAATAGGAGGTGGGTTCACTTTAGAATTGGATTTCACTCACTTTTTCTCAAGTTGCCATTGATGGCATCTAGTTTTCTCTCTTGAAGAAGAAGGAGAAGATGAAGCTAGTTTATGATAAGTGTTATGATAAATTAAAAAAGAAATCAATACTTATCATAATCTAACCTTAGTTGAGTGTAGAGAATGGACCATGGTTACTTGGATGAGTTAGGGTTAAGCATGAAGACAAGAATGGTCACTAAGGTCAAAGCTTAATGAAGCTTCAACATAAACCAAATAAAGCCACCATTCTTATCTTAATCCATTTCAAATAAATAAATAAATAGATAAATGAATTTGCAAACCCTAATCAACACTTAACCATGGTTTAATTCTTTACACTTAACCATGAAAGCAAGTATCATCAAACATGATACAAACATGTATACAAAAGTATATCACATATACAACTTGCACATCAAGTGAGAAAATCCATTTAAAGTGAACCTATACTAGCTAATGCAAAGTAATATATCAAATATATAATTACACATTAAATCATTAAATCAACATTTGATTCAATGATCCGGTCATGTCGTACATAACCGACTAGTATTCAATGTATCGATTTATCGAATCTATGATTCGATAACTAGGTCATATCGAATATAACCAATCGAAACATATATCGCGAGAATGAAATGCGGTATCACATACACGCATTATTCTCGGTCCTGCACATATCTCATATGCGCTCCTATTTCGTTTCGCTTGAACCAGGAAACCTCTGTGTAGGACTCTAAAGACTCGTCAATACGCCGGTAGCAGATGATGATCATATCAAGCACCCACAAGCCGCAAGCGGTCTGCTAAACGTAACGGCCATCCGGGTATCGAGCGATCAGAAGATCGACGAGCTAGCCCGCTCACACTCCTGTGAATCCAACCAGTAACACTTACCGTACAGTCCGGTCTATTCGTCTGATATGTCGCATATCAAGTCTAGGGGTGGTATACGTCAGACCCCAATAACCGATAAGTCGTGCCGATGTGAGGCTCATAACGGGTCGAGAAACTACTGGTAACACTTACCAGCAAATCTCTGATCAGCCCTGGCCAGGGACTTCCCTGTTACGGCCAATCGAGCACAGCGCAACATCAACCCCCAATACCGGGAGAGACGAAACCCCTCCTATCGCTCATTGCCTCCATGTGACTCGGGACTGTACCCAAAGACCACCGTTTTGCACGCCCTCATGGACGTGGTAAGGTGGAGATCAAAGCACAGTGGGAATCACACAAGACTCTATGACGATCTCGGGTCTACAGACTAACCTGTACAAGTGTCACCTGAGAACTGCCATCTGACGTGAGGTATAATACCATCTGGGAGTTCTCGGCGAGTCCGTCCAGTGTACCCAGTCTCCACTGAGCACCCGTACACCATCTCTGATGTCAAACACTAATGGATATGGGATCATCCATCGCCCATCTCATGGGTCGAGAAGCGTATACGCTAGTCTACACTGGTATATCGATGCCCCGTCTCGATACACCCACGACTAGGGACCATGAAGGATGTACTTATGGACTACCATGTCCCCACTAGTATGATCTGCATCACAGTCCAGGTAGTCAAGTACATATCCTAAGGGCTTTACCAACATGTAACTATAAGACAGTATAAAGAGACTAGTGTACATGTTAAGATAAAGAGTAACCAGATAGCATACTATCATATCGAGCAAGAAAGTCATCTCTATATATGTCCAAGCATCCAATATAATATACATCATCTGTACAATACTGGCCTCTAGGGCATACATACAACTAACAATCTCCCACTTGCACTAGGGCCAGCTGCTGTAGTATCGCATACCGAGCATCCCGAAGAGTCTCTCAAACTGTATCTGGGGAATGGCCTTCGTGAGTGGATCCGCGGTGTTGTTCTTCGTGTCAACCCTCCTGACCTCGATCTCCCGGCGATCAACTATCTCCCGGATCAGGTGATACCGCCTCAGAATATGCCTGGATCGCTGATGGGACCTGGGTTCCTTGGCCAAAGCCACCGCTCCATTGTTATCGCAATACAAAGGTATTGGATGCACAATGGATGGAACCACACCAAGTTCAGTAATGAACTTCTTGATCCAAACAGCTTCTTTAGCAGCATCGTTGGCAGCGATGTATTCAGCCTCCATCGTCGAGTCTGCCACGGTTTCCTGCTTGGAACTCTTCCAGCTAACCGCCCCTCCGTAAAGGGTAAAGACAAAGCCCGACTGCGACTTAGAGTCGTCCTTATCACTCTGGAAGCTCGAATCGGTAAAGGACTCCACTTGGAGCTCTCCGTTACCATACACCAAGAACATATCTCTAGTCCTTGGCAAGTACTTGAGAATGCTCTTCACAGTTGTCCAGTGACTCTCTCTAGGATCAGCTTGATACCTGCTCACTACACTTAGTGAGTATGCTACATCGGGTCTGGTACATAGCATCGCATACATGATAGAGCCTACTGCCGAAGCATAGGGTATCCCTTACATGCGAGCTCTCTCCAAATCAGTCTTGGGAGACATCTCTTTGGAGAGAGTGACTCCAGAGATCGTGGGCAAGTTCCCACGCTTGGACTCTTCCATACTAAACCTCTTTAGTATGGTGTCAATGTACCTGGATTGGGACAATCCCAAAATCCGTTTGGATCTATCTCTATAGATCCTAATTCCCAATATGCAGGAGGTATCACCAAGATCTTTCATCGAGAATCTTTGTGATAAGAAGAGCTTGACCGATTGCAGCATAGGAATATCATTTCCTATCAAGAGTATGTCGTCCACGTACAATACGAGGAAGACAACCTTACTCTCTGCCACGTTCTTGTAGATATAAGGTTCATCTGGATTTTTGACGAAATCAAACTCTTTGATAACGACGTCAAAGCAGATGTTCCAACTCCGCGATGCTTGCTTTAATCCATAAATGGATTTAAGCAGCTTGCACACCTTCCCGCTGCTCCCACTGTCTACGAAGCCCTCTGGCTGAGTCATGTACACGCACTCTTCTAAATCACCATTTAGAAAGGCGGTCTTAACATCCTTTTGCCAGATTTCGTAGTCATGAAAGGCAGCAATGGCAAGCATGATTCGGATGGATTTAAGCATAGCCACTGGAGAAAAGGTTTCGTCATAGTCCATACCTGGTCTTTGACGAAAACCCTTTGCTACAAGTCTAGCTTTGAAAGTCTCCACTTTCCCATCTACACCAAATTTCTTCTTGAAGATCCACTTGCTCCCAATGGGATTTACCCCTTCAGGAGCAACTTCCAAAGTCCATACTTTGTTGGTGTACATGGATTCTATCTCGGACCGCATAGCATCCAGCTATTTCACTGAGTCCCTACTCGTGATGGCCTGCTCGAAGCTAGTTGGGTCATCATCCTCCATGATGCAATCCTCGCTCCCACCGTCCATGAGAAAACCGTAGTATCTCTCAGGTTGGCGAGGAACCCTACTAGATCGGCGGAGTGGCTGGGGTTCATCGGGAACTACGGAATCCTCTGGTTCCACCAGATCTTCTGTTGTAGCTTCTGCAGCTGGAACCTCTTCCAGTTCTACCTCATGACCACTAATCTCTTTTTCAAGAAATTCCTTTTCTAAAAAGGTGGCATGCCGAGAAACAAATACTCTTTGTTCCTCAGGGTGGTAGAAGATATACCCTTGAGAATTCTTGGGATATCCTACAAATTTGCATAGAACAGACCGTGCCTCGAGTTTGTCCGGATTTTGTCGTTTGACATAGGCTGGACAACCCCATATCTTAACATAGTTAAGACATGGTCTCTTCCCTTTCCATATCTCATATGGAGTGGTAGGCACAGATTTGGTGGGGACCATATTCAATAGATGTATGGCTGTCTCAAGCGCATACCCCCAGAAGGAAATAGGTAACTCAGCTGTGCTCATCATAAAGCGCACCATATCTAATAGGGTGCGGTTCCTCCGTTCTGATACACCGTTGTGCTGTGGTGTATATAGAGGAGTCAGCTGAGAGAGAATCCCATTCTCTTTTAGGAAGTCCAGGAATTCATTGCTCAAGTATTCACCTCCTCGATCAGATCGAAGGATTTTAATACTTTTTTCGGTTTGGTTTTCGACTTCTTGTTTATATTCTCTAAATTTCTCAAAAGCTTCAGACTTGTGTCTTATCAAGTACACATGTCCGTATCTTGAGAGATCGTCAGTGAATGTAATGAAGTACGAAGAACCATCCCTGGCATGTGTAGACATTGGACCGCATACATCACTATGTACTAGTCCTAAGAGTTCAGTAACTCTTTCTCCGTGTCCCGTAAACGGAGTTTTGGTCATCTTGCCTTTGAGACATGACTGGCAAGTGTCATAAGATGAAAATTCGAATGGTTTCAAATACCCATCCTTATGCAACTTAGCCAGTCGTGTCGCATTGATGTGACCCAGTCTACAATGCCACAAGAAGGATTCGTTCAGTTCAGAACTCTTCCTCTTGTGTGTGTTTGTTATGCTCAGAACTGTTGATTGGTTTAGAACATAAATGCCATTGCACAACGTGCCTGATCCAACTGTAGGGTGTTTTTCGTCACCCCATTGAGATGGGAATACGCGCACACGTCTCAGGCGTACTACAGATTCCCCCTGCCTGGGGTAGGCTGGGGTTTAATGATTGTGGGGATCCGAATCTCCGGCAGCCGCGGACTTAAGCTGCCGTTAATTACCCCCCGCCTTTGGGGCGAGGGAACCTCCGATTGACGGGTCAAACTGGTCATGTGAACTCAATGTGCAGTGTACGTGTGTTGTTGTTTTGGAGGGGGGTTTGAATATATCGGGAGCCACGCAGAGTTTTTACGGGGGTCCCGCTACCCGGATAGCGGGCTGGGGGTCAAGGGGGCTAGCAGCCCCCTTGCGGGGTGCGGGGCAGCGCCCCGTTAGAAATTTTTTTCTAACAGGGACAGTGTCGTGGAGTATGTGTATGTGTACATTGGTATACATATGTATATATATAAAAAAAAGGGAAAAGACATCCAAAGGATGCGTGGGGCAGCACCTTGGGCGCTGTGCGCTCAGGCGCAAGCGCGCCACGTGTCGGCACGTGGGCGCTTTGCGCATGAGCGCTGCGCGCAGGAGCGCAAGCGTGCGCGCCACGTGTCGGCACGGGGGCGCTTTGCGCATGAGCGCAAGCGCTGGAGCGCAAGCGCGCGCGCCACGTGTCGGCACGTGGGCGCTTTGCGCATGAACGCTGCGCGCTGGAGCGCAAGCGCTCTGGAGCGCAAGCGCGCGCGCCACGTGTCGGCACGTGGGCGCTTTGCGCATGAATGCTGCGCGCTGGAGCGCAAGCGCACTGGAGCGCAAGCGCGCGTGCCATGTGTCGTCACGTGGGCGCTTTGCGCATGAGTGCTGCGCGCTGGAGCGCAAGCGCGCGCCACGTGTCGGCACATGGGCGGAAAAGATGGCTTTTAGCCTAAAAAGATTTCTCTGAAGAGAAATCAAAGAGGAGTTGAACTCCTGAGTGTTTTTTTTGTTGGGTTTAGTGAAAGGGGTTCTTCTTCTTCCTCCTCTGTTAGCTGGATCTTGAAGATCAAGAGATATGGGATTTTAAAAATCACTCCTTTTTGAGATCTAATGGAAGATCTGAGTTCCCCTTGATGGTTTTGTGGTGAAAAACTAATTTGTTTTATAAAAAGGAGAGTAGAACTCTTGATTTAATTCAAAAGAAAGAAGAAGGTTTTGGAACCTTGAAGAAAGAAGAAAGATCTCAAATCTGAAATTTTTTTTTTGGAGAGAAAAAGTTGTTGGGATATTTCATTATCCTTGCCTTTATAGGCTACACACTTTACACATAGCCCCTTGGGCTTCACAAAATGGCATTTTGCCTATCCCATGGCTCATGTGCCATTTCTTTTTGCACATAAGCCATGGGCTTTACAAAAATTTGGCTTTATGCATATTTTTCTTACATTTATCCATAAAATAAAATAAAAGAAATACAACAAAATTATTTATTACAAAATTTTTATCTTGGCATGGGGGAAGGCGGGCCGCTTCATGTTCGGGCTCGACCCGGGCATGGACCCATTGGATCTGGGCTTGGGCCCACTTGGCTTGGGGTTGACTTTGATTTTGACTTGGTCAACCGGGGTGTAAATTTTTACCCCAACAAATTGCCCCCCATCAATAAATGCACACCACATATGTGGGTCGTGTGCATGAAATTGATGGATCTTCTTTCACGTGGAGGCGACTTGATTCGGTTCCCACCTTTTGGGAAACTGGCACTGCACTTTTTACGACATGGACGGTCGATGCGGCCCTTTTTGCGACTTGGACGGTCGATGCTGCCCTTTTTGCAACGTGGACGGTCGGTTTTGCCCTTTTTGCGACTTGGACGGTCGGTTCTGCCCTTTTTGCGACGTGGACGGTCGATACTGCCCTTTTAGCGACTTGGACGGTCGGTTCTCTGCCCTTTTTGCGACGTGGACGGTCGGTGCTGCCATTTTAGTGACGTGGACGGTCGATGCTGCCCTTTTTGCGACTTGGACGGTCGATGCTGCCATTTTAGCGACGTGGACGGTCGGTTCTCTGCCCTTTTTGCGACGTGGACGGTCGGTGCTGCCATTTTAGCGACGTGGACGGTCGATGCTGCCCTTTTTGCGACTTGGACGGTCGATGCTGCCATTTTAGCGACGTGGACGGTCGGTTCTGCCATTTTAGCGACTTGGACGGTCGGTTCTGCCATTTTAGCGACTTGGACGGTCGGTTCTGCCCTTTTTGCGACTTGGACGGTCGATGCTGCCCTTTTTTTTGACTTGGACGGTCGGTTCTTGATTTGACTTGCTCTTCTTCTTGCAGCGTCAGGGGTAGACTTGACTTGCTCCGCTTCTTGCGGTGTCGAGATTGGATTCTGACTTGCTCCGCTTTCTGCGGTGTCGGAGTGGAAGTTGACTTGTTGATTTTGATTTGGGTTGACATCAGCATCGCTATACTGGAATATGGTACCAGGAGCGAATCATCATCTGTCATTGAGAGGATTTTGGGATTGTTTTACACTCGTGGATTGTATACGGTTTTCCAGGATGTATCATCCAGACCGTAGGGCCGGAAAAATTTCGGGATTATGTCGGCGTCTGCATCGCTGCACTGGAATATGGTACCAGGAGCGACTCATCATTCGCCGTTGGGGTATGGGATTTGGAATTTGGTTGGCGTCTGTATCGCTGCACTGGAATATGGTACCAGGAGCGACTCATCATTCGCCATTTGGGGATTGGGGAGCGATGGCTTAAGAGACAGGTTTAGATCCCTATCGCCTAAGACTTTTCAATTTTATGGGCCGTGAGGGTCCCATAAAAGCATTTTCTCCCTACGAGTCGTAAGGATCCCGCAGGTGTATTTTCTCCTTAGGAGTCGTGAGGACTCCTAAGTGTGTTTTTCCTTTATGAGTCGTAAGGATCCCACAAAGGTTTGTTCTCCTCATATATCGTGAGGACACATGAGTGGGTCTTATCAATGGAGCATCATTCCCAAAGCGGAGACCGGCCGCGTAACTGGTGATTACGGTGGGGCATGGGTATGATGAGAATTATTTGAGCCCGTGGATTGTATACGATGGTCAATTTGGGGACCCACCGTAGGGCCGGGAGAATTTTGAGGAATCGGATTTTGGTTGGCGTCTGCATCGCTGCACTGGAATGTGGTACCAGGAGCGACTCATCATTCGCCGTTTGGGGACTTGGAATTTTGGAACTTGTTTGGCATCAGCATTGCTGCACTGGAATAATGCCAGGAGCAACTCATCATTTGCCTTGGGAGGACTTGGGATTTGGGTTTTTGGTCGGCATCAGCACCGCTAACACTGAAGTGAAATGCCAGGAGCGACTCATCATTTGCCGTTGCCCGTTGGGGAACGATGGCTTAGGAGACAGGTTTGGGTCCCTATCACCTAAGGCTTTTCAATTTTATGGGCCGTGAGGGTCCCATAAAGCATTTCCTCCCTACGAGTCGTAAGAATCCCGCAGGTGTATTTTCTCCTTAGGAATCGTGAGGATTCCTAAGTGTGTTGCTCCATTGTGAGTCGTAAGGATCTCACGCAGGGGTTTTCTCCTCACAAGGTCGAGAGGACTTTGCGAGTGTATTTCATCTCTTTTCACGAGTTTGCACCCTTTCGGGTTTTCACAGACTCGCCGGTAGTCCTGCTGTTTTTACTCACGGAGCCCTTTCGGGTTTTCATCCGTGCCCGTTTTGCTCGTGGACATACCTTTTTATTTTTATTTTTATTTTTTCTCTTTTTTTTCTCTTTTTTTTGTTCTCTTTTTTTTGCCGCTGGTGGGGCTTTAAAAGTAGTCTCACCAGCAGAATTTGGGAGAGATAGGGGTCATTTACGCCTGTGGATTGTATACGGTTTTGCAGGATGTCTGATCCAGACCGTAGGGCTGATGTGCTCAATTCGCCTGCGACTTGGAGCATTCATGTGTAGTATTTCTTGAGATATCGGCCATTGATGGGTGGCATGGGCCTTTCTCCCTCGGCACTTATTAGTTGGTAGGATCCTCCGTCGAACACTTTCTCGATGACGTATGGTCCTTCCCAGTTCGGCTCGAATTTTCCCTTGGCATGTCGATTGGGGATGATCGGTCTTTTGAGGACCAACACCAATTCACCTTTCTTGAAAGCGCGAAGACGGGTTATCTTGTCATAGGCCCGTGACATTTGGGCTCGGTATAGCTCCAGATTTTGCTGCACCGCGAGCCTCTTTTCTTCGAGGGCATCGAGTTCTTCAAGTCGAAGGAGCACGTTTTCTTCCTCCGTCAACTCATGTTGGACGGCCATTCTTAAGCTTGGAACTTCAACTTCGAGGGGGAGGACCGCCTCCACTCCGAAGAGCAATGAGTATGGAGTGGACTGAGTTGGAGTACGGTGCGTGGTACGATATGCCCACAACGCCTCGTGAAGTTTGAGATTCCAGTCTCTCTTGTTGGCTGAAGTATTTTTCCTCAGGAGCTTGCATAGAGTCTTATTGAAGGCTTCGGCTAGCCCATTGGCTCTTGGATTATAGATGGAGGAATATCTCCAGTCTATCTTGTGCTGAGTAGCGAACTTTGAGACATCGAAGCTCTTGAAAGAAGGCCCGTTGTCAGAAATGATTCTTCTTGGTGTACCGAAGCGGTATAGAATATTATGCTGGAAGAATGTCAGAATATCTTTTGTCTTGACTTCTTTTAGCGGGACAGCTTCAGCCCATCTGGAGAAGTAATCTGTCGCGGCCAGTATGAACCGATGGCTTTTGGACGATGGAGGATCAATTGGGCCAACAATGTCGGTGCCCCAGACTTCGAAGGGCCACGACGCCACCGTAGGATGCAACGGATTGGGATGCTTGTGAATGAAATCACCGTGAATTTGGCAGATATAACATTTCTTTGCATGCTCTCCGCAGTCCCGTATCATGGTGGGCCAATAATATCCAAGCCGTTTAATTTGCAGTCGCATCTTGGGGCCAGATTGGTGAGCACCGCAAACGCCTGAGTGAACTTCTTTTATGACTTTTTGGGCTTCGGCCGATGACAGGCACCTGAGCCAGAGTTGGTCATATGACCTGCGGTATAGCGTGTAATTTACAAACACGTATCGGAGAGCTCTCTTCTTCAGCTGAATCCTCGCAGGTTTTTCTTCGGGCAGCTTATCGTATCGGAGGTACTCTATGAAGGGTTCTCTCCAATCGGGCTCGTCTTGGATGATCGAAGCCTCTTCCGCAGGACTGCTCTTCTGTTCCGCGCTTTCCTCTTCTCGTAGAGAGACTGGGGGTAGAATTTGCCGGCTCCTGACTGTGATCAGAATTTCGTCCATGTCAGGATCAGCCAGCTCCTTGGCCAAGCGAGCGAGTACATCAGCCTTTCCGTTCAACGCTCTAGGGACTCTCGTTAGTTCGATATGAGTGAACCGTTTCATGAGTTCCACCGCTCGGCTTCTGTACCGAGCCAACTCGGGTTTGTATATCTTATAATTGCCGCTTACTTGGTTGACGACAAGCTGGGAGTCACCGTAAACCCGTAGCCGAAGAATTTCCATTTCTATGGCGAGCTCCAAACCAGCTATCAGGGCTTCATACTCAGCTTCATTGTTTGTCCGAGGCTCGGTGAGAGCGAAAGAACGCCGTAGGGTTCCCATTGATGGCGTGATGAACACCAATCCTATCCCCGCTTTTACCTCCGGGATGCTTGATCGGCCGGAACTTCTTATTGATGAGGCCCCATCGAAGTAGAGCTCCCAACATGGCTCGTCATTCTCTAGGTGCAGCACTTGTTCGTCGGGCAACTCGCAATTGAGTGGTGACCCCTCTGGTGTGGGATGAGTAGCGAGAAAGTCTGCAAGAGCTTGCCCTTTTACTGCTTTCTGAGGAGTATAAACTATTTCAAACTCGAGTAGCATAACAGCCCATCTTGCCATTCTGCCGGTTAGGCTCGCTCTGGTAATCAAGTGTTTGAGCGGGTCGACCTTGGAGATCAGCATAACCCGATGAGCAAGCAGATAGTGCCTCAGCTTCTTCACAGCAAATATCAGAGCCAGGCATTGCTTCTCGATTGGGGAATAGTTGTGTTCCGCCCCGACTAGAGTTCGACTGAGGTAGTAGAGGGCATTTTTTTTCCCTCCTCATTATTCTGGGCAAGGAGCGCACCGAGTGACTCATCTAGAGCGGCAGTGTAGAGAATCAGCGGTTTATTTGGAATGGGAGTGGCCAGCACTGGAGGGTGCAACAAGTATTGTTTGATGCTTTCGAACGCTGCTTGACATTCAGCATCCCAGATAAAAGGAGCTCCTTTCTTCATAAGCTTTGAGAAGGGCCTACATCTCCCCGATAAATTTGCGATAAACCTTCTTATATAAGCAAGCTTGCCTTGAAAAGATCTTAGCTGCGTCAGACTTTTCGGAGGGGGCATCTCCATGATGGCCTTTATCTTTGATGGGTCAACTTCGATCCCTCGATGCCGGACTATAAAACCCAGGAATTTTCCCGATGACACTCCAAAAGCACATTCAGAGGATTCATCTTCAGATCGTATTCCCTCAGTCTAGTGAGAACGGTCCTAAGATCTTGGATGTGGTCAGCCTTGGCTTTAGTTTTGACGACCAGATCATCAACATAACATTCGACGACTTTATGGATTAGATCATCATAGATATTGGTCATTGCCCTTTGATATGTAGCACCCGCGTTCTTCAATCCGAACGGCATCACCTTGTAGCAATATATTCCGATCGGGGTTCGAAATGCTGTGTGCTTCTCATCCTCAGGTGACATCTTGATCTGATTGTATCCAGACGAGCCGTCCATAAAGGTGAACAGCTCGTAATTTGAGGTGTCATCGACCATCATTTCCATGACCGGTAGCGGAAAGTCGTCTTTAGGACATGCCTTGTTGAGATCCCTGAAATCGACACAAACTCGGATCTGCCCATTTTTCTTCTTCACTGGGACTATGCATGCGATCCAGTCCGCGTATTTCTCTTCCCTGATGGAGCTGGCATCGATGAGCTTCTTAGTTTCCTCGATGACCTTTTCTTCTAGTTCCCTTCTCATTCTTCGAGGAGCTTGTTTGACTGGCTTAGCATCAGGAGATATAGCCAACTTACGTACGGCCACTTCAGGGGAAAGGCCAGGCATTTCTTTGTATGTCCACGCGAAGCAGTCGACGAACTCATGCAGCAGGGCAATTATCTGCGCTTTCATTTCCTCTGACAAGAGCGAACTGATGTAGGTGGGCCTTGGATTATCCGGTGTTCCTAAGTCAATCTCGGTTAGCTCGTCAAAGGTTGCTTGTCCGCCATCTTCGAGCTCTTGAGGAGCTTCTTCTGGCTCGGCTATCTCGTCGTCATCATTTGATCTTTCGCTGGCCTCACCAACATGGATCATGTAGCACGCTTTGGAATCAGGTTGAATGTAGCCTATGCCCCGTCTATCTGGAATTCGTCCATCGATGAGTGCTCGGACCTGGGGCGGATGCCATAACCCTTCGTAAAACTTTGCTTCGGACTCCGTTTGATATAACCGGCATCCGCACTTCTTAAAGTATTCCCGCATCTCGGGCGCATAGTATCTGGGATTGAGGACGGCTCTTATGCCTCTCTCATATGGAAGACACGCGACAGACAAATCGTCCGGGTGCGCAACGCGGTTTGACCCATAAAACAAGATGCCCTTCTGTCCACTTTTCCTCCCGGGAACGTAGAAAGTTTTCAGCCGGTCCACGGTGGAGATTGATAATGCATCGAGCTCTTTGCACATTTGCTCTGGTACCCTTGTAACGGCTAGGGACCCTTCTGCAACTTCGAAGGTCTCTCGTAGTTTCGCTTGTTGTGTGGGGGTCCAATCTGCACCGCTGTGGCACGACAGGTCCTCCTCCTCTGACTCTTCAGTGTCGCTGCCAAGATGAGGGCGGACTTTACTGCTAGATGGGGCTTCAGTGACGGATTCATCTGTATCGTTGCCGAAAAGAGGGCGAGTTTTATGGAAGGACGGGCTTCCAACGTCGGACTCATCAGTGTCGCTACCGAAATGCGGGCGCACTTGGGCATTTTTGCTTTTGAAAGTGACAGCCGGCGCAGATTTGCTTTTGAGCCTTGGGGCTGGTCTATCCTCAGTCAGTTGTGGCTTAGCATTTTGGTGGTTCATAAAGTACCTAGAATCTTCATATCGGACTTCATGCACACCGAACGGTTGGATGTCTCCGTCAATGCGTCTTTCTTCGCCATTTTTAGTATACTTCATGCATTGATGGAGAGTTGACGGAATGATGCCGTAATCGTGGAGCCACGGCCGCCCCAAGAGAATCTTATAAGACGTGTCGGCGTCGATCACGTATATCTTAGCTTCAGTTTGCAGATCCCCGAATTTGATTGGCAGAGCTATGGACCCCAGAACTTTCTGGCAATTTTGGTTGAAGCCTTGAATGACAATCCTTTCCCTTGACAGATGTCGGACGTCCATTGATAAACTCTTCAGAGTTCGCAAGTTCATGATGTTCACTGAGGACCCCGGATCAATCAATATGCGATTAATTCGATCTCCGTCGCTGTACCCGGTCACGTAAAGCGGCCGATTATGCTCAGCCGTTCCCAGTAGCAAGTCTTCATCCTTAAATGTGACTGCGGCGGCATGCAAAGCATGCTGAGCTTCTTTCATATTAATTTCCGCAAAGTGAGCCTGATACCGCTCGGGGTTTTGTAGAGCGTGAATAAGAACATCTCTAAGCTCCTTAGATAGGACCAAGGCGTCGTAGATGCTCAGGAGAGACGGAAGCTTCCGGAGATGTGCTAAGACATTATAGTCCACCGAGGAAGGACTTATGTTTTCATCAACCGGTTCTCTGCCATCTTCTTCATTAGTGACTTGTTTTTCCTTCCCTTTTGGGGCGTTGCCCTGATTTTGCGGTAGAGCCCTGCCGCTTCTGAGCTGGATTTGATTGGCCTTTGTGGTGAGCTCCTCGTCCTCTTCGGGAAAACAGAGCTCATCCTCGGAGTCGCTGCCAAGATGGATGGCGTAGCAAGTTACTACTGGGATCTCTTCATTGGAGTCTTCTTCTAACTCCTCCAGAATTTCAGCCGCTTGTACAGGGAAGAACTCCTTCAATTGAATCAATGTTCTTTCCTTTTGTTCATATTCTTTGAGGGAATCGATATATTTTTGAATGGTCGATCTCCCTGCAGGCTCTTTTTCGCGCCGAGCTACACTTTTCTTCTTCTTGAGCTTCTTGGATTTTGAGCCTGATGGAGCTGCATTGGCAGCTGGACTGGTAGGCTTCTTTTGCCCTTCCCATTCCGTCCTGGGTTCTTTCCGAAGTAGCTTTATCATCTTCTTCGTCTTATTAGATATGTGCGTACTCCATGGAGGAACCGATGAGCCCGTTTCATTTCTCAGGGCATCGGGTTCGGCTGTCTGCTCCCAGAAGGCTTCAGTTTCTGTCTGTATAAAGTTGGTGGTTGCAACTTGATTGTTCACCAACACACTTTTGGACAGTTCGATCTCTCCAGCCTTGTACTGCTTCTCGACCCAATCTTTGAAGATATAGCAATCCTCGATCACATGGCTCACTACTCGGTGGTACGGGCAATACAGAGGATTGTCGGTCATTTTTGCTTCTTGGGGTCTTTTCGACTCCGGCAATTGGAGGCCGTTGTTCAAGGCATCTTTAAATATCTTACGGACCTTGTCCCTCCTGAAAGAGTAAACCTTGTTCTTTTTCTCCTCTAGGGAAGGCCCATCTCCTCCCAGCAATGGCTTTCGAGACCGATTGGTTTTGGATTCGCCCGCCCTTCGCTTTTCTTCATTGTCGGACGCATTGAAGACATTGGTACTGCTGGAACTCCCGCTTCTACGGTTGTCGTCCCGCTTGCTTTTCCATGTTTTGTCTCTCTGAGAATCCGGCGGGGTCTCTTGCTTTGAGCGTTCCAGCATTTGGACTTTTTTGGTTAGCTCCTGAAATGTCTTGAGGCCCGCCGTACACAAGAATGGGACCATCCAATTGCTGAGGTTCCTAATGAGAAGGCTGACGGACTGGTCCTGCTCCAGCGGCGGTTCGCACTTGACTGTGAGATTACGCCATCGAGCGATAAAGTCGGTGTTGCTTTCATTCTTCCCCGGCTTGATCCTCACAAGGTCGGCAATGGAGATTTTATCACTGACACTCATGAACCTTTGCCGAAACAGGGACTCCATTTGGGCAAAGGTAATGACGGACCCGTCCGGTATACTCGCATACCAGTCGAAGGCGACGCCGGTCAGGCTGTTGACAAACTGACGAAGAAGGAGCGCGTCATTGCCCCCTGTATTTCCGCACGATGCTTTGAAGTGGGCGACGTGCTGATTTGCATTCCCCGTTCCATCAAATCTTCCGAACTTAGGAATGACGTAGCCGCTTGGGAACTCAATCAGATCGTACTGCGCGGGATATGGCCGCCCACTACTGCCGATTTCTTTTTGAGCTTCGGCTTCGGCCACCAATGTTTTAACCTTGCTGGTGACCAAATCCATTATCCGATCCTGTGTTAACGGGATAGTGCTATCTGGGGCCAAGGCGTCCCCAGAAGCGGAGTGTGGACGGCTCTCATGTGGCTCGACCAGTCTTGGACCCGAAGGAATAGGCATTGGCTGCCTCGGATTGTCATTATCCGGCTGATTAGTAGCGGCTTGTGCTTGATGGGGAGGCGCTCGAGCAATTTGAGCCGTAAGCTGCATCACCATGTTCGTTAAGTCGTCAATCTTCGAGTAGAGCTTGGCCATCTCTTTATCTTTGCTCCTGAGCTGTTTTTGAAGCTCTTGGAGCAGCTCTTGCTCCGCAGTCCTGGGGCGGAAAGTCGGCTCCTCCTCGCTGTCCGAGCTTGACTCTGCATGGACCGAGGGGTCTTTCTGCCTATCATCCTCATCGAGAGGGTTTTCTTCCTCCAGCGGGGGCGGCTGTTCTTGAGCGGCGGCGACCACATTCAGGCTAGATTGGGCTTGGGATATGGTGGCCCCATCCTTGCTTTTGCTGCGAAGGTTGTCGCTGGGGCGTCCTCCCGCCATATAGACCGTATGGATGATGTATCCAGCCGTCTTTCTATCATTGGAAGCTGACTTCACGGATCGCTGTCTTGACACCCTTGCTTCGGTTGCTGGTAATCGATTGAAGGCGGCTGGCCTAACCAGGTTCTTGAATGGTGCTGGCGCTTCTTTTCTGGATTTGCCCCACTGCTTTCGTGCGGCACAGAGCGCCTGATAGACCCTTGAAGAGATAGTGTCATACTTTTTATGTTGGGGCCGGGACACATCTCTTTATAGCACTATTCGGACCGCTGTCTTCTTGATTTTGGCGGTCGTGGCATTTTTCTGAACCCACTTCAGAGGCTCGAAGGAATTGCTGATTCTTATGTCCGACTCAGCCGTCGTCGCAGGGAAACCCTGCACTTGGAACTTCACACGATTCCATTTGGTCGAAGCCCTGGCCCTCTTGTTGGCTCGATACCTGAGCCGCTTCTGCCTTAACTTTTCTGTTCTAAGCGCCTGGCAGACTTCGGCTTTTCGGGAAGACACCGCAGACTGGGCGATGGAGGGCTTTGTAGATACGCTCGATTGCGCATTTGTTGGAGTCATCGCCTGAGCTCGTCCGCGACATTTGATGTTGCCCTTCGCAACGGAAGTCTTGCCCCCAGCTAGAACGCTAGGGAGTCGTTCAGACAACCACTTAAGTTTTGGTTTTGGTGCCTTAGCAATCACAACATTCGGCCTCTTGCCCCTTGGGACTGGCTTGGCCACCTGTTCCGCCGGGATTTCCGCCAGATGAGTGCTTCCGGCAGGGTAGATAATGACGGAGCCAAACTGGCGGGGAGGTTCCTCCCACTGTCGACTGAGGCTTGCAGGGAGAACCACACGAGCGTTGATCTTGACCACGTACGGAATCGGGGTCACGTTGGAAGCTGAATTCGTCTGGGGAGACATTGTCGTCGAAGGTTGATTGCTGCACAGAAAAGAAAACATTATTTCAGTATAGGCAATCGATATGTATATTGATTGAGTTCGCATGAACGTTTAACCCGGAATATGGGAGGAGAGATTGGTCCCACCGGGCGTGCCAGAAATCTCTAGGGTGTTTTTCGTCACCCCATTGAGATGGGAATACGCGCACGCGTCTCAGGCGTACTACAGATTCCCCCTGCCTGGGGTAGGCTGGGGTTTAATGATTGTGGGGATCCGAATCTCCGGCAGCCGCGGACTAAGCTGCCGTTAATTACCCCCCGCCTTTGGGGCGAGGGAACCTCCGATTGACGGGTCAAACTGGTCATGTGAACTCAATGTGCAGTGTACGTGTGTTGTTGTTTTGGAGGGGGTTTGAATATATCAGGAGTCACGCAGAGTTTTTACGGGGGTCCCGCTACCCGGATAGCGGGCTGGGGGTCAAGGGGGCTAGCAGCCCCCTTGCGGGGTGCGGGGCAGCGCCCCGTTAGAAATTTTTTTCTAACAGGGACAGTGTCATGGAGTATGTGTATGTGTACATTGGTATACATATGTATATATATAAAAAAAAGGGAAAAGACATCCAAAGGATGCGTGGGGCAGCACCTTGGGCGCTGTGCGCTCAGGCGCAAGCGCGCCATGTGTCGGCACGTGGGCGCTTTGCGCATGAGCGCTGCGCCCAGGAGCGCAAGCGCGCGCGCCACGTGTCGGCACGGGGGCGCTTTGCGCATGAGCGCAAGCGCTGGAGCGCAAGCGCGCGTGCCACGTGTCGGCACGTGGACGCTTTGCGCATGAACGCTGCGCGTTGGAGCGCAAGCGCTCTGGAGCGCAAGCGCGCGCGCCACGTGTCGGCACGTGGGCGCTTTGCGCATGAATGCTGCGCGCTGGAGCGCAAGCGCACTGGAGCGCAAGCGCGCGCGCCACGTGGGCGCTTTGCGCATGAGTGCTGCGCGCTGGAGCGCAAGCGCGCGCGCCACGTGTCGGCACGTGGGCGGAAAAGAGGGCTTTTAGCCTAAAAAGATTTCTCTGAAGAGAAATCAAAGAGGAGTTGGACTCCTGAGTGTTTTTTTTTGTTGGGTTTAGTGAAAAGGGTTCTTCTTCTTCCTCCTCTGTTAGCTGGATCTTGAAGATCAAGAGATATGGGATTTTAAAAATCACTCCTTTTTGAGATCTAATGGAAGATCTGAGTTCCTCTTGATGGGTTTCGTGGTGAAAAACTAATTTGTTTTATAAAAAGGAGAGTAGAACTCTTGATTTAATTCAGAAGAAAGAAGAAGGTTTTGGAACCTTGAAGAAAGAAGAAAGATCTCAGATCTGAAACTTTTTTTTTTGGAGAGAAAAAGTTGTTGGGATATTTCATTATCCTTGCCTTTATAGGCTACACACTTTACACATAGCCCCTTGGGCTTCACAAAATGGCATTTTGCCTATCCCATGGCTCATGTGCCATTTCTTTTTGCACATAAGCCATGGGCTTTATAAAAATTTGGCTTTATGCATATTTTTCTTACATTTATCCATAAAATAAAATAAAAGAAATACAACAAAATTATTTATTACAAAATTTTTATCTTGGCATGGGGGAAGGCCGGCCGCTTCATGTTCGGGCTCGACCCGGGCATGGACCCACTGGATCTGGGCTTGGGCCCACTTGGCTTGGGGTTGACTTTGATTTTGACTTGGTCAACCGGGGTGTAAATTTTTACCCCAACACCAACCAACTTTTGGTTACGGAAAATGTTCATAACATTGTCCTGTAATACAAAATTATATCCCTCTTTACTCAACAAAAAAACCGATATAATGTTGCATATCAGGTTCGGCATGTAATAGCATTCGTTCAGAACCAATGTATTACCTGTTGGTAATACAAGGTGATATTCCCCGACAGTCTTAGCTGCAACAATTGCACCATTTCCAACTCTAATGTCTTTATCACCTTCTCCAAGTTCTCTACCTTTCCTAAGCCCATGTAACTGATTACATATATGGGATCCTGACCCGGTATCTAATACCCAGGACGTAGGGCAAATGGAGAAACAGTTCTCTGTAACGAACACACCCGAAGAAAATGCATCATCATGTACTTTCTTCATTCGGGTGGCATGGGAATCCTGGTATTCCCCTATATCCTGTTCAGTCCTATAACTCTTATAGGAAAGAACGGAACCAACTTTCCCCAGCACAGTATAACATGCGGGTTCGGTCAATACATCCATATTATTATCTTTATTAAGGCATGAAATGGTCGCTACCTGGAGAGAGAGAGAAGAAAACACTTTAGCGTATGCTCGTGCAAGATCAGATTGGTTATTATCTTATCTAATCTGGATGGCTCCCACTGCTTTTTATCAAATCTTCCTTCAAACCCTAAAAGGAAAGACTAGCCGGGATTAATTACACACTACAAGTTCGCCAATCTTTCAGCCAGGCCAGTGTCGGTACTTTGAGGGAGGTCCCCCGTGCTTTCGCACGAACCTAATTAATGTAAACCTCGTTTTCCCAGAGGCGTAACCTCGTTAACACCTTTCTAGACACCTACTTGATCGGCTAATTGTAATGTGTAAAACTCTCCCAGGAGTAACTCTTACTCGCAGTGGGTATCGGGATCCAACTATCTCATAGAAGGTATGCAATCTCATTGCAAATTTCAACACTTGAAATTCCCGATAATGCTTTTGCCCCTAGCGTGCTATGACCTTAACGAAAGCCAACAAACCACAGCCCGCTAGTCAAGTTCAACCCGTACATTTCTTGACTGAATTAAACCCACCCGCACGACCCTTGACGAAAGACAACAAAGCCGTACGACTACCCTAATCCAATCGCATCATATGCAGCAGATAAACAGCACATAGCTACCGCACACTACACCTTGACGAAAGCCAACAAATGTAGCACGAATACTATATGTAATTTATCTGAAATGACGGAGGGCTACGACAGGTTTTCTGAAAACCTATTGCGTAATGAACTTGATATCGTTGTAGAATCAAATGAAGTTTTAAAATGGAATGATTTTGAGGCTTTTCTAGTTTTGCTAAAGGGGTCACTCCCGGTGAAGGGATCGTCGGCCCTTTCCTCGTCGAATGAGGTGCGGGATATATCATATATATCACTGTGCAAAGCAAAAACTCTTAAAAGCAATCAAAGCCAAACCGAGTGTGTAGCATCTGCCAGTTATTGCTAAAGGAGTCACTCCCGGTGAAGGGATCTCGGTCCTTTCCTCATCGAATAAGGTGCAGGGTATATCATATATACCGCTATGCAAAGCAAGAACTGTAGCTACCTGTTTTGTTTAAAATCTGATTCCACAACATCTTAGGTTTCTTTTCTTTCATTAATCACATTAATGAAGTCCCATCATTTAAATACCTAAACATCACAGATAGATATGACGTACACTTATGCCATCCGCATTCGCCTCGATGTCCCCTCGTGCACCGTTAGGTTAGGTAACTAACGACAGAGCAGGGCAGGGCTAGCGCGGGTGTAAAACATAAGTAACGTCTATATAATATATCATATATACTATATACTATATCCATCACAGAACATCTCATGATCACATCACAGATATCGCAGCAGAAGAAACATATGAAACATTGGATATACTAGGACGTCCGTGTTTTCAATACGAGCCAGTATAAAACACGGATTCCACGGTCGTGATGAATAGCCAATCCCACACCCCTAGACCCCTACGAAAGCGGCAAGCAACCCTGCCAATTCTAGGGTTAGGAGACCCGGACTCAACTCCTCGAGTTGGTCTCCCACTGGACCCCAGAACCCGGTTACTTGTGCTCCCCTCCTTAGGTCTATCCTAATGCGGAAAAGTAAATAATATACAAAAGGTGACAACTTCCGCTACCTGGAAGTGCCCCAAATAAAAGAATATTACATACAAGTTTTTACATGAATGAAAATGAAAAACACTCATCTCACATAAAAACCCCCGGCTATTCGAACACGACGATCCAATATAACATATCCAGCAACACATAACATCACATGTCATCAACGTAAGTAAGTATGCATACCCCAATTGTCGTTGACGTATAGCAATGAAACCGGCGATATGAACATACTACACTTACGGTCACAGAAAAGAAAGTGTAAAACTACAACAATTGGAATCCGCAACCTCTTTAGACATCGCATGCCTAACAGATATAAATCCCGCATTTTAGTCTCATTATTGAAAACCCTTTTCAATATCATATGGGACTAAATTGCTAGATTTATAACATTCATTCAGTTATCTCATAACTACTTATGAATTCCAATTATTGTATCACATTCCAGATAAACAGAAAATGTTAAACTTTTCGATCGAGCAGTCGAATACCTAAGTTTTCCCGATACAACTCAACACATGAAATAAGTCTAACAACATTCAGTTCGTGCCTCAGTACCAACGGTCCAGCCGTAGAAGGGTCAAGCCAACGCCTCACATGTGGCACGCCGTACTGCCCCAAACCCGAAGGTTCAAAGGGCAATTCAAGACGGTCACATAATCGAGTTAAGGTTTGTTGTCTTCTAGAGGGTCCATCGCGTTACTTGCACTACTTAGAACGTCGTTAAACTACGGAAAAATCCAACACTTGGAAATTTCCCGACAGGGGAAAAGTTGGGTATTTATATCCGGTCGAACTTGTTAACATATTCTAAAAATTATCCGGAAAAACACAAAGACGAAATTTGATACCCCGATCGAAACACCGAATCCCCAAAGCAACCCCAGAAAATTCAACTCTTGAATAAATTTTAAAAAATTCCCAGAAAATCCAACACCAGAAGGTATCAGTTACTGTGGAAAAATTATATAATAATTTAATAAAGCTGCCGCGGATCCGCCGCCTAAGGAGGCTTAGGCCGCGGATCCGCCGCTCTTTAGACTGTTCATAAAGTAATTTTTGCACCGTAATTCATATATTTCCCTGCTGAATTTTTTAGCAATTTTTAATCTGGAAAAATCCCAGAATTTAGAAAAACTCCAGAGAGCATCTTAAAGTTAGGTTTTCGGGTTCGATCGGGTTTCAAATTGCGTCTAGACTTCGCCTAAGGCTCTAGCTAGGCTCTGATACCACTGTAGGGTTCCTAGGCACACTATAGAGGTCTCACAAGGCATCGAACATGCCAATTTAAAATTTTATGGGTGCCGAGAAACCCTAATACGGATCGTCGGCTAGATTTCTAGGCGAAACTATAAACTAGTTAACACTTTAACTAAAAGTTAGATGCTACAACCTTTGTAGATCCGGATATCCACTTCCTTAGCTCCACGTAGTCATCCTCTCGCTGTCCTTTTCGAATCCTAGACTCATTCGTCGGCTTCATCGGGAAAACGAGCGGAATAAGTCGTCGGCTTCGTGTCAAAGACGATCTACGTCGAGGTTGCGCAAGTTCAAGCTCCAACTTCACCAAGTTGTGAAACTTGTGAAGAAAACACCCAAAACAACTTGGCAAGAGGTAGAGGGTGAAGAAATAGGAGGTGGGTTCACTTTAGAATTGGATTTCACTCACTTTTTCTCAAGTTGCCATTGATGGCATCTAGTTTTCTCTCTTGAAGAAGAAGGAGAAGATGAAGCTAGTTTATGATAAGTGTTATGATAAATTAAAAAAGAAATCAATACTTATCATAATCTAACCTTAGTTGAGTGTAGAGAATGGACCATGGTTACTTGGATGAGTTAGGGTTAAGCATGAAGACAAGAATGGTCACTAAGGTCAAAGCTTCATGAAGCTTCAACATAAAACAAATAAAGCCACCATTCTTATCTTAATCCATTTCAAATAAATAAATAAATAGATAAATGAATTTGCAAACCCTAATCAACACTTAACCATGGTTTAATTCTTTACACTTAACCATGAAAGCAAGTATCATCAAACATGATACAAACATGTGTACAAAAGTATATCACATATACAACTTGCACATCAAGTGAGAAAATCCATTTAAAGTGAACCTATACTAGCTAATGCAAAGTAATATATCAAATATATAATTACACATTAAATCATTAAATCAACATTTAATTCAATGATCCGGTCATGTCGCACATAACCGACTAGTATTCAATGTATCGATTTATCGAATCTATGATTCGATAACTAGGTCATATCGAATATAACCAATTGAAACATATATCGCGAGAATAAAATGCGGTATCACATACACGCATTATTCTCGGTCCTGCACATATCTCATATGCGCTCCTATTTCGTTTCGCTTGAACCAGGAAACCTCTGTGTAGGACTCTAAAGACTCGTCAATACGCCGGTAGCAGATGATGATCATATCAAGCACCCACAAGCCGCAAGCGGTCTGCTAAACGTAACGGCCATCCGGGTATCGAGCGATCAGAAGATCGACGAGCTAGCCCGCTCACACTCCTGTGAATCCAACCAGTAACACTTACCGTATAGTCCGGTCTATTCATCTGATATGTCGCATATCAAGTCTATGGGTGGTATACGTCAGACCCCAATAACCGATAAGTCGTGCCGATGTGAGGCTCATAACGGGTCGAGAAACTACTGGTAACACTTACCAGCAAATCTCTGATCAGCCCTGGCCAGGGACTTCCCTGTTACGGCCAATCGAGCACAGCGCAACATCAACCCCCAATACCGGGAGAGACGAAACCCCTCCTATCGCTCATTGCCTCCATGTGACTCGGGACTGTACCCAAAGACCACCGTTTTGCACGCCCTCATGGACGGGTAAGGTGGAGATCAAAGCACAGTGGGAATCACACAAGACTCTATGACGATCTCGGGTCTACAGACTAACCTGTAGAAGTGTCACCTGAGAACTGCCATCTGACGTGAGGTATAATACCATCTGGGAGTTCTCGGCGAGTCCGTCCAGTGTACCCAGTCTCCACTGAGCACCCGTACACCATCTCTGATGTCAAACACCAATGGATATGGGATCATCCATCGCCCATCTCATGGGTCGAGAAGCGTATACGCTAGTCTACACTGGTATATCGATGCCCCGTCTCGATACACCCACGACTAGGGACCATGAAGGATGTACTTATGGACTACCATGTCCCCACTAGTATGATCTGCATCACAGTCCAGGTAGTCAAGTACATATCCTAAGGGCTTTACCAACATGTAACTATAAGACAGTATAAAGAGACTAGTGTACATGTTAAGAAAAAGAGTAACCAGATAGCATACTATCATATCGAGCAAGAAAGTCATCTCTATATATGTCCAAGCATCCAATATAATATACATCATCTTTACAATACTGGCCTCTAGGGCATACATACAACTAACAAGCAGACTACTCTGTACCAGTGTCACCAGAGAACTGCCATCTGACGTAAGGTATAATACCATCTGGGAGTTCTCGGCGAGTCCGTCCAGTGTACCCAGTCTCTACTGAGCACCCGTATATCATCTCTGATGTCAAACACCAATGTATATGGGATCATCCATCGCCTATCTGTATGGGTCGAGAAGGTATACGCTAGTCTACTCTGGCATATCGATGCCCTGTCTCGATACACCCACGACTAGGGACCTTGAAGGATGTACTTATGGACTACCATGTCCCCACTAGTATGATCCGCATCATAGTCCAGGTAGTCAAGTACACATCCTAAGGGCTTTACCAACATGTAACAGAGAGACAATAAGTGTACACGTCAAGGTAAAGAGTAACCAGATAGCATACTATCATGTCGAGCAAGAAAGTCCTCCCTATATATGTCCCAGCATCCACTACAATATACATCCTATATATAGCAATGGCCTCTAGGGCATACATATAACTAACAATCTCCCACTTGCACTAGGGCCATCTGATAGTAGTGGTTGTAGTATCTCATACTCAACCATCCCATAGAAGTCTCTCTCTGGGAATAGGCCTTCGTGAGTGGATCCGTCGTGTTATCCTCTGAGTCTGCTCTCCTAACCTCGATCACCCTGGAGATCAACTATCTCCATGATCAGGTGATACTGCCTTAGAATATGTCTGGATCACTGATGGGACGGACGTTCCTTGGCATAAGCCACAACTCCATTGTCACACAATGGGAGGAACATAGTTCATCTCATGAACAAATATATACACCCAGACAGCCTCTTTGGTAGCATCTTAAGTAGCGATGTATCCAGCCTTAATCGTCTAGTATGCCACGGTATCTAGCTTGGAACTCTTCCATCATACTGTCCCTTTACTGAGGGTAAAGACAATGCCTGTGACTGATATTCAGTCGTCTTTATCACCCTGGAACCCTTCCAGTGATTCTCCCCAGGATCGATTGATACCATCTCACTACAACTAGTGAGAATCCTAACATCCAATTAGATCTATCTCATAGATCCAAACCCAGGATTTAGGAGGTATCACTTTGATCCTTTATGGAGAATCATTGTGATAAGCGGAGATTGACCGAGCGTAGCATAGGAAACTCCTACCCTATCAAGAGTATGTCATCCACGTACTCTACGAGGATCATCACCATACTCCCTACTACCTTTTTGTATATACAAGGTTCATCTACCATTTTGATGATGTCAAACTCTTTGACTAACACATCAAAACAGATGTTCCAACTCCGCGATACCTGCTTTATCCTATAAAGCATCTTGTACACGTTTCCGCTGCTCCCACTGTCTACGAAGCCCTCTGGCTGTGTACTTATAGACGCTCTATTCTAAAACATCATTTAGAAAAGCTGTCATGACACCCAACCACCAGATATCGTAGTCATAGTATGTAGCCGTGGCAAGTAGGATCTGGATGGACTTAAGCATAGCTCCCTGGAAAAGGTTTCATCATTCTCCACGCCTGGTTGATGATGAAAAGCTTTAACAAGTCTAGCTTTGAAAGTCTCAACTTTTCCATCTACACCAAGTAATCTTCTCAAGATATACTTGCTCCTGATGGGGATTTAACCCTTCAGATATAGCAACCAAAGTCCATACTTTGTTGGTGTACATGGATTCCATCTCAGATCACTAAGCATCCAGCCATTCTTACAGAGTCCTACTCCTGATGGCCAGTTCGAAACTAGTTGGGTCATCATCCCATGATGCAATCCTCGCTCCCACTGTCATAGAGAAACTGAAATATCTCTCAGGTGGGTGAGGAACCCTACTAGATCGGCGGAGAGGCTGAGGTTCGTTGGAATCTACTGAATCCTTTGGTTCTACCAAATCATCTGCTGTTGTTTGTATAGCTGGAACCTTTCCAGTTGTACATAACAAACCTTGCCTCGAGCTTGTCCGGATTATGCTTTTTAGACATAGGCTGGACAACCCAAATCTTAACTAACTTAAGAGATGGGCTCTTCCCTTATCATATCAAATATGAAGTGGTAGGCAACTGATTTGATTCGAACCCTATTCAATAGGTATGCAGCTTCTCAAGTGCATAACTCCCAAAAGGAAACAGGTAACTCAGTATTACTCATCATAGAGCACACCTTATCATATAGGGTGTGATTGCTCCGCTCCGATATACCATCGTGCTATGGTGTATACGGAGGAGTAATGCTGAGAAAAATCTCATTCTCCTTTAGAAAAGTCCAAGAACTTCGTGCTCAAGTATTCTCCTCCTTGATCTTATCAAAGGACATAATATTTATACCCGTATTTTGGTTCTCTACTTCTAATTTACATTCTGTGAATATCTCAAAAGGTTCGGACTTGTGTTTCAACAGGAACATATGTCTGAATCTTGAGAGATCATCAGAGAACGTAATGAAGTACAAAGAACCAGTCCTGGCATATGTAGACAGGGGACCTTATATACATCAACATGTATCATCCCAAGAGGTTACTAACTCTTTCTCTGTTTCCAGTAAACAGAGCTATGGTCATCGTATCTTTGTGACATGACTGGCAAGTTTCACAAGATGTAAATTCAAACTGATTTAAATATGCATCTAAATGTAACTTCAGCTAGTCGGGTCGCATTGATATGACCTAGTCTATAATGCCTCAAGAAGGATTCGTTCATTTCTGAACTCTTCCTCTTGTGTGTGTTCCGTATACTAAGAACTGTAGTTTGATTTAGAACATTAATGCTTTTAGATAACGTGCCTGAACCGATCAACTTTTGATATAGGAAATGTTCAAAACATTATCCAACAATACAAAATTTTATCATTTCTTTACTAATAAAGAGACTGATATGATTTTGTATATCAGGTTCGGTATCTAATAACATTCGTTCAGAATCAATGTATTGGTAATACAGGGTGACAGAGACCAACAGACTTGGCTGCAACACTTGCCCCGTTTTCTGCCTCATGAAACTTATCACCCGTTCTCAGTCCTTTACCTTTCTGTAGCCCTATGTAACAGATTACATATCTGGGATCCTGATCTGGCATCACATACCGAGGACGTAAAGGATACTGAGAAACAGTTCTCTGTAATGAACACACCCGAAGATGATGCATCATCATGCACTCTCTTCGTTTGGGTGGCACGGGAATTCTGGTAATCCCTAATTTCCTGCTCTGTCTTATAACAATTATAAGTTGGCGCGGGACCAACGTTCTCCAGTTCAGTATAACAAGCGGGTTCGGTCAATAATCCGTATTATTATCTTGATTAAGGCGTGATATGGTCGCTACCTGGAGAGAGAGAGAAGAAAACACTCAGCGTATGCTCTTGCAAGATCAGATTGGTTATTATTTTATCTAATCAGGATAGCTCCCACTGCTTTTTATCAAATCTTCCTTCAAACCCTAAAAGGAAAGACTAGCCGGGATTAATTACACACTACAAGTTCGCCAATCTTTCAGCCAGGCCAGTGTCGGTACTTTGAGAGAGGTGCCCCATGCTATCGCACGAACCTAATTAATGTAAACCTCGTTTTTCCAGAGGCGTAACCTCGTTAACACCTTTCTAGACACCTACTTGATCGGCTAATTGTAATGTGTAAAACTCTCCCAGGAGTAACTCTTACTCGCAGCGGGTATCGGGATCCAACTATCTCATAGAAGGTATGCAATCTCATTGCAAGTTTTAACACTTGAAATTCCCGATAATATTTTGCCCCGAACGATCTATGACCTTGACAAGGTCAACAAACCATAGACCGCAAGTCAAGTTCAACCCGTCATTTCTTGATTGAATCAAACCCACCCGCACGACCCTTGACAAGGTCAACAAGGCCGCACGACTACCCTTACCCAATCTGCATCATATGCATAAGCAGATAAATACTGGTTAGCTACCGCACACTGCGCCTTGACAAGGTCAACAAACGCAGCACGAATACTAAACAGGACTTATCTGAAATGACGGAGGGCAACGACAGGTTTTTCTGAAAACGTATTGCGTAATGAACTTGATATCGTTGTAGAATGAAATGAATTTTGAAATGGAGTGTCTTTGAGGCTTTTCTAGTTTTGCTAAAGGAGTTACTCCCGATGAAGGGATCGTCGGTCCTTTCCTCGTCGAATGAGGTGCGGGATATATCATATATATCACTGTGCAAAGCAAAAACTCTTAAAAGCAATCAAAAACAAACCGAGAGTTGTAGCATCGGCCAGTTATTGCTAAAGGAGTCACTCCCGGTGAAGGGATCTCGGTCCTTTCCTCATCGAATAAGGTGCAGGATATATCACATATACCTCTGTGCAAAGCAAGAACTGTAGCTACCTGTTTTATTTTTGAAATTCGATTCTACAACATCTTAGGTTTCTTTTATTTCATTAATCACATTAATGAAGTCCCATCATTAAAGTACCTAAACATCACAGATAAATACGACGTACACTTATGCCATCCGCATTCGCCTCGATGTCCCCTCGTGCGCCGTTAGGTTAGGTAACTAACGGCAGAGCAGGGCAGGGCTAGCGCGGGTGTAAAACATAAGTAACGTCTATATAATATATCATATATACTATATACAGTATCCATCACAGAACATATCACATGATCACATCACAGATATCGCAGCAGAAGAATCATATGAAATATTGGATATACTAGGACGTCCGTGTTTTCAATACGAGCCAGTATAAAACACGGATTCCACGGTCGTGATGAATAGCCAAACCCACACCCCTAGACCCCTACAAGAGCGGCAAGCAACCCTACCAATTCTAGGGTTAGGAGACCCGGACTCGACTCCTCGAGTTGGTCTCCCCCTGGACTCCAGAACTCGGTTACTTGTGCTCCCCTCCTTCGGTCTATCCTAGTGCGGAAAAGTAAATAATATACAAAAGGTGACATCTTCCATAACCTGGAAGCGCCCCAATAAAAGAATATTACATACAAGTTTTTACATGAATGAAAATGAAAAAACACTCATCTCACATAAAAACCCCCCGGCTATTCAAACACGACGATCCAATATAACATATCCAGCAACACATAACATCACATGTCATCAACGTAAGTAAATATGCGCATCCCAATTGTCGTTGACATATAGCAACGAAACCGGCGATATCACATATTACACTTACCGTCACAGTAAAGAAAGTGTAAAACTACAACAGTTGGAATCCGCAACCACCTCAGACATCGCATGCCTGACCGAATGAATTCCTTAGACATCGCATGCCTAACAATTATAAACCCCGCATTTTAGTCTCTTTATCGAAAACACTTTTCAATATCAAGTTGGGCAATTCAACAGGATTCCCGACATACTGATCGAATGCTCGTCGCAAACTTCAGTAGGCGGCCGCGACGAAGTGCACCAAGGCGGAACACCGATGCCGCGAGCACCCTAACGGATGCTTTCGGCGACGGGGTTCTCCTACAGTCACTTGGTCGGGGCTATGGGGCGAGGCTGTCTATTAAGTTTACCCGGCGAGTATCCGCGTACGCTACGTGATTGCGACGGACTTTTGATCGCATCAAAATTCCGTGGCAACCGATCATGTGAGACTAAACTGCTATGTTTATAACATTCATTCAGTTATCTCATAACTGCTTGTGAATTCCAATTATTGTATCCCATTCCAGATAAATAGAAAATGTTAAACTTTCCGATCGAACAATCGAACACCCAAGTTTTCCCGATACAGATCAACACATGAAATAAGTTCAAAGACATTCACTTCGTGCCTCAGTACCAACGGTCCAGCCGTAGAAGGGTCAAGCCAACGCCTCACATGCGGCACGCCGTACTGCCCCAAACCCTAAGGTTCAAAGGGCAGTTCAAGACGGTCACATAATCGAGTTAAGGTTTGTTGTCTTCTAGAGGGACCATCGCGTTACTTGCACTACTTAGAACGTCGTTAAACTACGGAAAAATCCAACAATTGGAAATTTTCCGGCAGGGGAAAAAGTGGGTATTTATATCCGGTCGAACTTTTTAACATATTCTAAAAATACCCGGAAAAACACACTGACAAAATTAGACAATCCGATCGAACCGAAACCGTAACCCTAATATTGCTCTCTGTACATTTTTGAAAATCGTGGATTTTTGAGAATTAAAAATATGCAGAAAACTCAGTAGAAGATTCTAAGAATTACTGTTTAAAACGGGGCCCCTGAATCCATAAAAGCGCGGCGGAACCGCGGCATTAGCATGCTAATGCGGCGGTTTCGCGGCCCTTTTGTCTCTTCTTGCAATCAATCGTTAACTAGAATTCTAGGCGAAGCAATGCAACTAGTTAATAACTAAACTATAAGAACGGAAATACAACCTTTGTAAATCCGGTGCTCCACCTCCATAGCTCCGCGATGAAGTCTCCTCGCTGTCCAAATCAAATCCCGGGCTCTAGCGTCGGCTTCATCGGAGAAATGGGCGGGCTAGGTCATCGACTATGATGCCGAAGATGATCTACGTCGAGGCATCGGAAGATCAAGCTCCCACTTCACCAAGTCAAGAAACTTGTGAAGAAAACACCCTATACTACTTGGCAAGAGGTAGAGGATGAAGAAATAGGAGGTGGGTTCACTTTAGAATTGGATTTCTCACTCTTTTTCATCAATCACCATTGATGGTCAAGCTTTTTCTTCTTGTGAAGAAGAAGAAGAAGATGAAGATAATATGATATCCATTAAAGAATAGAAAAGAATAATCATTCTTATCATAATCAAACCATAGTTAAGTGTAGAGTGCTAACTAGAGTTTATGTGAGTGGTTAGGGTTAAAGAAGAAGACAAAATGGTCACTTGGTCAAAAGCTTCATGAAGCTTCAACAAGCTTCATGAAAGAAAGAATGAAAGAAAACCATTTTGTTTTTTCTCTTTATACTTTTATTTTCCAAAACTAATAAATAAATAAATGAATAAGGAATCATAACCCTAACTATTCATATAACCATGGTTCAATCTTTACACTTAACCAATTTTGCATGTATCATCAAACATGATACAATCAAGTGCACAAAACTATATCGAATATACAATGTGCACAAGCGAGTGAGAAAATCCATTTAAAGTGAACCAATACTAGTTAATGCAAAGTAATATATCAAATATATAATTATACATCAAATCATTAAATCAACACTTGATTTAACGATCCGGTCATATCGCATATAACCGACTAGTATCCTATGTATCGGCTTACCGAATAAATCTTTGATTCGATAACTAGGTTATATCGCATACAACCATTCGATACATTCATCGCGAGAATGGAATACGGTATCACATACACGTATTATTCTCGGTCCCGCACATATCTCATATGCGCTCCTATTTCGTTTCGCTTGAGCCAGGAAACCTCTGTGTAGGACTCTAAAGACTCGTCAATACGCCGGCAGCAGGTGATGATCATATCAAACACCCACAAGCCGCAAGCGGTCTGCTAAACGTAACGGCCACCCGGGTATTGAGCGATCAGAAGATCGACGAGCAAGCCCGCTCACACTCCTGTGAATCCAACCAGTAACACTTATCGTACAGTCCGGTCTGATCGTCTGATATGTCGCATATCTCGCCTAGGGGTGGTAAACGTCAGACCCTAATAGCTCGATAAGTCGTGTCGATATGAGGTCTATAACAGTTCGAGAAACTACTGGTAACACTTACCAGTATATCTCAGCAACCCTGGCCAGGGATTTCCGGTTATAGCCAATCGAACACAGCGCAACATCAACTCCCTATACCGGGAGAGACGAATCCCCTCCTATCGCTCATTGCCTCCATGTGATTCGGGACTGTACCCAAAAACCACCGTTTTGCACGCCTTCTTGGACGTGGTAAGGTGGAAATCAAAGCACAGTGGGAACCACACAAGACTCTATGACGATCTCGGGTCAACAGACTACTCTGTACCAGTGTCACCAGAGAACTGCCATCTGACGTAAGGTATAATACCATCTGGGAGTTCTCGGCGAGTCCGTCCAGTGTACCCAGTCTCTACTGAGCACCCGTATATCATCTCTGATGTCAAACACCAATGGATATGGGATCATCCATCGCCCATCTGTATGGGTCGAGAAGGTATACGCTAGTCTACTCTGGCATATCGATGCCCTGTCTCGATACACCCACGACTAGGGACCTTGAAGGATGTACTTATGGACTACCATGTCCCCACTAGTATGATCCGCATCATAGTCCAGGTAGTCAAGTACACATCCTAAGGGCTTTACCAACATGTAACAGAGAGACAATCAGTGTACACGTCAAGGTAAAGAGTAACCAGATAGCATACTATCATGTCGAGCAAGAAAGTCCTCCCTATATATGTCCCAGCATCCACTACAATATACATCCTATGTATAGCAATGGCCTCTAGGGCATATATATAACTAACATATACATTGTCACTGTCAGGCTCAGTAGGGTTTATAGATGAGTTCGCTTGTCAGCTTCCCTTCCAATCAATACATAGGCAAACCGTTACGTACAGCTTGCACCTCTGACGTGCTAGGGGTTATACCCAGTGCCGATGTGTTGATGAGTCATTAGAGTCCCCCACAGACACTTTCCCCAAGTTCGGGCGAAACGTTATAGAGGCCGTATGGTGATATGGCAGGGTTCGGAAAAAGCACATGCGTTTTCGCACGTGTCGTTTTTCGGGCAGATAATACTGGTCGGCTTTGGTTTTAGCCGGATCCGAGTATTATACTGTGTAGATATAATATCTTTGTCTCAGCTGCATTTGTATTCGGTCGTAATACAAATGCGGGTATGTTTATACCATTACGGGGTTATCCTGAAATTCATTTCAGGATCACTTTTGGAAGTTGCCAGTTTCCAGTTTTTTATCAGCCGTATTTGACATTTGGTTAAATGCGGATTTATCTTTTCTTTGGATAAGTGTGGAAGGTTTTAGAAGTTTCTAGAAGAGGTGACTAGGATTGGTGAGGTGGCTTAGTGCATTAATGGAGCAATTAATTGCTTGATGACTAAGGGTTTTGGTTCAATGTATACTTTGAATGAGTTCACACTAGGTGTTAAGGTGACTCATTCTCTTCATGAATGATCTTTAGCTTATGATTACCTCCCCCTCTCCTACACTCACCCCCTCCTACTCTATAAGTGGCCGGCCCTTCTTGGTGTGGGAATTATGGTTGTGGTTTTGGAAAAGATTATAGTTTGGAAGCATGGAAATTAGATATTGCCTCATTTCTCATTTCACCCGATTCCAAAAGGCAACTTCATTAACCGTTCGTCCATAGCCTTGGACGTAACGAGACAAAGTGTTCTACTCATTCTCTACTTCATCTTGGTCGTCTCTTTTAGCAAACTTGACGATCGAGTTTCCTCGGTTCAGAGGCGGGAGCCCGTTTAAAGATCCGTCGACATGGTGCCACCTGAGCGAGAAGACTGGAGATTCAGGAGATCGGAGCAGCCGCAACAAGCGTGGGATGATGGTTGAAGACCGAAGGTGTAACACCTAAGATTGTGTTTGTAGCTAATTATATTTTAATGTATGGTTTTTAATAAAAAGTTTACCAAAATGATTTCCAAGTATTTTATCCTATTTAATGAGTATTTTATTAGATTTTTCCTAGGCTTGCACACACTTGTGCACGATAACTAGGGCTGTTTTTGGGGTTAAACATGATTAGCAATCATGGTTAACTAACCATTTTCTCTAATCTAGTTTTTAGTTTTGTTTTAAGTGTTATGGGTTTTAAGTTTGATGGTTGTTTTAAAAACAAAATGGATTTAAAAAGAATTTGACTTTCTTGTGTTGACCTTGGTGTGAGAGTGCATCATGGGGCATGATGGCCTTGCCATGCCTCATTAAATGAAGAGAGAGAAAAAGGGGTTGACCCTTGATGCCACAATTTCCTTGCCTCTAAATTGTTTCTCACTTCTCTCATTTCTCTCATTCTCACACACACACACACACACTCACCTTCAGCTGAAGCAGCAGCCTCAGCATCAGCAGCAAGCAGCAGTGGCAGCAACAACAACAACATCAGCAACAACTGCAACAACAACAGAAACAACAGCAGCACCAGAAGAAGCCACAGCAGCAGCTGATGCAACAGCCACAGCTAGCAGCAGCAGCAGCTCGAGACAACACCACTAACAGCAGCTCGAGCAGGCAGCAGCATCATCAGCAGCTCAGCAACATCAACATCAGCACTGGCAGCATTAGCAGAAGCTGTAGCAGTAGCAGCTCCAGCAACTTGCAGCAGCTCTTCTTCCTCCATTCACTCTTTCTCTTGCCTTCTAGGGTTCGTTAGGGTATATTTTCTGAACCCAATCTCCTAGTTGCTTAGTTTATGTGTTAATTGGTGTCGGTTAGTGTTAATTAGCTAGTTTAGTGCTATTTATGGTGATTTGTGTGGAAGTTGGGATAAGTGATGATTGTGTTGACAAACCCTATCTATTTAAGTGTTGTTAGGGTCACTAACACTGAGAATTCCCCAGATTTCACTAAAATACCATAGGGTTTCTGTTTTGTGCTAAATTAGCGTTTTTAAGCGATATTGTAGCATTTTGTAATATTCTTTTGACCCGGGACCTTCAGGTTAAAATTGAGAAAACTGGAGCACACTAGATATACCCTGACCACACCACCTGAGCACAAACCCCTAACCCCCTACCCAGGCCGCCGGTTTAATCATTCTGGCCGCAATTTGCGGCCAGATGTGGGAGTTTTTGGGTGTAGTTGCATGGGTAGGAGTCTGCTGTTATTTCTAGGCCAGTGGTATGTATAGTTTTGTAAGATTTGACCTGTAGGAAAATCTGGGATCAAATATCGTTTTGCATGTCCGTTGTGTTTGCGCGATACGCGCGATACGTGAGTGGGTTCTGTGATCCAGCGTATCGCGGCGTGTCGCGATGGTTTTAGACGCGTATACACACATTTTAGCGTATCGTGCACACGCGCGTTTAGTTCGCGACGCGAGCTTCTCGTTTTGGTTCGATATGGTGTTTTGCGGAATATTTGTCTTATTTATGATTTTCCTGTCTTATTTGCAGGTTTGCAGGCAGGAACTACGGACACTGCTACATGGGGGAGCAGATGGTAGGATTCACCTAGCGTGGAGCGTAGGTGAGTAGATTTAACATCTACAGGGGAATCGCCCGCATGGCGTTATGCGTCTGGGCTAGGATTCAAATACCTGTCGCATATTCTACGTCATTGTTAGAATTGCGCCTTTACCATATTTCCTTGATATAGTTGTACTGTGACTAGCAGCCATAGGACACTGCACATATTATTGACGGTTCATGTTGCACGAGCACGGATTGTATGCTACACACACCGTCAATAATTGCCATGTCACACACAACCCTTTATAGATGCTATATTGCTTATCATACTTGACATCTAGCTTATCGGTATAACAATAGTGCATCATACCATTAGTGATAGGTACATCTACACCTTGCGATACAGCTACAGATATACCTTGCACATATTTTACTTATACCCACGGGGGGTATACGACATCTTTTACTTATAGGTAGATACCTATACTTAGCTGTACCTTATTGATTTCGCATACATCTGGTTTCAGCTACATATTTTCATTTATATGCTCGCATTTCCGATATATCGTATATATGTATTCCTGGATTTGCGCATTCTTATTTTGATTTCACATGATGATTTCTGGATTTGGGAACCGCGGGAGTTCATAAAATTATGCATACATTGAAAAACCCGGTTTCCTTGATATGATATTTGCGCAGCCACCATGAGATTTATCGGTTCTGATTATATACTCCATACGAGGTGTGGTTGCCGTATGAGGGTACATGGTGGGGCCCGGTATGGTTCCCCTCGGCAAGAAGATCGATGGACTTTGCCGATTGAGCCTGGAGGCGGGCGAGTACCTATCGGTGACAGTACCCATGACTCGGCGGAGGATCACGGAGACACCGTTGGGAGTCATGTACGTATGCATTGTAGGGTTCCTAGGCACTCTAGTTAAGTTTCACAAGTGATCAAACATGCACAAATAAAATTTTACGGGTGCCTACAAACCCGACTACGGATCGTTTGCTAGATATTTAGGCGAAACATAAACTAGTTAACAATTTAACTAAGGGAACGGACATACAACCTTTGTAGATCCGGTCCACCACCTCCACGGCTCCGCAACGAAGTCCCCTCGGCTGTCCAAAATGAATCCGGAACTCAAGTATCGGTATCATCGAAGAATGGGCGAGCTTGATCGTCGGTTCAATGCCGAAGATGATCTACGTCGAGATATCGCAAGAACAAGCTCCAACTTCATCAAGCTTGGAAAACTTGTGAAGGAAACACCCTATACTACTTGGCAATAGATAGAGGATGAAGAAATAGGAAGTGGGTAAACTTTAGTTTTGGATTTCTCACACTTTTTCAACACTTGCCATTGGAGTAGCAAGCTACATCCATGGAAGAAGAAGATGAAGAAGAAGAAGATGATATGATAACTTAAACTAAAATAGAAAATAAAATACAATACTTATCATATCATTGACCATGGTTTAGTGTAGAGACTTAACTTAGGTTAGATAGTGGTTAGGGTTAGATAAAAGACAAGAATGGTGGACTAAGGTCAAAGCTTCAAGAAGCTTTCAAATAAAAACAAATCTAGCAACCATTCTTATCTCTTTATCTTTCCTTTTTCCAAAATAAATAAAAGGAATAAATAAATGATTAAGTAAATGAAAAAGAAACCCTAATCACCAATTAACCATGGTTTAACACTTTACACAAAACCAAGCTAGAATGTATCATCAAACATGATACAATCATGTGCACAAAACTATATCGAATATACAATGTGCACATCCGCGTGAGAAAATCCATTTAAAGTGAATCGATACTAGTTAATGCAAAGCAATATATCAAATATATAATTATGTATTAAATTATTAAATCAACACTTGATTTAACGATCCGGTCATATCGCATATAACCGGCTAGTATCCAATGTGTCGGCTTATCGAATCAATCCTTGATTCGATAACTAGGTTATATCGCATATAACCATTCGATACATTGATTGCGAGAATCAAACACGGTATCACATACACGCATTATTCTCGGTCCCGCACATATCTCATATGCACTCCTATTTCGTTTCGCTTGAACCAGGAAATCTCTGTGTAGGACTCTAAAGACTCGTCAATACGCCGGTAGCAGATGATGATCATATCATGCACCCACAAGCCGCAAGCGGTCTGCCAAACGTAACGGCCACCCAGGTATTGAGCGATCAGAAGATCGACGAGCAAGCCCGCTCACACTCCTGCGAATCCGACCAGTAACACTACCGTATAGTCCGGTCTGTTCGTCTGATATGTCGCATATCTCGCCTAGGGGTGGTAAACGTCAGACCCCAATAGCTCGATAAGTCATGCTGACGTAAGGTCCATAACATTCGTGAAACTACTGATAACACTTACCAGTATATCACAGCAACCCTGGCCAGGGATTTCCTGTTATGGCCAGTCGAGCATAGCACAATATCAACCCCCAATACCGGGAGAGACGAATCCCCTCCTATCGCTCATTGCCTCCATGTGAATCGGGACTGTACCCAAAAACCACCTGTTTGCACAACTCAGTAGAGCCGTGGTAGGGTGGAAATCAAAGCACAGTGGGAGTCACACAAGACTCTATGACGATCTCGGGTCAACAGACTAAGCTGTACCAGTGTCACCAGAGAACTGCCATCTGACGTGAGGTATAATACCATCTGGGAGTTCTCGGCGAGTCCGTTCAGTGTACCCAGTCTCCACTGAGCACCCGCATACCATCTTCGATGTCAAACACCAATGGATATGGGATCATCCATCGCCCATCGCATGGGTCGAGAAGATATGCGCTAGTCTACTCTGGAATATCGATGCCCCGTCTCGATATTCCCTCGACTAGGAACATTTCAAGGATGTATCATGGACTACCCAGGCCCCACTAGTATGATCTACATCATAGTCCTGGAAGTCGAGTACACATCCTATGGGCTTTATCAACATGTAATCAGAGAGACAGAAAGTATACATGTTAAGATAAAGTGCAACCAGATAGCGTACTATCATGTCGAGCAAGAAAGTCCTCCCTATATATGTCCCAGCATCCACTACAATATACATTCTATGTACAGCAATGGCCTCTAGGGCATACATATAACTAACAATCTCCCACTTGCACTAGGGCCATCTGTAGCAGTGGTTGTAGTATCTCATACTCAACCATCCCATAAAAGTGTCTCTCTTTGGGAAAAAGGCCTTCGTGAGTGGATCCGCCGTGTTGTCCTCTGAGTCTACTCTCCTTACCTCGATCACCCTGGAGATCAACTATCTCCATGATCAGGTGATGCTGCCTCAGAATACGTCTGGGTCACTGATGGGACCAGGGTTCCAAGGGCCAAAGCCACACTTCCATTGTCATACAATAGCAGGAACCTAGTTCATCTTATGAACCAATATACACCCAAACTTCCTCTTTGGTAGTATCTTTAATAGCGATGTTACCAGCTTTTATCGTCTAGTTTGCCACGGTATTGAGCTTGGAACTCTTCCAACATACCGTCCCTTTACTGAGGGTAAAGACAGTGCCTGTGACTGACATTCAGTCGTCTTTATCACCCTGGAACACTTCCAGTGATTCTCCCCAGGATCGATTGATACCATCTCACTACATCTAGTGAGAATCCTAAAATCCATTTAGATCTATCTCATAGATCCAAAACCCAGGATTTAGTAGGTATCACTTTGATCCTTGATGGAGAATCATTGTGATAAGCGGAGATTGATCGAGCGTAGCATAGGAAACTCCTTCCCCATCAAGAGTATGTCATCCACGTACTCTACGAGGATCACTACCATACTCCCTACTACCTTTTTGTTTATACAAGGTTCATCTACCATTTTGATGATGTCAAACTCTTTGACTACTTCATCAAAACAGATGTTCCAACTCCGCGATGCCTGCTTTATCCTATAAAGCATCTTGCACACGTTTCCGCTGCTCCCACTGTCTACGAAGCCCTCTGGCTGTGTACTTATAGACGCACTCTTCTAAAACGACATTTAGAAAAGCTGTCATGACACCCAACCACCAGATATCGTAGTCATGGTCTGTAGCCGTGGCAAGTAGGATCTGGATGGACTTAAGCATAGCTACTTGAAAAGGTTTCATCATTATCCACACCTGGTCAATGATGCACACTTTTAACAAGTCTAGCTTTGAAAGTCTCAACTTTTCCATCTACACCAAGTAATCTTCTCAAGATATACTTGCTCTTGATGGGGATTTAACCCTTCAGATATAGCAACTAAAGTCCATACTTTGTTGGTGTACATGGATTCCATCTCAGATCACTAAGCATCCAGCCATTCTTACAGAGTCTTACTCTCGATGGCCAGCTCGAAACTAGTTGGGTCATCATCTCATGATGCAATCCTCGCTCCCACTGTCATAGAGAAACCGAAGTATCTCTCAGGTGGGTGAGGAACCCTACTAGATCGGCGGAGAGGCTGAGGTTCGTTGGAATCTACTGAATCCTTTGGTTCTGCCAAATCATCTGCTGTTGTTTGTAAAGCTGGAACATTTCCAGTTCTACATAACAGACTTTGCCTCGAGCTTGTCCGGATTTTGCTTTCAGACATAGGCCGGACAACTCCAAATCTTAACTAACTTAAGACATGGGTTCTTCCCATTCCATATCACATATGAAGCGGTAGGCAACTGATTTGATTAGAACCCTATTCAATAGGTATGCAGCTTCTCAAGCGCATAACTCCCAAAAGGAAAAAGGTAACTCAGAAGTACTCATCATAGAGCACACCATATCAAATAGGGTGTATCTGCTCCGCCCCGATATACCATCGTGCTATGGTGTATACGGAGGAGTAATGCTGAGAGAGAATCTCATTCTCCTTTAGAATAATCCAGGATTTCCGTGCTAAAGTATTCTCCTCCTCGATCTCATCAAAGGACATAATACTTATACCCGTTTTGGTTCTCTACTTCTAACTTATATTCTGTGAATATCTCAAAAGGTTCGGACTTGTGTTTCAACAGGAACATATGTCTGAATCTTGAGAGATTATCAGAGAATGTAATGAAGTATAAAGAACCGGTCTTGGCATGTGTAGACAGGGGACCTTACATACATCAACATGTATCATCCCAAGAGTTCATTAACTCTTTCTCTGTTTCCAGTAAACGGAGCTATGGTCATCTTATCTTTGTGACATGATTGGCGAGTTGCACAAGATGTAAATTCAAAACGATTTAAATATACATCTAAATGTAACTTCAGCCAGTCGGGTCGCATTGATCTGACCTAGTCTACAATACCTCAAGAAGAATCCGTTCATTTCTGAACTCTTCCTCTTGTGTGTGTTCCGTATACTAAGAACTGTAGTTTGATTTAGAACATCAACGCTTTTAGATAACGTGCCTGAACCGATCAACTTTTGATATAGGAAATGTTCAAAACATTATCCAACTATACAAAATTTTATCATTTCTTTACTTATAAAGAGAGTGATATGATTTTGTATATCAGGTTCGGTATCTAATAACATTTGTTCAGAATCAATGTATTGTAATACAGGGTGACAGTGACCAACAGACTTGGCTGCAACTCTTGCCCCGTTTTCTGCTTCATGAAACTTATCACCCGTTCTCAGTTCTCTACCTTTCTGTAGCCCTATGTAACAGATTACATATCTGGGATCCTGATCCGGTATCATATACCCAGGATGCAGAGGATACTGAGAAACCGTTCTTTGTAATGAACACACCCGAAGAAGATGCATCATATGCACTTTCTTCGTTTGGGCGGCATAGGAATTCTGGTATTCCCCTATTTCCTACTCTGTCTTATAACAATTATAAGTTGGAGCGGGACCAACGTTCCCCAGCTCAGTATAACAAGCGGGTTCGGTCAATAATCCGTATTATTATCTTGATTAAGGCGTGATATGGTCGCTACCTGGAGAGAGAGAGAAGAAAACACTCAGCGTGCGCTCTTGCAAGAATAGATTGGTTTTTATTTTATCTAATCAGGATGGCTCCCACTGCTTTTTATCAAATCTTCCTTCAAACCCTAAAAGGAAAGACTAGCCGGGATTAATTACACACTACAAGTTCGCCAATCTTTCAGCCAGGCCAGTGTCGGTACTTTGAGGGAGGTCCCCCGTGCTTTCGCACGAACCTAATTAATGTAAACCTCGTTTTCCCAGAGGCGTAACCTCGTTAACACCTTTCTAGACACCTACTTGATCGGCTATTTGTAATGTATAAAACTCTCCCAGGAGTAACTCTTACTCGCAGCGGGTATCGGGATCCAACTATCTCATAGAAGGTATGCAATCTCATTGCAAATTCCAACACTTGAAACTCCCGATAATGGTTTTTACCCCTAGCACCTATGACCTTAACTATGGTCAACAAATCATAAGTACTAGTCAAGTTCTACCCGTCATTTCGTGATTAATTAGACCCACCCACATGACCCTTAACTAAGGTCAACAAAGTCACGCGACTGTCCTAACTAATCGCATCATATGCGGTGTAGGAAGACATCACTTAGCTACCGTACACTGTGCCTTGACTATGGTCAACAAACACAGCACGAATACTAAGTACTCTACTTCCTAAAATGACGGAGGGTTGCGGCTGGTTTTTATGAAAACCTTTAACGCTTTGAACTTGATCTCGTTGCGGAATCAAATGGTTTTTAAATGGAATGTTTTTGAAGCTTTTCTAGTTTTGCTAAAGGGGTCACTCCCGGTGAAGGGATCGTCGGCCCTTTCCTCGTCGAATGAGGTGCGGGATATATCATATATATCACTGTGCAAAGCGGAAACTATAGAAGCGATCAAAGACAAACCGATGGTTGTAGCATCTGCCAGTTATTGCTAAAGGAGTCACTCCCGGTGAAGGGATCTCGGTCCTTTCCTCATCGAATAAGGTGCAGGATGTTCTATAATGAACACCGCGATGCAAAGCAAGAACTGTAGCTACCTGTTTTATTTTGAAATTCGATTCCACAACATCAATTAGGTTTATTTTCTTTCATTAATCTCATTAATGAATATCCCATCATTTTAAGTTACCTAAACATCACAGATAGATATGACGTACACTTATGCCATCCGCATTCGCCTCGATGTCCCGTCTGCACCGTTAGGTTAGGTAACTAACGCCAGAGCGAGGCAGGGCTAGCGCGGGTGTAAAACATAAGCAACGTCTATATAATATATCATATACCTGTCACAGAACACAGAACATCGCATGATCACAGATAAAACACAGCAGAAGAAACATATGAAATATTGGATATACTAGGACGTCCGTGTTTTCAATACGAGCCAGTATAAAACACGGATTCCACGGTCGTGATGAATAGCCAATCCCACACCCCTAGACCCCTACGAGAGCGGCAAGTAACCCTGCCAATTCTAGGGTTAGGAAACCCGGACTCGACTCCTCGAGTTGGTCTCCCGCTGGACCCCAGAACCCGGTTACTTGTGCTCCCCTCCTTGGGTCTATCCTAGTGCAGAAAAGTAAATAATATACAAACGGTGACTACTTCCGCAACCTGGAAGTGCCCCAATAAAAGAATATTACATACAAGTTTTTACATGAATGAAAATGAAAAACACTCATCTCACATAAAAACCCCCGGCTATTCAAACACGACGATCCAATATAACATATCCAGCAACACATAACATCAGATATCATCAACGTAAGTAAATATGCGCATCCCAATTGTCGTTGACATATAGCAACGAAACCGGCGATATCACATATTACACTTACGGTCACAGAAAAGAAAGTGTAAAACTACAACAGTTGGAATCCGCAATATCCTCAGACATCGCATGCCTGACCAAATGAATTTCTTAGACATCACATGTCTAACTATTATAAACCCCGCATTTTAGTCTCAAAATCGAAAACACTTTTCAATACCAAGTCGGGTAATTCAACAAGATTCCCGACATCCTGATCGAATGCTCGTCGCAAACTTCAGTAGACGGCCGCACCCCTGATACCGTCGACGAAGTGCACCAAGGCGGAACACCGCTACCGCGAGCACCCGAACGGATGCTTTCGGCGACGGGGTTCTCCTACAGTCACTTGGTCGGGGCTATGGAGTGAGGCTGTCTATTAAGTTTACCGGCGAATATCCGCGTACGCTACGTGATTGCGACGGACTTTTGATCACATCAAAAATCCGTGGCAACCGATCAAGTGAGACTAAACTGCTACGTTTATAACATTCATTCAGTTATCATATAACTTATTGTGAATTCCAATTATTGTATCCCATTCCAGATAAACAGAAAATGTTAAACTTTCCGATCGAACAATTGAACACCCAAGTTTTCCCGATAAAGATCAACACATGAAACTAGTCTAACAACATTCAGTTCGTACCTCAGTACCAACGGTCCAGCCGTAGAAGGGTCAAGCCAACGCCTCACATGTGGCACGCCGTACTGCCCCAAACCCGAAGGTTCAAAGGGCAGTTCAAGACGGTCACATAATCGAGTTAAGGTTTGTGTCTTCTAGAGGGACCATCGCGTTACTTGCACTACTTAGAATGTTGTTAAACTACGGAAAAATCCAACACTTGGAAATTTCCCGACAGGGGAAAAATCGGGTATTTATATCCGGTCGAACTTTTTAACATATTCTAAAATTTATCCGGAAAACACATGGACAGAATTAGACTTTCCGATCGAAACAATGATTCCCAAAACAACTCAGAACAACTCAACTCTTGAGTTCAGTTTAAATATTCCAGGAAAATGAGCATTGAATTTTACGAGTTACTGTGAAATTTGACACGTGTCGGCTTCTTATTGGCGGCCCTTTCGCCGCGCAAACCCCCTTTGTGCGGCGCTTCCGCCGCGATATTGTAGAATTAGGGTACCAAATTTCACAGTAATTCTTAAAAAAGCCTGCTTGTTTTTCTGGATATTTTTAATTGCCAAAAATCAACAGTTTTGAAAAAAGTACAGAGAGCAATTTTGCAATGGGATTTTGGTTCGATCGGGTTTCTAATTCCGTCCGGGGATCGCCTAAGGCTCTAGCTAAGCTCTGATACCACTGTAGGGTTCCTAGGCACTCTAGTTAAGTTTCACAAGTGATCAAACATGCACAAATAAAATTTTACGGGTGCCTACAAACCCGACTACGGATCGTTTGCTAGATATTTAGGCGAAACATAAACTAGTTAACAATTTAACTAAGGGAACGGACATACAACCTTTGTAGATCCGGTCCACCACCTCCACGGCTCCGCAACGAAGTCCCCTCGGCTGTCCAAAATGAATCCGGAACTCAAGTATCGGTATCATCGAAGAATGGGCGAGCTTGATCGTCGGTTCAATGCCGAAGATGATCTACGTCGAGATATCGCAAGAACAAGCTCCAACTTCATCAAGCTTGGAAAACTTGTGAAGGAAACACCCTATACTACTTGGCAATAGATAGAGGATGAAGAAATAGGAAGTGGGTAAACTTTAGTTTTGGATTTCTCACACTTTTTCAACACTTGCCATTGGAGTAGCAAGCTACATCCATGGAAGAAGAAGATGAAGAAGAAGAAGATGATATGATAACTTAAACTAAAATAGAAAATAAAATACAATACTTATCATATCATTGACCATGGTTTAGTGTAGAGACTTAACTTAGGTTAGATAGTGGTTAGGGTTAGATAAAAGACAAGAATGGTGGACTAAGGTCAAAGCTTCAAGAAGCTTTCAAATAAAAACAAATCTAGCAACCATTCTTATCTCTTTATCTTTCCTTTTTCCAAAATAAATAAAAGGAATAAATAAATGATTAAGTAAATGAAAAAGAAACCCTAATCACCAATTAACCATGGTTTAACACTTTACACAAAACCAAGCTAGAATGTATCATCAAACATGATACAATCATGTGCACAAAACTATATCGAATATACAATGTGCACATCCGCGTGAGAAAATCCATTTAAAGTGAATCGATACTAGTTAATGCAAAGCAATATATCAAATATATAATTATGTATTAAATTATTAAATCAACACTTGATTTAACGATCCGGTCATATCGCATATAACCGGCTAGTATCCAATGTGTCGGCTTATCGAATCAATCCTTGATTCGATAACTAGGTTATATCGCATATAACCATTCGATACATTGATTGCGAGAATCAAACACGGTATCACATACACGCATTATTCTCGGTCCCGCACATATCTCATATGCACTCCTATTTCGTTTCGCTTGAACCAGGAAATCTCTGTGTAGGACTCTAAAGACTCGTCAATACGCCGGTAGCAGATGATGATCATATCATGCACCCACAAGCCGCAAGCGGTCTGCCAAACGTAACGGCCACCCAGGTATTGAGCGATCAGAAGATCGACGAGCAAGCCCGCTCACACTCCTGCGAATCCGACCAGTAACACTACCGTATAGTCCGGTCTGTTCGTCTGATATGTCGCATATCTCGCCTAGGGGTGGTAAACGTCAGACCCCAATAGCTCGATAAGTCATGCTGACGTAAGGTCCATAACATTCGTGAAACTACTGATAACACTTACCAGTATATCACAGCAACCCTGGCCAGGGATTTCCTGTTATGGCCAGTCGAGCATAGCACAATATCAACCCCCAATACCGGGAGAGACGAATCCCCTCCTATCGCTCATTGCCTCCATGTGAATCGGGACTGTACCCAAAAACCACCTGTTTGCACAACTCAGTAGAGCCGTGGTAGGGTGGAAATCAAAGCACAGTGGGAGTCACACAAGACTCTATGACGATCTCGGGTCAACAGACTAAGCTGTACCAGTGTCACCAGAGAACTGCCATCTGACGTGAGGTATAATACCATCTGGGAGTTCTCGGCGAGTCCGTTCAGTGTACCCAGTCTCCACTGAGCACCCGCATACCATCTTCGATGTCAAACACCAATGGATATGGGATCATCCATCGCCCATCGCATGGGTCGAGAAGATATGCGCTAGTCTACTCTGGAATATCGATGCCCCGTCTCGATATTCCCTCGACTAGGAACATTTCAAGGATGTATCATGGACTACCCAGGCCCCACTAGTATGATCTACATCATAGTCCTGGAAGTCGAGTACACATCCTATGGGCTTTATCAACATGTAATCAGAGAGACAGAAAGTATACATGTTAAGATAAAGTGCAACCAGATAGCGTACTATCATGTCGAGCAAGAAAGTCCTCCCTATATATGTCCCAGCATCCACTACAATATACATTCTACATACAGCAATGGCCTCTAGGGCATACATATAACTAACATGCATACGTCGAAAGGCGAGGGTCAGAGCTAGGCATTCGTGCTTTCGGGATAGCGTATGATACGTGATCAGGATTTCTCTATCGATGCTTGGCACATGGTTTTCATGATATTTCTTTAACACCTTTGTATATATAACAGGGGATTTAGCCGTTGTTATATATACCTTTACACCAATATTAGTGGAATGGGACGCTAATATATGTGTATCGCCCCATCATATTTATTCCTGCAAACATATATTTAGGATGCTAGAATCTTACTTGAGATGTGATTTGGGATATTAGGTGATTCATTGAGATTGGATATTGGATATGAAAGGGATTGTTGATTTGTACATTCGAGATATAGGAGAGCTATTCGATATTGTACATTGAGGAGATATGAGACTTATATGATGTGAGAGCCCAGTTTGGGGGCTGATTTGAGGAATTGTGGATTTGAGTGTCTTGATGGATTGTGATCCTACCACGATGTCAGGTTCCGTAGAAATGACATATTCCACCCCCTACCTCACACTTATCTACCTTATGCACAATTTCACATATTGGTGGTACCTGTTAGTGTACCCTTATGATAGTTGCATATCTACATTCTCATATCCCTATTGCATGGTTATTGCATACTATTGTCATTTTACTATTGCTTCACATATTGATTGTACCTGCTAGTATACTTTCCATTGTTCAGCATTTGCATGACATGTTATTACTGTAATCGCATATCTTAGATTCATGCTGTACGTACATTCCTGCGATTACCTGCATATGTTATCTACTATTCACGAGTTGGCAACTCACCCCCATTGTGCCACAGGTGTTTCAGGATGTTCCCCAGAGTAGTCGAGGCAGGCTATTCAGCTATTCACCTATTATCTTTTGCTACAGATACCGCATCGGCTCACAGTATATTATCTTGCTTAGGTGGGTTGGATGATTATCTGTATTTTATATTGTACATTCGTTGTATCTTGTACTCTCCATCTACTAGTATGTTGTTGACTTAGAGACTCGGTGAGGACGATATTGTATATTATTTATGGATTTGTTGTCTTTTATATACAGTTTCCTTCCTATTGTCTCTTATTTCTTCGCTACGGCGTCGTATATTTGTGATGTGATTGTTTTCCGCCTTTGGGCCACTTTTTACAAAAAGGGGTGTTGTTAAAATTTTAAAGAAAGAAAGTAGGACTTTTAAAGAATTTGGGTTGTGATTTCAAATGTTTTCAAAAACTTATATTATCTTTTCCGTATTTTCTTGGTTTAGATTTCTGGGTTTTGGCTTTCTTTTACTGCGTTACGTCTTTAAGCGTTGCGTAGTATTAGGGCCGTTACGTGCCAATTTCGGGTCGTGACAAAGTTGGTATCAGAGCTAGGTTTTACCTTTCGGAGTGTAGGATGACCTTAGTATGATGGAGTAAGTAGCTTAAGCAAAGTAACGTAGTGTGTGTATGTCTGCAGCATACCCATGATGCGATACTTCGCCTAAAGTGACCTAAGTACAAATTGTTTGAAATTCCTTCCTTGATGATTCATATCCTTGAGATTCGATTCCTTATTCTCATCGGATCTTATATCTATTTATAGCCTTGCCGCCGACGACTATGGGGACTCAGAGTGATGCCGCGAGGGCCGAGGTCAGAGTTGGCTCGGGTGAGACGAGTACTGACCAGGATGGCACTCTAGTTGCACAGGTGCAGACGGATCAGCCTACGACATATACTATTGATAGGCTTGTGGCAGAGATGCAGGACTTCTGCCAGACGATGAGTTCTTTGGTTGATGTCGTTCGGGGGCTATGACTGGAGGTTGTCACCCCTGTTACTCAGTTGTCACTTGCGATCAGCATGCAGCAATCCGTCACCTACATAGCACCAGTGGTTGCAGCTCCAGTTGATGAGGCGCATATTCCAGAGGCTCAGAGAGTTCTAGGACAGTGGAGGACTCGTACCAGTGTACCAGCCCAGAGGCAGAGGTTTGGTCATCGAGACAGATTTCGTGGTCGTCGCGGGAGTAGCAGAGGCTCAGGACGAGGACAGTCGTTCAGCTCTCATACCCAGGATGGTCAGCAGTCAGCACGTGGATGTTTTCGGTGCGAAAGCCTTCAGTACCTCGTCAGGGATTGTTCCTCAGCACGGCGTCAGGATCGTATTCAGAGAGGCCGTGGATGCGGGAGGTTCGCTCAGAGGGCTTAGTCTACCAGAGGAGTTCATCCAGCTGCGAGTAGGGGGCAGACACAGGCGTTTGCTTCTACTTATTAGGACGCGCAGGCGTCCAATGCAGAGTTTTCAGGTATCTTTAGTTCGCTTGTTCTTTTGATGTATTCGTTTGTTTTTCATGCTTGTGCCGTAGTTGGGTAGATTAGTCGTAGTTTGTTGTTTTAACTTCTGTCAGCGATTCTTTGTTGCATGACACGTATTTCAGTCATGTGCCAATCGGATAGGAGATAGAGATTCGTCTGTCATTTCGATCCTTCTAGAGATGTTGGATTTGACATTCTCCTAGGCACGGACTGGTTAACTACATGCTAGGCGTTTGTGGACTACCGTGTGGAAACAGTCATGTTTGTTTTTTTTCTCGGCAGGTCAGTTCTTGTTGTGCAGGTGGATAGTTGTGCTGCCTCTCACAGCTTGAATTCAGCCTTTTTTCGCTAGTCGGCTACTGAGGAGATGTCGTGGATTCTTGGTGTTCATTCGTGATACCGGAGCCACAGTGGGATTGCTGGACCGGGTTCCTTTCGTGCGAGAGTTTTTCTGACGTTGTTCCGGATGAGCTGGCGAAGCTTGGGAGCTTAAGGATCAGCTGCAGAGTTGTGGTTTGGGGAGTTTTGTGCGTCTGAGTGTTTCACTTTTGGAGGCTCCTATTTCTGTTCGTCAAGAAGAAAGACGGCAGTTTGAGGTTGTGTATCGACGGATCGTCAATTGAACCGGCTTACGGTGCGGATAGGTATCCTTCACCTCGCCGTGACGATTTCTTCGATCAGCTCCAGAGTGCGAGACATTTCCTAAGTTTGTTTGGGATCAGGTCATCATTATTGCGGATTCGGAGTGATGGCATTCCGAAGACTGCCTTGTGCGTGCTACGGACCTTGTGTATTTTAGTGAGTCGTTGGATTCACTGATGCCCTAGCAGCATTCATAGTTGTGATGAACCAGATTTCTTCAGGTCGTTCCTCGACCAGTTTTTGTTGTGTTATTTACGACATTCTGGTCTATCTAATGTGCCTTGAGGGACAGTAGTAGCACTTGAGGATTTGTTATGCTGATACTGGGAGAGGACCGGTAGTTTGCTAGATTTTCGGAGTGTTTCTTCAGGCTTGTTTATGTTGACTCCTAGGTCTTATAGTCACGGGAGACAGTTTCGTATGGTTCCGAAGGAGATCATGGCCGTACAACCTAGGCCCAGGCTTATGTGCAGGACGGAGGTCCGTGGATTTGGGGCTTAGCAGGTTTTACCGCCGTTTCGTGCAGGATTGCTAAGGTAGTGCTGCACCGTCGACTAAATTGACCGAGATGGAGATTTCTTTTTTGTAGACTGAGGCATGTGTGCGGAGTTTTCAGCAGTTGAAGATTCTGTTAAACAACTGCATCAGTTCTTTCTTTGTTTTTGGTTCGGGCGATTTTGTTGTTTAACTGTAATGTTTCTTGAGTGGGCTCGAGTGTGTTCTGAGGTGACACTATAGAGTTATCACTTTTGCTTCCCTACATTTGGAGGAAGTACGAGAAGGATATTCCACTCATGATCTGGAGATGGCCGCGGTGGTTTTGCGTTGGAGATTTGGAGACACTACTTGTTCGAGAGTCATGTCAGATTTTCACGGACCACCAGAGCTTAATGTACATCTTCCTGCAACGGATTTGGATTGTTGTGATAGTCTTCTGCAGATTTACAGTTCTTTTGTGATCGTCGAGTAAAGCTTAAGTTCGTCTCTACGGAGGGGACAGCTCGCTCATGTTCGCGCCCGACCACTTTCCTTAAATCGTTTTCACGAGACACTGCCCGCCGATGCTCGTTCGTCAGAGATACTTGAGCATACTCGGCTGGGTAATGATTCGGAGACCTTGATTTGTGACAATGGTGTGCTAAGTTAGGGACACGTTTGTGTACCTGATATCATCGGGTAGAGACGTGAAATCCTAGAACATGCACATCTGTCAACTCTCTATATGCATTCAAGTTCCACCAACATTTAGCGTGACTTGTGAGATAGTTACGGGTGGAAAGGGATGTAAAAAGAAGTTTCAGGTTTCGTTTCAAGGTGTCTGTCTTGTTGTGTGCTTGGGTCGAGCATCTGAGGCCGGCTGGAGAGTTGCAATCTTTAACTGTTCCGAAGTAGGAGTGGGAGCAGATCTCCACGAATTTCTTTATGGTTTCTACCCAAGTTTAGTCAGGGTGTGACTCTATTCGGATTCTTGTCGTCCGGTTATACTCAATGTGCTCAGTTGTTTTTTGTTAAGTGGTGTGTTTGTTTTGATTGTTGCCGGCGGTTGGGGATCGTCACTCGCCATCGTTAGGGCTCTCCTTCGATAGCCGTTATCAGGAGACACTCCAATTGGCCACCTTTAGGTTTAGGGGTTAGGTCGTGTCGATCACCATTCTGTTCTTCTGACTCTGCGTAAGTAGGATTTGGACCCCAGCTATGTCTAGAGACTTCGGAGATGGTCCAGTTGTGTTCGGTCAGGATGGGAATTGTCCATTGCGAACTGAGGTCTTATGCCGACTGTGTTGGTCATAGACTCGAGTTCGCAGGGACAGATCATGTATTCCTACGGACTTTCCGATGAATGACGTGTTGGATTTTGGGAATCTTGTCCCAGGATTGTGGGTCCTTTCGAGATCCTATAAGCGAGTTAGTTCGTTGCCTTTAATTTGGCACTTCCGCCCAGATTATTGAATTTCACCCCGTATTCCTTGTGATGATACTTTACAATTACCTTCTTGACCTTTCTCACATGATTTGGCACCAGCCCATTGGACTTAGACGCGATCGTTTCGCTCACCGGCAGCCATGTGTGTTAATGGCTCGGCAGGTGGAGGAACATCGGTCAAGGGTCCTGCTATCTGTGAAGGGTTTTTCTTGGGCGTAGCCGTATAGTGAGATAATCACTTGGGAGACTGTGAGCGAGATTTGAGAGTTGTAATCTTCTCTTTGAAGGTACGCGTATCGGTATAATTTTAAATTCGGGGACGAATTTCTTTTAAGGGGGGAGATTGTAACACCTTAGATTGTATTTGTAGCTAATTATATTTTAATGTATGGTTTTTAATAAAAAGTTTACCAAAATGATTTCCAAGTATTTTATCCTATTTAATGAGTATTTTATTAGATTTTTCTTAGGCTTGCACACACTTGTGCACGATAACTAGGGTTGTTTTTGGGGTTAAACATGATTAGCAATCATGGTTAACTAACAATTTTCTCTAATCTAGTTTTTAGTTTTGTTTTAAGTGTTATGGGTTTTAAGTTTGATGGTTGTTTTAAAAACAAAATGGATTTAAAAAGAATTTGACTTTCTTGTGTTGACCTTGGTGTGAGAATGCATCATGGGGCATGATGGCCTTGCCTTGCCTCATTAAATGAAGAGAGAGAGAGAGAGGGGTTGACCCTTGATGCCACAATTTCCTTGCCTCTCAATTGTTTCTCACTTCTCTTATTTCTCTCATTCTCACACACACACACACACACACACACACACACACACACACACACACACACACACTCTTACCTTCAGCTGAAGCAGCAGCCTCAGCATCAGCAGCAAGCAGCAGTGGCATCAACAACAACAACATCAGCAACAACTGCAACAACAACAGAAACAACAGCAGCACCAGAAGAAGCCACAGCAGCAACTGAAGCAACAGCCACAGCTAGCAGCAGCAGCAGCTCGAGCAGGCAGCAGCATCAGCAGCAGCTCAGCAACATCAACATCAGCACTGGCCGCATCAGCAGAAGATGTAGCAGTGGCAGCCCCAGCAACTTGCAGCAGCTCTTCTTCCTCCATTCACTCTTTCTCTTGCCTTCTAGGGTTCGTTAGGGTATATTTTCTGAACCCAATCTCCTAGTTGCTTAGTTTATGTGTTAATTGGTGTCGGTTAGTGTTAATTAGCTAGTTTAGTGCTATTTATGGTGATTTGTGTGGAAGTTGGGATAAGTGATGATTGTGTTGACAAACCCTATCTATTTAAGTGTTGTGAGGGTCACATACACTGAGAATTCCCCAGATTTCACTAAAATACCATAGGGTATGTGTTTTGTGCTAAATTAGCATTTTTAAGCGACATTGTAGCATTTTGTAATCTGCTTTTGACCCGAGACCTTCAGATTAAAATTGAGAAAACTGGAGCACACTAGATATACCCTGACCACACCACCTGAGCACGAACCCCTAACCCCCTACCCAGGCCGCCGGTTTAATCATTCTGGTCGCAATTTGCGGCCAGATGTGGGAGTTTTTGGGTGTAGTTGCATGGGTAGGAGTTTGCTGTTATTTCTAGGCCAGTGGTATGTACAGTTTTGTAAAATTTGACCTGTAGGAAAATCTGGGATCAAATATCGTTTTTCATGTCCGTTGTGTTTGCGCGATACGCGCGATACGTGAGTGGGTTCTGTGATCCAGCGTATCGCGGCGTGTCGCGATGGTTTTAGACGCGTATACACACGTTTTAGCGTATAGTGCACACGCGCGTTTAGTTCGCGACGCGAGTTTCTTGTTTTGGTTCGATATCGCGTTTTGCGGAATATTTGGCTTATTTATGATTTTCCTGTCTTATTTGCAGGTTTGCAGGCAGGAACTACGGACACTGCTACTGGGGGAGCAGATGGTAGGATTCACCTAGCGTAGAGCGCAGGTGGATAGATTTAACATCTACAGGGGAATCGCCTGCATGGCGTTATGCGTCTGGGCTAGGATTCAAATACCTGTCGCATATTCTACGTCATTGTTAGAATTGCGCCTTTACCATATTTTCTTGATATAGTTGTACTGTGACTAGCAGCCGTAGGACACTGCACATATTATTGACGGTTCATGTTGCACGAGCACGGATTGTATGCTACACACACACCGTCAATAATTGCCATGTCACACACTGTTAGTTATATGTATGCCCTAGAGGCCATTACCGTACATACGATGTATATTGTAATGGATGCTTGGACATATATAGGGAGGACTTTCTTGCTCGACATGATAGTATGCTATCTGGTTGTACTTTATCTTAACATGTAATCTGATTGTCTCTGTATTACATGTTGATAAAGCCCTTAGGATATATACTCGACTACTGGGACTATGATGAGATCATACTAGTGGGGCCACGGTAGTCGACGAGTACATCCTATAACTGTTCCTAGTCGAGGGTGTATCGAGACAGGGCATCGATACACCAGAGTAGACTAGCGTATATGCATCTTGACCTATATGATGGGCGATGGATGATCCCATATCCATCGGTGTTTGACATCAAAGATGGTGTACGGGTGCTCAGTGTAGACTGGGTACACTGTACGGACTCGCCAAGAACTCCCAGATGGTATTATACCTCATGTCAGATGGCAGTTCTCCGGTGACACTGGTACAGAGTAGTCTGTTGACCTGAGATCGTCATAGAGTCTTATGTGATTCCCACTGTGCTTTGATTTCTATCATACCACGTCCAAGAGGGCGTGCAAAAAGGTGGCTTTTGGGTACAGTCCCGAATCACATGGAGGCAATGAGCGATAGGAGGGGATTCGTCTCTCCCGGTATAGGGAGTTGATGTTGTGCTGTGTTCGATTGGCTATAACCGGAAATCCATGGCCAGGGTTGCTGAGATTTACTGGTAAGTGTTATCAGTAGTTTCTCGAACTGTTATAGACCTTATATCGACACGACTTATCAAGCTACTTGGGTCTGACGTTTACCACCCCTAGGCGAGATATGCGACATATCAGACGACGAGACCGGACTGTACGGGAGTGTTACTGTTTGGATTCATAGGAGAAGTTATAGGCTTGCTTGTTGATCTTCTGAGTGCTCAATACCTGGGTGGCTGTTACGTTTAGCCGACCGCTTGCAGCTTGTGGGTGTTTGATATGATCATCACCTACTGCCGGCGTATTGACGATTCTTTAGAGTCCTACACAGAGGTTTCTTGACTCAGGCAAAACGGAGTAGGGGCACGTTTGTGATATGTGTGAGACCGAGGATAATGCGATATGAGATACCGTATTCTAGTCTCGCGATATTTGATATCAGCCGGGTCATCGGATCAAGTGTTGATTCGATGAATCGGTATGGATAAATATTAGTCGGTTATATGCGATATAGCCGGATTGTCGGATCAAGTGTTGATTCGATAATTTAATGTATAATAATATATATGATATATTAAATTACATTAGCTTACTAAAAGATTCTTTTTCTCACTCGGGTAATACATTGATATATATATGCGATATATGTTAATTGTATTATTTTATTTTGTTACGATAAATATTATATATGTGATATATAATATTGTAACATGATATGATAACTAATGCAACATGTTTAGTGGAGTTTAAACATGATTAGGATTTGGATTAGGGTTAAGACTTCTAGTAGATTCTAGAAGGTTTCTTTTTGTCATGATAAAGATATTTGTGTTGATATTTATCTATGACTCATATTTAACGCAACCGAAACCCTAGCCCTTGGTTAATTCTCTACAATGGTTAAGTCAACCATAGTTGCATTATTTATCATATTAATCCTTTCATTATTCATCACAAATAAAAAATGGATCACTATTCTTCTTCTTCCTCCTCCTTTTGCAAAGCTTTCTTGCTTTTTATTTGTGATGAAAAATATGTGAGAAAATGAAAACAAAAGAGAGCAAAAATCCTACTTCATCATCCTCATCTATCCTTGCCATTTAGATGAGGGTGTTCACTTCATATTATGAGTGTTAGCTTTGTTAGTTATATGTATGCCCTAGAGGCCATTACTGTACATTGGATGTATATTGTAGTGGATGCTGGGACATATATAGGGAGGACTTTCTTGCTCGACATGATAGTATGCTATCTGGTTGATCTTTACCTTAACGTGTACACTAATTGTCTCTCTGTTACATGTTGGTAAAGCCCTTAGGATGTGTACTTGACTACCTGGACTATGATGCGGATCATACTAGTGGGGACATGGTAGTCTATAAGTACATCCTTCAAAGTCCCTAGTCGTGGGTGTATCGAGACGGGGCATCGATATACCTGAGTAGACTAGCGTGTACCTTCTCGACCCATACAGATGGGCGATGGATGATCCCATATCCATTGGTGTTTGACATCAGAGGAGATATACTGTAACGTTTTGAAAATCGTTTCGGTGAAATTTCAAAAAAAACGGTAAAATGAGGGGGTTTTCTGTAAAAAGTCAAAATGCAAATATCTTATTATAAAAATTAAATATAAATATTCTAGCTATGTAATTGCTATTATTTGGTGTTTATTGAGCCGCTGGTGAAATTTCAAATTTTCTGAAAAAAATATTATTTTATTATTATTTAAGCCGTCACTAATACATTTAATTAGGGAAAATTACAAATTGGAATGAGTTGAAACAAATTTTGTGCATCATAAAACATTAAATAAAATTTTAACATGTAGTTTTTGGAACGAAATCATTTGCCAAAACGGTTTAGAAATTATTGAAGAAAAAAGGCTTTTTTTTAGCGTAAATGGATGTTTGGGGTATTGTATTTATCATTTTTCATCACCCCACACCCGTACCCACACCCACACACCCCCATTCACTATCCCCATGGCTGAATTCAGCAGCCCCTCTTTGGTCCCCACTTGAATTTCATAGAAATGAAAGGAAAAGAAAAGATTAGTGAGAGAAGAAGTTGGTGTTGACTTGGGGGACTTGGACTTTCTTTTCCACACCCACACCCTCCACACCCCTCCCCCACCTGCTGGCCGAGCCCCATCCTCCCTCAAACTGCAGCCCCTCCTCCTTCTTCCCCTCTCTTTTCCTCATCAAAAAAGTCTTCAAAATCCATCAAATCTCCATCAAAATTAAACCAAAACTCAAATCTAACTCCTACCCATTTTTCAATAGCTATTCTTGCATGGATCTAGGAGCTTGGAGGCCATTTTGGGAGGCTAGATTTCAAGCTTGGTCTCTTGCTTTTGGTGAGGTATAAATCCCAAGCCAAATCTAATTATTGTATAGTTTCTTTGATTAAAGTCAATTAAGTTTGAATGCAACTCTAATTGGGACTTAGTTGTAATGGAAAGAGTTTGAGATCAAGTTAGGTTGTGATCATGTGTTCATGGTTGTGTGATGGTTGTTTTTTTTAGCATCTTAAGTTATGCAACTTAAATTTGTTACTTATTGCCAATTGTAACATGTAATTGTCCAAATGAAAATATTTTGGAAACTAGGTTTTAAGATGGATGTAATTAGATGAAATAAAAATCTACTTAATACTTTTTGTGACCTAATTAAGTTATTTGGTGAATATTGTGGCCACTAAAATTGTAGAACAAGATTAGTAATAAGTTGTTAATGGTTAGTTTAAGGAAATTGTGTTAATTATGCTAATTTGCTAACTAGGCTTTTGAAATTGGTTATATAATTGGGATTAAAAGTGTGATTAGGTTTTCTTGGCTTCATTAACTTTTTTAAGTGTGGATTAATGCTTTGGATCATGCAATTCTAAGCTAGATTGTAGTTTGTGTATTTTGCTTTGAAATTGTTAAAAATGGTATTTTTGGTAAACTAGAATATTAGGATTTTTGGAAATTAATGAGATTAAATTCCGGAAATTGTTTATACGACTTATTTAAGATATTTAATAAATATATTGGCCGCTACATTCATTTAAATATCGTGTTTTGTACCAAAAACGGCGAATTGTGCTTGCTAGATTTTCGGAAAAATGGCTTTTTAAGTGAAATTGGCGTTTTTGTGAGTTTTAACCTAGTTTATATTAAAATTAGTGTTCGTGAATGTGCAAATGAGTGTGATTAGATTTTCTCGATGGTTTGACGTTCGTACATCGACATCGAGGGTTGGTTTGACTATTCCTGCATGCGTGGACGATAGGTTTGGACTTATGCGTGATACGCGTGCCGATTTGGTTTTCTTATTACGTTTCGATTTCGAATTGGGTTTTTATGCGATACGGTGCGTTATGATATGTAGGTACCCCAGGTGGACTTAGAGACGACAAGCAAGCGCGTGGCGACGTCGGCACCGGCGAGCGAGGTTCAGGTGAGTAGATTTATATCTACGGGGAGAAGTCGGGTGGATGGCGTATAGCACCCCCGCAGTCCGTGGTGGTGTATACGGATGCGTATACACACCAACTTTTATTATATGTTATTTGGGATTAATAACGGTGCTTAGGATGGATATTAGTGTGTTGGATTATTTTAGCATTGCGAACCCTAGGGTAGTGTTGCACTACACATACACACATACATACTTGCATACATTCCTATTGATATGTGCTCATGGGAGTCATTATAGCTATGTGTTCACATGGGTATGGGACTATGTGTTCACATACGGATTGAGGATGATACTTGGGATTGAACTGAGTCGATGAGATTCGATTTGAGGCCGTGAGATCGGTGATATAGCAGGGTTCGTATCTTAGATACGACATGACGTTGTAGCGGGTCCTTGATGTAGTGTTTCACACACGTCCATGCTTACGTAGGCGGTATCAGTATGGTACTAGACGTAGATCAGTACCCCGATCATGATATTTGATAAAGAGGATACCAGGTGAATAGTATGATGAATGTGATATTGACCCATACCCAGATTGGGATGCCGTACGACGAATTTACGTACGAGCTATATTGATGATTGATCCGCCTCTTGACTTGGGATGCCTGATTATAGATATGGTATCGGATATGATATTATTGAGGCGGGATCACCGACTATACATATACAGGTATGTATATGTATCGACTCAGATGATAGGCGGTTTCCTTACCTGTAGTTCAGCTTGTTAGTTCAGCCGTATAGTTTAGTGTAGTTGTTAGATTAGATTAGACTTCTTACCTATTTCAAAAACTAACGAAACGTGGGCATTTTTAAAGACAGCTCAAGGGAATCTACGGATATTTCAAAAACGACGTATCTTTTCATAAAAACATCGTAGCCCCTATTTTCAAAACCCCATGATTCGTGTTATTTCAAAAGGCACCATTCCTAGGACTTATATTAGATTATTGCAGGTTAGTTATCGTTGTGTCTAGTATTCAGCTCCCGCACATTATTGCTGTTCGCTCTGCCTCGCATATTTATTTTTGCTGCATATTCCATTATTGATATCATGCTGTTAGGACACCAGCACCATTACCGATGATGCGTATGTACCACGTACACCTACTTGCCGGCTCACACACATCTTCATCGGTAATTGCCATGTCACGTACACTTTAGAGAATATAATTGCTTGACTTAGATTGTTAGCTGGTAGTTTTGACATGATATTAGTGTACTTCCCTTATATGCCATATTAGACATTGTAGTTATTATCTACCACTTCATGCATACTGTTATTCAGTTGTTCATGCCTAGTTCATTATCATTGACATATGCACTTGTGATGATTTCTTGAGATTTATGATATTTCTGGATTTCGGGGAAAGCCGCAAAATTTACAACTTATGATCTTTTAAAATATAAAATGTTGCGGTTTTCTAGTGATGTAACGTGTCGTCCACCATGAGTTTGCTGTGGTTTTGGAGATCCGTGTCGAGGAGTGGAGGAACCGTCACGGGTACATGGTGGGCCCGGTATAGTACCCCGGGGCAAGAGGAATGTGGTGTTGACGTTGAGCCTGGCTGGGGAGCACTACCTACCGGTGATATTACCCGACGCGTCGGATATCCGGAGGATACCGTCGTGGTCTTGAGATGGATGGTAGGGGCCGGTCCGGACTGACGGCGCCCTAGATATTGAGCTTGAGACATTGATATTTCGAGACAGTGAGATTTATGTTTTGTGTCGATGCTAGACACTGTTGATACTGATTTCATTATGATACCTCAGTTTAAAAATACGAAGAAAATCTCACTAACTTATGAAAACAGTTTCTTCATTTACATGTATTGTGTTTCATGCATTCATACCTCATTCATATGATAATTTGCTACCTGAGGCACTGACACGGGCACGTGAAATTATACTCGGGTTAGATATTACCCTAGTCATTGTTATAGGCTGCTTGTTATACTTATATTTGAGGATATATTATGATCATTGACCTAGGTTGCGTTATTTATGCGATTTCTGTGCGTAGATGTTTTTCTAATCACGAGTTGGCAACTCACCCCCGTTGTGCCACAGTTTCTTGCAGATTTGCCTTACAGGTTTCATTACGGCTTGCCGGCTCAGTTTCATTCGGGTGATTTGCTAGTAGGTGGGTTTACTTGTATCATACCCCCATTATATATCTTGTATATCATTATTCTGTTGTATCTAGAAGTTCCATCAACCAAACATGTATCTATTAAGATAGAGACCAGTGTTGTTTACTCTTTCGACCTTAGAGTCGCTCGTTATATTTCTGGTGGTTTTGAGTTCCCTTTTGAGTTTTTGATCCTCGCCGTTGGCGTTGTATATTATATCGCTTGTATGGTTGTGACCGTCGATTGACGAAGAGCTAGCTCCCGCTTGGGGATGCCTTTTTCTTGATTTCGTATACTATTCATGTTGTATCCCGTTTGGGGGCCAGTATTTACAAAGGAGACTCTGCCAAAATTTTCAGTAAAATTTTGATGTTCTTAAAACCGCATAATTCGGCTCATGCTATTAAAATTACTTGTTTTAAATTGGTTTTCCTGCACTCTACTACTTTTCTTGGTTTGGATTTCTGGGTTTTCGGTTTACTTAGATTACTTACGCCTCGAGACGTTCGTAGTTTAAGTGCCGGTCATGTTCCGTACTTTCGGGTCGTGACAAAGTTGGTATCAGAGCGTTAGGTTTTACCTTCGGAGCGTAGGATGACCCTTGGTTGATGGAATAGGTGACTAAAGTAGAGTGACGTACCGTTGGTATGTTCCGCGGCATATTTACGACACGCCACTCCACTTAAGAAGCCTTAGGATGTACATTTCCTTGTTCAGTATTATATTCCTTCCTGATCTAGCCTCATCGGTACCAGTTGGTTTTGCTGCCACGATTACGGGCAGGGAGAGCTACGGCTAGAGTTGCGGCCAGCACGAGCTCGGCACGAACGAGGACTGACCAGGGCATGATTCTGGCGACACCCGATTATAGAAAGGTGTCTTTTGACTGTGTTTCCGCGCCACGAGCGTTTGGCGGATCGCCTTTATGAGGTTACTCGGATGTGCTGATCGACATTAGAGGATTGAGCTAATGATAGAGGCCAGCCAGATCTTGATGACAGTTGGTGTGTTGCTTATTCATGATGATCGAGGCACTGTTCGGCGTGCAGACGAGCGAGCCAGTTATTGCTGCGAACGACGAGGTATTGCCCCAGATGCTGGAGTTAGTGCAGAACGAGTTGTACTAAGAGATGATAGAAGGTCGCTAGTCATCGTGGATGAATGACTAGGACATGTGGATCGTTCGCCTAACCCGATGCGAGGCCATCAGATAGATGGATTCCAGCTAGAGACGACTTCACGCGGAGACGTTGGAAGTCGACAGAGACGATCGAATGTCGGAAACCTATTATTCCAAGTTTAAAGTAGTCGGAAAGACATGCAGGCAATTCTATGGTCCCTCTAGAAGAATGAAACCCTAACTCGACTTAATTCGGATGCTAGGTGGTGAGATGCATTCTTGGGAGACTCCAGATACGAGGATAGCCGTTGGAGCTCAGTCCATGCAGCCACGACGAGACGAGTCCGAAGCGGTCGACATTAGAGAAAAGTGGAGTAAAAGGTTCGCACCAGATCTAGATGAGATGATGTTCCACTCCGCCGACATCAGAGAGGCGATGCGCATGCCGAGGCATGGTACTTGGACTTACCTTCCAGAAGGAGTCGCGATGAGTATGCAGTTGTTCCAGAGCAAGATGCAGATATAGGAAAGGACAACGACTTCCGGACAGTTGGCAGAGACGAGACATGGAAGAGACCGTGAGCAGGATTCCTTCCAGGACACTGCTGCAATGATACTTGCACCCAGGATCAGAGGTGTCATGTACATTCAAAGAGCCAGAGGCCGACGCCAGTGATATGCTGTCTTACGAGTGGTCGCGATGATTGACCAAGAGATGACCAGAGAAGTACCAGAACGGAATCGTCCCCGTTAGCACACCCGACAGGGCCGATGAGCCGATGGACCGAAAGATTGGTAATTCACAGTGAAGACCTTGACCCAGGAGTGGTCATAGTTACGCACACCAGCAGGACAGAGTTCATGATCATCGACGAGACGTCCCACTAGTGATCGCGACAGTTGGCCGAGATTCTTAGAGGATGCGCTGGAGCAGTACTATTCCGCCATTATTGATTCCGATGTTTTGGGTGATTTATTCGTATGATTTGATTTTGATGATTGAGGATTTACGATCTTTGCACAGTGTTGCACTTGATATCGTTTTCGTTCTTTAGTTTCACATGTTTGTGATTTTACGGTTTTAAACAGTTGAGTTGGTTTTGTGCGTATGCATGCACACGATTTCGTTCCTGCACTCGGTATAGTTTATATATGCTTGTAGTGCAGTGATATGCCTTTTGTGCACTTAGATGCACTGGACTTCGATTTTGATTGAGATACTCGATATTTGTTTTGTGCACCTTGTGCACCTGATTGATTTTGCGCACGTTCGGCGCTTGATATTGGATTTCATGATTTCGTGCACGATGGATGCACCTGATTTAGATTTTCGCGCATGTTGAGCGCATCTTGAGATGCGATTTTGGTGCACACCAGATGCACTAAATCGAGATTTTTCGTGCATGTCAGATGCACCTGATTTTGCTGTCAGGCACACATGTTGCCCACGACAGATGTTTCGTGCACACCCGATGCACTTAGATGTTGTTTCTGTGCGCATGTATGGCACATTCATGGATTTTGATTTCCGTGCGCAACAGCCGCACGTAGTATTCATGTGCATATTTTAGGATTGATTTCTTATAGAGTAGTACGTTTTTATGATATTGCTATGTGTTTTCGTACTGAGCAGGACTAGTCAGAGGACAGTATCTGAATATATTTGACATGCATTGATAGTTATTGAAGGGATTTCCAAAAAGCGAGCTATAGCCTCAGTATTTACCTACGTGTCTGATATGACACGAAATGTTTAAAACAAGGAGACCCTTCTAAATTGTTTCCAATACGGCGGAACGTACATTTCAAACAAAGGTATATATGTATATGGTTATTTCCTTATGATAGACATCCGCCACTGTGCAGTGTTATACGCGTGCACAACGACTTAAAGGGATTTGGCATGCATTTCCTTCAGATACTTACATATATAGATTCGATATTTACATGTATAGTTTCGAGTTATATCATATTGGTTTTGATTTGGATTTGGCATTGATGTCTTCTCCATGACTCCGATGATTGAGGGATACTTGACGGAGTTTTGATTTGAGTTATATACTCATTTTTCAAGCGCATGCGCTGCGCTACGAATTGTTTTATGTAGTTACAATTTCGGAGCCCCGACGACTTGATAGTTTTCTTAGATGTTTTAGTATTTGGGGGAGTTTGAATTTAAATCCGGGGACCGAATTTCTTTAAGGGGGGAAGATTGTAACGTTTTGAAAATCGTTTCGGTGAAATTTCAAAAAAAACGGTAAAATGACGGGGTTTTCTGTAAAAAGTCAAAATGCAAATATCTTATTATAAAAATTAAATATACATATTCTAGCTATGTAATTGCTATTATTTGGTGTTTATTGAGCCGCTGGTGAAATTTCAAATTTTCTGAAAAAAATATTATTTTATTATTATTTAAGCCGTCACTAATACATTTAATTAGGGAAAATTACAAATTGGAATGAGTTGAAACAAATTTTGTGCATCATAAAACATTAAATAAAATTTTAACATGTAGTTTTTGGAACGAAATCATTTGCCAAAACGGTTTAGAAATTATTGAAGAAAAAAGGCTTTTTTTTAGCGTAAATGGATGTTTGGGGTATTGTATTTATCATTTTTCATCACCCCACACCCGTACCCACACCCACACACCCCCATTCACTATCCCCATGGCTGAATTCAGCAGCCCCTCTTTGGTCCCCACTTGAATTTCATAGAAATGAAAGGAAAAGAAAAGATTAGTGAGAGAAGAAGTTGGTGTTGACTTGGGGGACTTGGACTTTCTTTTCCACACCCACACCCTCCACACCCCTCCCCCACCTGCTGGCCGAGCCCCATCCTCCCTCAAACTGCAGCCCCTCCTCCTTCTTCCCCTCTCTTTTCCTCATCAAAAAAGTCTTCAAAATCCATCAAATCTCCATCAAAATTAAACCAAAACTCAAATCTAACTCCTACCCATTCTTCAATAGCTATTCTTGCATGGATCTAGGAGCTTGGAGGCCATTTTGGGAGGCTAGATTTCAAGCTTGGTCTCTTGTTTTTGGTGAGGTATAAATCCCAAGCCAAATCTAATTATTGTATAGTTTCTTTGATTAAAGTCAATTAAGTTTGAATGCAACTCTAATTGGGACTTAGTTGTAATGGAAAGAGTTTGAGATCAAGTTAGGTTGTGATCATGTGTTCATGGTTGTGTGATGGTTGTTTTTTTTAGCATCTTAAGTTATGCAACTTAAATTTGTTACTTATTGCCAATTGTAACATGTAATTGTCCAAATGAAAATATTTTGGAAACTAGGTTTTAGGATGGATGTAATTAGATGAAATAAAAATCTACTTAATACTTTTTGTGACCTAATTAAGTTATTTGGTGAATATTGTGGCCACTAAAATTGTAGAACAAGATTAGTAGTTAGTTGTTAATGGTTAGTTTAAGGAAATTGTGTTAATTATGCTAATTTGCTAACTAGTCTTTTGAAATTGGTTATATAATTGGGATTAAAAGTGTGATTAGGTTTTCTTGGCTTCATTAACTTTATTAAGTGTGGTTTAATGCTTTGGATCATGCAATTCTAAGCTAGATTGTAGTTTGTGTATTTTGCTTTGAAATTGTTAAAAAGGGTATTTTTGGTAAACTAGAATATTAGGATTTTTGGAAATTAATGAGATTAAATTCCGGAAATTGTTTATACGACTTATTTAAGATATTTAATAAATATATTGGCCGCTACATTCATTTAAAGATCGTGTTTTGTACCAAAAACGGCGAATTGTGCTTGCTAGATTTTCGGAAAAATGACTTTTTAAGTGAAATTGGCGTTTTTGTGAGTTTTAACCTAGTTTATATTAAAATTAGTGTTCGTGAATGTGCAAATGAGTGTGATTAGATTTTCTCGATGGTTTGACGTTCGTACATCGACATCGAGGGTTGGTTTGACTATTCCTGCATGCGTGGGCGATAGGTTTGGACTTATGCGTGATACGCGTGCCGATTTGGTTTTCTTATGACGTTTCGATTTCGAATTGGATTTTTATGCGATACGGTGCGTTATGATATGTAGGTACCCCAGGTTGACTTCGAGACGACAAGCAAGCGCGTGGCGACGTCGGCACCGGCGAGCGAGGTTCAGGTGAGTAGATTTATATCTACGGGGAGAAGTCGGGTGGATGGCATATAGCACCCCCGCAGTCCGTGGTGGTGTATACGGATGCGTATACACACCAACTTTTATTATATGTTATTTGGGATTAATAACGGTGCTTAGGATGGATATTAGTGTGTTGGATTATTTTAGCATTGCGAACCCTAGGGTAGTGTTGCACTACACATACACACATACATACTTGCATACATTCCTATTGATATGTGCTCATGGGAGTCATTATAGCTATGTGTTCACATGGGTATGGGACTATGTGTTCACATACGGATTGAGGATGATACTTGGGATTGAACTGAGTCGATGAGATTCGATTTGAGGCCGTGAGATCGGTGATATAGCAGGGTTCGTATCTTAGATACGACATGACGTTGTAGCGGGTCCTTGACGTAGTGTTTCACACACGTCCATGCTTACGTAGGCGGTATCAGTATGGTACTAGACGTAGATCAGCACCCCGATCATGATATTTGATAAAGAGGATACCAGGTGAATAGTATGATGAATGTGATATTGACCCGTACCCAGATTGGGATGCCGTACGACGAATTTACGTACGAGCTATATTGATGATTGATCCGCCTCTTGACTTGGGATGCCTGATTATAGATATGGTATCGGATATGATATTATTTAGGCGGGATCACCGACTATACATATACAGGTATGTATATGTATCGACTCAGATGATAGGCGGTTTCCTTACCTGTAGTTCAGCTTGTTAGTTCAGCCGTATAGTTTAGTGTAGTTGTTAGATTAGATTAGACTTCTTACCTATTTCAAAAACTAACGAATCGTGGGCATTTTTAAAGACAGCTCAAGGGAATCTACGGATATTTCAAAAACGACGTATCTTTTCATAAAAACATCGTAGCCCCTATTTTCAAAACCCCATGATTCGTGTTATTTCAAAAGGCACCATTCCTAGGACTTATATTAGATTATTGCAGATTAGTTATCGTTGTGTCTAGTATTCAGCTCCCGCACATTATTGCTGTTCGCTCTGCCTCGCATATTTATTTTTGCTGCATATTCCATTATTGATATCATGCTGTTAGGACACCAGCACCATTACCGATGATGCGTATGTACCACGTACACCTACTTGCCGGCTCACACACATCTTCATCGGTAATTGCCATGTCACGTACACTTTAGAGAATATAATTGCTTGACTTAGATTGTTAGCTGGTAGTTTTGACATGATATTAGTGTACTTCCCTTATATGCCATATTAGACATTGTAGTTATTATCTACCACTTCATGCATACTGTTATTCAGTTGTTCATGCCTAGTTCATTATCATTGACATATGCACTTGTGATGATTTCTTGAGATTTATGATATTTCTGGATTTCGGGGAAAGCCGCAAAATTTACAACTTATGATCTTTTAAAATATAAAATGTTGCGGTTTTCTAGTGATGTAAAGTGTCGTCCACCATGAGTTTGCTGTGGTTTTGGAGATCCGTGTCGAGGAGTGGAGGAACCGTCACGGGTACATGGTGGGCCCGGTATGGTACCCCGGGGCAAGAGGAATGTGGTGTTGACGTTGAGCCTGGCTGGGGAGCACTACCTACCGGTGATATTACCCGACGCGTCGGATATCCGGAGGATACCGTCGTGGTCTTGAGATGGATGTTAGGGGCCGGTCCGGACTGACGGCGCCCTAGATATTGAGCTTGAGACATTGATATTTCGAGACAGTGAGATTTATGTTTTGTGTCGATGCTAGACACTGTTGATACTGATTTCATTATGATACCTCAGTTTAAAAATACGAAGAAAATCTCACTAACTTATGAAAACAGTTTCTTCATTTACATGTATTCTGTTTCATGCATTCATACCTCATTCATATGATATATTGCTATCTGAGGCACTGACACGGGCACGTGAAATTATACTCGGGTTAGATATTACCCTAGTCATTGTTATAGGCTGCCTGTTATACTTATATTTGAGGATATATTATGATCATTGACCTAGGTTGCGTTATTTATGCGATTTCTGTGCGTAGATGTTTTTGTATTCACGAGTTGGCAACTCACCCCGGTTGTGCCCCAGTTTCTTGCAGATTTGCCGTACAGGTTTCATTACGGTTTGCGGGCTCAGTTTCATTCGGGTGATTTGCTAGTAGGTGGGTTTACTTGTATCATACCCCCATTATATATCTTGTATATCATTATTCTGTTGTATCTAGAAGTTCCATCAACCAAACATGTATCTATTGAGATAGAGACCAGTGTTGTTTACTCTTTCGACCTTAGAGTCGCTCGTTATATTTCTGGTGGTTTTGAGTTCCCTTTTGAGTTTTTGATCCTCGCCGTTGGCGTTGTATATTATATCGCTTGTGTGGTTGTGACCGTCGATTGACGAAGAGCTAGCTCCCGCTTGGGGATGCCTTTTTCTTGATTTCGTATACTATTCATGTTGTATCCCGTTTGGGGGCCAGTATTTACAAAGGAGACTCTGCCGAAATTTTCAGTAAAATTTTGATGTTCTTAAAACCGCATAATTCGGCTCATGCTATTAAAACTACTTGTTTTAAATTGGTTTTCCTGCACTCTACTACTTTTCTTGGTTTGGATTTCTGGGTTTTCGGTTTACTTAGATTACTTACGCCTCGAGACGTTCGTAGTTTAAGTGCCGGTCATGTTCCGTACTTTCGGGTCATGACATATACGGGTGCTCAGTAGAGACTGGGTACACTGGACGGACTCGCCGAGAACTCCCAGATGGTATTATACCTCACGTCAGATGGCAGTTCTCTGGTGACACTGGTACAGGTTAGTCTGTAGACCCGAGATCGTCATAGAGTCTTGTGTGGTTCCCACTGTGCTTTGATTTCCATCTTACCACGTCCAAGAGGGCATGCAAAACGGTGGCTTTTAGGTACAGTCCCGAGTCACATGGAGGCAATGAGCGATAGGAGGGGATTCGTTTCTCCCGGTATAGGGAGTTGATGTTGCGCTGTGTGCGATTGGCTATAACAGGAAATCCCTGGCCAGGGTTGCTGAGATTTACTGGTAAGTGTTACCAGTAGTTTCTTGAATTGTTATAGACCTCATATCGACACGACTTATCAAGCTATTGGGGTCTGACGTTTACCACCCCTAGGGGAGATATGCGACATATCAGACGGACAGACCGGACTGTACGGTAGTGTTACTGGTTGGATTCACTGGAGTGTGAGCGGGCTTGCTCGTCGATCTTCTGATCGCTCAATACCCGGGTGGCCGTTTTTTTTAGCAGACCGCTTGCGGCTTGTGGATGTTTGATATGATCATCATCCGCTGCCGGCGTATTGACGAGTCTTTAGAGTCCTACACAGAGGTTTCCTGGCTCAAGCGAAACGAAATAGGAGCGCATATGAGATATGTGCGGGACCGAGAATAATGCGTGTATGTGATACCGTATTCTATTCTCGCGATGAATGTATCGAATGGTTGTATGCGATATAACCTAGTTATCGAATCAAGTATTGATTCGATAAGCCGATACATTGAATACTAGTCGGTTGTGTGCGACATGACCGGATCATTGAATCAAGTGTTGATTTAATGATTTAATGCATAATTATATATTTGATATATTACTTTGCACTAACTAGTATTGGTTCACTTTAAACGGATTTTCTCACTTGGTTTGTGCACATTGTATATGTGATATACTTTTGTACACATGATTGTATCATGTTTGATGATGCATGCTTTTTGGTTAAGTGTAAAGAATTAAACCATGGTTAAGTTGGAAATTAGGGTTTTGTTTTATCCATTATTTATTCATTTATTTATTTTGGAAAAATATTAAGCATAAAGAAATGAAATGGTGGCTAATTTTGGACTTGCATGTTGAAGCTTCATGAAGCTTTGACTTAGTCACCATTTTGTCTCATGCTTAACCCTAACCACTCCACTCAAACCTAGTTGATTCTCTACACTTCACCATGGTTAGATTATGATAAGCATTCCTTTTATTTTCTATTTTGGAATTAACTTATCATAACAATATTCATCTTCTTCATCTTCTTCTTCCTTGAAGAAGCTTGCTTCATCAATGGTGATTGATGAAAACAAGTGAGAAATCCAATTCTAAAGTCTACCCACTTCCTATTTCTTCATCCTCTACCTCTTGCCAAGTAGTAGAGTGTGTTTTCTTCACAAGTTTCTTGACTTGGTGAAGTGAGAGCTTGATCTAGTGATGCCTCGACGTAGATCATCTTCGGCATCGTCGTCGATGACCTAGCCCGTCCATTCTCCGATGAAGCCGACTCTAGATCCCGGGATCCGTTTTGGACAGCGAGGAGACATCATCACGGAGCCGTGGAGGTGGAGGACCGGATCTACAAAGGTTGTATTTCCGTTTCTTTGTAGTTAAGTTGTTAACTATTTTCTTTTTCGCCTAGATTTCTAGCCAACGATCCGTATTAGGATTTCTCGGCACCTAGATTTTTTGAAATTGGCATGGTTGATGCCTTGTGAGACCTCTTGAGAGTGCCTAGGAACCCTACAGTGGTATCAGAGCCTAGCTAGAGCCTTAGGCGAAGTCCAGACGGAGTTTGAAAGCCGGACGAACCGAAAATCTTACCCCAAAATAGCTCTCTGGACATTTTCTAAAATCGTGGTTTTTTCTATATTAAAAATATTCAGAAAACTCAGCAGGAATATCTAAGGATTACTGAAAAATTCGAGCGCCTAGTTCCTTAATATCGCCGCGGATCCGCGGCATGAGCATGCTCATGCGGCGGTTCCGCGACCACTTTGGCTTTTTGTGCATCGAATTTTGCACCTTAATTCTTAGTTCCCAGTGGTGCTTTTTCTGGGAATTTTTAATATGTTTTCCAGTTTTGAATTTTCTGGGTTGTTTTGGGGATTCGAATGTTCGACCGGATTATCAAATTTTTTCTGTGTGGCTTTCCGGATAATTTTTTGAATATGTTAAAAAGTTCGACCGGATATAAATACCCAATTTTTCCCCTGTCGGGAAATTTCCAAGTGTTGGATTTTTCCATAGTTTAACGACGTTCTAAGTAGTGCAAGTAACGCGATGGACCCTCTAGAAGACAACAAACCTTAACTCGATTATGTGACCGTCTTGAACTGCCCTTTGAACCTTCGGGTTTGGGGCAGTACGGCGTGCCACATCTGAGGCGTTGGCTTGACCCTTCTACGGCTGGACCGTTGGTACTGAGGCACGAACTGAATGTTGTTAGACTTATTTCATGTGTTGATCTGTATTGGGAAAACTTGGGTGTTCGATTGTTCGATCGGAAAGTTTGACATTTTCTATTTATCCGGAATGGGATACAATAATTGGAATTCACAATAAGTTATGAGATAACTAAATGAATGTTATAAACATAGCAGTTTAGTCTCACTTGATCGGTTGCTACGGAATTTTGATGTGATCAAAAGTCCGTCGCAATCACGTAGCGTACGCGGATACTCACCGGGTAAACTTAATAGACGGCCTCACTCCATAGCCCCGACCAAGTGACTGTAGGAGAACCCCATCGCCGAAAGCATCCGTTCGGGTGCTCGCGGTAGCGGTGTTCCTCCTTGGTGCACTTCGTCGACGATATCGGGGGTGCGGCCGTCTACTGAAGTTTGCGACGAGCATTCGATCAGGATGTCGGGAATCTTGTTGAATTGCCCGACTTGATATTGAAAAGTGTTTTCGATAATGAGACTAAAATGCGGGGTTTATAATTGTTAGGCATGCGATGTCTAAGTAATTCATTTGGTCAGGCATGCGATGTCTGAGGAGGTTGCGGATTCCAACTATTATAGTTTTACACTTTCTTTTCTGTGACCGTAAGTGTAATATGTGATATCGCCGGTTTTGTTGCTATATGTCAACGACAATTGGGATGCACATATTTACTTACGTTGATGACATGTGATGTTATGTGTTGCTGGATATGTTATATTGGATCGTCGTGTTTGAATAGCCGGGTTTTTTTTATGTGAGATGAGTGTTTTCATTTTCATTCATGTAAAAACTTGTATGTAATATTCTTTTATTGGGGCACTTCCAGGTTGCGGAAGATGTCACCGTTTGTATATTATTTACTTTTCCGCACTAGGATAGACCCAAGGAGGAGGGCACAAGTAACCGGGTTCTGGAGTCCAGTGGGAGACCAACTCGAGGAGTCGAGTCCGGGTCTCCTAACTCCAGAATTGGTAGGGTTGCTTGCCGCTCTCGTAGGGGTCTTGGGGTGTGGGTTTGGCTATTCATCACGACCGTGGAATCCGTGTTTTATACTGGCTCGTATTGAAAACACGGACGTCCTAGTATATCCAATATTTCATATGTTTCTTCTGCTGCGATATCTGTGATGTGATCATGTGATGTTCTGTGATAGATACATTATATAGTACATATGATATATTATATAGGCGTTACTTATGTTTTACACCCGCGCTAGCCCGGCCCCGCTCTGCCGTTAGTTACCTAACCTAACGGTGCACGAGGGGACATCGAGGCGAATGCAGATGGCATAAGTGTACGTCGTATTTATCTGTGATGTTTAGGTACTTAAATGATTGGACTTCATTAATGTGATTAATGAAATAAAAGAAACCTAAGATGTTGTAGAATCGAATTTCAAAAATAAAACAGGTAGCTACAGTTCTTGCTTTGCACAGCGGTATATATGATATATCCTGCACCTTATTCGATGAGGAAAGGACCGAGATCCCTTCACCGGGAGTGACTCCTTTAGCAATAACTGGCAGATGCTACACACTCGGTTTGTTTTTGATTGCTTTTTAAGAGTTTTTGCTTTGCACAACGGTATATGTGATATATCCTGCACCTCATTCGACGAGGAAAGGACCGACGATCCCTTCACCGGGAGTGACTCCTTTAGCAAAACTAGAAAAGCCTCAAAAACACTCCATTTCAAAATTCATTCGATCCTACAACAATATCAAGTTCATTACGCAATAGGTTTTCAGAAAAACCTGTCGTAGCTCTCCGTCATTTCAGATAAGTGCTAGTTAGTATTCGTGCTATGTTTGTTGGCCTGCGTCAAGGCGTAGTGTGCGGTAGCTAACTAGTATTTATCTGCTTATGCATATGATGCAGATTGGATTAGGGTAGTCGTGCGACTTTGTTGGCCTGCGTCAAGGGTCGTGCGGGTGGGTTTAATTCAATCAGGAAATGACGGGTTGAACTTGACTAGCGCACTATGGTTTGTTGGCCTGCGTCAAGGTCATAGGACGCTAGGGGCAGAATTATCGGGAATTTCAAGTGTTGAAATTTGCAATGAGATTGCATACCTTCTATGAGAGTTACTCCTGGGAGAGTTTTATACATTACAATTAGCCGATCAAGTAGGTGTCTAGAAAGGTGTCAACGGGGTTACGCCTCTGGGAAAATGAGGTTTACATTAATTAGGTTCGTCCGGATAATTTTTAGAAACTGTTAAAAAGTTCGAACGGATATCAATAACTCACTTTTTCCCCGGTCGGAAAATTTTTCAAAAGTTGGATTTTTTCTCGTGTTTAAGAACGTTCTAAGTCGTGCAAGTAACGCGGTGGGCCTTCTAGAAGACAACAAACCTTAACTCGATTATGTGATCGTCTTGAACTGCCTTTTGAATCTTAGGGTTTGGGGCAGTACGGCGTGCCACATGTGAGGCGTTGGCTTGACCCTTCTACGGCTGGACCATTGGTACTGTGGCATATGATAGATGTTTTTAAACTGATTTCAAGTGTTGAGATAAATTGGGGAAATCTTGGGTGTTTGATTATTCGATCGGAAAGTTTAACATTGTCTATTTATCTGGAATGTGATACAATATTTGGAATCCACAGGTAGTTATGAGATAGCTAATTTGAATGTTATAAATTTAGCAGTTCAGTCTCAAATTGATCGGTTGCCACGGAATTTTGATGTGATCAAAATTCCGTCGCAATCACGTAGCGTACGCGGATACTCGCCGGGTAAACTTAACAGACAGCCACGCTCCATAGCCCCGAACAAGTGACTGTAGGAGAACCCCGTCGCCAAAAGCATCCGTTCGGGTGCTCACGGCAGCGGTGTTCCGCCTTAGTGCACTTCGTCGACGGCATCTGGGAGTTCGTCCGTCTACTAAAGTTTGCGACGAGCATTCGATCAGGATGTCGGGAGTCTTGTTGAATTGCCCGACTTGATATTGAAAAGCGTTTTCGATAATGAGACTAAAATGTGGGGTTTATAATTGTTAGGCATGCGATGTCTAAGGAATTCATTTGGTTAGGCATGCGATGTCTAAAGAGGCTGCGGATTCCAACTGTTGTAGTTTTACACTTTCTTTTCTGTGACCGTAAGCATAGTATGTGGTGTATCGCCGGCTTCGTTGCTATACATCAACGACAATCGGGATACACATACTTGCTTACGTTGATGATATGAGATATTATGTGTTGCTGGATATGTTATATTGGATCGTCGCGTTTTGAATAGCCGGGGTTTTTTATGTGAGATGAGTGTTTTTCATTTTCATTCATGTAAAAAATTTGTATGTAATATTCTTTTATTGGGCACTTCCAGGTTGCGGAAGATGTCACCGTTGGTGTATATTATTTACTTTTCCGCATTAGGATAGACCCAAGGCGGGGAGCACAAGTAACCGGGTTCTAGGGTCCAGTGGGAGACCATCTCGAGGAGTCGAGACCGGGTCTCCTAACCCTAGAATTGGCAGTGTTGCTTGCCGCTCTCGTAGGGGTCTAGGGATGTGGGTTTGGCTATTCATCACGACCGCGGAATCCGTGTTTTATACAGGCTCGTACTAAAACACGGACGTCCTAGTATATCCAATATTTCATATATGTTCTTCTGCTGCAATGTTCTGTGATGAGATCATATTACTGCCTGAGACGAATGTTTATATTATATATATGAGATATATGTTATATTGCAGATTTCGTTACATATCTGATTCTTGTGAAGCACAATAAAAATGGGACTTCATTAATGAGATTAATGAAACTAAAAGAAACCTAAGATGTTGTAGAAACTTGTTTAAAAAAAAAACTGGTAGCTCTAGTTCTTGCTTTGCATAGCGGTGTTCCTTGTAGAATATCCAGCACCTTATTCGATAAGGAAAGAGCCGAGATCCCTTCACGGGGAGTGACCTCTTTAGTGAAACTAGCAGATGCTACAAACTCGGTTTGTCTTTTGATTGCTTCTACAGTTCTTGCTTTGCATAGTGGTATTTGTGAAATATCCTGCACCTTATTCGATGAGGAAAGGGCCGACGATCCCTTCACCGGGAGTGACCCCTTTAGCAAAACTAGAAAAGCCTCAAAAACACTCCATTTAAAATCACTCGATTCTACAACGATATCAAGTTCATTACGCAAAGGGTTTTCTTAAAAACCTGTCGTAGCCCTCCGTCACTTCAGATATGTACTAGTTAGTATTCGTGCCGCGGTAGTTTGGCCTTCGTCAAGACGTAGTGTTCGGTAGCTAACTAATGCTTATCTGCTAGCATACGATGCGATTGGATTAGGGTATTCGTACGGCGTAGTTTGGCCATCATCAAGGGTCGTGCGGGTGGGTTTAATTCAATCAAGAAATGCACGGGTTGAACTTGACTAGCGGACTATGGGTAGTTTGGCCTTCATCAAGGTCATAGAACGCTAGGGGCAAAATATTATCGGGAATTTCAAGTGTTGAAATTTGCAATGAGATTGCATACCTTCTATGAGATATTTGGATCCCGATACCCGCTGTGAGTAAGAGTTACTCCTGAGAGAGTTTTACACATTACAATTAGCCGATCAAGTAGGTGTCTAGAAAGGTGTTAACGGGGTTATGCCTCTGGGAAAACGAGGTTTACTTTAATTAGGTTCGTGCGAAAGTACGGGGGACATCCCTCAAAGTACCGACACTGGCCTGGCTGAAAGATTGTAGCGTGTAATTAATCCCGGCTAGTCTTTCCTTTTAGGTTTGAAGGAAGATTTGATTCAAACAGTGGGAGACATCCTGATTAGATATATAGATAACCAATCTAATCTTGCAAGAGCATACGCTGAGTGTTTTCTTCTCTCTCTCTTTAGGTAGCGACTATATCACGCCTTAATCAAGATAACAAAACGGATATATTGACCGAACCCGCTTGTTATACTGAGCTGGGGAACGTTGGTCCCGCTCCAACTTATAATTGTTATAAGACAGAGCAGGAAATTGGGGAATACCAGATTTTCCATGCCGCCCAAACGAAGAAAGTGCATGTTGATGCATCATCTTCGGGTGTGTTCATTACATAGAACTGTTTCTCAGTATCCTTTATGTCCTGGGTATGAAATACCGGATCAGGATCCCGCATATGTTACATGGGCTACAGATAGGTAGAGAACTGAGAACGGGTGATAAGTTTCATGAGACAGAAAATGGTGCAAGTGTTGCAGCCAAGTCTGTTGGTCACTATCACCCTGTATTACCAGAATACATTGATTCTGAACAAATGTTATTAGATACCGAACCTGATATACAACATCATATCAGTCTCTTTATTAGTAAAGAAGGATATAATTTTGTATTGTTGGATAATGTTTTGAACATTTCCTATATCAAGAGTTGATCGGTTCAGGCACGTTATCTAAAAGCGTTGACGTTCTAAATCAAACTACAGTTCTTAGTATACAGAACACACGCAAGAGGAATAGTTTAGAAATGAACGAATCCTTCTTGAGGTATTGTAGACTAGGTTATATCAATGCGACCCGATTAGCCAAGTTATATTTAGATGCATATTTAAATTAGTTTAAATTTATATCTTATGAAACTTGCCGGTCATGTCACAAAGATAAGATGACCATAGCTCTGTTTATTGGAAACAGAGAAAGAGTTAGTGAACTCTTGGGATTGATACATGCTGATGTATGAAAGTTTCCTGTCTACATATGCCAAGACCGGTTCTTTGTACTTCATTAAATTCTCTGATGATCTCTCAAGATTCAGACATATGTTCCTGTTGAAACACAAGTCCGAACCTTTTGAGATATTCACAGAATATAAGTTAGAAGTAGAGAACCAAAAAAACGGGTATAAGTATTATGTCCTTTGATGAGATCAAGGAGGAGAATACTTGAGCACGGAAATCCTGGACTATTCTAAAGGAGAATGAGATTCTCTCTCAGCATTACTCCTCCGTATACACCATAGCACGATGGTATATCGGGGCGGAGCAATAATACCCTATGTGATATGGTGTGCTCTATGATGAGTACTACTGAGTTTCCTATTTCCTTTTGGGAGTTATGCGCTTTAGAAGCTGCATACCTATTGAATAGGGTTCAAATCAAATCAGTTGCCTGCCACTTCATATGTGATATGAAATGGGAAGAGCCCATATCTTAAGTTTGTTAAGATTTGGGGTTGTCCGGCCTATGTCTAAATGCAAAATCCGGACAAGCTCGAGGCAAGGTCTGTTATGCAGAACTGGAAATGTTCCAGCTATACAAACTGCAGCTGATGATTTGGTAGAACCAAAGGATTCAATAGTTTCCAATGAACCTCAGCCTCTCCGCCGATCTAGTAGGGTTCCTCACCCACCTGAGAGATGCTTCGGTTTCTCTATGACAGTGGGAGCGAGGATTGCATCATGAGATGATGACCCAACTAGTTTCGAGCTGGCCATCAGGAGTAGGACTCTGTAAGAATGGCTGGATGCTTAGCGATCTGAGATGGAATCCTTATACACCAACAAAGTATGGACTTTGGTTGCTTTATCTGAAGGGTTAAATCCCCATCAGGAGCAAGTATATCTTGAGAAGATTACTTGGTGTACATGGAAAAGTTGAGACTTTCAAAGCTATGCTTAAGTCTATCCAGATCCTACTTGCCACGGTTACATACCATGACTACGATATCTGGTGGTTGGGTGTCATGACTGCTTTTCTAAATGATGTTTTAGAAAAGAGCGTCTATAAGTACACAGCCAGAGGGCTTCGTAGACAGTGGGAGCAGCGGAAACGTGTGCAAGTTGTTTTATGTGATAAAACAGGCATCGCGGAGTTGGAACATCTGTTTTGATGTGGTAGTCAAAGAGTTTGACTTCATCAAAATGGTAGATGAACCTTGTATATACAAAAAGTTAGTAGGGAGTATGGTGGTGATCCTCGTAGAGTACGTGGATGACATACTGTTGATAGGGAAGGAGTTTCCTTTGCTACGCTCGGTCAATCTCCGCTTATCACAAGGATTCTCCATATAGGATCAAAATGATACCTCCTAAATCCTGGGTTTTGGATCTATGAGATAGATCTAATTGGATGTTAGAATTCTCACTAGTTGTAGTGAGATGGTATCGATCGATCCTGGGGAGAATCATTGGAAAGGTTCCAGGGTGATAAGGACGACTGAATGTCAGTCGCAGGCATTGTCTTTACCCTCAATGGAGGGACGGTATGTTGGAAGAGTTCCAAGCTAGATACCGTGACATACTAGACGATTAAAGGCAAGATACATCGTTACCAAGGATACTACCAAAGAGGCAGTCTGGATATATATATAAGTTCATGAGATGAACTTCGTTCCTACCATTGTGTGACAATGGAGTTGTGGCTTTAGCCAAGGAAACCCCGTCCCATCAGAAATCAAGATATAATTCTTAGGCAGGATCACCTGATCATGGAGATGGTTGATCTCCAGGGAGATCAAGGTTAGGAGAGTAGACACAGAGGACAACAGCGCGGATCCACTCACAAAGGCCTTTTTCCTAGTAGAGACTTTTATGGGATGGTTGAGTATGAGATACTTCAACCACAACTAATTGTTGGGTATGTGATACCACAACAGATGGCCCTAGTGCAAGTGGGAGATTGTTAGTTATATGTATGCCCTAGAGGCCATTACTGTATATACGATGTATATTGTAATGGATGCTTGGACATATATAGGGAGGACTTTCTTGCTCGACATGATAGTATGCTATCTGGTTGTACTTTATCTTAACATGTAATCTGATTGTCTCTATATTACATGTTGATAAAGCCCTTAGGATATATACTCGACTACTGGGACTATGATGAGATCATACTAGTGGAGCCACGGTAGTCGACGAGTACATCCTATAACTGTTCCTAGTCGAGGGTGTATCGAGACAGGGCATCGATACACCAGAGTAGACTAGCGTATATGCATCTTGACCCATATGATGGGCGATGGATGATCCCATATCCATCGGTGTTTGACATCAAGGATGGTGTACGGGTGCTCAGTGTAGACTGGGTACACTGGACAGACTCGCCGAGAACTCCCAAATGGTATTATACCTCACGTCAGATGGCAGTTCTCCGGTGACACTGGTACAGAGTAGTCTGTTGACCCGAGATCGTCATAGAGTCTTGTGTGATTCTCACTGTGCTTTGATTTCCATCATACCACGTCCAAGAGGGCGTGCAAAAAGGTGGCTTTTGGGTATAGTCCCGAATCACATGGAGGCAATGAGCGATAGGAGGGGATTCGTTTCTCCCGGTATAGGGAGTTGATGTTGTGCTGTGTTCAATTGGCTATAACCGGAAATCCCTGGCCAGGGTTGCTGAGATTTACTGGTAAGTGTTATCAGTAGTTTCTCGAACTGTTATAGACCTTATATCGACACGACTTATCAAGCTACTGGGGTCTGACGTTTACCACCCCTAGGCAAGATATGCGACATATCAGGCGACGAGACCGGACAGTACGGGAGTGTTACTGTTTGGATTCACAGGAGAAGTTACAGGCTTTCTTGTTGATCTTCTGAGCGCTCAATACCTGGGTGGTTGTTACGTTTAGCTGACCGCTTGCAGTTTGTGGGTGTTTGATATGATCATCACCTACTGCCGGCGTATTGACGATTCTTTAGAGTCCTACACAGAGCTTTCTTGACTCAGGCAAAACGGAGTAGGGGCACGTATGTGATATGTGCGGGACCGAGGATAATGCGATATGAGATACCATATTCTATTCTCACGATATTTGATATCAGCCGGGTCATCGGATCAAGTGTTGATTCGATGAATCGGTACGGATAAATATTAGTTGGTTATATGCGATATAGCCGGATTGTCGGATCAAGTGTTGATTCGATAATTTAATGTATAATAATATATATGATATATTAAATTACATTAGCTCACTAAGAGATTCTTTTTCTCCCTCGGGTAATACATTGATATATATGCGATATATGTTAATTGTATTATTTTATTTTGTTACGATAAATATTATATATGTGATATATAATATTGTGACATGATATGATAACTAATGCAACATGTTTAGTGGAGTTTAAACATGATTAGGGTTTGGATTAGGGTTAAGACTTCTAGTAGATTCTAGAAGGTTTCATTTTATCATGATAAAGATATTTGTGTTGATATTTATCTATGACTCATATTTAACCCAACCCAAACCCTAGCCCTTGGTTAATTCTCTACAATGGTTAAGTCAACCATGGTTGCATTATTTATCATATTAATCCTTTCATTATTCATCACAAATAAAAAATGTATCACTATTCTTCTTCTTCCTCCTCCTTTTGCAAAGCTTTCTTGCTTTTTATTTGTGATGAAAAATATGTGAGAAAATTAAAACAAAAGAGAGCAAAAATCCTTCTTCATCATCCTCATCTATCCTTGCCATTTAGATGAGGGTGTTCACTTCATATTATGAGTGTTAGCTTGTGTTAACGAAACTTCAAGGTAGATCATCTTTGTATCGAAGATCGGAAGCAAGACTGCATCTTTCTCTTCGTAGAACCTCTCGAGAGTCCGAAGCACGATGATTGCAGCGAAGGGACTTCAACACGGAGCTTTAGAAGTGAAGGACCGGATCTACAAAGGTTGTAATCCCTCTCACTTAGTGTTAAAGTGTTTAACATGTTCGTTTTCGCCTAAACCCTACTTTAAACATCCGATTTCGGGTTGTTCGACACGGCTAATTTTTTAATCGGGCATGGTTGATGCCTCGTAGACCCTTGTACGCGTGCCTAGCAACCCTACACACACAACCCTTTATAGACGCTATATTGTTTATCATACTTGACATCTAGCTTATCGGTATACCTATAGTGCATCTTACCATTAGTGATAGGTACATCTACACCTTGCGATACAGCTACAGGTATATCTTGCACATATTTTTCTTATACCCAGGAGGGGTATACGACATCTTTTACTTATAGGTAGATACCTATACTTAGCTGTACCTTATTGATTTCGCATACATCTGGTTTCAGCTACATATTTTCATTTATATGCTCGCATTTCAGATATATCGTATATATGTATTCCTGGATTTGCGCATTCTTATTTTGATTTCACATGATGATTTCTGGATTTGGGAACCGCGGGAGTTCATGAAATTATGCATACATTGAAAAACCCGGTTTCCTTGATATGATATTTGCGCAGCCACCATGAGATTTATCGGTTCTGATTATATACTCCATACGAGGTGTTGTTGCCGTATGAGGGTACATGGTGGGGCCCGGTATGGTTCCCCTCGGCAAGAAGATCGATGGACTTTGCCGATTGAGCCTGGAGGCGGGCGAATAGCTACCGGTGACAGTACCCATGACTCGGCGGGGGATCACGGAGACACCGCTGGGAGTCATGTACGCATGCATACGTCGAAAGGCGAGGGTCAGAGCTAGGCACTCGTGCTTTCGGGATAGCGTATGATACGTGATCAGGATTTCTGTGTCGATGCTTGGAACATGGTTTTCATGATATTTCTTTAACACCTTTGTATATATAACAGGGGATTTAGCCGTTGTTATATATACCTTTACACCAATAGTAGTGGAATGGGACGCTAATATATGTGTATCGCCCCCATCATATTTATTCCTGCAAACATATATTTAGGATGCTAGAATCTTACTTGAGATGTGATTTGGGATATTAGGTGATTCATTGAGATTGGATATTGGATATGAAAGAGATTGTTGATTTGTACATTCGAGATATAGGAGAGCTATTCGATATTATACATTGAGGAGATATGACACTTATATGATGTGAGAGCCCAGTTTGGGGGCTGATTTGAGGAATTGTGGATTTGAGTGTCTTGATGGATTGTGATCCTACCACGATATCAGGTTCCGTGGAAATGACATATTCCACCCCCTACCTCACACTTATCTACCTTATGCACAGTTTCACATATTGGTAGTACCTGTTAGTGTACCCTTATGATAGTTGCATATCTACATTCTCATATCCCTATTGCATGGTTATTGCATACTATTGTCATGTTACTATTGCTTCACATATTGATTGTACCTGCTAGTGTACTTTCCATTGTTCAGCATTTGCATGACATGTTATTACTGTAATCGCATATCTTAGATTCATGCTGTACGTACATTCCTGCGATTACCTGCATATGTTATCTACTATTCACGAGTTGGCAACTCACCCCCGTTGTGCCACAGGTGTTTCAGGTTGTTCCCCAGAGTAGTCGAGGCAGGCTATTCAGCTATTCACCTATCATCTTTTGCTACAGATACCGCATCGGCTCACAGTATACTATCTTGCTTAGGTGGGTTGGATGATTATGTGTATTTTATATTGTACATTCGTTGTATCTTGTACTCTCCATCTACTAGTATGTTGTTGACTTTGAGACTCGGTGAGAACGATATTGTATATTATTTGTGGATTTGTTGTCTTTTATATACAGTTTCCTTTCTATTGTCTCTTATTTTTTCGCTACGACGTCGTATATTTGTGATGTGATTGTTTTCCGCCTTTAGGCCACTTTTTACAAAAGGGGTGTTGCTAAAATTTTAAAGAAAGAAAGTAGGACTTTTAAAGAATTTGGGTTGCGATTTCAAATGTTTTCAAAAACTTATATTATCTTTTCCGTATTTTCTTGGTTTAGATTTCTGTGTTTTGGCTTTCTTTTACTGCGTTACATCTTCAGGCGTTGCGTAGTATTAGGGCCGTCACGTGCCAATTTCGGGTCATGACAGAAGGACTCGGATCGTTCGGTATAACTCTTCTGCACACTTTGTAGTTTGTTAGTTTAGCTTTAATGGCAGATCCGGGTTATGGTACACGATAGCGCCAGTTGTAAAAAGTTTTTGTTCCGCATTTGGCGTCTGTTAGACGGCCGGGGCGCTACCGTGGACTTACAGTGGTATCAGAGCCTCACCATTAAGCTATACTAACTTGTGCTAACACGTTTAAAATATCCATCGAACGGATTTCGCCAAACTATAATTTTCAGCACACAAGTTTCTGTCGATTTTTTTAAGGGCCTAAAAATAATTTTACATATCACAGAAAAGCGTGCAGGGTTTTTTAAGCACACTGGAAAAATTTGGACACGTGTTCCCACAAGATCACCGCGGATCCGCGGTTAAACCTAGGGTTTGACCGCGGAACCGCGGCGCTTTTGAGGGAACAGTGCATCAATTTTTCCCAGTAGGCTTTATTTGGAAATTGTGGGTTTTTGGTATATTCTTTTGGGCCCAGTTTTTATTACTGTACACCAGATGTGCGTGGGGCCCACTTCGGGAAATTTAGTCGATTGAAATTTTAAATTTGTTAGTATGCAGTATTTACATTATATCTCCGACCGGGAATATCATTTGATCGGTAAACCGCGTCTGATTGCTATAGTTCTTTTAGACGGGTTTGCGAACGTGACTTTCGCGTTAATGTTCTGTGTTGTGCTGTGATGTTGCGGATTTGTCGTGGTGGATAGCAGGATGCAATGATAGTGCAGTTTGGATTTATTTGTATATTTGATATTGCGGGGCGAGCGTCCAACATGTGGACTGCCGTCATTGCCTGTTTGTATAATATTCTTTTGGGGCACGACCAGGTTGAGGTCGATGTACCTGTTGTATATATTTTTATTTCTGTACTAGGTTTATCCCGCGAAGTGCACGGATAGCCGGGTTCTGGAGGGCAACGGGTCCGTATCTCATGGCTTTGAGAGGCAGAGGGACCTCACTCTAGAATTGGCAGACTATTCGCCACACTCATAGGGGGTACAGGTTGATCCAAGGAGGGGTGCTCAATTTACCAGATTCCGTGAAGTGCCGGGTGTTCCATTCACTATGCTGTGGGGACTACCTCGCTTCAGGTTTTGGCGGGTAACTTGCCGCACCCGTAGGGGTCTAGGTTTCATTGCATAGGCTATCCACACGACCAGGGGAACGTCGGGTTTCAGCAGCGGCTCTGTGAAACCCGGGGATTCCAGATTATCTGTATTGTTCTGTGATGCTTATTACTTTTCTGTAATGTTGCATATTATCATGCCTGGAGCGATTATTGTATTTTGGTATATATACTATTAGATGTTGTATATGTTTTACACCCGCGCTAGTCCAGCCCCCGCTCAGTCGTTAGTTAAGTAACCTAACGGGTGATGACGGGACCCAGTGGCGAATACGAATGGCATATACGTACATTATATTTTCGTTCTTTTCTAGTGTGATTGATTGATGGGACTGCATTGATTCTTATCAATGCAAGGATAAAACAAACCTATATTTGATATTGTTGGAACAAATTTTAAAAGGTGTTATTACAAAGATGTTCACTTTTGTTTTGCATAGAGATATTCTGTTGGAATATCCTGCACCTCATTCGACGAGGCAAGGGCTGATATCCCTTCACCGGGAAAAACCCCTTGGGCAGAAGTTTACGTCAGGGTAGTAACTTTAATATAGTCGATTACAAGTTGCTTTGCATTGCGGTATTCAGATGGAATATTCTGCACCTCATTCCACGAGGAAAAAGCCGAGATCCCTTCACCGGGAGTGACCTCTTTAGCAAAGGTTTTCGCCACTATATTTTTATAAAAAGCTATCAGTTTCCTTCAACGAGATCAAGTTCATTACGTTAAAGGTTTTTCGCCAAAAACCAGTCGTAGCCCTCCGTCATTTCTTATGGATGGTCAGTAGTATTCAAGCTATGTATTTTGACCAACGCCAAGGCATAGTGTTTGGTAGCTACTGGGTATTCATCTGTTGCATAGATAGATGAGTTGGTTTGGGACAGTCATTCTGCCATTTTGGCCAACGTCAAGGGCATGTGCTGGTGGGTTCAAATTGACCTGGATAGTGACGGGTAGAACTTGGCATTTGACTTATGATATTTTGACCAACGCCAAGGTCATAAGAGCATGGGGCAAAAAATTACATCAGGAGTTTCAAATATACATGAAACTTGCCAGGCATGCGCATACCTTCTGGAGTGTGATAACTTGAGTGGCTTCCATCAAGTTATCATGCGATGATAGTTGGATCCCGATTCTCACTGATGAGTTGGTTTACTCTTCGGGTGATCCCGACTAATTCTTCTTTCTGGTTTGGAGGAGAATTTGAGATTACAGTGGGAGGTTTCCTGATTAGATAAAGTGATAACCATTCTGATCTAGGTTAGAGTGCACACAGAGTGTTTCCTTTCTCTCTCTCTTTGGCAATGACCTTTGACCGACCCTAGACTATGACTCAGTGACCAAAGTTGACCGAACTTTCTTAAAATACTAGCTTTTCGATTGTCCAAGTTGCATAAGTCATTGCCGCTCCTTCTTTTACCCTTTGCATTTCTCAGAACACCGCGTATCACTACGGATATCCACTTCCATTGGATAGATCCATCGTATGGTTATATACGAACTCGAAGGGACTTCTTCGAGGATGGATCCAGGTTCAGGAGAAACACAATTAGTTTATTCAGTTGTCGTTTATTATCACCTTCTCTCAGGTTGCGAGGGCTCCTTAGTTTAGGAGAGTACACCTATTACGCTTATTGGATAGTCTTATTCCAAACCATAGGCATGTGCCGAAAGGTAGGGAATAAAGAAAACCAATTAGCCTAAGTAGGGTGCACAGAAGGTAATATGTAAAGACAAAATAAAAGGGATTAGAAAGAGGGCAAAGTAAATTGCGACTGTTATCATTCACGACCAAACCGCGTACTTCATCGCTACTCCTATTTCACCTTTGCTTTTTCCCCAGTTCGGGAGAAATAGAATAAGGTATTATTCAGATTGTCTTTTATCATCAACTTCTCTTATATTGCGAGTACTCCTAGGATTAGGAGGGTACACCTATTATGCTTACTGGATAGTCTTCTTCCAAACCATAGGCTGGTGCCGAACGATCGGGAAGGAAGAAAACCACTTAACCTAACGATGGTGTACAGAAGGAAATGACTAAAGAGAAATAAAGGGATTTGGAGAGATGGCAAAGAAATATACGGTTACAGTCATTGGATTATGGAAGAGGCATTACTAAGAATACCAGAATACCCCTACGAAACATTTTCATGTTTCAGTTTCACTGTGCATTGTTAATTGTAAACTGATTTCCCGATTACATACTTACTCCAGGGTATGTATTTACCAGGTTTCATTCTCATATCTGTACAGTTTTACAGATAATGAGTGGGAGTAAGTTATTGGGAATTAGGAGATCATCCTCATTATATCGGAATTCGTTGTAATTGGTGATATTTGAGGAAATCGCCTGGGTACAGTTTTCAACCTACGATGCGCAGGTTTTTGAGTTATTAAACTCAGCGGACTTATACAGAGTATTGTATGTTGTCCAGTGTCCGTCAGGACAAAGGGGTAGGTCCTCGTACTATGATCTGTTTACTTATGACTTCTCTAGTTTTTAGACAAGTGTTTCGTAGAAATACAATGTCTAAGTTTTGAGAAGTTGCGGGTATAAGAATAATGTAGAGAACCAGGTATCACAAGTATCCGGATTCTTCAAAGAGATCGAAGATGTAGATTCTTGTGATAGGTATTCAGTTGATAGTAATGGTTTTGAGAAACTTGTTTTTCTTTCAGGTTACTCATAATTGGATGGATTCCTAAGTTGAGTAATGTTGATTAGACTTTTTTTCCATTAAGTTGTTATGCACTGGAGACAGATTGATGATTAGAATCTGGTTCCAATTAAATTAGTGCCTTTATTTCTATATTGTATATAGAATGGTTCATATCTTAACGATGTTAAGATAAGGGGAGTTGTCCAGCTTATGCTTAAAACCAGACACTGGATAACTCAAGGCACGTTTCTGTAATGGCTGTTTGTGGGTTGACCCTGGCTTTGACGAGGGTTGACATTTCTACCATTTGGAAGATCAATAGTGATATTGTTCTAGACTCGCCACAGTTTTAGTAAAATAGAATTTTTCAGAAAACAGTAGTGGGAGTATGGTAGAACTGGAAGTGATTCCAGAACCGCAAACGATTACGGAAAATTTAATAGGACCTATATATTAAATCAGTTTTGACATTCCAATAGCCACTCCGCAGATATGGTGGGTAACCTCAGACACCCGAAAGGTACTCAGGTAGCCTCAAGGATGGTGACAGGGAGGTTCTTGTTTACCCAGACTTGACAGTACTGTTGTTCCAGACTATGAGACCCGGCAAGAGGATAAGTATAACGTCGTTCTAAACATGCTTTAGAAGTGTACGTAGATATTATTCTGCCAGAGGGTTGTCGTAGTCAGTGGGAGCAGCGGAAGCATAGTGGGCAAGTAGCTTATGTCTATTTATAGACTTGAGCAAATATAGCGGAGATAAGATCATCTAATTTTGATGTGACAGTCATAGGTTTGACTTCATCAGAATAGGGAATGGATCTGTTAAGAAGGTAGTAGGGTATGATGTCCTGGTATTTGGATGACATACACAGAGTAGGAAGTAAAATTCCTATACCACAATCGGTTGTACTTTGGTCGTCACACAGTTGTTTCTTCAGAAAGGATATGGATGTAATATCAGACATTCTGGTTACTAGATCTACGGTTTTAGATCTAGATTTGGGTAGTTTCCCAATATGCGTACTTTGACAATATTCTAATAGTATTTTAGAATAGATGACTCCTGGCATGGTGGTGTACCTGCAAGTGATGGAGTCACCCTCTCTAAAAGGTGTCTTAGAGACTAAAGGAGAGAGGGAAGTGCATGATTGGCAGATCACTTGCTTAGGCAATTGAGTCAATCATGAGATGTCAAGTACCATACCAGATGTTATTTTTGCACTAGTTGCGATAAGTTTATATTAATCCAATCCTGGAGAAACATAAGAAAGCAGTTTTAGAACATGAGTGTATGTTTTAAGGATTTGATGACGGCAACCTCCATAGGGAGACGGTTATTATTCCAGGCTTCCAAGGTGACATGGATGACAGAGTGATTGTCACAGTTATAGTTTTCCCTCTGACGAGGGATAGTATTATGGACAGGTGGTCTAAGAGGATACTGTGGGAGGCATGGTGCTGGATACTGATTAGGTTCAGTTATCAAAACGGTCTAAGAAGTTTGGATTTGGAGTTCATTTATGAACTTGGTCCCATCAGATATCCAGACATATTCTAAGACAGGTATTACTCAATTCGGGAGATGGCTTTCTCCGCAAACTTGAGATTTAGAGAGACATAGAAAGAAACATCAGGGCGGATCCACTCACTGAGGCCATTTCTCGAACACAAGAGTTTTACAAACTAGCTTTGTGAAACTGATTAGTAGAGATGTTGGATGTTCGGTATCACACGGGCTGTGAGTATGCGACATCACAATAATTAGCCTTAAGTGCAAGTGGGAGATTGTTGGAGATAGTGCCCTCAAAGTCAATTATTGGATCGCAGGTACGTGATTGCAATGATTGCGGAAGGACCTATACCGATATGACAGTCTTGCTCGAGATGATAGTTTGGTATCTTGTTTGTCTTTATCATCGTATACATGCTTTAGTTCACTATTGCATGATGATAGAGCCCATAGGATTCTTGCTTGACTACCAGCAGTATGATGTCGATCATATACGTGGGAGCTGGGGTCTGTAAGCACATCCTTAAAGTGTCCCTAGTCGTGGGAGTTTCGAGATAGGGCATCGATACTCCAGAGTAGACTAGTGTATACAGTCGAGACCCCGATGAGGGGCGGTGGCCGGTCTCACAAGCCACTGGTGTCAGTTTGATCACCTAAGATGTATACAAGTGCTCATTGGGTTATGAGTACACCGGACAGGACTCGCCGGGACATGCTAGTTGGTATTATACATATCGTCAGATAGCAATTCCCTGGTGACATGTGTACAGGTTAGTTCATTGACCTGAGATCGTCATTTGTCTCATGTGAGTTCCTACTGTGCATAGATTACTACCCTACCACGCTCAAAGGAGTTGTGCAAACAGGTTTTAGTTGGGTACAGTCCCGAGCCACATTGGAGGCAAGTGAGAGGATCGGCAGGGGATTCGTCTCTCCCGGTATTGGGGGTGTGATCGCGTTGTGTCTAGGAGAGCCATTACACAAAGCCCTCGGCCGAGGCAGGAGATTTACTGGTAGGTACTCCAGCAGTATCTTAGGGTGTTCTGGGCTACTCTCTGACACGAATTAAACCGCTATTGGGAGTCTGACGTTACTAGCCCCCTAGGCCAGATATGCTACTCATAGACGAACGGACTGGACTGTATATACATTGTCACTGTCAGGCTCAGTAGGGTTTATAGATGAGTTCGCTCGTCAGCTTCCCTTCCAATCAATACATAGGCAAACCGTTACGTACAGCTTGCACCTCTGACGTGCTAGGGGTTATCCCAGTGTCGATGTGTTGATGAGTCATTAGAGTCCCCCACAGACACTTTCCCATGTTCGGGCGAAACGTTGTAGAGGCCGTATGGTGATATTGCAGGGTTCGGAAAAAGCACGTGCGTTTTCGCACGTGTCGTTTTTCGGGCAGATAATACTAGTCGGCTTTGGTTTTAGCCAGATCCGAGGATTATACTGTGTAGATATAATATCTTTGTCTCAGCTGCATTTGTATTCGGTCGTAATACAAATGCGGGTATGTTTATCCCATTACGGGGTTATCCTGAAATTCGTTTCAGGATCACTTTTGGAAGTTGCCAGTTTCCAGTTTTCTATCAGCCGTATTTGACATTTGGTTAAATGCGGATTTATCTTTTCTTTGGATAAGTGTGGATCGTTCTAGAAGTTTCTAGAAGAGGTGACTAGGATTGGTAAGGTGGCTTAGTGCATTAATGGAGCAATTAATTGCTTGATGACTAAGGGTTTTGGTTCAATGTATGCTTTGAATGGGTTCACACTAGGTGTTAAGATGACACATTCTCTTCATGAATGATCTTTGGCTTATGATCACCTCCCCCTCTCCTACACTCACCCCTCCTTCTCTATAAGTGGCTGGCCCCTCTTGGTGTGGGAATTATGGTTGTGGTTTTGGAAAAGATTATAGTTTGGAAGCATGGAAATTAGATATTGCCTCATTTCTCATTTCACCCGATTCCAAAAGGCAACTTCATTAACCGTTCGTCCATAGCCTTGGACGTAACGAGACAAAGTGTTCTACTTATTCTCTACTTCATCTTGGTCGTCTCTTTTAGCAAACTTGACGATCGAGTTGCCTCGGTTCAGAGGCGGGAGCCCGTTTAAAGATCCGTCGACGTGGTGCTACCTGGACGAGAAGACTGAAGATTCAGGAGATCGGAGCAGCCGCAACAAGCGTGGGATGATGGTTGAAGACCGAAGAACTCGGATCGTTCGGTATAACTCTTCTACCCACTTTGTAGTTTGTTAGTTTAGCTTTAATGGCAGATCCGGGTTACGGTACACGATAGCGCCAGTTGTAAAAAGTTTTTGTTCCGCATTTGGCGTCTGTTAGACGGCCGGGGCGCTACCGTGGACTTACACCTACGTAACGAAATTAAAGCCTACTTTATTCAATTCACTACTCGGTTCCATAAGGTTAATCCTAAGCTCTGATACCAACTTTGTCACGACCCAAACTTTGGATGTGACCGGCAGTTGGATTGTAAAATATCTAAAGATATCGACACAATCCGAGTAAGCCAAAAACCAAGATCAAAACCCTTTTTGCGGAATTTTAGAAAAATTTATTTTTTAAGTAAAAATCACAGATTTTAAGTATTTAAGATCTTAACAGTAATTCCCTATTGAATTTATAATAAAAGCAGTTATAAAGTATTTAATTTGGTTGCATCCCTAGTTGGGAGCAACGATACTAACAGTGGAAATCAATACATAATCATAATACGACATCAAAGAAGAATCTCAGACATAAATAAAGGAAATATCATTTAATACAACTAAACGATCTCATCTGTCGAAATAATATACATATAACCATATATCGTTCTAAGTCATTATACAGGACTGAAGGAGAAACTCTAGATTCAATATACAATACCAAAAGAGGAGGTTACTACATAGGTAACCCACTTAACAAAAAGAGCGATAAACTGATAAGTGGGTCTGTCTGCTGCTATACATCCACTCGACTCCTGCAAGGAACTGTGGCACAACGGGGGTGGGTTGCCAACTCAGTGAATAAAACTAACATATATCGGCTGATAGTGTAAGTATGCTGATCTAGAACTAATATCAACAATGATGAATGTGATGCATAATAACAGGTGGAAGCATGAATTTGTACTACTCAATGTATAAATCAAAACTGAAATCTCATCGATTATTTTCCAAATAAGGTTTATTTTCTTCCTGTGTCCAACATCGACACAAATCTTCGGTGTTTCATCAGGCATCATTCCCCGAACGATCCTGTCAATCAAATAACACCGGTCGGTGTCACCTAGATATCCGCCGTGTTTACCACTGACTCCGGTATCGAGTATCCTCGTTAGGCTCCCCACCTAAAGTGTGGCTCCTGCCCCTCGGCCCCGACCGGGTCCACCATGAATCCGACTGAATAGCTACCCCACCCAGCCTGGATATACGTAAGAAATTCCGCAAGTGTATAGCTACCCCACCCGGTTCAGAACAAAACCAAATAAAAAAACGACATTTCATGGTGGACATGTCATATTAATCATGAAAATCATTGAATCCTTTCAATTGTGTATAAAACACCAAAACCAAAATCAGTAATAATCCAACGCATCTTATATCAGAACTACAAATACTTGGAGATAAAACATGATAACATTTATGGAAAATAACTACCATTCTTGATGTTTAAGGTATGATGGGAATCATATTCAGTATAATAAGTACTAAGTGTATATGTGACATGTTAATATCAACGAGGTGTAGTGTAACATGTAGATATGTAGATGTGCAGCATGACTCATCGATAATTTATGCAGTGTTCTAACAATTATTAACATGATAATATTTATATATATGAATGCATACGATCAACTCTATAAACGAAGGAACGATTGAAATTTTAACTTAAACCACGGGTGTATCACGCCATCCATACAAAATCCCCCGGTAGATGTTTAGTATACTCACCGGAATACGTCGAATCAACTCAGATCACCAATCCTTTTTCTTTCCTTGTGGCCTCCGAAGTTTCCGTATTTGAATCTAATATCAAAATTAACTTGTATGAGAAACGGCTAACTCCGATATGGCGAAAATATGAAATTACAAGTTGTACGTACTAACTATACTACGTACGACTATTGCAAACTATCTACCACTTATTTTAACTGGAATGTAACCAAACGCTGTTTCGTAACAGAAAACAGAACGCGTTACGAATTACCCGTGTCGTATTTTAGAATTTTGATCCCTTTTCCGATATTAGTTCCCAGATTTCATATACTGTTAAATTAATTTAAATAAACAATACCAAAATATCCTAACATCTATACAGAGACCTACCCTAAAACCCAAAACACCTAACCCTATCAAAAATCCGGCGACGCTGGATCTGGCCTATTTCTCGCCGGCCCAAATTCGACCATAGGAGTTGGTACCCCTAGGGTTTGTTCTAGGTCCAACATACAATATTAAGGCATTGTTTGGTCAATTTAGTTATCATCTAAACTATAGCAGATTAACACAGAGCTAAGTTTTACCTAAAATACGATATTCGATTTCTAAAATTTTACAATTACAGAACTAAATCTACTGAGTTAGGAATTTTATCCACTGAGGATGGTTGAAAGGCTTCCTTCAAGATACCCAAGTCCTTAACTCCTAGCTTGATGATGAAAATCCTTAGCACTTGTTCTAATCTTCACTTCTCTTTTCTCTTATATTTTTTTGTGAGTTCAAGTGTTTTTCTTTCTCTTTCTTTTGAAATTTCAGAATTTTAATTTGGTTATAATGATCTGAACACATAATATATGGTCAAGAGAAAGTGTGAGGTGTAGGAGGAGGTGTCACAAAGCAAGGTGTGCCATTCTCATATAAGGAGGAGGTATTGTACATGAAGCATGCATGCAAGAAGGAGGTGACTTTGCATTATCACTCTAATTGTTTTATTTTTGTGATAATTCTGAGCTAAACATTATCTATCCCTCTTTTTCACTTACACCCTCAAAATCCCAAGTTTGCACAATTTCCTAAATTTTACACAAAAACCCTTCATTATATATGTTATTATATAACACCATTTTTATTAAAATGAAACTAAATTTCACACTAAAACCCTTGTAATTTATTAATGTTACACACCAAAATTTCAATTTAATTTGTTTCACATGCTACTTACGAAAATGTCCTATTTTGTTTTAATAACTTTTTAAATTAACATTTTATTATTTAATTAATTAAATTTATTTATTTCTAAATTTTCAAAATGTTACAGAATGGATTTCAACATAGCCACTGGAGAAAAGGTTTCGTCATAGTCCACTCCTGGTCTTTGACGAAACCTTTTGCAACAAATCTAGCCTTATAAGTTTCCACCTGTCCATCTGTACCAATTTTCTTTTTGAAGATCCAATTGCATCAAACGGGTTTTATCTCAGGAGGAGAAACATCCAAAGTCCAAACTTTGTTGGTGTACATGGATTCTATTTCGGATTGCATAGTATCAAGCCATTTTACAGAGTCCCTACTGTTAATGACTTGCTTAAAATTAGTAGGATTCTCTTCTTCCAAGATACAATCTTCTCGATCCCCATCTATGAGAAAACTGTAGTATTTCTCGGGCAGATGAGAAATCCTACTAAATCTGCGGAGTGGCTGAGATTCGTCTGGTTTTATTGAATTTACTGGTTCCACCAATTCTTTAGTTATAGTTTGTCCTTCTAGAATTTCTTCTAGTTCTACCATACTCGCACTAGTTTCTATTGTAAGAAACTGCCATTCTAAGCATACTGAGAAACAAAAACCTTTTGTTCCTCGGTGTGGTAGAATAGATATCCATATGAATTCTTGGGATATCCTACAAACTTTCATAAAACTGATCGTGCCTCAAGTTTGTCCGGATATTGTACTTTAACAAAAGCCGGACAACCCCATATCTTAATACATTTAAGATATGGTTTCTTTCCACTCCATATTTCATATGGAGTTTTAGGTACTAATTTAGATGGAACTTGATTCAATAGGATTGCCGATGTCTGAAGCGCATGCCCCAGAATGAAAGAGGCATATCAACACTATTCATTATGGAGAGAACCATGTCCAAAAGGGTACGGTTCCTCCGCTCCGATACACCGTTGTGCTGTGGTGTGTACGGAGGAGTAAGCTGAGAGAGAATACCATTCTCGTTCAGGTATTTTAGGAATTTCGTGCTTAAGTATTCCCCTCCTCTATCAGATCTAAGGATCTTGATACTTATGCCAGTTTGGTTTTCTACTTCGTTCTTATATTCTTTGAATTTCTCAAAAGGTTCAGATTTGTGTTTCATGAGAAATACATATCCGAACTATTAGGAATATGTATGCCTTAGAGGCCATTATTGTATAATATAGTGGATGCTTGGACATATATATAGAGGACTTTCTTGCTCAATATGATAGTATACTATCTGTTTGCTCTTTATCTTAACATGTACAATAGTATTATTATACTGTCTCTCTGATACATGTTGATAAAACCCTTAGGATGTTAGCTTGACTATCGGACTATGATGCAAATCATACTAGTGGGGCTTGGGTAATCCGCAAGCACATCCTTTAACCGTTCCTAGTCGAGAGAGTATTGAGATAGGGCATCGATATTCCAGAGTAGACTAGTGTGTACATTTCTTGACCCTGCATGGGGAGATGGTTGATCCCACATCCATTGGTGTTTGACATCAAAGATTGTACACATGTGCTCATTAGAGAATGGGTATACTGAACAGGACTCGTCGAGAACTCATAGTTGGTACCATACCTATTGTCAGATAGCAGTTCTCTGGTGACACTGGTACAGGTTAGTCTGTAGACCCGAGATCATCATAGAGTCTTGTGTGGTTCCCATTGTGCTTTGATTTCCTCCCTGCCATGGCTCAAAGGAGTCATGGAAACAGGTGGATTTTGGGTACAGTCCTGAGTCACATGGAGGCGATGAGCGATAGGAGGGGTATCGTCTCTCCCGGTATAGGGAGTTGATGTTGCGCTATGCTCGATTGGCTATAACAACAAATCCCTGGCCAGGGGTGATGAGATTTACTGGTAAGTATTATCAGTAGTTTCTCGAACGGTTATAGGCCACACATCGGCATGCCTTATCAAGTTACTGGGGTCTGAAGATTCCACCCCTAGACTTGATATGAGACATATCAGACGAAAAGACTGGACTGTATGGTAAGTGTTGCTTATAGGCTTTGCGGGAGTTTGGACAAGCTTGCTTGTTGATATTCTATTCGCTCAATACCTGGGTAGCCGTTATGTCCAGTAAGTACCGCTGACGGCTTGTGGTGACTGATGTGATCATTACATACTGCTGGTGTATTGACGATTCTTTAGAGCCCCACATTGAGGTTTCATAGCTCAAGCGAAATGAAGTAGGACACATATGGTGATATGTGCGGGAGCTTGATTAAATACGAGTATGTGATACCGTATTCTAATCTCGCGATATGTGATATCGGTTAGGTTATATGTGATATAACCGGATTGTTGAATCAACTGTTGATTCAATGATATGTTATATGTATATATATTTGATACTGGCTGGTTATATGTGATATAACTGGATTATCGAATCAAGTGTTGATTTGATAAAGTATATTGAAAGTTGTCGATTATATGTGATATGACCGGGTTATTGAATCAAGTGTTGATTCGATAATGTGATATACATTTAAGTGATATTAGTCGGTTATATATGATATAACCGGATTATTGAATCAAGTGTTTATTTAATAATTTAATATATATCTGTATTTGATATATTGATATATATTAACTAATATTGTGCTCACTTAAATATTTTCTTCTCTTTGAAATACATTTAATATATATGTTATATATATTAATATATGTATATTATGTCATGGTGGATGACACATTAGACATGGGTCTATAAGACTCACACCAAGACTAAAGATTGTTTGGGTATTTATTTATTAAGAGTAATTCACAAATGAGATGGAAATGAGTATGGCTTAAGATGCTTGTGGAAGTATGTAGAAGCCATGACTCATTCCACTAATTTTGTTTTACTCTAGATATTTTATAACCCAACCATTATCTTTAGCCTATGGTTAACTCTCTACATTATCACTTGAGATATTTCCTCACCCTAGTTCTTCTTCTTCTTCCTCTCAAGAGCTTTCTAGCTTTTCTTGAGGTGAGAAAACAAAAAGAAAAAGAAAAAGGGGTTTCTAAAGTGAGCAAAATTCCTATTTCATCAACCTACTCTCATCTAGCCCATAAGATTAGGTTGTTTGCTTCACTAATTCTTGATTAGTGAAGAGGTAGCTTGAGTTAGAGTAAGTTCAAGGTGGATCATTTTCGGCCTTGAAGACGACGAAGTAAGCTCGTTCCTTTCATCAAGTGGAGCCTAAGAAGAGTTCTAGAGATCACTACTAGGAGCTAAGGGAATACTACTCGGAGCTTTAGAAGTGAAGGACCGGTCTACAAAGGTTATATTCTCTGTTCACTTAGTGCAAAACTTATTTACATGCTTTCATACCCTAATTCTCTAGTTCGATTCTAGGTTAGTATTGCTTAGACCTCTAGATTTTTTAAAATTGCATATTTGATGTATGTGGAAACCTAGTAGAGATGCTAAGACACATTTTCATGGTATCGGAGCAACGTTAGAGCATTAGGTTTGGTTTAAACGTTGTTAAAGTGTTCGATCAAATTTCAAAACCCCAAATTTTCTAAGTTTCTGTCCAAATTTTCAAAAGATGAATTTTTCCAGATTAAAAATATTTAGAAAATCAAGCAAGGTTTTTTATAGAGCCCCAAGAAAAAAGAGAGCCCAACTCGACTAACTGGCCGCGCAACAGCGGCAAAACATAGGGTTTGGCCGCGGTTCCTCATCAATGTTGGTGAGTTTGGGACTCCATTTTCTTATGCTTCTCCATAGTGTGATCTTGCACTTTCTGGGTATTTTTGTTGGAGATAGTGCCCTCAGAGTCAATTATTGGATCACAGGCACGTGATTGCAATGATTGAGGGAGGACCTATGCCGGTAGGACAGTCTTACTCAAGATGATAGTATGCTATCTGGTTTATCTTTATCATCGTGTACTGCTTTAGGTGACCTTATAGGTCACTATTGCACGTTGATAGAGCCCCTAGGATTCTTGCTTGACTGCCAGCAGTATGAGGGCGATCATATACGTGGGAGCTGGGGTCTATAAGCACATCCTTAAAAGGTCCCTAGTCGAGGGAGTTTCAAGACAGGGCATCGATACTCCAGAATAGACTAATGTATACAGTCGTGACCCCGACGAGGGGCGGTGGCCAGTCTCACAAACCACTGGTGTCAGTTGGTTCACCTAAGATGTGTTAGTGTATATGCCCTAGAGGCCATTACTGTATCATACTAGTATGTATATTACTTAATGGAAGCTTGGGATATTCACCTTGTATTGACGATCTTGCTCAAAATGGTAGTATGCTACTTGGTTTGTTTCTACTTCAATGTGTACATGTGTTTATTTTAGTATATCACCTATACGCATTAGTGGAGCCCTTAGGATTTTTGCTTTATTACCAGCGTTGTGATGGCAGTCACACTCATGGGGGCTGGGTAATCCATAAGCACATCCTTATACAGGTCCCTAGTTGCAGGACTATCGAGACAGGGCATCGATACTCCGGAGTAGACTAGCGTATGCGCTTCTCATCCCAGCAGGGGAGACGGTCTGTCCCACAGCCGTCAGTACGTCGTACTTGAAATAGTATGCGGGTGCTCGTTAGGTTACGAGTACACTGGACACGACTCGTTGGGAACTGATTGGTTGGTATTATACCTATCGTTAGTTATCAGTCCCAGGTGACATGAGTACAGCTTAGTCCGCTTACTTGACACTGTCACTTCGCCTCGTGTGTGTTCCCACTGTACTTTGATTACTACCCTACCACGGCTCAAAGGAGTCGTGCAAATAGGTAGTAGTTGGGTGCAGTCCCGAAGCACTTGGAGGCAGTGACGGTTAGACAGGATTCGTCTCTCCCGGTATTGGGGGTTGACATCGCGCTGTGTCTAGGAGAGCCATTACACGTGTAGTCCCTAGCCAGGGCAAGCGAGATATACTGGTAGGCTTCCAGTGTTATCTCAGGGTGTTTTGGGCTTCACTCCGACATGACTTGTACCGCTATTAGGGGACTGACGTTTACCGCCCCTAGGCCCGCCATGTGATGTATCAGACAAACAGACCGGACTGTACGGAGACTGTCACATTCAGGCTCAGTAGGAGTTCAGATGGGTTTCACCTCGTCAGTCTTCTTGTCGGCATCTACCTAGGGACCCTTACGCACAGCTAGTGCCGCTTGCGGTCTGTGGTTAAACCCACTGCCAGCGTAGTGTCGAGTCTTTAGAGTCCCACACAGAAAGCTATTCGCCTTTAGGCAAAAGTGTAGAGGCCGCATGGTTTTGCGACAGGTCGCATGCACTACTACAAAGAAGGGTTGCCCCTAAGGATTTATCCGTAGGGGCAACACACTGCCCCTACGGATATATACGTAGGGGCGAAAAAATACCCCGTAGGTGCAAAGGCCGCAGGTGCAAGTTGAGGCCCTGAACTTGCCCCTACGGTTAAATTTTTGCCCCTACGGATATATGTGTAGGTCCAGTTGCCCCTACGGATTAAGCCGTAGGGTATAAGATTTTATATTATTTACGGTTTATTTTAATAAATTACTTGGCCCTACGGATATACCCGTAGGGGCATGTACTACCCCCTACGGATATATTCGTAGGTACTTTTCCGTAGGGGCACAAATTCAGGATTCCTGATATTTTGCCCCTACGGATAACGCCGTAGGGGAGAGTCAGTGGCCCCTACGGATATATCCGTAGGGGCATTCCCAACCCCCTGGCACTGGCATCTGGGGGAAATATCAGTTACTGCTGATATTTAGCCCCTACGGATATATCCGTAGGGGTAAAATGTGTGTCTACGGATTAATCCGTAGGTACATATTGTCTGTAATTTTTTTTTAAAAATGGGCTGCTTGATTTTTTCCCGCCCTGTGCACAATAATATATACATCAATCAAATCATATATTGCAGTATTCATAATCACATCTCACGCATATATATAATATACAAAAAAAACACAAAAACTGAATATGATATAAATACAAACCAATATCAATATCGTTTCAAAATGTAGTACAATGTGTATGATATAAATAAATACATGTTTCAAAAAAAAAAGAACCAAAAATCTACCCTAGCTCGGTCCAGCTCACCTCTGAATAACGATAGAATAACGCGCGCCTGCTCCTCGGTCAATAAACTCTGCAATTCGTCGCGAGCGGGAGTCTGAGTGGACGGTGGAGCTACAGGAGCTGTCTGCGGAACCGCAGCCGATGTAGTGGCTTGCGGAGCCGCAGCCGAAGGAGATGCGTGTGGAGGCTCGGCCGATCTACCCTATCGCGTCTGGATATAACTTGTGTAAGAAGCGTGTAAGAACTGTTTATTATTCGAATTCGTATCATTATTAAGTTATTTTGAAACCCTGTTTGGATATCTAGTTTGGAAAAGCGTTGTTTATTTCAATTACATATGTATGTATGATTAATCAAACTTAAGTCTAAAACCAAATAACCTCAAGCTACGTACTAATTATGGATATGTTGATATGTATATAATATGAAATGATATTTTACTATAAAGTAGTATACATACCAGCATCTCCTTCAACTCCTGAACGCTGGCCCTCAAGCTATCCAGTTCATGATGGACATGCCGGTCACTGGAGACGGAGGAAGTAACCGCCGGGGTGGAGTCCAACCTCATATGGGCCCTGCTAGGGCCCAATCCCCGGCCTCTCCCAACCTCCGTGGTGCCCTCCGTGTGCGGCGTCCAGAACTGGGGTCAGCAGCCTCAGATCGTTCTGTCCGGTAAAATCGTTCCCCAGGCCTGGGCCTGCTCAACCACCCGCTCCTACACCCACATTCGAATTCTTATCATTATCGAGTTATTTCGAAACCCCATTTGGATATCTAGTTTGGAAAACTGTAGTTTATTTTAATTCGATATGTACATGTATGATTAATAAAACATAAGTCTACAACCAAATAAGCTCAGGCTATGTACTGATATTGGATATGTTGATATCTATAATATGACATTATATTTTACTATTAAGTAGTATACATACCAGCATCTCATTCAACTCCTGAACGGTGGCCTTCAAGCTCTCCTGTTCCTGCTGGATACGTCGCTCACTGGAGACGGAGGAAGTAACCACCGGGGTGGAGTCCAACCTCATATGGGCCCTGCTAGAGCCCAGTCCTTGGCCTCTCTCCCAACCTCCGTGGTGCCGTCCGTGTGCGGCGTCCAGGACTGGGGTCAGCAGCCTCGAATGTTGCCTTCCCCTAGCAACTGTCAGAACATTATATTTAGCACATACTGGTCTATAAAATTGACAAGAAACACCAAAATCAACAAATTCAAAGCCTTACCTACAGAGATAGAAGATGTGCTCCTCTGGTATCTGCATGTATCAAAATTTGAATAATATTAATTAATTTCAGTACATACATACTAACAAGGTAAACTCGCATATAGCGCTGCTTACACATATGACAGGGAGTGAACAAGCTCTTGTAGATCATCAGGCGCAAATCTAATCTCATCAAGCAGCCCATGATAATGAGTTGGACGACTAAGAGCAAAATGAATGTGTGTGTATTTATGATATAGCATTCTAAATCAATATACATGCCCTATATAATATATAAACATACCTGGAGGAACGGGAGTGGCCTCTGTCCCTGATATGGACGCATCACCAACAACTAGACAATCAAACATTGACAATATAAGTAATTTTGACATAAACAGGCATGGATATCTATAATATTACATTCAAAATGGATATTAGAGAGCGCACCTGCAGTGAGAAGTGGTAAAAGTATCACCCAACTAGGGTGTAATTTACAGAATCAGTTGAGACTCTTAAAAGTCATAGAAGAACCCGACCTGCACAAATCTGATGTATGCTTTCCATTGGACACTAAGAAGTCTCTAAAGGGAAAAGCCTATGTGAAAGCCATCATTACTTCATATCAGAAGATTGATGCTGAAACAGAGAACGAGGAATGTTATTTTTTTCTTCTTCCGTCACATTACTGTCTTCTCCTTCTGCCACATTACTGTCTTCTCCTTCTTATTATATGCGCGTGCAAATTCAATGACTATATTGAGAATATGGATTAATAGTGGGTAGGAAAAGTATTTCTCAAATGGCTTTTGCGTCTTAAAACCATAAACTACTAAGTAATGGCATACATAATTTTTTTTAGTATAAAGGTTGTTATTTTAAGTTTTCCCTTATAGAGATATGATCTAACTGCATCTATAAACTATAAGTGTGCAGAAAATTATGATAAGAAACTATAAGAAAGGGTCGTAGCCATGCATAACCTTGAATCTACATACCAAATCATGCAAAAGCATGCACTTATTGTCCCCTTGCCTTGGAATATAAAATATCTTGGAAGACTATAAGCGAGCATTTAAATCTTGATAGCTTTTGACTTCAACATATATTTTTCTCAAGTACCATGAAATATACTTGCTCCGTATAAACCGTTTTCAGGAAGATAGATTAATAATGACAAATTATCCATTGTGGCTCACTAGGTTAGCATTTTCTCTTCTATTGACCATCTTACTAATCTGCTTGGTAAATTTATTCGGAACCGGCTGCGAATCATTAAAAGACATGCATAAGAAAGAAAGCTAAAATACATATATATAGCATACCGATACATCGAAACTTCATAGTTGCGATGGCAATACTTGGGACAATCCAATGTTGACACACACACATAAATAACAAATTAAAGTAAACTAACTAAGAGGCATGTTTGAGTTTTATACTGGGATCACAAATAGCATGATGGCTGCAAACAGGTTGCTTGAATACTTGCAGACAATCCAATGTTGCCTCGCCATTTCTATAAATTTTAAACTCCCTGGAAAATTATCATCACTCAGGATTACTTTAGGGCCAGTTTGGCTGCTTCTTGCTTGTGATTCAACATTCAGCTTTTTGTTGATTTGGAACTCAGAGAGTGTTGCAAAACAAATCCAAAACTAAATAAACCTCAAACTAGCTACAGAGAAGGCAAACAGAAAACCCCATGAAGTTTGGCTTTGAAGGGTTTTCCCACTAAAATACACTTAGATGCAGCACTTTAAGGAAGCTTGCAGCAATATAAAAACTTTTAGGTAGTTTAGTGAAAAACTGCAGTGCTTCAAGATTGTTTAAGTTTTATGTGTGCTTAAGCTGTCATACAGAAATTATCGTTGCAAAAATGTTCGCAACCCTAGCTTTTCCTGCAACGATACTGGAATACGAGCCTCAGATATGCCAGCTTAGGAATCAAAATAAGAAAGAGATTTGGGGTTATCCTAAGTCCAAAGTCAAACGGGCTCTAGAAATATATAAACCCAAAAAAATGACTGCATAAAGATCTCATAAAGATAAAAAGGATGTTATGCAAGCTCTGAACAAATCTTGAACGGAACTTTCACAAGAATTTACAATACCCGACCAGAATCCAATCCTGAGTTTGATGAAGCTTCAGGCCTTCAGCTTCCCCACAGAAAATAGTTAGGGCAAACCCTTTGTAAAACCATAGCTTTCATGCAGAGATGACGCTCAGAACATGCCAGCTTCCAAACACATTGAATAATACATAATCTCCCATACTCTCTCTCTCAATCAGATAGTTTATATTTGGATTTGAATTTAGGAAAAGAAATAAGATGGCTACAAACCAGCTTGCCTCGCCAATCTCATAACTATAAAGCTCATAAAAGTGGAAGCTTGAGGGCAAGCCATCATCGCCTCCATTCAATTGAAGCCAAATCATCCACAAAAAATAGAAATAAATATAATAATTGATCGATAGGCAAAATTGCAAGAAACCTATTCAGATTTTTGCATGAAAAAATAAGAGATGTAAAATAAGTAAAAGATTACCAAATGAAATTATCCCATCACTTGAACCCCCTCTCAAGACATTTTAGCAAAAATTCCCCCAGTAATTTTCCTCGGTTTAACCGTTTTATATCATAGAAGAAAGATAAATTTCAAATGTATATACATGCATACACACACACACATCATATACACAGTTTTTGAATGTTGCCAGAATTTCAACGGTAATTCTAGATTTTTCTAAACTCTGAAGGCTTCACAAAAATTTTAAATACAGATAATAATATGATTGAAGAGATCAATCACCAATTTTTTAATGAGGATCAACTGAAACCCCAAACAGAGCAAGCAAATTACAAAGATCCCAAAAATTTGATGAGAGCATAAACAATTTAACATCATGATAACAATATAACCAAAATGGCTGAAAGATCTACGATGTCAGACTCGAGTTCTGATACGAAACGGGGCAACCCCAACCCCAACCATAATTCTAACCCTAACCCTAACCCCAGCCCCAGCCCCAACCCCAGCCTAACCCCAACCTTAACCCCAACCCCAACCCCAACCGCAACCCACTGCCGAACCCCAACCCCAACCGCAACCCCCTGCCGAACCCCAACCCCAACCGCAACCCCAACCCCAGCCCCAGCCCCAACCGCAACCCCAACCCCAACCCTAACGCTACCCCCAACGGATGCCTCATCGGTACCCATACCATGAACCCTAGCCCTAAAATAATCAAAAATTTGTTTAATTTAAGATTTCCTAACCTGTGCAGTGGAGGCGTCGACGATCCATTGGAGGCGGCGACGAAAGGAGGCGACGACGAAAACGGAGATGAGGATGAACCAGGCGGTGGCGACGGAGAATTGGCCTGCGCTGGCGATGACGATAACGGCGATGAAACACAGGCGATCGGCGGGAACAAGGGTTTGGGGATTTTGGGTTCGCGCGCGATATTGGGAAAATAATTTTTAGGTAATGAGCGTAGGGATCGATCCGTGCCTTTTTAATTAGATCTCTATTTAGTTGCCCCTACGGATAAATCCGTAGGTTCTTGGTTTGCGGCTCCGTAGGGGCAAACAACAATTTACGATTTAATATTTTTTAAATTAATATGTAAGGACCGTAGGGACAACCTTAAGGCCCTACGGACTAATCCGTAGGGCAAAACTAAATCTGCCCCTACGGATTTCGTTATCCGTAGGGGCAACCCCCTATTTTACTAGTGATGGTTTTACGACAGGTCGCATGGTTTTGCGACAGGGTTCGGTCACATCCGTGCACTTGTGCACGTTTAGTGTCCGGACAGTTAACACTAGCGGGCTTTGGTTTAAGCCAGATCCTAGTGTACGTTTTGGGATTGATTTTATCTCGTATGTATTCGTGTTCCTCGGAACGCAGATGCGGGTGTGTATGCACAGTTGACGGAAAGACAGAGGCAGAGGATTCTCATTAGGGTTGTTGACTGTTGACTGTTGACCATTGACTTTTTGCTAAACCCTAATGAGAATATGATATATGATTAACAATAATATTAATTAAGTATTATGGTGACATGGTTGTTGAGGGGTTGACTTTGTTGACCGGTTGACTTGGTTGGACTAGTTGACCATCATGATGACAATGGCTATCATTTCATGGCAAAGACTTTTGCTTGCTTGTTTCTCTTGTGCAAAATGAGTGCATGAAATGATATGGCTATTGTAGCTTAAACCATCACATAATACTTGATTGCTATGATTTGTTATGATGGCTTTGGATTATGAGAGCCAAGAGAGAAAAGTCTTGCTCATTCTCTCATTTCCTTTCTCTCTCTTGTTCTTGAGCTCTCATCCTCTTCCTCTTGCTCTCCCTCTCTCTAGTCTATGGTTTACTTGTCTCATGTGTTGAGAAGCAAGAACCATAGAGAAAAATCCCAACACACTCTCCTCTACTCACTCTAGTTCACAAGGTTTAGCAAACCGAGTGAACTAGTTTCTTCAAAGTTCGAAGAAGAAGCCAAAGGTAGAAGCTTTCGGGTGGATTGATCTTCGGCGCAAGGAGACGACGGGTTGAAGCCGATCCGTACACCATCGAAGCTTGAAGACGAAGGAGTTTAAGAAAAGAAAGGTATAACCCCCTAACCGAGTAGTTAACAACTCCTAGTTAGGTTGTTAGGTAGATAGTTTAACAAAGATCCGTTTTGAGTCCATGTTACCGCCTCTAGAAAATTGTTTTTCATCAAATTCCGCAAGCCCGTAAGTACCGGGAGAGGTAGCATGGACTTACAGTGGTATCAGAGCCTAGTTAAACACTACCTAACATGTTAGCATAGTAACTAGAAATTCGATCGGAGAAAAAGTCCCGAAATAAACCCGGAAATCAAACTTGCTGTCGATTTTTTAAGTTCTGTAAAAATAATAAATCATGCTTTAAAAATCGACTCAGGGTTTTTTAAAGATACTGTAGAAAAACGGTGCAGAGAACCCATCAAACCGCCACGGAAACGCGGCAATAGCTTGCAATTGCCGCGGTTCCGCGGCCAACTTAGCTCTTCTCTGGATTTTCTTTACTACAGTATACTCAGTGGGTTATTTTGGGAATTTTGGTATATGTTTTTTTAGCCCAGATTTTCCAGAAAGAAAAATTTGTTATTGGGGCTTTAAAAATCGTATTTTGATCGAGTTTCTAAAGACTTAAGCTGACGGGTATTTATCTGTGTTGTGATATTTGTATTGAACGTCTGCTAATCGCTATATGTCGATTAGTGGGGGTTATACAAATCTGTGATCTGTAATGTTGCTGGAATGTGTATATGAATTCATTGGATTGTCGCGGGTGAATAGCCGGGGGTTGTGATACGAAAGTTTTCTTTTCTTTCAATTCATGTAAATTTGTAAATTGATGTAATAATTATTTGTATGGCTGCACAACCGGGTCGGGGTTGTAGCCGTCATTGTATAATTTCTTTTTACTGTTTTTGCTCCTAGGATAGACCCATGGAGGGGGCGCACAAACTACCGGGTATCTCGAAGTGCCGAGTGGCCTACTCACGGTGTTGAGGGAGGTTGCTCCCCTTCGGTACTTGGCGGGTAGTTTGCCGCACCTGTAGGGGTCTTGGGTGGGGTATTGGCTATTCACCGCGACCGTGTAATCTGCTTTTCGTTACAGGCTCGTACGAATTGCGGATTCCTAGTATATCCAATGTATTCATCTGTGATTTGAAATGGCTATCATTGCAATATATATATATATATGATATTATTTAGGTGTTGCTTATGTTTTACAGCCGCGCTAGCCCAGCCCCCGCTCTGTCGTTAGTTAAGTAACCTAACGGATAATGACGGGGCCCCGTGGCGAATGCGAATGGCATAAGCGTACGTCATATTTTGGTTGTTTTCTGCAATGGTAGGATTAAATGATGGGACGCATTAAAAGAACTAATGCAAGAGAATATGCATTAAAAGAACTAATGCAAGAAAATAAACCAAGTAAAAGTCGCTGGAACACTTTCGAAAAACCACTCGGTTCTTCTCAAAACCAACTTTTAAATGCGGAGCTTGAGCCACTCCTTTTAAAAGCTATCTCGTTCCATCGATTATATCAAGTTCACTACGTTTACGGTTTAGCCAAAACCATCTGTAGCCCTCCATCATTTCAGTTAAATATTCGGTAGTATTCAAGCTATGTATTTTGACCTCACGCCAACATAGTGATTGGTAGCTGCCGGATATTTATCTGTTGCATAGATAGAATGCGTTGGTTTGAGACAGTCGTACTGCCATTTTGGCCTACGTCTAGGGTAGGAACGGGTGGGTTCAAATTAACCTGGATAATGATGGGAAGAACTTGACATGTGACTTATGACATTTTGACCTCACGCCAAGATCATAAGAGCATGGGGCAAAAATCCACATCGGGAGTTTCATAAGTACTGAAACTTGCTAGCGCTGCATACCATTTGGAGTGTGATGATTCTGGTCGGATTCCTTCAGTTTTTTCACGTGATGATATTTGGGTCCCGATCCTACTGTGAGTATATGCTACTCCTCGGGAAATTTCTCACTTAACGATCATTGCTATAAACTAAGTAGGTGTCTAGAAAGGTGTTTGCGGGGCTACGCCCACAGGGAAAAGAGGTTATTTAATTAAGGAACTTCGTGAAAGCGTTGGAAAACCTCCCTCGAAGTACCGACACCAGCCTGGCCGAACGGTTAAGCAAGAATTGTACGGTGAGATTGATCCTAATTAATTCTTCCTTTTTGGTTTGAGGAGGGATTCGAGAGACAGTGGGAGCCATCCTGTTTAGACAAACTAAAAACCACTCTAAACTTGCAAGAGCATCATGCTGAGTGTTTCTTCTCTCTCTCCTAATTGCAGCGACCAATCGACATGACTGGACTTAAGTTACTTCTAGATAAAAACATACTGACAGTGCCAAACTACAAAGATTGGCTCAGGAATGTCAAGATGGCAATCACTTACGACAAGCTGGGGTATCTTCTCACCACCAAAGCTCCCCCTGTCCCAGGTCCCAAAACCAGCGTCGCGGATAAGGAAATCCGTAAGACCTGAGAACTAGACTGCGCGAAGGCCAAGTGCCTCATGCTTGCCTCTATGGACAATGAACATCAGAGGAGGCACGAGAATATTGTAGCGTTTTGAAAATCGTTTCGGTGAAATTTCGGAAAATCGGTAAAATGAGGGGGTTTTCTGTAAAAAGTCAAAATACAAATATCTTATTATAAAAATTAAATATACATATTCTAGCTATGTAATTGCTATTATTTGGTGTTTATTGAGCCGCTGGTGAAATTTCAAATTTTCTGAAAAAAATATTATTTTATTATTATTTTAAGCCGTCACTAATACATTTAATTAGGGAAAATTACAAATTGGAATGAGTTGAAACAAATTTTGTGCATCATAAAACTTTAAATAAAAATTTATCATGTGGTTTTTGGAACGAAATCATTTGCCAAAACGGTTTAGAAATTATTGAAGAAAAAAAAGTCTTTTTTTAGCGTAAATGGATGTTTGGGGTATTGTATTTATCATTTTTCATCACCCCACACCCGTGCCCACACCCACACACCCCCACTTACTTCTCCCCTTAGCTAAATTCAGCAGCCCCCCATTTTTCCCCACTTGAATTTCAAAGGAAAAGAAATGAAAGAAAAGAAAAGAAAATGGATAAATTAGTTAGACTTTTGACCTTGAATTGACTTTGACTTTCTCCCAATTTTTCTCCACCTCCCTCTCTCTCCTCCCCCACTCATTTTCTGGCCAAAATCTGAACCCCAACAGCCCTTCATTCTTCATCTCCTTCTCTTTAAAAAAAGTTCTTCAAAAATGCTTGAAAAATCCACAAAAAATCAAGCAAAAATCCAAATCAAAATCCACCTCCTACCCATTTTCCCTTGGCTACCATAGCATGGATCTAGGGATTTAGATTTCAATTTGGGAGGCTAAGTGTGCTTGTAGGTTCTTCAAATTATTTGGGTATAAATTCTAACCTTTTTACTTAATGTGTTGTTAATTGCTTAGGTTAGCTTAATTAATTGTTTAATTAGGTTTTTAATTAGTTTTAGGTGCATGATTTAAAATTCAAGAGAGGGGTTTGATTTTAAATTGGTATTTTGTGTTGTGAGATTTAGTTTATGTGATATAATTGACATATTAATGTTATGCTAAATCCAATTTAAGTTGCTAGTTTGCATATTTGTTAATTTAAAAGTTATAATTATATAATTGGTAAACTAGGTTTTTTAAATAATTAAATTCTTGAGATTAAAAATGTGATTAGGTTTTTCTTGGCTTCATTAACTTTATTAAGTGTGGTTTAATGCTTTGGATCATGCAAATCTAAGCTAGATTGTAGTTTGTGCATTTTTGCTTTGAAATTGTTAAAAAAGGTATTTTTGTAAACTAGAATATTAGGATTTTTGGAATTTGATGAGATTAGATTCCGGAAATTGTTTATACGACTTATTTAAGATATTTAATAAATATATTGGCCGCTACATTCATTTAAAAATCATGTTTTGTACAAAAACGGCGAATTGTGCTTGCTAGATTTTCGGAAAAATGACTTTTTAAGTGAAATTGGGGGTTTTTGTGAGTTTTAACCTATTTTATATTAAAATTAGTGTTCGTGAATGTGCAAATGAGTGTATTTGGGTTTTCTCGATGGTTTGGCGTTTGTACGACGACGTCGAGGGTTTTTGGGTTGATTTGTGAAAGCAACCATAGGTTTTGACCTATGTGGGATTCGTGCGTCGTTTTGGTCATGAGTCAGATTTTAATGAGATATGGTGCGTTATGATATGTAGGTACCCCCATGTGGACTTCGAGAGGACAAACAAGCGCGTGGCAACGTAGGCACCGGCTAGCGAGGACCAGGTGAGTAGATTTATATCTACGGGGAGAAGTCGGGTGGATGGCGTATAGCACCCCCGCAGTCCGTGGTGGTGTATACGGATGCGTATACACACCAATAATTATTATATGTCATTTGGGATTATTAACGATACTTAGGATGGATATTGGTGTGTTAGATTATTTTAGCGTTGCGAACCCTAGGGTAGTGTTGCACACACATACACACATACATACTTGCATACATTCCTATTGATATGTGCTCATGGGATTCTATATAGTTATGTGTTCACATAGGTATGGGACTGTGTGTTCACATACGGATTTGAGGATAGTACTTGGGATTTATGATGAGTCGATGAGATTTGATTTGAGGCCGTGAGATCGGTGATATAGCGGGGGTTCGTATTTGAGATACGACATGACGTTGTAGCGGGTCCTTGACGTAGTTTTTACACACGTGCATGCATACTTAGACGGTATCAGTATTGTACTAGATGTAGATCAGTACCCCGATCATGATAATTGATAAAGAGGATACCAGGTGAATAGTATGATGAATGTGATATTGACCCGTACCTAGATTTGGGATGCCGTACGACGGATTTACGTACGAGCTATATTGATGATTGATCCGCACTCTTGACTTGGGATGTCTGGTTATGGATATGATATTATTGAGGCGGGATCACCGACTATACATATACAGGTATGTATATGTATCGACTCAGATGATAGGCGGTTTCCTTACCTGTAGTTCAGCTTGTTAGTTCAGCCGTATAGTTTAGCGTAGTTGTTAGATTAGATTAGACCCTACCTATTTCAAAACTAACGAATCGTGGGTATTTTAAAAGACAGCCCAAGGGATCTTACGGATATTTCAAAAGACGTATCTTTTCATAAAAACACCGTAGCCCCTATTTTCAAAACCCCATGATCCGTGTTATTTCAAAAGGCACCAATTTGTAGGACTTATATTAGATTAATGCAGATTAGTTATCGTTGTGTCTAGTTTCAGCTCCCGCACATTATTGCTGTTCGCTCTGCCTCGCATATTTATTTTGCTGCATATTCCATTATTGATATCATGCTGTTAGGACACTAGCACCATTACCGATGATGCGTATGTACCACGTACACCTATTTGCCGGCTCACACACATCTTCATCGGTAATTGCCATGTCACGTACACTTTAGAGAATATAATTGATTGACTTAGATTGTTAGCTAGTAGTTTTGACATGATATTAGTGTACTTCCCTTATATGCCATATTAGACATTGTAGTTATTACCTACCACTTCATGCATACTGTTATTCAGTTGTTCATGCCTAGTTCATTATCATTGACATATGCACTTGTGATGATTTCTTGAGATTTATGATATTTCTGGATTTCGGGGAAAGCCGCAAAATTTACAACTTATGATCTTTTAAAATATAAAATGTTGCGGTTTTCTAGTGATGTAAAATGTCGTCCACCATGAGTTTGCTGTGGTTTTGGAGATCCGTGTCGAGGAGTGGAGGAACCGTCACGGGTACATGGTGGGCCCGGTATGGTACCCCGGGGCAAGAGGAATGTGGTGTTGACGTTGAGCCTGGCTGGGGAGCACTACCTACCGGTGATATTACCCGACGCGTCGGATATCCGGAGGATACCGTCGTGGTCTTGAGATGGATGGTAGGGGCCGGTCTGGACTGACGGCGCCCTAGATATTGAGATTGAGACATTGATATTTCGAGACAGTGAGATTTATGTTTTGTGTCGATGCTAGACACTGTTGATGCTGATTTCATTTATGATACCTCAGTTTAAAAATACGAAGGAAATCTCACTAATTTATGAAAACAGTTTCTTCATTTACATGTATTCTGTTTCATGCATTCATACCTCATTCATATGATATATTGCTACCTGAGGCACTGACACGGGCACATGAAATTATACTCGGGTTAGATATTACCCTAGCCATTGTTATAGGCTGCCTGTTATACTTATATTTGAGGATATATTATGATCATTGACCTAGGATTGCGTTATTTATGCGATTTCTGTGCGTAGATGTTCTTCTATTCACGAGTTGGTAACTCACCCCCGTTGTGCCCCAGTTTCTTGCAGGTTTTGCCGTACAGGTTTCATTACGGCTTTGCGGGCTCAGTTTCATTCGGGTGACTTGCTAGTAGGTGGGTTTTTCTTGTATCGTACCCATCATATTACCTTGTATAATATTATTCAGTTGTATCTAGTAAATTCCATCAACCAAACATGTATTTATTGAGATAGAGACCGGTATTGTTTATTCTTTCGACCTTAGAGTCGCTCATTATATTTCTGGTGGTTTTGAGTTTCCTTTTGAGTTTTGATCCTCGCCGTTGGCGTTGTATATTATATTACTTGTGTGGTTGTGACCGTCGATTGACGAAGAGCTAGCTCCCGCTTGGGGTTGCCTTTTTCTTGATTTCGTATACTATTCATGTTGTATCCCGTTTGGGGGCCAGTATTTACAAAGGAGACTCTGCCGAAATTTTCAGTAAAATTTTGATGTTTTTAAAAAAACCGCATAATTCGGCTTATGCTATTGAAACTACTTGTTTTAAATTGGTTTTCCTTCACTCTACTTCTTTTCTTGGTTTGGATTTCTGGGTTTTCGGTTTACTTAGATTACGTACGCCTCGAGACGTTTCGTAGTTTAAGTGCCGGTCATGTTCCGTACTTTCGGGACGTGACAAAGTTGGTATCAGAGCGTTAGGTTTTAACCTTCGGAGCGTAGGATGACCCTTGGTTGATGGAATAGGTGACTAAAGTAGAGTGACGTACCGTTGATATGTTCCGCGGCATATTTACGACACGCCACTCCACTTAAGAAGCCTTAGGATGTACATTTCCTTGTTCAGTATTATATTCCTTCCTGATCTAGCCTTGTCGGTACCAGTTTGGTTTTGCTACTACGGTTACGGGCAGGGAGAGCTACGGCTAGAGTTGCGGTCAGCACGAGCTCGTCATGGACGAGGACTGACCAGGGCGAAATTCCGACGACACCCGATTGAAGAGAGGTGTCTTTTGATTGTGTTTTCGCACCACGAGCGTTTGGCGGATCGCCTTTATGAGATTTCTCGGACGTGCCGATCAGTATCAGAGGATTGGGCCACTGGCAGAGGCCAGCCAGATTTTGATGACCGTTGGTGTGTTGCTTACTCCTGATGATTGAGGCACCGTTCAGCATGCAGACGAGTGAGCCAGTTGTTGCTGCGAGCGACGAGATATCGCCCCATATATTGGAGCTATTGCAGTACAGATTGTACAAAGAGATGATAGAAGGTCGCTAGTCATCCGAGGATGAATGACTAGGACATGTGGTTCGTTCGCCTACCCGATGAGAGGTCATCAGATAGATTGATTCCAGCTAGAAACGACTTCACGCAGAGACGTGAGGGTCGACAGAGACGAGCGAATGTCGGAAACCTATTATTCCAAGTTTAAAGTAGTCGGAAAGACATGCAGGCAATTATATGGTCCCTCTAGAAGAATGAAACCCTAACTCGACTTAATGACCGTGTGAAAGCCTTTGAACCTTCGGGTTTGCGGCAGTTCTACGGCGCCATTAGTGAGGCTTGGGTTTGCCCTTCTACGGCTGGACCACCGATGCTGTGGTATGTATTCGATACTATTAAACTGTGCCCAAGATATTGAGCTCTTGGGGGATTATGAGGTTTTGACGAATCGATCGAATGGTTCGACTTCAATCGGATGCTTGGTGGTGAGATGCATTCTTGGGAGACTCCAGATATGAGGATAGTCGTTGGAGCTCAGTCCATGCAGCCGCGACGAGACGAGTCCAAAGCAGACGACATTAGAGAAAAGTGGAGTTAGAGGTTCGCACCAGATCTAGATGAGATGACGTTCCACTCCACCGACATCAGAGATGCGATGCGCATGCCGAGGCATGGTACTTGGACTCACCTTCCAGAAGGAGTCGCGATGAGTATGCAGTCGTTCCAGAGCAAGATGCAGATATAGGAAAGGACGATGACTTCCGGACAGTTGGCAGAGACGAGGCATGGAGTAGACCGTGAGCAGGATTCCTTCCAGGACACTACTGCAATGATACTTGCACCCAGGATCAGATGTGTCATGTACATTCAGAGAGCCAGAGGCCGACGCCAGTGATATGCTGTCTTACGAGTGGTCGTGATGATTGACCGGGAGATGACAAGAGATGTGCAAGAACTGGATCATCCCCGTTAGCACACCTGACAGGGCCGATGAGCCGATGGACCGAGAGATTGGTAATTCACAGTGAAGACCTTGACCCAGGAGTGGTCATGGTTACGCACACCAGCGGGACAGAGTTCATGATCATCGACGAGACGTCCCACTAGTGACCGTGACAGTTGGCCGAGATTCTTAGAGGATGCGCTTGAGCAGTACTATTCCGCCATTATTGATTACGATATTTTGGGTGATTTATTCGTATGATTTGATTTTGATGATTGAGGATTTACGATCTTTGCACAGTGTTGAACTTGATATCGTTTTCGTGCTTTAGTTTCACATGTTTGTGATTTTACGGTTTTAAACAGTTGAGTTGGTCTTGTGCGTATGCATGCACACGATTTCGTTCCTACACTCGGTATAGTTTATATATGCTTGCAGTGCAGTGATACGCCTTTTGTGTACTTAGATGCACTGGACTTCGATTTCGATTGTGATACTCGATATTTGTTTTGTGCACCTTGTGCACCTGATTGATTTTGCGCACGTTCGGCGCTTGATATTGGATTTCATGATTTCGTGCACGATGGATGCACCTGATTTGGATTTTCGCGCATGTTGGGCGCATGTTTTGAAGGGTGATTTTGGTGCACACCCGAGGCACTAAATCGAGATTTTTTCGTGCATGTCAGATGCACTTGATTTTGCTGTCAGGCACACATGTTGCCTACGACAGATGTTTCGTGCACACCCGATGCACTTAGATATTGTTTCTGTGCGCATGTATGGCACATTCATGGATTTTGATTTCCGTACGCACCAGACGCACGTAGTATTCATGTGCATATTTTGGGATTGATTTCTTATAGAGCAGTACGTTTTTATGATATTGCTATATGTTTTCGTACTGAGCAGGACTAGTCAGAGGACAGTACCTGAATATATTTTGCATGCATTGATAGTTATTGAAGGGATTTCCAAAAAGCGAGCTATAGCCTCAGTATTTACCTACGTGTCTGATATGACACGAAATGTTTAAAACAAGGAGACCCTTCTAAATTGTTTCCAAAACGGCGGAACATACATTTCAAACAAAGGTATATATGTATATAGCTATTTTCTTATGATAGACGTCCGCCACTGTGCAGTGTTATACGCGTTGCACAGCGACTTAAGAGATTTGGCATGCATTTCCTTCAGATACTTACAGATATAGATTCGATGTTTACATGTATAGTTTCGAGTTATATCATATTGGTTTGATTTGGATTTGGCATTGATGTCTTCTCCATGACTCCGATGATTGCGGGATGCTTGACGGAGTATTGATTTGAGTTATATACTCTTTTTTTTTTCAAGCGCATGCACTGCGCTACGATTTGTTTTATGTATTTACAGTTTCGGAGCCCCGACGACTTGATGGTTTTTCTTAGATGTTTTAGTATTTGGGGGAGTTTGAATTTAAATTCGTGGACCGAATTTCTTTAAGGGGGGAAGATTGTAGCGTTTTGAAAATCGTTTCGGTGAAATTTCGGAAAATCGGTAAAATGAGGGGGTTTTCTGTAAAAAGTCAAAATACAAATATCTTATTATAAAAATTAAATATACATATTCTAGCTATGTAATTGCTATTATTTGGTATTTATTGAGCCGCTGGTGAAATTTCAAATTTTCTGAAAAAAATATTATTTTATTATTATTTTAAGCCGTCACTAATACATTTAATTAGGGAAAATTACAAATTGGAATGAGTTGAAACAAATTTTGTGCATCATAAAACTTTAAATAAAAATTTATCATGTGGTTTTTGGAACGAAATCATTTGCCAAAACGGTTTAGAAATTATTGAAGAAAAAAAAGGCTTTTTTTAGCGTAAATGGATGTTTGGGGTATTGTATTTATCATTTTTCATCACCCCACACCCGTGCCCACACCCACACACCCCCACTTACTTCTCCCCTTAGCTAAATTCAGCAGCCCCCATTTTTTCCCCACTTGAATTTCAAAGGAAAAGAAATGAAAGAAAAGAAAAGAAAATGGATAAATTAGTTAGACTTTTGACCTTGAATTGACTTTGACTTTCTCCCAATTTTTCTCCACCTCCCTCTCTCTCCTCCCCCACTCATTTTCTGGCCAAAATCTGAACCCCAACAGCCCTTCATTCTTCATCTCCTTCTCTTTAAAAAAAGTTCTTCAAAAATGCTTGAAAAATCCACAAAAAATCATGCAAAAATCCAAATCAAAATCCACCTCCTACCCATTTTCCCTTGGCTACCATAGCATGGATCTAGGGATTTAGATTTCAATTTGGGAGGCTAAGTGTGCTTGTGGGTTCTTCAAATTATTTGGGTATAAATTCTAACCTTTTTGCTTAATGTGTTGTTAATTGCTTAGGTTAGCTTAATTAATTGTTTAATTAGGTTTTTAATTAGTTTTAGGTGCATGATTTAAAATTCAAGAGAGGGGTTTGATTTTAAATTGGTATTTTGTGTTGTGAGATTTAGTTTATGTGATATAATTGATTAATGTTATGCTAAATCCAATTTAAGTTGCTAGTTTGCATATTTGTTAATTTAAAAGTGATAATTATATAATTGGTAAACTAGGTTTTTTAAATAATTAAATTCTTGAGATTAAAAATGTGATTAGGTTTTTCTTGGCTTCATTAACTTTATTAAGTGTGGTTTAATGCTTTGGATCATGCAAATCTAAGCTAGATTGTAGTTTGTGCATTTTTGCTTTGAAATTGTTAAAAAGGGTATTTTTGTAAACTAGAATATTAGGATTTTTAGAATTTGATGAGATTAAATTCCGGAAATTGTTTATACGACTTATTTAAGATATTTAATAAATATATTGGCCGCTACATTCATTTAAACATCATGTTTTGTACAAAAACGACGAATTGTGCTTGCTAGATTTTCGGAAAAATGACTTTTTAAGTGAAATTGGGGTTTTTGTGAGTTTTAACCTAGTTTATATTAAAATTAGTGTTCGTGAATGTGCAAATGAGTGTATTTGGGTTTTCTTGATGGTTTGGCGTTTGTACGCCAACGTCGAGGGTTTTTGGGTTGATTTGTGAAAGCAACCATAGGTTTTGACCTATGTGGGATTCGTGCGTCGTTTTGGTCATGAGTCGGATTTTAATGAGATATGGTACGTTATGATATGTAGGTACCCCCATGTGGACTTCGAGACGACAAACAAGCGCGTGGCAACGTAGGCACCGGCTAGCGAGGACCAGGTGAGTAGATTTATATCTACGGGGAGAAGTCGGGTGGATGGCGTATAGCACCCCCGCAGTCCGTGGTGGTGTATACGGATGCGTATACACACCAATAATTATTATATGTCATTTGGGATTATTAACGATACTTAGGATGGATATTGGTGTGTTAGATTATTTTAGCGTTGCGAACCCTAGGGTAGTGTTGCACACACATACACACATACATACTTGCATACATTTCTATTGATATGTGCTCATGGGATTCTATATAGTTATGTGTTCACATAGGTATGGGACTGTGTGTTCACATACGGATTTGAGGATAGTACTTGGGATTTATGATGAGTCGATGAGATTTGATTTGAGGCCGTGAGATCGGTGATATAGCGGGGGTTCGTATTTGAGATATGACATGACGTTGTAGCGGGTCCTTGACGTAGTTTTTACACACGTGCATGCATACTTAGACGGTATCAGTATTGTACTAGATATAGATCAGTACCCCGATCATGATAATTGATAAAGAGGATACCAGGTGAATAGTATGATGAATGTGATATTGACCCGTACCTAGATTTGGGATGCCGTACGACGGATTTACGTACGAGCTATATTGATGATTGATCCGCACTCTTGACTTGGGATGTCTGGTTATGGATATGATATTATTGAGGCGGGATCACCGACTATACATATACAGGTATGTATATGTATCGACTCAGATGATAGGCGGTTTCCTTACCTGTAGTTCAGCTTGTTAGTTCAGCCGTATAGTTTAGCGTAGTTGTTAGATTAGATTAGACCCTACCTATTTCAAAACTAACGAATCGTGGGTATTTTAAAAGACAGCCCAAGGGATCTTACGGATATTTCAAAAGACGTATCTTTTCATAAAAACACCGTAGCCCCTATTTTCAAAACCCCATGATTCGTGTTATTTCAAAAGGCACCAATTTGTAGGACTTATATTAGATTAATGCAGATTAGTTATCGTTATGTCTAGTTTCAGCTCCCGCACATTATTGCTGTTCGCTCTGCCTCGCATATTTATTTTGCTGCATATTCCATTATTGATATCATGCTGTTAGGACACTAGCACCATTACCGATGATGCGTATGTACCACGTACACCTATTTGCCGGCTCACACACATCTTCATCGGTAATTGCCATGTCACGTACACTTTAGAGAATATAATTGCTTGACTTAGATTGTTAGCTAGTAGTTTTGACATGATATTAGTGTACTTCCCTTATATGCCATATTAGACATTGTAGTTATTACCTACCACTTCATGCATACTGTTATTCAGTTGTTCATGCCTAGTTCATTATCATTGACATATGCACTTGTGATGATTTCTTGAGATTTATGATATTTCTGGATTTCGGGGAAAGCCGCAAAATTTACAACTTATGATCTTTTAAAATATAAAATGTTGCGGTTTTCTAGTGATGTAAAGTGTCGTCCACCATGAGTTTGCTGTGGTTTTGGAGATCCGTGTCGAGGAGTGGAGGAACCGTCACGGGTACATGGTGGGCCCGGTATGGTACCCCGGGGCAAGAGGAATGTGGTGTTGACGTTGAGCCTGGCTGGGGAGCACTACCTACCGGTGATATTACCCGACGCGTCGGATATCCGGAGGATACCGTCGTGGTCTTGAGGTGGATGGTAGGGGCCGGTCTGGACTGACGGCGCCCTAGATATTGAGATTGAGACATTGATATTTCGAGACAGTGAGATTTATGTTTTGTGTCGATGCTAGACACTGTTGATGCTGATTTCATTTATGATACCTCAGTTTAAAAATACGAAGGAAATCTCACTAATTTATGAAAACAGTTTCTTCATTTACATGTATTCTGTTTCATGCATTCATACCTCATTCATATGATATATTGCTACCTGAGGCACTGACACGGGCACATGAAATTATACTCGGGTTAGATATTACCCTAGCCATTGTTATAGGCTGCCTGTTATACTTATATTTGAGGATATATTATGATCATTGACCTAGGATTGCGTTATTTATGCGATTTCTGTGCGTAGATGTTCTTCTATTCACGAGTTGGCAACTCACCCCCGTTGTGCCCCAGTTTCTTGCAGGTTTTTCCATACAGGTTTCATTACGTCTTTGCGGGCTCAGTTTCATTCGGGTGACTTGCTAGTAGGTGGGTTTTTCTTGTATCGTACCCATCATATTACCTTGTATAATATTATTCAGTTGTATCTAGTAAATTCCATCAACCAAACATGTATTTATTGAGATAGAGACCGGTATTGTTTATTCTTTCGACCTTAGAGTCGCTCGTTATATTTCTGGTGGTTTTGAGTTTCCTTTTGAGTTTTGATCCTCGCCGTTGGCGTTGTATATTATATTACTTGTGTGGTTGTGACCGTCGATTGACGAAGAGCTAGCTCCCGCTTGGGGATGCCTTTTTCTTGATTTCGTATACTATTCATGCTGTATCCCGTTTGGGGGCCAGTATTTACAAAGGAGACTCTGCCGAAATTTTCAGTAAAATTTTGATGTTTTTAAAAAAACCGCATAATTCGGCTTATGCTATTGAAACTACTTGTTTTAAATTGGTTTTCCTTCACTCTACTTCTTTTCTTGGTTTGGATTTCTGGGTTTTCGGTTTACTTAGATTACGTACGCCTCGAGACGTTTCGTAGTTTAAGTGCCGGTCATGTTCCGTACTTTCGGGACGTGACAAATATGGACCTCAAATCCATATTTCTCCATACAAAAGAACTCTATGGAGAGCAATCTCGTATCGCAAGATACGAAGTGTCGAAGAAGTTATTTTCGGCAAGATTTGCCGTCGGATCATCGGTAGCGGAACACGTGCTTAAGATGATTGGCTACATTAAGGAGCTCGTGGACCTTGGGACCACGTTGGAGAATGAGCTCTATACGGACTTGATTCTCCAGTCCCTTCCTTCCACTTACGCCCAGTTTATACTGAACTTTAACTTACAAGAAAAGGAAGTTGAACTTTCAGAACTCCTCAACATGCTGAGGAGCGCAGAGGTCACCCTACAGAAAGGTAGGGAAACATCCACTTTGTTTGTAGGAGGATCTTCTTCTTCTAGGTCCAAAGCGAAAGCCAAGGGAAAGAAGAAGAAAGCCCCCGCCAAACCAAGGGGCGGTGTTAGTAAAGTGGATACGAAGGGAAAGGCAAAAGCAACAAAGAAAGTGGGGAAGCTTGTGGATAAAGAAGAATGCTTCTATTGTCATAAGAGTGGACACTAGAAGAAAGATTGCAGGGCTTGGAAGGCCAGAACACAAGATCTGAAGCAGGTTGCGGCTTCATCTTCAGGTGTGTATGTTATTGAAAACCGTCTTTCAATAAACTCTACTTCTTGGGTATTGGATACCGGATCAGGATCTCATATCTGTAATTCTTTGCAGGCGTTGAGAAACCATAGGGTTTTGAAGGCAGGTGACATGACCCTCAAAGTTGCAAACGGAGCTAGCATGGATGCTAAGGCCGTGGGGGACTATCACCTGGGAATGTCAGATGGACATGTTTTGGTTTTGCGTAATTGCTATTTTGTACCCAACGCAACTTGTAATATCATTTCTGTATCTTTGGTTTCTAAAGAAGGTTATGAATTTGCGTTTGTAAGCAATGTTGTAAACATTTACCTTAATCAAGTTCTGATTGGGTCAGGTACATTGAGCAATGGTATATACGTATTAAACCAACCACAGATTTTCAATGTCCAGAATACACATAAAAGAAAGTCTCCAGAAATCAATCAGACTTTCTTATGGCATTATAGACTGGGTCACATCAATGAGAGAAGGTTGACAAAGTTACATATAGAAGGATATTTGAATCCGTTCGAATATCAATCGTATGCCACTTGTCAATCCCGTCTCAAAGGAAAGATGACAAAGACTCCGTTCACTGGACACGGAGTAAGAGCGAGCGAGCTCTTGGGACTCGTACACAGCGACGTGTGTGGTCCAATGTCTACACATGCGCGAAGCGGTTTTTCTTACTTCATTACTTTTACGGATGATTTTTCAAGATTCGGACATGTCTTCTTAATGAAACATAAGTCTGAAACCTTTGGAAAATTCCAGGAATATAAGAATGAGGTAGAAAAACAAACCAGCAAAAGTATTAAGATTCTAAGATCGGATCGAGGTGGTGAATACTTGAGTGCCGAGTTCCTGGATTACTTAAAAGAGAATGGAATTCTCTCTCAGCTTACTCCTCCATACACTCCGCAACATAACGGTGTATCAGAGAGACGGAACCGCACCCTATTGGATATGGTACGGTCCATGATGAGTAACGCTGAGTTACCGCGATCATTCTGGGGATATGTGCTAGAATCAGCCGCATACCTTTTGAACCAAGTTCCCACTAAGACTGTGCCCACCACACCATATGAGTTATGGAGTGGGAAGAAACCCTATCTTCAATATCTGAAGATCTGGGGATGTCCAGCTTTTGTCAAAAAGCAGCATGCGGACAAACTCGAGGCACGCTCAGTACTGTGCAAGTTTGTTGGATACCCAAAGAACACCAGGGGGTATCTTTTCTACCACGCAGAGGAACAAAAAGTCCTTGTTTCTCGTAATGCCCACTTTCTAGAACACCAGTTCTTGGAAAAGGAAATTAGTGGGAGCGCAGTAGAACCGGAAGAAATTCCAGAACCACAGACTATTACTGAAAGCTTAGTAGAACCAAAGGGTTCAAAAGAACAGGACATTCCTACGCCGCTCCGCAGGAGTAGTAGGCAGTCTCATCCGCCCGAGAGATACTACGGTTTTCTCATAGACGGGGATAGAGAGGATTGCATCATAGATTATGATGAGCCTACTAGCTTCTAGCAGGCCGTTCAGAGCGTTGACTTGGTAAAATGGCTGGATGCAATGCGGACCGAAATGGAGTCCATGTACACCAACAAAGTATGGACGTTGGACATTGCTCCAGACGGGGTAAAACCCGTAGGATGCAAGTGGATCTTCAAAAGGAAGATTGGTGTAGATGGACAGGTTGAGACCTATAAAGCTAGACTTGTTGCAAAGGGTTTTCGTCAAAGACCTGGTTTGGACTATGAAGAAACCTTTTCTCCAGTGGCTATGCTAAAATCCATTCGGATCCTTCTTGCCATTGCTTCCTTCCACGATTATGAGATTTGGCAGATGGACGTAAAGACCGCTTTTCTAAATGGAAATTTAGAGGAGTGTGTCTATATAGACTAGCCAGAGGGTTTCATTCAGAGTGGGAGCAGCGGAAAGGTGTGCAAGTTGCTTAAGTCCATCTATGGACTAAAGAAGGCATCGCGGAGTTGGAACATCTGCTTTGATGAGACGGTCAAAGAATTTGGCTTTATCAAAAATCCAGATGAACCATGCATCTATAGTAGATTTGTAGCGAGAACTGTAGTATTCCTCGTTTTATACGTGGATGACATTCTCTTAATAGGAAATGACATTCTTATGCTACAATCTGTCAAGGGGTTCTTGTTACACAGGTTCTCCATGAAAGACCTGGGTGATGCCTCATACATCCTGGGGATCCGGATCCATCGTGATAGATCCAAGAGGATATTAGGACTTTCGCAGTCCAGGTACATCGACACCATACTGAAAAGATTCAGTATGGAAGATTCCAAGCGCGGTAACCTACCGGCTTGTCACGGGATCACCCTCTCTAAAGAGATGTCTCCCAAGACTGATTTGGAGAGGGATCGCATGTCTATTATACCCTACGCTTCTGCGGTAGGCTCTATAATGTATGCGATGTTGTGTACCAGACCGGATGTAGCTTATGTACTTAGTGTAGTAAGCCGGTATCAGTCAAACCCCGGGGAGAAACACTAGATAGTGGTAAAGAACATTCTCAAGTACCTGAGAAAGACTAAGGAGATGTTCTTGTTGTATGGCGGAAAAGACCTCCAGATCGAGGCCTTTGCTGACTCCAGCTTCCAGAGTGACAAGGATGATTCCAAGTCCATGTCGGGTTTTGTCTTTACCCTCAATGGAAGGGCGGTGTGTTGGAAGAGTTCCAAACAGGAAACCGTTTCTGACTCGACTATAGAAGCGGAATACATCGCTGCATCTGATGCCGCAAAAGAAGCCGTCTGGATGAGGAAGTTCTTGAAAGAACTTCAGGTGGTTCCGTCTATTGTTGATCCAATACCTCTGTATTGCGACAACAACGGGGCTATAGCTTTAGCGAAGGAACCCAGGTCCCATCAGAAATCCAGACACATCTTGAGGCGGTATCACCTGATCAGGGAGATCGTAGATCGCCAGGAGATCGAGGTTCGGAGGGTTGCTTCAGAAGATAACACTGCAGATCCATTCACCAAGGCCTTGCCCCAGACTCAGTTCGAGCGGCTGATCGAGATGATAGGTCTTCGATACGCCAGTACATGGCCTTAATGCAAGTGGGAGATTGTTAGTGTATATGCCCTAGAGGCCATTACTGTATCATACTAGCTTGTATATTACTTAATGGAAGCTTGGGATATTCACCTTGTATTGACGATCTTGCTCAAAATGGTAGTATGCTACTTGGTTTGTTTCTTCTTCAATGTGTACATGTGTTTATTTTAGTATATCACCTATACGCATTAGTGGAGCCCTTAGGATCTTTGCTTGATTACCAGCGTTGTGATGGCAGTCACACTCATGGAGGCTGGGTAATCCATAAGCATATCCTTATACAGGTCCCTAGTCGCAGGACTATCGAGACAGGGCATCGATACTCCGGAGTAGACTAGCGTATGCGCTTCTCATCCCAGCAGGGGAGACGGTCTGTCCCACAGCCGTCAGTACGTCGTACTTGAGATAGTATGCAGGTGCTCGTTAGGTTACGAGTACACTGGACAGGACTCGTCGGGAACTGATTGGTTGGTATTATACCTATCGTCAATTATCAGTTCCCAGGTGACATGAGTACATTTTAGTCCGCTGACTTGACACTGTCACTTCGCCTCGAGTGTGTTCCCACTGTACTTTGATTACTACCCTACCACGGCTCAAAGGAGTCGTGCAAACAGGTAGTAGTTGGGTGCAGTCCCGAAGCACTTGGAGGCATGACGGTTAGACAGGATTCGTCTCTCCCGGTCTTGGGGGTTGACATCGCGCTATGTCTAGGAAAGCCATTACACGGGTAGTCCCTAGCCAGGGCAAGCGAGATATACTGGTAGGCTTCCAGTGTTATCTCAGGGTGTTTTGGGCTTCACTCCGACACGACTTGTACCGCTATTAGGGGACTGACGTTTACCGCCCCCTAGGCCCGCCATGCGATGTATCCGACGAACAGATCGGACTGTACGGAGACTGTCACATTCAGGCTCAGTAGGAGTTCAGATGGGTTTCACCTCGTCAGTCTTCTTGTCGGCATCTACCCGGGGACTGTTACGCACAGCTAGTGCCGCTTGCGGTCTGTGGTTAAACCCACTGCCAGCGTAGTGTCGAGTCTTTAGAGTCCCACACAGAAAGCTATTCACCTTTAGGCAAAAGAGTAGAGGTCGCATGGTTTTGCGACAGGTCGCATGGTTTTGCGACAGGGTTCGGTCACATCCATGCACTTGTGCACGTTTAGTGTCCGGACAGTTAACACTAGCGGGCTTTGGTTTAAGCCAGATCCTAGTGTACGTTTTGGGATTGATTTTATCTCGTATGTATTCGTGTTCCTTGGAATGCGGATGCGGGTGTGTATGCACAGTTGACGGAGAGACAGAGGCAGAGGATTCTCATTAGGGTTGTTGACTGTTGACTGTTGACCATTGACTTTTTGCTAAACCCTATTGAGAATATGATATATGATTAACAATAATATTAATTAAGTATTATGGTGACATGGTTGTTGAGGGGTTGACTTTGTTGACCGGTTGACTAGGTTGGACTAGTTGACCATCATGATGACAATGGCTATCATTTCATGGCAAAGACTTTTGCTTGCTTGTTTCTCTTGTGCAAAATGAGTACATGAAATGATATGGCTAATGTAGCTTAAACCATCACAAAATACTTGATTGCTATGATTTGTTATGATGGCTTTGGATTATGAGAGCCAAGTGAGAAAAGTCTTGCTCATTCTCTCATTTCCTTTCTCTCTCTTGTTCTTGAGCTCTCATCCTCTTCCTCTTGCTCTCCCTCTCTCTAGTCTATGGTTCACTTGTCTCATGTGTTGAGAAGCAAGAACCATAGAGAAAAATCCCAACACACTCTCCTCTACTCACTCTAGTTCACAAGGTTTAGCAAACCGAGTGAACTAGTTTCTTCAAAGTTCGAAGAAGAAGCCAAAGGTAGAAGCTTTCGGGTGGATCGATCTTCGGCGCAAGGAGACGACGGGGTGAAGCCAATCCGTACACCATCGAAGCTTGAAGAAGAAGGAGTTCAAGAAAAGAAAGGTATAACCCCCTAACCGAGTAGTTAACAACTCCTAGTTAGGTTGTTAGGTAGATAGTTTAACAAAGATCCGTTTTGAGTCCATGTTACCGCCTCTAGAAAATTGTTTTTCACAAAATTCCGCAAGCCCGTAAGTACCGGGAGAGGTAGCATGGACTTACAAGATGTATACAGGTGCTCATTGGGTTATGAGTACACCGTACAGGACTCACCGGAAACATGCTAGTTGGTCTTATACCTGACGTCAGATAGCAGTTCCCTGGTGACATGTGTACAGGTTAGTTCATCGACCTGAGATCGTCATTTGTCTCGTGTGAGTTCCCACTGTGCTTTGATTACTACCCTACCACGCTCAAAGGAGTTGTGCAAACAGGTTTTAGTTGGGTACAGTCCCGAGCCACATGGAGGCAGTGAGCGGATCTGCAGGGGTTCGTCTCTCCCGGTATTCGGAGTGAGGTCGCGCTGTGTCTAGGAGAGCCATTACACGAAGTCCTTGGCCAAGGCAGGAGATTTATTTGTAGGTATTCCAGTAGTATCTCAGGGTGTTCTCGGTTACTCTCCGACACGACTTGTACCGCTTTTGGGGGTCTGACTTTTACCAACCCCCTAGGCCCGTCATGCGATACTCATAGACGAACGGACCGGACTGTACGGATATTGTCACTGACAGGCTCAGTAGGGTGTCAGGAAGAGTTCGCTCACAGACGTCCCTTTTGGTCAATACCTGGTAGCCCGTTACGTATAGGCTAATACCTCTGACGTGCTAGTGGTTAAATCCATAACCAAAGTATTGACAAGTCTTAAGAGTCCCTCACAGACCGTTTTCTCAAGTTTCGGGCGAAACGCTGTAGAGGCCGTATGGAGATATGGCAGGGTTCGATCATATACGTGCGGTATTGCACGGATCATGATCAGACGGAAAATACTAGCGGGCTTTGGTTTAAGCCGGATCCTAGTATTGTACAGTGTAGATTTTGTCTCTTTGCATTTGTATTCAGTGGGAATACAAATGCGGGCATGTATATGCAGTCGTGGGGTTTTCCTGTAATTTATTACGGGATCAGTTTTCTGAAGTTGCCAGTTTGCATTCCGTTCCGGCCAGTTTTCCTTTGATCCTTCACGGCCGGATTCTTCTGATGGAGGGGATAATTTGCAGCTGTGCAAATTAGTATTTGTGGAGGGTGTCATTTGTAAAATGAAGGTATCATGATGGGTATAGCATTATTAGATTCTTTTTAAGTCAATTCCTTTGCATTTATGAGATGGGCTTTGTGAATGATGTGGGTTGATGTTGGTGTGACTTTTTTCTCATGATCACACATTATTCTCTTCTTGGATTATTGATTCCTTTTTTTCCTCCACCATATTTTGATATGGACGGCCACTTAGAGAGAGGGTGAGAGGTTCATTTTTGAGAGAGGGGAAATTCTTGTTCTCATTTTTTTGCTTGCACCAAAAATCCTAATCTCATTTCCATTCTTCATTCCACCATCACCATGGAAACTTCACAACCCCATGAGACAAACCTCCCTACACTAGCCTACAGCATATCTTGGACACGTCGGCTCGCCAACTTCGTGCCCGAGTTGCCTCGGTCCAGAGGTGGGAGCCCGTAAAAGAACCCGGCGATGTGGTGCCCGTTCCGACGAGGAGCTGAAGACCGGAGATTCCGCGAGGAGAACGGAGTGGAGGCCGAAGACCGAAGGACATGGATCGCTCGGTATAGTTTTCTATCCTTTCTCGTATTTGCTAGCATTAGGTTAATGGCCCGATCCGGGATTTTAGTGCGCGGTGGTGCTGGTTTCTAGTTTTTAGAAAAGTTTCGTTTCCGCATTCCGGCGTCGGATTGACGGCCGGGGCGCCGCCGTGCACTTACACTGGTATCAGAGCCGGCCATTAACCTAGTCTAGCTTGGTCTAACGTGTTTACATTTTCGATCGAACAAAAATCCCAAAACCGCGATTTCAAAGCATCAGTTTTCTGTCGAATTATTTTTGGCTCGAAAATTTTTTCAGTGTGTTGCAGAAAAACATGCAGGAAGTTTTAAGAATTCTGTGAAAAAATGGTAGCGTGATACTGTAGATGTAGGGTTACTAAGCACTCTAATGAGGATCTACAAAGGCATCAACCATGCCGGATTAAAATTTTAGCCGAGCCGAATAACTCTAAACAAGATCGTTAACTAGAAATTAGGCGATCACATGCAAGTAAATCACATTTACACTAAGTGAATACGAAATACAACCTTTGTAGATCGGTCCTTCACTTCTAAAGCTCCTTGTTGTAGTCCCTTCGCTGCGATCACCTGCTCTCGGACTCTCGGACGGCTCCATGAGAAAGTTGCAACGGGATTGCTTGAAGTCTTCGAGGCCGAAGATGATCTACGTCGAGGGAATACGAACTCAAGCTTCTACTTCACTAACCAAAGAATTAGTGAAGCAAACACCCTAAACTAAAGTGCTAGTCTAGTAGAGGATGGTGAGATAGGAAATGGGTACACTTTAGAATTTCATTTCTCACTTTGTATCTCTCTCTTTATCAAACCCTAGAGTGAAAGAGAAGGAGGAAGAAGATGAGCTCAAAAATGAGAAAGGATAATGATCAAGAGAGAGCATCAACTAACCATGGTGAGTGAGTATCATATACTTAACTCATGCAGAGACATTACCATAGGTAATCATAGTGGTTAGGTTAACTAATATGTTAAGTAAAACAAAACTAGTGGAATAAGTCAAATGCAAAGATAAGCTTCATGAAGCTTCATGCATGTGTGCTTTATCCACTAATTTTGTAATTACTTTATCTATTAAAAACCTAACAAATATAATTAGTATGGTATAAGTCTTCTACACCCATGTAATGTGTATCAACAACCATGATACAATTTGTAAACACAAATAAATATATATCACATATATATTTTAACTTGTGCATAAGTGAGAAAAAATCAAAGCTTAAGTGAACCAATGTTAGTTAATGTAAATTAGTATATCACATATACAATTATACACTAAATTATTAAATCAACACTTGACTTAATAATCCGGTTATATCACATATAACCGACTAACATCCAATGTATCGACTTATCGAATCAACCCTTGATTCGATAACTAGGTTATATCGCATACAACCGATCGATACAAACATCGCGAGAATAGAATACGGTATCACATACACGCATTATTCTCGGTCCCGCACATATCACATATGCGCTCCTATTTCGTTTTGCCTGAGCCAGTACAACCTCTATGTAGGACTCTAAAGACTCGTCAATACGCCGGCAGTAGGTGATGATCATATCAAGCGCCCACAAGCCATCAGCGGTACTAGCTGGACGTAACGGCTACCTGGGTATTGAGAGATCAGAAGATCAGCAAGCAAGCCCGCTCCTACTCCTGCAAAAGCCTAACAGTGACACTACCGTACGGTCCGGTCTCCTCGTCTGATATGTCACATATCAAGTCTAGTGGTGGTAAACGTCAGACCCCAATAACCGATAAGTCATGCCGATATGAGGCTGATAACAGGCCGAGAAACTACTGGTAACACTTACCAGTAAATCTCTAAACCAGCCCTGGCCAGGGACTTCCCTGTTATGGCCAATCGAGCATAGCGCAACATCAACCCCCAATACCGGGAGAGACGAAACCTCTCCTATCGCTCATTGCCTCCATGTGACTCGGGACTGTACCCAAAAACCACCGTTTTGCATGCCCTCTTGGACGTGGTAAGGTAGAAATCAAAGCACAGTGGGAATCACACAAGACTCTATGACGATCTCGGGTCTATAGACTATCCTGTACCAGTGTCACCAGAGAACTGCCATCTGACGTAAGGTATAATACCATCTGGGAGTTCTCGGCGAGTCCGTCCAGTGTACCCAGTCTCCACTGAGCACCCGTATATCATCTCTGATGTCAAACACCAATGGATATGGGATCATCCATCGCCCATCCGTATGTGTCGAGAAGGCATACGCTAGTCTACTCTGGTATATCGATGCCCCGTCTCGATACACCCACGACTAGGGACCTTGAAGGATGTACTTATGGACTACAATGTCCCCACCAGTATGATCCTCATCATAGTCCAGGTAGTCAAGTACACATCCTAAGGGCTTTACCAACATGTAACAGAGAGACAATCAGTGTACACGTTAAGGTAAAGAGTAACCAGATAGCATACTATCATGTCGAGCAAGAAAGTCCTCCCTATATATGTCCAAACATCTACTACAATATACATCACATTTATACTAATGGCCTCTAGGGCATACATATAACTAACAATCTCCCACTTGCCCTAGGGCCATCTGACAACAGTGGTTGTAGTATTTCATACTCAACCATCCCATAAAAGTCTCTCTCTGGGAAATGGCCTTTGTGAGTGGATCCGCCGTGTTGTCCTCTGAGTCTACTCTCCTAACCTCGATCCCCTGGAGATCAACCATCTCCATGATCAGGTAACACTGCCTTAGAATATGTCTGGATCACTGATGGGATGGGTGTTCCTAGGCATAGGCCACAACTCCATTGTTATACAATGGTAGGAACGAAGTTCATCTCATGAACTAATATACACCCAGACTTCCTCTTTGGTAGCATCTTTGGTAGCGATGTATCCAGCCTTTATCGTCTAGTATGCCACGGTATCTAGCTTGGAACTCTTCCAACATACCGTCCCTATACTGAGGGTAAAGACAATGCCTGTGACTGACATTCAGTCGTCTTTATCACCCTGGAACACTTCCAGTGATTCTCCCCAGGATTAATTGATACCATCTCACTACAGCTAGTGAGTATCCTAACATCCAATTAGATCTATCTTATAGATCCAAAACCCAGGATTTAGTAGGTATCACTTTGATCCTATACGGAGAATCATTGTGATAAGCGGAGATTGACCGAGCGTAGCATAGGAAACTCCTTCCCTATCAAGAGTATGTCATCCACGTACACTACGAGGATCACCATCATACTCCCTTCTACCTTTTTGTTTATACAAGGTTCATTTACCATTTTGATGATGTCAAACTCTTTGACTAACACATCAAAACAGACGTTCCAACTCCGCGATGCCTGCTTTATCACATAAAACATCTTGCACACGTTTCCGCTGCTCCCACTGTCTACGAGGCCCTCTGGCTGTGTACTTGTAGACACACTCTTCTAAAACATCATTTAGAAAAGCAGTCATGACACCCAACCGCCAGATATCGTAGTCATGGTATGTAGCCGTGGCAAGTAGGATCTGGATGGACTTAAGCATAGCTACTTAGAAAAGGTTTCATCATAATCCATACATGGTCAATGATGCAAACTTTTAACAAGTCTAGCTTTGAAAGTCTCAACTTTTCCATGTACACCAAGTAATCTTCTCAAGATATACTTGCTCCTGATGGGAATTTAACCCTTCAGATATAGCAACCAAAGTCCATACTTTGTTGGTGTATAAGGATTCCATCTCAGATCGATAAGCATCCATCCATTCTTACAGAGTCTCACTCCTGATGGCCAGCTCGAAACTAGTTGGGTCATCATCTCATGATGCAATTCTCGCTCCCACTGTCATAGAGAAACCAAAGTATCTCTCAGGTGGGTGAGGAACCCTACTAGATCGGCGGAAAGGCTGAGGTTCGTTGGTTACTATTGAATCCTTTGGTTCTACCAAATCATTAGCTGCAGTTTGTATAGCTGGAACCCTTCCAGTTCTACAAAATAGATCTTGCCTCGAGCTTGTCTGGATTTAGCTTTTAGACATAGGCCGGACAACCCCAATCTTAACAAACCTAAGATGGGCTCTTCCCTTTCCATATCTCATATGAAGTTGTAGGCAACTGATTTGATCGGAACCCTATTCAATAGGTATGCAACTTCATAAGTGCATAACTCCCAAAAGGAAATAAGTAACTCAGTAGTACTCATCATAGAGCACACCTTATCACATAGGGTGTGATGGCTCCGCCCCGATACACCGACGTGCTGTGGTGTATGCGGAGGAATAATGCTGAGAGAGAATCTCATTCTCCTTTAGAATAGTCTAGGAATCCCGTGCTCAAGTATTCTTCTCCTTGATCACATCAAAGGACATAATACTTATACCCGTTTTGGTTCTCTACTTCTAACTTATATTCTGTGAATATCTCAAAAGGTTCGGACTTGTGTTTCAACAAGAACATATGTCTGAATCTTGAGAGATTATCAGAGAATGTAATGAAGTACAAAGGACCGGTCTTGTTATGTTTAGACAGGGGACCTTCATACATCAACATGTATCATCCAAAGAGTTCACTACCTCTTTCTCTGTTTCTAATAAACGGAGCTATGGTCATCTTATCTCTGTGACATGACCGGCAAGTTTCACAAGATGTAAATTCAAACTAATTTAAATATGCATCTATATGTAACTTCAGCTAGTCGGGTCGCATTGATATGACCTAGTCTACAATACCTCAAGAAGGATTCGTTCATTTCTGAACTCTTCCTCTTGTGTGTGTTCTGTATACTAAGAACTGTAGTTTGATTTAGAACGTCTATGCTTTTAGATAACGTGCCTGAACCGATCAACTTTTGATATAGAAAATGTTCAAAATATTATCCAACAATACAAAATTATATCCTTCTTTACGAATAAAGAGACTGATATGATATTGTATATCAGGTTCGGTATCTAATAACATTCGTTCAGAATCAATGTATTATGGTAATACTGGGTGATAGCGACCAACAGACTTGGCTGCAACACTTGCACCATTTTCTATCTCATGAAACTTATCACCCGTTCTCAGTTATCTACCTATCTGTAGCCCATGTAACAGATTACATATGCGGGATCCTGATCCGGTATCACATACCCAGGACGTAAAGGATACAGAGGAACAGTTCTCTGTAATGAACACACCTGAAGATGATGCATCAGCATGCACTTTCTTCGTTTGGGCGGCACGGGAATTCTGGTAATCACCAATTTCCTGCTCTGTCTTATAACAATTATAAGTTGGAGTGGGACCAACGTTCCCCAGCGCAGTATAACAAGCGGGTTCGGTCAATTCATCCGTATTATTATCTTGATTAAGGCGTGACATGGTCGCTACCTGGAGAAAGAGAGAGAAGAAAACACTCTGCGTGCGCTCTTGCAAGATCAGATTGGTTATTATTTTATCTAATCAGGATGGCTCCCACTGTTTTTATCAAATCTTCCTTCAAACCCTAAAAGGAAAGACTAGCCGGGATTAATTACACCCTACAACTTCGCCAATCTTTCAGCCAGGCCAGTGTCGGTACTTTGAGGGAGGTTCCCCGTGCTTTCGCACGGACCTAATTAAATTAAACCTCATTTTGCCAGAGGCGTAACCCCGTTGACACCTTTCTAGACACCTACTTGATCGGCTAATTGTAATGTGTAAAACTCTTCCAGGAGTAACAATTACTCGCAGTGGGTATCGGGATCCAACTATCTCATAGAAGGTATGCAATCTCATTGCAAATTTCAACATTTGAAATTCCCGATAATTTTGCCCCTAACGTGCTATGACCTTGACGAAAGCCAACAAACCATAGCCCGCTAGTCAAGTTCAACCCATACATTTCTTGACTGAATTAAACCCACCCGCACGACCCTTGACGAAAGCCAACAAAGCCGTACGACTACCCTAATCCAATCGCATCGTATGCAGCAGATAAGCAGCATATATCTACCGCACACTACACCTTGACGAAAGCCAACAAATGTAGCACGAATACTATATACAACTTATCTGAAATGACGAAGAGCTACGATAGGTTTTTCTGAAAACCTATTACGTAATGAACTTGATATCGTTGTAGAATCAAATGATTTTAAAATGGAGTATTTTTGAGGCTTTTACTAGTTTCGCTAAAGAGGTCACTCCCGGTGAAGGGTCTCGGCTCTTTCCTCATCGATTGAGGTGCAGGATATATCATATATATCACTGTGCAAAGCAAGAACTAGAAAAGCAATCAAAAGACAAAACCGAGGGGTGTAACATCTGCCAGTTATTGCTAAAGGGGTCACTCCCGGTGAAGGGATCTCGGCCCTTTCCTTATTGAATAAGGTGCAGGATGTTCTACAAGGAACACCGCGATGCAAAGCAAGAACTGTAGATACCTGTTTTTGAAAATTCGATTCCACAACATCTTTTAGGTTTCTTTTCTTTCATTAATCACATTAATGAAGTCCCATCATTTAAGTCACCTAAACATCACAGATAAATACGACGTACACTTATGCCATCCGCATTCGCCTCGATGTCCCCTCGTGCACCGTTAGGTTAGGTAACTAACGGCAGAGCGGGCGCGGGTGTAAAACATAAGTAACGTCGATATAATATATCATATATACTATATACAACATTTATCACAACATATCAAATAATCACATCACAGATATCACAGCAGAAGAAACATATGAAATATTGGATATACTAGGACGTTCGTGTTTTATTTTGAGACACTATAAAACACGGATTCCACGGTCGCGATGAATAGCCAAACCCACACCCCTAGACCCCTACGAGAGCGGCAAGCAACCCTTCCAATTCTAGAGTTAGGAGACCCGGACTCGACTCCTCGAGTTGGTCTCCCACTGGACTCTAGAACCCGGTTACTTGTGCTCTCCTCCTTGGGTCTATCCTAGTGCGGAAAAGTAAATAATATACAAATGGTGACATCGACCTCATCCCGGAAGTGCCCCAATAAAAGAATATTACATACATTTTATTTTACATGAATGAAAAAAAAACTCTCATCTTACATAAAAACCCCCGGCTATTCAAAACGCGACGATCCAATATAACATATCCAGCAATACATAACATCACATGTCATCAACGTAAGTAAATATGCGCACCTCAATTGTCGTTGACATATAGCAACGAAACCGGCGATATCATATATTACACTTACGGTCGCAGAAAAGAAAGTGTAAAACTACAACAGTTGGAATCTGCAACCTCCTTAGACATCACATGCCTAACAATTATAAACCCCGTATTTTATTCTCCATATCGAAAACACTTTTCAATATCATGTCGGGCAATTCAACAAGATTCCCGATATTCTGATCGAATGCTCGTCGCAAACTTTAGTAGACGGCCGCACCCCCGGATGCCGTCGACGAAGTGCACTAAGGCAGAACACCGCTGCCGCGAGCACCCGAATGGATGCTTTTGGTGACGGGGTTCTCCTACAGTCACTTGGTCGGGGCTATGGGGCGTGGCTATCTATTAAGTTTACCCGGCGAGTATCCGCGTACGCTACGTGATTGCGACGGAATTTTGATCGCATCAAAATTCCGTGGCAACCGATCATTTGAGACTAAACTTCTATGTTTATAATATCCAAATCAGTTATCTCATAACTACTTGTGGATTCCAAATATTGTATCACATTCCAGATAAATAGACAATGTTAAACTTTCCGATCGAATGATCAAACACCCAAGTTCTCCTTCTAGTTCTCAACACTTAAGGGGAGTTTAAAAACATCCATCACATGCCACAGTACCAATGGTCCAGCCGTAGAAGGGTCAAGCCAATGCCTCACATATGGCACGCCATACTGCCCCAAACCCTAAGGTTCAAAAGGCAGTTCAAGACGGTCACATAATCGAGTTAAGGTTTGTTGTCTTCTAGAGGGTCCATCGCGTAACGTGTACGATCTAGACGTTCTTAAACAAACGGAAAAATCCAACACTTGGAAATTTTCCGGGTCGGGAAAAAGTGAGTTATTGATATTCGTCCGAACTTTTTAATACTTTCTAAATATCCGAAAAACCCAACGAAATTAAATTTTCCGATTGAATCAACGAATACAAAATAAACCCCAGAACACTCAACAATTGAGTCAGATAAAAATACCCAAAAAATATCAGGAAATTAAATAGGAACGTTACTATGCAAATCGATAAGGGTGACGTCACCTTATGGCCGCGGAACCGCCGCACGAGCCATGCTTGTGCCGCGGTTCCGCGGCGCCTTAGGCGCCAAACAGTGTCGTTTTGTTCAGTTTTCCTTAGAATTACCTGCTGATTTTTTAAGCATTTTTAATTCATAAAAATTCCAGTTTTTAAAAAATGTACAGAGAGGGGTTTAAAGTGTAGTTTCCGGGTTCGATCGGGGTTTTAACTTCGTAAACGCATCGCCTAATGCTCTAGCTAGGCTCTGATACCACTGTAGGGTTACTAGGCACTCTAATGAGGATCTACAAAGGCATCAACCATGCCGGATTAAAATTTTAGCCGTGCTGAATAACTCTAAACAAGATCGTTAACTAGAAATTAGGCGATCACATGCAAGTAAATCACATTTACACTAAGTGAATACGAAATACAACCTTTGTAGATCGGTCCTTCACTTCTAAAGCTCCTTATTGTAGTCCCTTCGCTGCGATCACGTGCTCTCGGACTCTCGGATGGCTCCATGAGAAAGTTGCAACGGGATTGCTTGAAGTCTTCGAGGCCGAAGATGATCTACGTCGAGAGAATACGAACTCAAGCTTCTACTTCACTAACCAAAGAATTAGTGAAGCAAACACCCTAAACTAAAGTGCTAGTCTAGTAGAGGATGGTGAGATAGGAAATGGGTACACTTTAGAATTTCATTTCTCACTTTGTATCTCTCTCTTTATCAAACCCTAGAGTGAAAGTGAAAGAGGAAAAAGATGAGCTCAAAAATGAGAAAGGATAATGATCAAGAGACAGCATCAACTAACCATGGTGAGTGAGTATCATATACTTAACTCATGTAGAGACATTACTATAGGTAATCATAGTGGTAAGGTTAACTAATATGTTAAGTAAAACAAAACTAGTGGACTAAGTCAAATGCAAATATAAGCTTCATGAAGCTTCATGCATGTGTGCTTTATCCACTAATTTTGTAATTACTTTATATATTAAAAACCTAACAAATATAATTAGTATGGTATAAGTCTTCTACACCCATGTAATGTGTATCAACAACCATGATACAATTTGTAAACGCAAATAAATATATATCATATATATATTTTAACTTGTGCACAAGTGAGAAAAAATCAAAGCTTAAGTGAACCAATGTTAGTTAATTTAATGTAGTATATCACATATACAATTATACACTAAATTATTAAATCAACACTTGACTTAATAATCCGGTTATATCACATATAACCGACTAACATCCAATGTATCGACTTATCGAATCAACCCTTGATTCGATAACTAGGTTATATCGCATACAACCGATCGATACAAACATCGTGAGAATAGAATACGGTATCACATACACGCATTATTCTCGGTCCCGCACATATCACATATGCGCTCCTATTTCGTTTTGCCTGAGCCAGTACAACCTCTATGTAGGACTCTAAAAACTCGGTAATACGCCGACAGTAGGTGATGATCATATCAAGCACCCACAAGCCGTCAGCAGTACTAGATGGACGTAACCGCTACCCGGGTATTGAGCGATCAGAAGATCATCAAGCAAGCCCGCTCCAACTCCTGCAAAATCCTGACAGTGACACTACCGTACAGTCCGATCTCCTCATCTGATATGTCGCATATCAAGTCTAGGGGTGGTAAACGTCAGACCCCAATAACCGATAAGTCATGCCGATATGAGGCTCATAACGGGTCGAGAAACTACTGGTAACACTTACCAGTATATCTCTAAACCAGCCCTGGCCAGGGACTTCCCTGTTATGGTCAATCGAGCATAGCGCAACATCAACCCCCAATACCGGGAGAGACGAAACCTTTCCTATCGCTCATTGCCTCCATGTGACTCGGGACTGTACCAAAAAACCACCGTTTTGCACGCCCTCTTGGACTTGGTAAGGTAGAAATTAAAGCATAGTGGGAATCACATAAGACTCTATGACGATCTCGGGTCTACAGACTATCCTGTACCAGTGTCACCAGAGAACTGCCATCTGACGTAAGGTATAATACCATCTGGGAGTTCTCGGCGAGTCCGTCCAGTGTACCCAGTCTCTACTGAGCACCCGTATATCATCTCTGATGTCAAACACCAATGGATATGGGATCATCCATCGCCCATCCGTATGGGTCGAGAAGGCATACGCTAGTCTACTCTGGTATATCGATGCCCCGTCTCGATACACCCACGACTAGGGACCTTGAAGGATGTACTTATGGACTGCCATGTCCCCACTAGTATGATCCTCATCATAGTCCAGGTAGTCAAGTACACATCCTAAGGGCTTTACCAACATGTGACAGAGAGACAATCAGTGTACACGTTAAGGTAAAGAGTAACAAGATAGTATACTATCATGTCGAGCAAGAAAGTTCTCCCTATATATGTCCAAGCATACACTACAATATACATCACATGTATAGTAATGGCCTCTAGGGCATACAAATAACTAACAGTAGACCGACCGCGGAACCGCGGCCAAACCCCCCTTCTGGCCGCGGTTCCGCCGCAGTACAGTGTCTTCACTGTACCATTTTTGCACAGATCTCTTTAAACTTGGAAATGGGGTTTTTGGAATGTTCTGTTTGGACCCAGATTTTCTTTGAGTGCTACAGTAGTGCTTAGGGCCCACTTCGGTAAATTTGATCGATCGAAAAGTTTAAACATGTTAATTCACAGTATTTACATTATATCTGCGACCGTGAATGTCATTTGATCGGTAAATCCTGTCTAACTCCTATAGCCCTTTTAGACGGATTTGCGAACGTGACATTCGCGTTGATGTTCTGTGTTGTGCTGTGATGTTGCGGATTGGTTGTGGGGGATAGCCTGGATGCAATGGTAGTACAGTTTGGTTTATTATGTACATTTGATATTGTGGGGCGAGCGTCCGACATGTGGACTGCCGTCACTGCCTGTTTGTATATTATTCTTTTAGGGCACGACCGGGCTGAGGTCGATGTACCCGTTGTATGTATATTTTAATTTCTGTACTAGGATTACCCTACTGTGGGGTGCACGGATAGCCGGATTCTAGAGGGCAACGGGCCCGCATCTCATGGCGTTGAGATGGAGCGGGCTTCACTCTAGAATTGGCGGGCTATTCGCCGCACTCGTAGGGGGTACAGGTTGACCCAAGGAAGGGTGCCCAAGTTACCGGATTCCGTGAAGTGCTGGGTGGTCCATTCACGTTGCTGAAGGGGGCTACCTCGCTTCAGGTCTTGGCGGGTAACTTGCCGCGCCCGTAGGGGTCTAGGATTTCATTGCACAGGCTATCCACACGACCAGGGGAACGTCGGGTTTCAGTAGCGGCTCTATGAAACCCAAGGATCCTAGATATCTGTATTGTTCTGTGATGCTTATTACTCTCTGTGATGTTGCATTTTATCACGCCTTGAGCGAATATTATATATTGATATATATACTAGTAGATGTTGTATATGTTTTGCATCCGCGCCAGTCCAGTCCCCGCTCTGTCGTTAGTTAAGTAACCTAACGGGTGATGATAGAACCCAGTGGCGAATGCGGGTGGCATATACGTACATCATTATTTTCGTTCTTTATTGGTGTGATCAATTGATGGGACTGCGTTGATTCGGATCAATGCCAGCTAAACAAGCCTATTCTGATGTTGTTGGAACAATTTTTCAAAAAAAGCTGTTATTGCAAGGACGTTCTCTTTTGTTTTGCACAGTGGTATTCGGTTATGAATATCCAGCTCCTCAGTCGACGAGGGAAGGGCCGAGATCCATTCACCGGGAGTGACCCCTTGGACAGAAGTTTGCGTCAGGGCAATAACTTCACTATAGCCGATTGCCTTTTGCTTTTCATCGTGGTATTTAGTTGGAATATCCTGCACCTCATTCTATGGGGAAAGAGCCGAGATCCCTTCACCGGGAGTGACCTCTTTAGCAAAGGTTTTCGTCACTATATTTTGAAAATGCTATCCGGTTCCTTCAACGATATCAAGTTCATTACGTTAAAGGTTTTCGCCAGAAACCATTCGTAGCCCTCCGTCGTTTCATATGGATAGTCAATAAGTATTCAAGCTGTGTTTGTTGGCCAAAGTCAAGGCACAGTGATTGGTAGCTATTGGGTATTCATATGCAGCATAGATAGATGCGTTGGTTTGGGACAGTCGTACTGCCTTGTTGGCCAAAGTCAAGGGTAGGTACGGGTGGGTTCAAATTAACCTGGAGAATGATGGGTAGAACTTGACATGTGACTTATAATTTATTGGCCAAAGTCAAGATCATAAAGCATGGGATAAAAATCACATCGGGAGTTTCTAAAGAAACTGAAACTTGCCAGATATGCGCATACCTTCTGGAGTGTGATAACGTGAGCGGATTCCATCACGTTATTATGCGATGATAGTTGGATCCCGATTCCCACTGATGAGTTGGTTTACTCCTTGGGTGATCCCGACTAATTCTTCTTTCAGGTTTAGGGAAGAATTTGACGTTACAGTGGGAGGTTTCCTGATTAGATAAAGTGATAACCATTCTGATCTAGATTAGAATGCACGCTGAGTGTTTCTTTTCTCTCTCTCTTTGGCAGTGACCATGACCCGACCCTAGACTATGACTCAGTGACCAAGATTAACCGAACCTTCTTAAACACTGGCTTTTGGATTGTCAGAGTTGCATACCTCATTGCCACTCCTACTTTTACCCTTTTCTCCAGGACACCCCGTATTACTACGAACGTCCACTTTCATTGGATAAAACCATCGTATGGTTATATACGAACTCGAAGGAATTTATTCGAGGATGGTTTCCGGTTCTGGAGAAAACGAATAGGACTATTCAGTTGTCTTTTCCTTTTACCTTCTCTCAGGTTGCGAGTACTCCTTGGTTTAGGAGATAGTACACCTATTACGCAAATTGGATAGTCTTCTTCTAAACCTTAGGCTGGTGTCGAACGGTGGGGAATGAAGAAAACCAATTAGCATAACAATGGTGTACAGAAGGTATTAAGTAAAGACATATCAATGGATTAGTAAGAGGGCAAAGTAAATTGCGACTGCTATTCACGACCAAACCAAGTATTTCTTCGCCAATCCTAAATCACCTTTGTATTTCTCCAGGACACTCCGTATCACTACGAAGATCCACAGTTTATTGGATAATCCATCGTATGGTTATATACGAACTCGAAAGAAACTTGTTCCAGTTCGGGGATGGATTCTGGTTCAGGAGAAATAGGAATAAGGTTTATTCGGTTGTCTTTTATCTTCACCTTCTCTCGCATTGCGAGTGCTCCTAGGACTAGGACAGTACACCCATTATGCTTATTGGATAGTCTTCTTCCAAACCATAGGCTGGTGCCGAACGGTAGGGAAGGAAGAAAACCATTTAGCCTAAGAGGGTGTACAAAAGGTAATGACTAAAGACATATAAAGGAATTTGGAGAGATGGCAAAGAATTATACGGTTACAGTTGTGAATCTGGATAATGGAAGAGGCATTACTAGGAATACCGGGATACCCCATCGAAACATTTCAATGTTTCAGTTTCACTGTGTACTGTTAAAAGAAAACTGATTTCCCAATTAGACACTTGCTCCAGGGTATGTATTTACCAGGTTTGATTCTCACATCTGCATGGTTTTACAGATGATGAGTGGGAGTAAGTTATTGGGAATTAGGTGATCATCCTCATTATATCGGGATTCGTTGTAATTGGTGATATTTGAGGAAGTCACCTGGGTTGTTTGCCGGACGGCAAATATTTGGTTTTGAATATCCGTTGTTATGCACCAATTTCAAATTGATATATCTGTACGTCTATTTTTATAGAGTGAGATATACCTTTTTGAAATTATGTCTATGACATTTACCTATATCAGTGGATGGTTAGGTAAGGAGCATTGAACAGCGGTGTAATTCTTCATAACCATAGTACAGTTTTCAACCTACGACACACAAGGTTTGAGTTATTAGACTCAGAGGACTTATACAGAGGATTGTATATTGTCCAGTGTCCATTAGGACAGAAGGGTTGGTCCTCGCACTATATTCTGTTTACTTGTGACTTCTCTAGTTCTTAGACAAGTGTTTCGTAGAAACACAGGGTCCAAGTTTTAAGAAGCTATAGGTATAAGAGTAAAGTGGAGAACCAGGTGTTGCAAGTATCGGGATTCTTCAAGGTGATCGAAGATGTAGATACTTGTGTATGGTATTCAGTTGGTAGTAATGATTAAGAGAACTTGCTTCTCTTTCAGGTTACTCATAATTGGAAGCATTCCTAAGTTGAGTAACGCTGATCGGCCTCTTTCTATTTAGTTTACATGCACTGGAGACAGCTGCATGATTTGAATCTAGTTCAATTAAATCAGTGCCTCTGTTTCTATATTGGATATAGAACGGCTCATATCTTAACGATGTTAAGGTACGGGGAGTTGTCCAGCATATGCTTAAAACCAGACTCTGGATAACTCAAGGCAAGTTTCTGTAATGGCTGTTTGTGGGTTGACCCAGGCTATGATGAGGGTTGACTTTCTACCATCTGGAAGATCAATAGTGATATTGTTCTTGACTCGCCACAGTTTTAACAAAAATGGATTTTTTCATAAAACAGTAGTGGGAGTATGGTAGAACTGGAAGTGATTCCAGAACCGCAAACGATTACTGAAAGTTTGATAGGAACCTAAAGATTTAATCTGGCTTGACATTCCATTAGCCACTCTGCAGATATGGTGGGTAACCTCAGGCGCTAGAGAGGTACTTCGGTATGCTCAAGGACGGTGGCAGGGAGGTTCTTGTTTACCCAGACTTGCCATTGCTATTATTCCAGACTGTGAGACCCGGCAGGAGGATGAGTATAGAGTCGTTCTAAACTGGCTTTAGAGGCGTACGTGTATATGACTTTGCCAGAGGGTTGTCGTAGTCAGTGGGAGCAGCGGAAGCATAGTGGGCAAGAGGCTTATGTCTATTTATGGACTAAAGCAGATATAGCGGAGAAAGATCATCTATTTCTGATATGACAGTCATAGGTTTGACTTCATCAGAATAGGGGATGGATCTGTTAAGAAGGATGTAGGGTGTGATGTCCTGGTGTTTGGATGACATACACAGAGTAGGAAGTGAAATTCCTATACTACGATCGGTTATACTTTGGTTGTCACATAGTGGTTTCTTCACATGGGACTTGGATATAATATCAAGACATTCTGGTTACTAGATCTATAGATCTAGATTTGGGTGGTTTCCCAATCAGGGTACTTAGACAGCATTCTAAGAGTTTTTAGAATGGACGACTCCTGGCACGGTAGTATACCTGCAGGTGATGGAGTCACCCTCTCTAAAGGAGTCTTACAGACTAAAAGGGAGAGGGATATGCATGATTGGCAGATCACTTGCTTAGGCAATTGAGTCAATCATGAGATGTCAAGTACCACACCAGATGTTGTTTTTGTAGTAGGTGCAATAAGTTGATATTAATCCTATCCTGGAGAAACATTCGGAAGCAGTTTTAGAACATAAGTGGATGTTCTAGGGATATGATAACGACAGCCTCCTTCGGGAGACAGTTATCATTCCAGGCTTCCAAGGTGACCTGGATGACAGAGTGGCTGCCAGAGTTATAGTTCTCCCTCTGAGGGGCAGTATTTTGGACAGGTGGTCCAGGCGGATACTGAGGGAGGCATGGCACAGGATACTGATTAAGTTCAGTTGACCATACAGTCTAAGAAGTTTGGATTTGGAGTTCACTTATGAACTAGGTCCCATCAGACATCCAGACATATTCTAAGACAGGTATTGCTCATTTCGGGAGATGGGTTTCTCCGCGAACTTGAGATAAAGAGAGACATAGAAAGAAACATCACAGCAGATCCACTCACTGAGGCTATTCCTCGAACGCAATAGTTTCGCAAACGAGCTTTGTGAGACTGACTAGTAGAGGAGTTGGGTGTTCGGTATCACACGGGCTGTGAGTATGCGACATCGCAATAATTAGCCTTGAGTGCAAATGGGAGATTGTTGGAGATAGTGCCCTCAAAGTCAATTATTGGATCACAGGCACATGATTGCAATGATTGAGGGAGGACCTATACCGGTAGGACAGTCTTACTTAAGATGATAGTATGCTATCTGGTTTATCTTTATCATCGTGTACTGCTTTAGGTGACCTTACATGTCACTATTGCACGTTGATAGAGCCCCTAGAATTCTTGCTTGACTGCCAGCAGTATGAGGGCGATCATATACGTGGGAGCTAGGGTCTATAAGCACATCCTTAAAAGGTCCCTAGTCGAGGGAGTTTCGAGACAGGGCATCGTTACTCCAGAGTAGACTAGTGTATACAGTCGAGACCCCGACGAGGGGTGGTGGCCGGTCTCACAAGCCACTGGTGTCAGTTGGTTCACCTAAGATGTATACAGGTGCTCATTAGGTTATGAGTACACCGGACATGACTCGTCGGGAACATGCTAGGTGGTCTTATACCTGACGTCAGATAACAGTTCCCTGGTGACATGTGTACAGGTTAGTTCATCGACCTGAGATCGTCATTTATCTCGTATGAGTTCCCACTGTTCTTTGATTACTACCCTACCACGCTCAAAGGAGTTGTGCAAACAGGTTTTAGTTGGGTACAGTCCTGAGCCACATAGAGACAGTGAGCGGATCTGCAGGAGTTCGTCTCTCCCAGTATTGGGGGTGAGGTCGCGCTGTGTCTAGGAGAGCCATTACACGAAGTCCTTGGCCAAGGCAGGAGATTTACTGGTAGGTATTCTAGTGGTATCTCAGGGTGTTCTTGGCTACTCTCCGACATGATTTGTACCGCTTTTGGGGGTCTGACTTTTACCAACCCCCTAGGCCCGCCATGCGATGCTCATAGACGAACGGACCGGACTGTACGGATATTGTCACTGACTGGCTCAGTAGGGTGTCAGGATGAGTTCGCTCACAGACGTCCCTTTTGGTCAATACCTGGTAGCCCGTTACGTATAGGCTAATACCTCTGACGTGCTAGTGGTTAAATCCACAACCAAAGTATTGACGAGTCTTTAGTGTCCCCCACAGACCGTTTTCTCATGTTTCGGGCGAAATGCTGTAGAGGCCATATGGAGATATGGCAGGGTTCGATCATATACGTGCGGTATTGCACGGATCATGATCGGACGGAAAATACTAGCTGGCTTTGGTTTAAACCGGATCCTAGTATTGTACAGTGTAGATTTTGTCTCTTTGCATTTGTATTCAGTAGGAATACAAATGCGGGCATGTATATGCAGTCGCGGGGTTTTCGTATAATTTATTACGGGATCAGTTTTCTAAAGTTGCAAGTTTGCATTCCGTTCCGGCCAGTTTTTTCTTTGTTCCTTCACGGTTGGATTCTTCTGATGGAGGGGCTAATTTGCAGTTGTGCAAATTAGTATTTGTGGAGGGTGTCATTTGTAAAATGGAGGTATCATGATGGGTATAGCATTATTACATTCTTTTTGAGTCAATTCCTTTGCATTTATGAGATGGGCTTTGTGAATGATGTGGGTTGATGTTGGTGTGACTTTTTTCTCATGATCACACATTATTCTCTTCTTGGATTATTGATTCCTTTTTTTCCTCCACCATATTTTGATATGGCCGGCCACTTAGAGAGAGGGTGAGAGGTTCATTTTTGAGAGAGGGGAAATTCTTGTTCTCATTTTTTTGCTGTCACGACCCGAAAGTACGGAACATGACCGGCACTTAAACTACGAACGTCTCGAGGCGTACGTAATCTAAGTAAACCGAAAACCCAGAAATCCAAACCAAGAAAAGTAGTAGAGTGCAGGAAAAACCAACTTAAAGCAAGTAGTTTCAATAGCATAAGCCGAATTATGCGGTTTTTTAAAACATCAAAAATTTACTAAAAATTTCGGCAGAGTCTCCTTTGTAAATACTGGCCCCCAAACGGGATACAACATGAATAGTATACGAAATCAATAAAAAGGCATCCCCAAGCAGGAACTAGCTCTTTGTCAATCGACGGTCACAACCACACAAGCAATATAATATACAACGCCAACGGCGAGGATCAAAAACTCAAAAGGAAATTCAAAACCACCAGAAATATAACGAGCGACTCTAAGGTCGAAAGAATAACATCACTGGTCTCTATCTCAAAATAAATACATGTTTGGTTGATGGAATTTACTAGATTCAACGGAATAATATTATACAAGGTAATATGATGTGTACGATACAAGAAAAACCCACCTACTAGCAAGTCACCCGAATGAAACTGAGCCCGCAAAGCCGTAATGAAACCTGTACGGCAAAGCTGCAAGAAACTGGGGCACAACGGGGGTGAGTTGCCAACTCGTGAATAGAAAAACATCTACGTACAGAAATCGCATAAATAACGCAATCCTAGGTCAATGGTCATAATATATCCTCAAAAATGTATATAACATGCAGCCTATAACAATGGCTAGGGTAAATATCTAACCCGAGTGTAAACTCATGTGCCCGTGTCAGTGCCTCAGGTAGCAATATATCATATGAATGAGGTATGAATGCATGGAACAGAATACTTGTACTGACGAAAACTGCTTTCATAAATCAGTGAGATTTCTGTATTTTAAAAGTGTGGTACCATAAATGAAATCAGCATAAAACAGTGCCCAGCATCGACACAAAACAAGTGTCCAAATATCTCGATATCTCTGTATCACAATCGCTGTATCTCAATATCTCAAATCACAATATCTAGGGCGCCGTCAGTCCAGACCGGCCCCTACCATCCATCTCAAGACCACGACGGTATCCTCCGGATATCCGACGCGTCGGGTAAAATCACCGGTAGGTAGTGCTCCCCTGCCAGGCTCACATCGTCATCATCACACGCTTCTTGCCCCGGGGTACCTTACCGGGTCCACCATGTACCCGAAACGGTTCATCCGTCTCCTCGAATCGGGTCTCGAAATCCATCAGCAAACTCATGGTGGACGACTCATACATCATGGGAAAACCGCACTTTTTATTTTAAAAGAGGAAAAAGGTTTATTTATGTTTTTGCGGTTTTCCTCCAAATCCAGAAAATCTCATGGAAATCCGAATCCAAAACCTCAATAACACGTAAAATGGTGAATATATGCATGAGAATCCATGAATGCGGCATAACAATGAATAACAGTATGCATGAAGTAGCAGGTAATAACTACAATGTCTAAACTAACATATAAGGCAAGTACACTAATATCATGTCTAACTATTAGCTAACAGGCTATGTCAAGAAATAATATTTTCTAAGGTGTACGTGACATGGCAATTACCGATGAAGATGTGTGTGAGCCGGCAAATAAGTATACGTGGTACATACGCATCATCGGTAATGGTGCTGGTGTCCTAACAGCATGATATCAATAATGGAGTATGAAACATAAAATAAGCATGCGATGCGAAGCGGACCACGAAAGAAGAGTGGGAGCTGAAAACTAGACGCAACTATAACTAATCTGCATTAATCTAATATAAGTCCTACAAATGGTGCCTTTCGAAATAACACGAATCATGGGGTTTTGAAAATAGGGGCTACGGTGTTTTTATGAAAAGATAAGTCTTTTGAAATATCCGTAGGATCTCTTGGGCTGTCTTTTAAAATACCCACGATTTGTTAGTTTTTGAAATAGGTAGGAGTCTAATCTAATCTAACAACTACACTAAACTATATGGTTGAACTAACAAGCTGAACTATAGGTAAGGAAACCGCCTATCATCTGAGTCGATACATATACCTACCTGTATATGTATAGTCGGTGATCCCGCCTCAATAATATCATATCCGATACCATATCTATAATCAGATATTCCGAGTCAAGAGTGCGGATCAATCATCAAAATATAGCTCGTACGTAAATCCGTCGTACGACATCCCCAAATCTGGGTACGGGTCAATATCATATTCCTCACACTATTCCTCAGGTATTCTTTTCATCCAAGATCATAGTCTAGGGTACTGACCTATGTCTAGTACAATACTAATATCCTCAATATACTCATGATCTGACTACTGATCGACAATCTCGTATAAACCGATATCGTCAGCACATATCATCATCAAGGGGTATACATCGCCCGATACGGCCTAATATCAATATCCTAGCATATCATATCTTATATCACGATCACATGTCGACCATTTTATTTATAACACTATTCGTCCGTATCGCCGCCCCAAGATCCGCTATAACCCCAGGACGTATCTCAAGTACGAATCCTGCCATAACACCGATATCACAACCACAAAATAAATCTCATCGACTCAGCTCAATCCCAATTATCATCCTCAAGTCCGTATGTGAACACATAGTCCTATACCCATGTGAACACATAACTATAAAGGATCCCATGAGCACATATAAATAGGAATGTATGCAAGTATGGATGTGTGTATGTGTAGTGTAACACTACCCTAGGGTTCGCAACACTAAAGTAATCCAACACACCAATATCCATCCTAAGCATCGTTATTAATCCCAAATAACATATAATAATTGTTGGTGTGTATACGCATCTGTATACACCACCACGGACTGCGGGGGTGCTATACGCCATCCACCCGACTTCTCCCCGTAGATATAAATCTACTCACGTGGTCCTCGCTCGCCGGTGCCGACGTCGCCACGCGCTTGCTTGTCGTCTCGAAGTCCATATGGGGTACCTACATATCAAAACGCACCATATCGCATTAAAATCCGACTCATGACCAAAACGACACACGAATCCCACATAGGTGAAAACCTATGGTTGCTTCCACAAATCAACCCAAAAACCCTCGACATCGGCGTACAAACGCCAGACCATCGAGAAAAACCCAAATACACTCATTTGCACATTCACGAACACTAATATATATATATAATAGGTTAAAACTCACAAAAACCCCAAATTCACTTTAAAAGCCGTTTTTCCGAAAAACTAGCAAGCAAAATTTAACCGTTTTAGTACAAAACTTGCTATTTAAACAAATCTAGCGGCCCCAATGTTCACTAATTAGCTTAATTAGGCTACATAAACATTAACTAGATTTTATCACACTAAACTGTATTAAACCAAAATTTTTAGTTAGCACAATAACCCAATTTTAACCATTTCGAAGCAACAATCCACAAATCCATAACTAGACTAGGTTTTGCATGCTCTAATATGTTGATTTACACATTATATAGCTAATAATGTGATAAAAACTCTAACAATATTTTAATCTCATATTTTCGAATTAAATCTAAAAAACCTAGTTTGCAACAAAAGCTTAATTTGGACATTTTTAAAGTAACAACTTGTAATTAACAACTAGATTAGTTTTCTACAAAACTAAATATGTTAATCCACATCACTAAACCATGCACAATCAAACACAACTCATTTCCACAACAAACCCTAACTTGAAATCTTTAATCATGCAATTAAACTCACATAAACCAAATTAACACTTAATTAAATTAGCTTTAAGAAATCAGTAATAAATTAAGCAAAAATGTTTTAGAATTATACCCCAAAAACATTTGAAGATCCACAAGTATCCATGGCCTCCCAAAATGCTCTCTTTTCACAAAGATCCATGCTATACGGGCTAAGCTAAAATGGGTAGGAGTCGGATTTGGGTTTTGGGATTTTTTTTGATGGATTTGAGGCAATTTTTGATGAAGTTTGAAGAGAAAAGAGAAGGGAAATGGGGGGGGGGGCTGCTGCTGCTGTAGGAGGGGGGTCGGCTGGAATGGGAGGGGAGAGGAGAGAGAGGGAGGTAGAGAAAGTGGGGGGAGAAGTCAAAGTTAATTCAAGGTCAAAGGTCCACCTCATTTCTCCATTTTGTTTTCTTTTCTTTCATTTCTTTTCCTTTGAAATTCAAGTGGGGAAAAAGATGGTGGCTGCTGAATTCAGCCAAGGGGAGAAGTAAATGGGGGTGTGTGGGTGTGGGTACGGGTGTGGGGTGATGAAAAATGATAAATACAATACCCCAAACATCCATTTATGCTAAAAAAAGCCTTTTTTTTTCTTCAATAATTTCTAAACCGTTTTGGCAAATGATTTCGTTCCAAAAACCACATGATAAAATTTTATTTAATGTTTTATGATGCACAAAATTTGTTTCAACTCATTCCAATTTGTAATTTTCCCTAATTAAATGTATTAATGACGGCTTAAAATAATAATAAAATAATATTTTTTTCAGAAAATTTGAAATTTCACCAGCGGCTCAATAAACACCAAATAATAGCAATTACATAGCTAGAATATGTATATTTAATTTTTATAATAAGATATTTGTATTTTGACTTTTTACAAAAAACCCTCTTATTTTACCGATTTTTTCGAAATTTCCCCGAAACGATTTTCAAAACGTTACATTTGCTTGCACCAAAAATCCTAATCTCATTTCCATTCTTCATTCCTCCATCACCATGGAAACTTCACAACCCCATGAGACAAACCTCCCTACACTAGCCTACAGCATCTCTTGGACACGTCGGCTCGCCAACTTCGTGCCCGAGTTGCCTCGGTCCAGAGGTGGGAGCCCGTAAAAGAACCCGGCGATGTGGTGCCCGTTCCGACGAGGAGCTGAAGACCGGAGATTCCATGAGGAGATCGGAGTGGAGGCCGAAGACCGAAGGACACGGATCGCTCGGTATAGCTTTCTATCCTTTCTCGTATTTGCTAGCATTAGGTTAATGGCCCGATCCGGGATTTTAGTACGCGGTGGTGCCGGTTTCTAGTTTTTAGAAACGTTTCGTTTTCGCATTCCGGCGTCGGATTGACGGCCGGGGCGCCGCCGTGCACTTACAATTTTTAGTGAGACTCAAGTATTGAGGTCTTTGTGATTTGTGGGTGTTTGAAATATCGATCGAAATGTTTAACATCATCTAGATATATATGATATGTGATACAATATTTGGAATCCATATTAATTGGTTTTGTGGAAACTAGTTTATGTTTTGTAAATCTCGCATTTTAGTTTCTTTTGATCGATTGCTATGGAGTTTCGATTCGGATCAAAACTCCATCGCAATCTCGTATTGTACGCGGATCGTCGCCGAGAAACCCTACTAGATAGCCATGCCCCATAGCCCCGACCAAGAGACTGTAGGAGAACCCTAAAGCCAAAAGCATACAATCGGGTGCTCACGACCATGGTGTTCCGCCTAAGTGCACTTCGTTGACAGCACCGGGGTTGAGGCAATTTTAAAAGTTCCCGACGAGTATTCGATCATTAATCGGGAATCCTGTTGAATTACTCGACCGCTATTGAAAAGTGTTTTCAATTCGAGACATAAATGCAAGATTTAAAGGGTTAGGCATGAAATCTGAGATATGAGATATTCCAGGTTTATGATGTCTAAGGAATGCAGATTCTAATTATTGTACGTTTCATTTTTTTCTGCAACCGTAAGTGTAATATGTGGTGTATCCTCGATCTCGTTGCTATATATCAACGACATTCGAGATACGCATATTTATTTACGTTGATGACATGTGATGTTATGTATTGCTGTAATATATTATATTGGATCGTCGTGATTGAATAGCCGGGTTTTTTTTGCGTGAGATGAGAGTTTTTCTATTTTCATTCATGTAAAAACTGTATATAATATTCTTTTATTGGGACAATTTTGGGTTGAGGATGATATCACCATTGATGTATATTATTTATTTTTCCGCATTAGGATAGACCCAAGGCGGGGGTCACAAGTAACCGGGTTCTAGAATCCAGTGGGAGACCATCTCGAGGAGTCGAGACCGGGTCTCCTAACTCTAGAATCGGCAGGGTTTCTTGCCGCTCTCGTAGGGGTCTAGGGATGTGGGTATGGTTGTTCATCACGACTGTGGAATCCGTGTTCTTCATTACTGGCTGAATTTAAAACACAGACCTCCTACTATATCCAATATTTCATATGTTGAATTCTGCTGCTTGAGTTCTGTGATGTGATTATATAACTGCGTGAGATGAATGCTATATATATATGATATATGTAATAAACGTTGCTTATGTTTTACACCCACGCTAGTCCAGCCCCCGCTCTGCCGTTAATTAAGTAACCTAACGGTGAATGACAGGCCCCCGTGGTGAATGCGGATGGCATAAGCGTACGTTTTATTTTTCGTTTCTTCTGTAATGTTCAGGAAACATAAATGATGGGATTTCATTAATGAGATTAATGAAAAGAAAAGAAACCCAAAGATGATGTAGAATCAAATTTTTCAAAAAGGTAGCTCTAGTTATTGCTTTGCATTGCAGTATTCCTTTATGAATATCCAGTACCCCATTCGATGAGGAAAGAGCCGAGATCCCTTCACCGCGAATGACCTTTTTAGCAAAACCTAGAAAATGCTACGGCCCACTCGGTTTGTTTTAAAAACTACTCGATTTTAAAAGCGGAGCTTAAACCACTGCTTTTCAAATAACTAGATTCTACAACGATATCAAGTTCATTATGTTAAAAATTTTATTCAAAACCAGTCGTAGCCCTCCGTCATTTCAGATAAGTGCTATTTAGTATTCGTGCTGCGTTTGTTGACCATAGTCAAGGTGTAGTGTGCGGTAACTGACCAGTGCTTATCTTCCGCATATGATGCGATTGGATTAGGGTAGTCGTACGGCTTTGTTGACCATAGTTAAGGGTCGTGCGGGTGGGTTTAATGCATTCATGAAATGATGGGTAGAACTTGACTAGCTGTAATGTTTTAGAAATCGTTTTGCGAATTTTCCGTTTTTAGGGTAAAATTGTCGGTGTTTTCCATTTTAACCCGATTGTGATCAAACTTCCATAGAAACTTGCCGGCACCTAGTTTAGCTAAAATAAAGCCAGTGCGCGAGTTTTGAGGGTTAATGGGAAGTTTTGGTTCATATAGAATTTTTCCCTAATAAAATATTATTTTAATACTTTATTTGTGCACTTTATTAGTGGTAATTACTTTTTTATACGGGTAAATTACTACTAATGTGGTTTTATGCTAAGTTAATCACTAGAATTATATTTAAAACCATCCATCCAAAATATCACGATATTTGTGGAAATTAAGTGAATTTTTAAAGAAAAGAAAATAAAATGACATAAAGCCTTTTGTTTTATTATACAATTATTTCAATTTTCTTCTAGAAAATTCCACACAACTCCACACAAACCTTAGCCTTCTCTTTGGCCGGCCACTCTTCTCCTTGCTGCCCTTCATCATTTTTCCACTCATTTCTTCTCATTTTGCTTAAAAAAATGATGAAAAATCCAAATAAATTCATACAAATTCAAATATAAATCAAACCCATCATTCTTCTTCTTCAATCATGCTTGGATCATCATTCTAGCGGGGATTTTGGAGGCTAATTTTGGAGATTTTTGCTAGTTTTTGAAATCAAGTTTGAGCTATAAATCCTAACTCTAAGCTTAAGTTCTTGTATTAATACTTTAATTAGCTTAAATAGATATTTAATTTAAGCTTTTATATTCATATTTAGAAATTCAAGATATCATTTTGATAATCAAATTAAGGTTTTGATTAGTGGAATGGTTAAGTGATAAGTTAAGACAAATGAAAACTTAATCAAGTTGCTAGTTTGTTAAATGATATTTTCCTAATAAGCTAATTAAGCTAATTAACAAACTAAACTTTTGCTAAACCTAATTAGTGAAATCTAAAATTTTAGTAAAGGTATAAGTGGTTTAATCTTGCTATTTGAAGATGTTTGTAAGTTCTAGTTTTGGTAAAACTTGTAGTTTTGTGCTAAAATGATATATACTGCTTACTAGATTTACGGATATTTTAGGCGTGGGTTTCTTTTGACGTTGCGACGTTATGTATATTGATTTCACGCTATATCTTGTGTTGTGAATGTGCGATCGGTACGATCAGGGTCTAGACTTGGTAGTTGTGTCGCTTTGCGTTCCTAGTTAGGGTCGTGCTGATGTCGTTCGTGTCTTTGTGTAGCTTTTGCTCTTGAGTTCGTTTCGTAGTGTCGCTACGCGCGTTAGCCACTAAACGGACACTCGAGGGTATGTTTGGAGTTGGTGCGTCGGTCAAACGTAGTTATACGTATTTTTGGTCGATTGCTTATATACACTTGCTTTATTGTTATATGTGTTCAGGATCGCAGGCGGGGACTTCGAACACTGCGAAGAGGGGAAAACGAGTGGTGGGCTTTACTTAGCCAGGATGGTTGGTGAGTAGATTTAACATCTACAGGGGGATCGCCCGCATGGCGTTATGCGTCTGGGCTAGATCAAATGATATGACCTTTAGTGTTTAGTATATGGACTCGTTTGTGCATGTGTATTTCGTTGCATATCTCATTTACCTATTGTATTTGGATGTAGTATTAATGAGACACAACACTATTATTGATGGTTCAAGTTGCACGAGCACTGATTGTATGCCACTCACACCGTCAATAATTGCTATGATACGCACAACACCTATACATATGTGATACAGTATTGCTTAGGGACATCGAGACATGATCCTTATCTTCATTATGCATATGACATATAGTATACCTGTATACCTACATACTTACACATATGCCTGACATGCTTGCATGCTAGTTACCCATATACCTATATGGTAGTGTACCATTAGTGATAAGTATATACACATATGAGACATAGCTACATGGACATCTGGCATACATACATACATATACCTGGAGGGTATTATGGATAGGTATAGAGACATACCTTGCTACAGATACTTTTGCATCATACATACTTACATATGGACACGCATATCTTGCTATACCGACATGGTTACGCATGCCTTGTTATAGTTACATGTTCACCCGTATATGATGTTGCATCTGATTTCGGAGAAATTAGGAACCGCGTGATATATTTAATAACTTGTTGCAGTTAAATAGTGGTTTTTTCCTTTATATGCTCATATTACTGTTTCATGCTGCATACATGCCACGACCCAAAATATTAGCTCGTGACCAGCACTTAAATCACGCAACGTCTAAAGGCGTAACGTAATTCAAGTAAGCTGAAACACAGAAATCTAAACCTTTTAAGAAAAATAAAGGAGGTGAAGTTTTGAAATAAAGGTATAATGAAATTAAGTTTTCTTAATGCAAAGAAAAGGAACATGAAAATGCAAGTGGATTATGCAAGTTTAAAAACAGGTTTCGTCTTTTTGAAAATTGGGCAGCACCTCCTTTGTATATTTTGATCCAAAACCACAAATACATAATAAGAATAAAGGCATCCCCAAGCGGGAGCTAGCTCTTCGCCAAACGGCGGACCACAACTACGCAAGACAGTAAATATGAGTATACGACGCCTAACGGCGAAGATCACAACAAAAGATACAGAAATAAGCAAGACATCAAAACCACAAGTAGCGGAAAAACCCCTCGCTCTAAGTCTCACAATCACAAATCCACTAAGTCTCATTACTTATACCATTTACTAATTTTGATTGATGGAGTTAAATAGATACAATAATGAAATATAGATACAAAAGTGGGTACGATACAAATGTCCCACCAACCAATGCAAAACACCCGAATGCAACTGTGTGCCAGCGAAGCCGCTACTGATCCAAACGGTCAACCTGCAAGAACTGTGGCACAACAAGGGTGAGTTGCCAACTCATGAGTAGAAAAATATCAACAGATAGAAATCGAATAAACGACTCTTAGGTCAACTATATCATAAAGGTAATAATATGATATCTAGGGTGACCGGGTTGACTATGTGCCAAGAAGGTAGACAATGTCTAAAAGCATGTATATGACGTCAAACAGTAAAATCAATGTATATATGTATGTGGATCTAGTCCACGCGTCAACTACTGATGCAACAACATCATGCATGTAAATACCATAAAAGCATATGCATGAAAATATGAGGATATAGATGTCACGACCCGAAAGTACGGAACATGACCGGCACTTAAACTACGAACGTCTCGAGGCGTACGTAATCTAAGTAAACCGAAAACCCAGAAATCCAAACCAAGAAAATAGTAGAGTGCAGGAAAAACAACTTAAAGCAAGTAATTTCAATAGCATAAGCCGAATTATGCGGTTTTTAAAACATCAAAAAAATTTACTGAAAATTTCGGCAGAGTCTCCTTTGTAAATACTGGCCCCCAAACGGGATACAACATGAATAGTATACGAAATCAAGAAAAGGGCATCCCCAAGCGGGAGCTAGCTCTTCGTCAATCGACGGTCACAACAACACAAACAATATAATATACAACGCCAACGGCGAGGATCAAAACTCAAAAGGAAACTCAAAACCACCAGAAAAATAACGAGCGACTCTAAGGTCGAAAGAATAACCAACACTGGTCTCTATCTCAATAAATACATGGTTGGTTGATGGAATTCTAGATACAACAGAATAATGATATACAAGATAAATAATGGGGGTATGATACAAGTAAACCCACCTACTAGCAAATCACCCGAATGAAACTGAGCCCGCAAGCCGTAATGAAACCTGTACGGCAAATCTGCAAGAAACTGGGGCACAACGGGGGTGAGTTGCCAACTCGTGAATAGAAAAACATCTACGCACAGAAATCGCATAAATAACGCAACCTAGGTCAATGATCATAATATATCCTCAAATATAAGTATAACAGGCAGCCTATAACAGTGACTAGGGTAATATCTAACCCGAGTATAATTTCATGTGCCCGTGTCAGTGCCTCAGGTAGCAATATATCATATGAATGGATGAAACAGAATACATGTAAATGAAGAAACTGTTTTCATAAATTAGTGAGATTTTCTTCGTATTTTTAAACTGAGGTATCATAATGAAATCAGTATCAACAGTGTCTAGCATCGACACAAAACATAAATCTCACTGTCTCGAAATATCAATGTCTCAATCTCAATATCTAGGGCGCCGTCAGTCCGGACCGGCCCCTACCATCCATCTCAAGACCACGACGGTATCCTCCGGATATCCGACACGTCGGGTAATATCACCGGTAGGTAGTGCTCCCCAGCCAGGCTCAACGTCAACACCATATTCCTCTTGCCCCGGGGTACCATATCGGGCCCACCATGTACCCGTGACGGTTCCTCCACTCCTCGACACGGATCTCCAAAACCACAGCAAACTCATGGTGGACGACACTTTACATCACTAGAAAACCGCAACATTTTATATTTTAAAAGATCATAAGTTGTAAATTTTGCGGCTTTCCCCGAAATCCAGAAATATCATAAATCTCAAGAAATCATCACAAGTGCATATGTCAATGATAATGAACTAGGCATGAACAACTGAATAACAATATGCATGAAGTGGTAGGTAATAACTACAATGTCTAATATGGCATATAAGGGAAGTACACTAATATCATGTCAACACTACTAGCTAACAATCTAAGTCAAGCAATTATATTCTCTAAAGTGTACGTGACATGGCAATTACCGATGAAGATGTGTGTGAGCCGGCAAGTAGGTGTACGTGGTACATACGCATCATCGGTAATGGTGCTGGTGTCCTAACAGCATGATATCAATAATGGAATATGCAGCAAAATAAATATGCGAGGCAGAGCGAACAGCAATAATGTGCGGGAGCTGAATACTAGACACAACGATAACTAATCAGCAATAATCTAATATAAGTCCTAGGAATGGTGCCTTTTGAAATAACACGAATCATGGGGTTTTGAAAATAGGGGCTACGGTGTTTTTATGAAAAGATACGTCGTTTTTGAAATATCCGTAGATTCCCTTGAGCTGTCTTTAAAAATGCCCACGATTCGTTAGTTTTTGAAATAAGTAAGAAGTCTAATCTAATCTAACAACTACACTAAACTATACGGCTGAACTACAAGCTGAACTACAGGTAAGGAAACCGCCTATCATCTGAGTCGATACATATACATACCTGTATATGTATAGTCGGTGATCTCGCCTCAGTAATATCATATCCGATACCATATCTATAATCAGTCATCCCAAGTCAAGAGTGCGGATCAATCATCAATATAGCTCGTACGTAAATCCGTCGTACGGCATCCCAATCTGGGTACGGGTCAATATCACATTCATCATACTATTCACCTGGTATCCTCTTTATCAAATATCATGATCGGGGTACTGATCTACGTCTAGTACCATACTGATACCGCCTACGTAAGCATGGACGTGTGTGAAACACTACGTCAAGGACCCGCTACAACGTCATGTCGTATCTAAGATACGAACCCTGCTATATCACCGATCTCACGGCCTCAAATCGAATCTCATCGACTCAGTTCAATCCCAAGTATCATCCTCAATCCGTATGTGAACACATAGTCCCATACCCATGTGAACACATAGCTATAATGATTCCCATGAGCACATATCAATAGGAATGTATACAAGTATGTATGTGTGTATGTGTAGTGCAACACTACCCTAGGGTTCGCAATGCTAAAATAATCCAACACACTAATATCCATTCTAAGCACCGTTATTAATCCCAAAAACATATAATAATTGTTGGTGTGTATACGCATCCGTATACACCACCACGGACTGCGGGGGTGCTATACGCCATCCACCCGACTTCTCCCCGTAGATATAAATCTACTCACCTGGTCCTCGCTAGCCGGTGCCGACGTCGCCACGCGCTTGCTTGTCATCTCGAAGTCCACATGGGGGTACCTACATATCATAACGTACCATATCGCATTAAAACTAAATTCGAAATCGAAACGGCATACGAAAATCAAATCGGCACGCGTATCACGCATAGGTCCAAACCTATCGCCCACGCATGCAGGAATAGTAAAACCAACCCTCGATGTCGATGTACAAACGTCAAACCATCGAGAAAAATCCAATCACACTCATTTGCACATTCACGAACACTAATTTTAATATAAACTAGGTTAAAACTCACAAAAACCCCATTTTCACTTAAAAAGTCATTTTTCCGAAAATCTAGCAAGCACAATTCGCCGTTTTTGTACAAAACATGATGTTTAAATGAAAGTCGCGGCCAATATACTTATTAAATATCTTAAATAAGTCGTATAAAAAATTTCCGGAATTTAATCTCATTAAATTCCAAAAATCCTAATATTCTAGTTTACAAAAATACCCTTTTTTAACAATTTCAAAGCAAAAATGCACAAACTACAATCTAGCTTAGATTTGCATGATCCAAAGCATTAAACCACACTTCATAAAGTTAATGAAGCCAAGAAAACCCTAATCACATTTTTAATCCCAAGAATTTAACAAATTTCAAAAACCTAGTAAGCAATTAGCAAATTAACACAATTTTTCAAGTAACAACTTGTAATTAACAACTAAATTAGTTTTCTACAAAACTAATTATGTTAAACCACTTCACTAAACCATGCACAATCAAACACAACTCATTTCCACAACAAACCCTAACTTGAAATCCAAAACTTGCAATTAAACTCACATATCCAAGTTAACACTTAATTTAAATTAGCTTTAAGAAATAAGTAACAATTTAAGCAAAAAGTTTTAGAATTATACCCAAAAATATATGAAGGTCCACAAGACTCCATGGCCTCCCAAAATTCTCTCTTTTCACAAGGATCCATGCTATACGGGCTAAGCTAAAATGGGTAGGAGTCGGATTTGGGTTTTGGGATTTTTTTTGATGAATTTTGAGCAATTTTTGATGAAGTTTTGAAGAGAAAGGAGAGGGGAAAATGGAGGGGGGGCTGCTGCTGTATGGAGAAGGGATTTCGACCAGAAATGGGAGTGGGGGAGGAGAGAGAGGGAGGTAGAGAAAGTGGGGCAAAGTCAAAAGTCTAACTACTTCACTCATTTTCTTTTCTTTTCTTTCATTTCTTTTTCCTTGAAAATCAAGTGGGGAAAAGATATGGTGGGTGCTGAATTCAGCCATGGGGAGGGGTAAGTGGGGGTGTGTGGGTGTGGGCACGGGTGTGGGGTGGTGAAAAATGATAAATACAATACCCCAAACATCCATTTACGCTAAAAAAAAGCCTTTTTTCTTCAATAATTTCTAAACCATTTTGGCAAATGATTTCGTTCCAAAAACCACATGTTAAAATTTTATTTAATGTCTTATGATGCACAAAATTTGTTTCAACTCATTCCAATTTGTAATTTTCCCTAATTAAATGTATTAGTGACGGCTTAAATAATAATAAAATAATATTTTTTTCAGAAAATTTGAAATTTCACCAGCGGCTCAATAAACACCAAATAATAGCAATTACATAGCTAGAATATGTATATTTAATTTTTATAATAAGATATTTGCATTTTGACTTTTTACAGAAAACCCCCTTATTTTACCGATTTTTTCGAAATTTCACCGAAACGATTTTCAAAACGCTACAATCTTCCCCCCTTAAAAAAATTCGGTGCCCGAATTTAAATTCAAACTCCCCCAAATACTAAAATATCTAGAAAACCCATCAAGTCGTCGGGGCTCCGAAATTGTAAATATATAAAACAAATCGTAGCGCAGCGCATGCGCTTGAAAAATGAGCATATAACTCAAATCAAAACTCCGTCAAGCATCCCGCAATCATCGGAGTCATGGAGAAGACATCAATGCCAAATCCAAATCAAAACCGATATGACATAACTCGAAACTAAACATGTAAATATCGAATCTATATCTGTAAGTGTCTGAAGGAAATGCATGCCAATCTCTTTAAGTCGCTGTGCAACGCGTATAACACTGCACAGTGGCGGACGTCTATCATAAGAAAATAACTATATATATATACCTTTGTTTGAAATGTACGTTCCGCCGTTTTGGAAACAATTTAGAAGGGTCTCCTTATTTTAAACATTTCGTGTCATATCAGACGCGTAGGTAAATACTGAGGCTATAGCTCGCATTTTGGAAATCCCTTCAATAACTATCAATGCATGCAAAATGTATTCAGGTACTGTCCTCTGACTAGTCCTGCTCAGTACGAAAACACATAGCAATATCATAAAAACGTACTGCTCTATAAGAAATCAATCCCAAAATATGCACATGAATACTACGTGCGTCTGGTGCGCACGGAAATCAAAATCCATGAATGTGCCATACATGCGCACAGAAAAAACATCTAAGTGTATCAGGTATGCACGAAACATCTGTCGTAGGCAACATGTGTGCCTGACAGCAAAATCAGGTGCATCTGACATGCACGAAAAAAAAATCTCGATTTAGTGCCTCTGGTGTGCACCAAAATCACCCTTCAAAACATGCGCCCCACATGCGCGAAAATCCAAATCAGGTGCATCTATCGTGCATGAAATCATGAAATCCAATATCAAGCGCCGAACGTGCGCAAAAGCAATCAGGTGCACAAGGTGCACAAAACAAATATCGAGTATCACAATCAAAATCGAAGTCCAGTGCATCTAAGTGCACAAAAGGCGTATCACTGCACTGCAAGCATATATAAACTATTCCGAGTGCAGGAACGAAATCGTGTGCATGCATACGCACAAAACCAACTCAACTGTTTAAAACCGTAAAATCACAAACATGTGAAACTAAAGAACGAAAACGATATCAAGTGCAACACTGTGCAAAGATCGTAAATCCTCAATCATCAAAATCAAATCATACGAATAAATCACCCAAAACATCGTAATCAATAATGGCGGAATAGTACTGCTCAAGCGTATCCTCTAAGAATCTCGGCCAACTGTCGCGGTCACTAGTGGGACGTCTCGTCGATGATCATGAACTCTGTCCTGCTGGCATGCGTAACCATGACCACTCCTGGGTCAAGGTCTCCACTATGAATTACCGATCTTTCGGTCCATCGGCTCATCGGCCCTATCAGGTGTGCTAACGGGGACGATTCCGTTCTGGCACTTCTCTGGTCATCTCTTGGTCAATCATCGCGACCACTCGTAAGACAGCATATCACTGGCGTCGGCCTCTGGCTCTCTGAATCTACGTGACACATCTGATCCTGGGTGCAAGTATCATTGCAGCAGTGTCCTGGAAGGAATCCTGCTCACGGTCTCTTCCATGTCTCGTCTCTGCCAACTGTCCGGAAGTCGTTGTCCTTTCCTATATCTGCATCTTGCTCTGAAACGACAGCATACTCATCGCGACTCCTTCTGGAAGGTAAGTCCAAGTACCATGCCTCGGCATACGCATCGCCTCTCTGATGTCGGCGGAGTGGAACGTCATCTCATCTAGATCTGGTACAAACCTCTTACTTCACTTTTCTCTACTGTTGTCTGCTTTGGACTCGTCTCGTCACGGATGCATGGACTGAGCTCCAACGACTATCCTCGTATCTGGAGTCTCCCAAGAATCCATCTCACCACCTAGCATCCAAATTAAGTCAAGCCATCCGATCGAGTCGTCAAAACCTTATAATCCCCCAAGAGCTCAACCTCTTGGGCACAGTTTAATAGTATCGAGTACATACCACAGCATCGGTGGTCCAGCCGTAGAAGGGCAAACCCAAGCCTCACTAATGGCGCCGTAGAACTGCCGCAAACCCGAAGGTTCAAAGGCTTTCACACGGTCATTAAGTCGAGTTAGGGTTTCATTCTTCTAGAGGGACCATAGAATTGCCTGCATGTCTTTCCGACTACTTTAAACTTGGATAAATAGGTTTCTGACATTCGATCGTCTCTGTCGACTCCCAACGTCTCCACGTGAAGTCGTCTCTAGCTGGAATCAATCTATCTGATGACCTCGCATCGGGGTAAGCGAACGAACCACCTTTCCTAGTCATTCATCATCGGGTGACTAGCGACCTTCTATCATCTATTCGTACAACTCGCCCCGCCATAGTTCCAACATATGGGGCGATATCTCGTCGCTCGCAGCAACAACTGGCTCGCTCGTCTGCACGCTGAACAATGCCTCAATCATCAGGAGTAAGCAACACACCAACGGTCATCAAAATCTGGCTGGCCTCTGTCAGTGGCTCAATCCTCTAGTGTCGATCAGCACATCCGAGTAACCTCATAAAGGCGATCCGCCAAACGCTCGTGGCGCGGAAACACAGTAAAAAGACACATCTCTGCAATCGTGTGTCGCCGGAATTTCGCCCTGGTCAGTCCTCGTTCGTGACGAGCTTGTGCTGACCGTAACTCTAGCCGTAGCTCTCCCTGCCGTAACCGTAGCAGCAAAACCAAACTGATACCGATGAGGCTAGATCGGAATGAATATAATACTGAACAAGGAAATGCACATCCTAAGGCTTCATAAGTGGAGTGGCGTGTCGTAAATATGCCGCGGAATATACCAACGGTACGTCACTCTACTTTAGTCACCTATTCCATCAACCAAGGGTCATCCTACGCTCCGAAGGTTAAAACCTAACGCTCTGATACCAACTTTGTCACGACCCGAAAGTACGGAACATGACCGGCACTTAAACTACGAACGTCTCGAGGCGTACGTAATCTAAGTAAACCGAAAACCCAGAAATCCAAACCAAGAAAATAGTAGAGTGCAGGAAAAACAACTTAAAGCAAGTAATTTCAATAGCATAAGCCGAATTATGCGGTTTTTAAAACATCAAAAAAATTTACTGAAAATTTCGGCAGAGTCTCCTTTGTAAATACTGGCCCCCAAACGGGATACAACATGAATAGTATACGAAATCAAGAAAAGGGCATCCCCAAGCGGGAGCTAGCTCTTCGTCAATCGACGGTCACAACCACACAAACAATATAATATACAACGCCAACGGCGAGGATCAAAACTCAAAAGGAAACTCAAAACCACCAGAAAAATAACGAGCGACTCTAAGGTCGAAAGAATAACCAACACTGGTCTCTATCTCAATAAATACATGGTTGGTTGATGGAATTCTAGATACAACAGAATAATGATATACAAGATAAATAATGGGGGTATGATACAAGTAAACCCACCTACTAGCAAATCACCCGAATGAAACTGAGCCCGCAAGCCGTAATGAAACCTGTACGGCAAATCTGCAAGAAACTGGGGCACAACGGGGGTGAGTTGCCAACTCGTGAATAGAAAAACATCTACGCACAGAAATCGCATAAATAACGCAACCTAGGTCAATGATCATAATATATCCTCAAATATAAGTATAACAGGCAGCCTATAACAATGACTAGGGTAATATCTAACCCGAGTATAATTTCATGTGCCCGTGTCAGTGCCTCAGGTAGCAATATATCATATGAATGGGGTATGAATGCATGAAACAGAATACATGTAAATGAAGAAACTGTTTTCATAAATTAGTGAGATTTCCTTCGTATTTTAAAACTGAGGTATCATAATGAAATCAGTATCAACAGTGTCTAGCATCGACACAAAACATAAATCTCACTGTCTCGAAATATCAATGTCTCAATCTCAATATCTAGGGCGCCGTCAGTCCGGCCCGGCCCCTACCATCCATCTCAAGACCACGACGGTATCCTCCGGATATCCGACGCGTCGGGTAATATCACCGGTAGGTAGTGCTCCCCAGCCAGGCTCAACGTCAACACCATATTCCTCTTGCCCCGGGGTACCATATCGGGCCCACCATGTACCCGTGACGGTTCCTCCACTCCTCGACACGGATCTCCAAAACCACAGCAAACTCATGGTGGACGACACTTTACATCACTAGAAAACCGCAACATTTTATATTTTAAAAGATCATAAGTTGTAAATTTTGCGGCTTTCCCCGAAATCCAGAAATATCATAAATCTCAAGAAATCATCACAAGTGCATATGTCAATGATAATGAACTAGGCATGAACAACTGAATAACAGTATGCATGAAGTGGTAGGTAATAACTACAATGTCTAATATGGCATATAAGGGAAGTACACTAATATCATGTCAACACTACTAGCTAACAATCTAAGTCAAGCAATTATATTCTCTAAAGTGTACGTGACATGGCAATTACCGATGAAGATGTGTGTGAGCCGGCAAGTAGGTGTACGTGGTACATCCGCATCATCGGTAATGGTGCTGGTGTCCTAACAGCATGATATCAATAATGGAATATGCAGCAAAATAAATATGCGAGGCAGAGCGAACAGCAATAATGTGCGGGAGCTGAATACTAGACACAACGATAACTAATCAGCAATAATCTAATATAAGTCCTAGGAATGGTGCCTTTTGAAATAACACGAATCATGGGGTTTTGAAAATAGGGGCTACGGTGTTTTTATGAAAAGATACGTCGTTTTTGAAATATCCGTAGATTCCCTTGAGCTGTCTTTAAAAATGCCCACGATTCGTTAGTTTTTGAAATAAGTAAGAAGTCTAATCTAATCTAACAACTACACTAAACTATACGGCTGAACTACAAGCTGAACTACAGGTAAGGAAACCGCCTATCATCTGAGTCGATACATATACATACCTGTATATGTATAGTCGGTGATCTCGCCTCAATAATATCATATCCGATACCATATCTATAATCAGTCATCCCAAGTCAAGAGTGCGGATCAATCATCAATATAGCTCGTACGTAAATCCGTCGTACGGCATCCCAATCTGGGTACGGGTCAATATCACATTCATCATACTATTCACCTGGTATCCTCTTTATCAAATATCATGATCGGGGTACTGATCTACGTCTAGTACCATACTGATACCGCCTACGTAAGCATGGACGTGTGTGAAACACTACGTCAAGGACCCGCTACAACGTCATGTCGTATCTAAGATACGAACCCTGCTATATCACCGATCTCACGGCCTCAAATCGAATCTCATCGACTCAGTTCAATCCCAAGTATCATCCTCAATCCGTATGTGAACACATAGTCCCATACCCATGTGAACACATAGCTATAATGACTCCCATGAGCACATATCAATAGGAATGTACACAAGTATGTATGTGTGTATGTGTAGTGCAACACTACCCTAGGGTTCGCAATGCTAAAATAATCCAACACACTAATATCCATCCTAAGCACCGTTATTAATCCCAAAAACATATAATAATTGTTGGTGTGTATACGCATCCGTATACACCACCACGGACTGCGGGGGTGCTATACGCCATCCACCCGACTTCTCCCCGTAGATATAAATCTACTCACCTGGTCCTCGCTAGCCGGTGCCGACGTCGCCACGCGCTTGCTTGTCGTCTCGAAGTCCACATGGGGGTACCTACATATCATAACGTACCATATCGCATTAAAACTAAATTCGAAATCGAAACGGCATACGAAAATCAAATCGGCACGCGTATCACGCATAGGTCCAAACCTATCGCCCACGCATGCAGGAATAGTAAAACCAACCCTCGATGTCGATGTACAAACGTCAAACCATCGAGAAAAATCCAATCACACTCATTTGCACATTCACGAACACTAATTTTAATATAAACTAGGTTAAAACTCACAAAAACCCCATTTTCACTTAAAAAGTCATTTTTCCGAAAATCTAGCAAGCACAATTCGCCGTTTTTGTACAAAACATGATGTTTAAATGAAAGTCGCGGCCAATATACTTATTAAATATCTTAAATAAGTCGTATAAAAAATTTCCGGAATTTAATCTCATTAAATTCCAAAAATCCTAATATTCTAGTTTACAAAAATACCCTTTTTTAACAATTTCGAAGCAAAAATGCACAAACTACAATCTAGCTTAGATTTGCATGATCCAAAGCACTAAACCACACTTAATAAAGTTAATGAAGCCAAGAAAACCCTAATCACATTTTTAATCCCAAGAATTTAACAAATTTCAAAAACCTAGTAAGCAATTAGCAAATTAACACAATTTTTCAAGTAACAACTTGTAATTAACAACTAGATTAGTTTTCTACAAAACTAATTATGTTAAACCACTTCACTAAACCATGCACAATCAAACACAACTCATTTCCACAACAAACCCTAACTTGAAATCCAAAACTTGCAATTAAACTCACATATCCAAGTTAACACTTAATTTAAATTAGCTTTAAGAAACAAGTAAAAATTTAAGCAAAAAGTTTTAGAATTATACCCAAAAATATATGAAGGTCCACAAGACTCCATGGCCTCCCAAAATGCTCTCTTTTCACAAGGATCCATGCTATACGGGCTAAGCTAAAATGGGTAGGAGTCGGATTTGGGTTTTGGGATTTTTTTTGATGAATTTTGAGCAATTTTTGATGAAGTTTTGAAGAGAAAGGAGAGGGGAAAATGGAGGGGGGGCTGCTGCTGTATGGAGAAGGGATTTCGACCAGAAATGGGAGTGGGGGAGGAGAGAGAGGGAGGTAGAGAAAGTGGGGCAAAGTCAAGGTCAAACAAAGTCAAAAGTCTAACTACTTCACTCATTTTCTTTTCTTTTCTTTCATTTCTTTTTCCTTGAAAATCAAGTGGGGAAAGATATGGTGGGTGCTGAATTCAGCCATGGGGAGGGGTAAGTGGGTGTGTGTGGGTGTGGGCACGGTGTGGGGTGGTGAAAAATGATAAATACAATACCCCAAACATCCATTTACGCTAAAAAAAAGCCTTTTTTCTTCAATAATTTCTAAACCGTTTTGGCAAATGATTTCGTTCCAAAAACCACATGTTAAAATTTTATTTAATGTCTTATGATGCACAAAATTTGTTTCAACTCATTCCAATTTGTAATTTTCCCTAATTAAATGTATTAGTGACGGCTTAAATAATAATAAAATAATATTTTTTTCAGAAAATTTGAAATTTCACCAGCGGCTCAATAAACACCAAATAATAGCAATTACATAGCTAGAATATGTATATTTAATTTTTATAATAAGATATTTGCATTTTGACTTTTTACAGAAAACCCCCTTATTTTACCGATTTTTTCGAAATTTCACCGAAACGATTTTCCAAACGCTACAATAGATCAACATGTGTCCCTCGTGACACCTCAAAATCATGGAACCTGAGTGTCCAGCATCGACACTCGAAACATCATGAAAACCGTGTCCAATATCGACACGTAAATCCTCATATATCTCAGGCGCCGCATCCTCAGATCGGCCCTCAGGCCCCGCACACCCTGGTCAGCCCTCATATCCATCTCGCTACTCCGGTCGGTATCATCCGGATAACCGCCAAGTCCAAATACTATCACCGGTAGGTAGTGCTTCCCTGCCAGGCTCACCGTCTAACATATACGAGTCTCCTTGCCCCGGGGTACCTCACTAGGTCCACCATGTACCCGTAGACGGTGCCTACCGCTCCTCGAATCGGGTTTCATATGCCACTCTCAGAACCGAGAAAATACATGGTGGACTCACTGAAATATCATATCAAGAGAAACTGGGTTTTTAAAACAATACATACTTTCTTTTAAAATGACCACGGTTCTCAAATCCAGAAATCTCATGAAAACAGCATATCTCAATGCGTAAAATCATAAAGTATGATGTATGCGACATATGATGAAATGTAAGCATATCCGTATATCATGCAACATGGAACAGTGATATATCATATTAAGGGAAAACCGCTCCTTTAAATAATTCCAGTTTTGAAAATATGTCTTGCGGTTCCCAATATCTCCAAAGTCAAATGCAACATCGTAATAAAATGCACAGGTAACTATACCAAGTAAATTATGCAAAGAGTCATATCATGATGCAGCAATCCTACTGTGTAGTGGCATGGCAATTATCGATGATGAAGTGTGTGAGCCAGCAAATCTGTGTACTTGTAACATATGCATCATCGATAATTGTGTAAGTATACTAACACAGGTATATGCAATGCAATAATAATATCATGAATGCAGCATAAGGTAAATCGCATAAGGTAAATCATCAGCTAAATGCTATAAGGTATACATAACTATCATATGTCTGAGTCGGTGAACCTATCAACCGGCATCGAGCCTCACAGCACCACATACGGTATAATCCATCATACGGCAACCTCTAGTCAAGGGTATGGATCAAACCTCAAGTCAAACTCATCACGTACGTAAAATCATCGTACGACGGCATTAAGCTATCATGGATCCTATCATCCTATAAGACGAGGAGGGTACGGACCTAACGTCTCGTTCGGATATCACTCACGATTCACAACATATATAAATGTCTCTATATACCTATGTCCCAGGTCGCATCCGCAGTAATCTCATATCAGGGGACCGACAGGGTATAATTCATCTCAATCGACATGCATCCGTATACCATCATACCATCAACTCATCATATCATCATATCCATCTCATATTCTTTCATCGCATTCATTTCTCACATCAAGTCGAGTTTACATAAATATTTTATCTCTACTAAGTATAAGTATCTAATCTAATATACACACCCGAACCATACGAGCAGATTTTTTAAAAGAAGCGAATTGTAGTTTTGAAAATAGGGGTTACGGTGTTTTTAAAGAAAAGATATCATTTGAAAATCCGTAACGTTTCTCAAGGTAACTGTTTAAAAGATGAATACGATTCTTCAGTTTGGAAATATGTATGGTTCGGATGACACATCTACGTCGATTATCTAATCCTATAGTACCATAAATGGCAGTATCGTCAATATCATCCTCAAATACCGTCATCACATATTAGCCGTATTATATCACTTCTAACTATCCTTATTTTCTAATATGGTTTTACTAACTATCATTTAACTCTAACCCAAGTTTCCTAATCTAGGTTCCCTTAACCATATTCTATAAATCAGTCTCCACCAAACCTTTGCGGGGGTGCTATACGTCATCCACCCGACTTCCCCCGTGGATATAGATCCACTCACCTTGGTCTTCGCTTGCCGAAGTCGATGACGCCGCTCTCCATCTCCTCATAATCCACGCGAAGGTACCTACAATAACAACACACATCGCAACGCTATTAAAATCAAGTTCTGAAATCCAAAACGGCACACGCCTTGCTCGTAGGTTAGAACCTATAGCATACGCGTACAAAATCAACCCAACAACCCTTGTTGTCGATGTACAAACATGCGACAACCAAATACAAATCCAAACATCAAAACTAAACATTTCAAAATACGGAAACATAGCCAAAAACCACACTAAAGTGCTCCAGATTTTGATTCAGGCCAAAAGGAGTTGCACAAACAAGTCTAGGGTGCTGTATATGATGTATATGAGCTACTGGACCAACCCCGACACCCATGTCACCATGTGGCCGGCCACTTCATCAAAAAAACCGGCCTCCTCGGGTCCCCCTTCTCAGGTTGGGTCCGTCTCGTCATGGTGGTCTCCTAGTACCCTAATTTGGTCCCTAGAGTTGTTTGCTACTCTCAAAAATCCCCCTGGTTGCTCCAGATTTCCCTGCACACCCTAAATTCTCACAAACTGACATGAACTCAAATCCCAAATCCGTATTTTGGTTTCCCATACTAAATCTCAGGTTCTGCACAGCCACAAGAGTTCACTAAAACCATTTTTAACCCTAAACCTTCTCTAAAGATTTCTATCTCCACAACCACCAAACCAATCAAACTTCTAATTTATCTAAAACACAAGAAAACTAAAACTAACTAAGTGGAAATGATTATACCTCATGGATGAACTCAAGAGAACCCTAGTAGTCCCAATGTTGCCAAAATCCCACTTTGTTTGGTTCAATGTGTAAAGGAAGAGATGGGGGTTAATTTTTGTGAAAGGGGTTTAGGGTTTTGGCGATTATTTGGAGGTGAATCTAGGGTTTGAAGTGGAGGGATGTGGGGTTGAGGAAGATGAAGAGGGAGAAGAAAATGATGGGGGGAAAGTTAGGCAGCAGCCCCTCCCTCTCTTTCTCATTTATTCACACACACTCTCTCTCTCTCCAATCATACATTTTTCACTAAATTACCCTTTTGCCATTCCTTTATCTTTTCTCTTTCAAAATTCAAAATCAAATCACATAATACCCATATAACAACACAAATACAACAACATGCAACCAAATGGAATATGACATGGTGCACTAACCATGGAAAACAGTAGAAACACGGATTTGGCTTAATCGCGATTAGTAGTGCACTAATCGGGTTTTTATCGAAACTGCGTATAATAAATTTTAAAAATGCCAAATCCTTTAATTTTATTATTAAATGAATAAATCATTTTAATTTTCATTTATTTCACAATTATTGGTATATATTTATACCCTTTTTCGAAAACCCCAATTTCGCAAATTGGGCAGTTTTCGGGAAAAATATTATTTTAATATTAAGTTCCAAAAATAATATTTTATATTTTCTGAAATGTTACAATATATTATATTTCTTGGATTCCGCATGGTTATATGATTTTCATACGATGTTCTCTGTTGTTTATTTCCTAAGTATATATAACAGTGGAATGAGACGCTGTTATATATATATATATATATATATATATATATATATATATATATATATATATATATATATTAGTAGAATGTGACGCTAATATATATGTATTGATTCATGCAGTTATACTTATTCATTATATGAGAGGGCCGATATTACGGTCATGACGCTATATGGTCGATGTGAGGGGCCTATATGGTCGGTGAGAGGGCTGATATTTCGGTCGGGCCGCTATATGGTCGATGGGAGCCCGATATTACGGTCAGGCAGCTATTATGGTCGATGTAAGGGGCCTATATGGTCGATGAGAGGGGCCGATATTACAGTCGATATGTGGGGTCATTGCTAGACACTTGATTCATGATGTTTTGGGTGTCGATGTTTGACACTCACCTTCTATGAAACTTATTTGATACTGATATTGTACAGGATATGTAAGATCTACTGATATTGTACAGGATATGTGAGATCTACTGATATTGTACAGGATATGTGAGATCTACTGATATTGTAAGGATATATGAGATTTACTTGATATTGGATACTCGAGATATATGAGGTTCACTTGATATTGGACACTCAGGATACATATGATTTACTCGATAAGAGAGCCAAATTAGGGGCTGATTTTAGGAACTTTAGGATTTAGATTGTCTTAATGGACGTTGGTCCTATCACGAGGTCAGGATTCCAAGATCAATGACATGTTTTATTCCATACTCCTCATTTACTTTATATGCATTACCTCATGTATAGTAGTACCTGCTAGCGTACTTCTCATGACTGTTGCACATACATACTGCCATCTCATTGCTATCAGCTTGCATGTTTTAGATTCGTGCTGTACGTGCATACTTGCGATTACCTGCATATATTATTTACTATTCACGAGTTGGCAACTCACCCCCGTTGTGCCACAGTGTTTGCAGGTGTTTCCCCAGGGCAGTCGCGGCAGGCTTTCCATCTTTCGTATCATCCTTTGCTGCAGATACTGCTACGGCTGACTGTGCACGGTTTTGCTATATGTGGGTTTTGCGGCTATTTGTTATTGTTATCTTGTACCTTGTACTCTCTATCTACCACTATCATGTATGACTTAGAGACTTGATGTGAGGACGATTGTATATTATTTTGGTGACTTGGATGTTTTTTTATGCAGTTTTACTTATATCGTCTTTTATTTCTTCGCTACAGCGTTGTATATCTGTTGTGGTGGTTGTTTTCTGTCGTTGGGCGAGAATTTGCTCCCGTTGGGGATGCTTACTTATATTTATGTTGTACCCATTTTTGGGGTTGGTTTTTACAAAGGAGGTGCTGCCAAAATTTTGAAGGAAGAAAAGTTGGACTTTAAAGAATTTGGGTTGAGATTTCAAACGTTTTGAAAATGCTAATATCACTTTCTTACTACTTTTGATGGTTTAAATTGCTGGGTTTTCGGCTTATTTAAATTGCGTTACGCCTGTAGACGTTGCGTAGTTTAAGGGCCGTCACGTGCCAATTTCGGGTCGTGACACTAGCGCTTATGATTTGTTGACCATAGTTAAGGTCATAAGTTGCTAGGGGTAAAAACAGATATTGGGAATTTCAAGTATTGAAATTTGCAATGAGATTGCATACCTTGTATGAGATAGTTGGATCCCGATACCTACTGCGAGTAAGTGTTACTCCTGGGAGAGTTTTGCACTTTACAATTAGCTAATCCAGTAGGTGTCTAAGAAAGGTGTTAATGGGATTATGCTCCTGCGGAAAAGAGGTTATTTAATTAGTTCCATACGAAAGCACGGGGAGACTTTCTCGGAGTACCAATACCTTCCCGGCTGACCGATTGGCGAACTTGTAGGGTGTAAGTAATCCCGGCTAATCTTACCTTTTAGGGTTTGAAGTAAGATTTGATAAAAACAGTGGGAGCCATCCTGATTAGATAAGATAATAACTAATCTAATCTTGCAAGAGCGCATGCTAAAGTATTTTTCTTCTCTCTCTCTCTCTAGGGAGCGACCATGACATGCCTTAACCAAGATAATAATATGGATATATTGACCGAACCCGCTTATTATACTGAGCTGGGGAACATTGGTTCCGCTCTATCTTATGAATGTCATAAGTCTAAGCAAGGAATAATGGAATGTCATGATTCCCTCACAACCCGAACGAAGAAAGAAAATGATGATGTTTCTTCTTCGGGTGTGTTCGTTACCGAGAACCATTTCTCAGTATGCTCTACGTCCTGGGTATTGGATACCGGATCATGATCCCACGTTTGTAATATGTTACATGGGTTAAAAGAAGTAGAGAACTGGGAAAGAGTGATAAATCTCTAGTAGTATGGAATGGTGCAATTGTTGCAGCCAAAGCAGTTGGCGAATATCACCTTGTATTACCAAATGGTAATACATTGATTCTGAATGACTGTTATTTCGTACCAAAAATGATGTGCAATATAATATCAATTTCTTTATTAGATAAAGAAGGATATAACTTTATACTAGAGAAAAATGTTATGAACATTTTCTTAAATCAAGTGTTGATTGGGTTTGGTACGTTATAAACGGTATATACGTTCTAAATCAAACTACAGTTCTAAACATACAGAACATACACAAGAGGAAAAGTTTAGAAATGAACGAATCCTTCTTGTGGTATTGTAGACTTGGTCATATCAATGCGACAAGACTAGCAAAGTTGCAAAAAGATGGATATTTGAATCCGTTCGAATTTACATCTTATGAAACTTTCCAGTCATGTCTCAAAGGCAAGATGAACAAAACTCCGTTTACTGGACACGGAGAAAGAGCTACTGAACTCTTGGGACTGATACATAGTGATATATGCGGTCCTATGTCTACACATGCCGGGAATGGTTCCCCGTACTTTATTACATTCACCAATGATCTCTCAAGATTCGGACATGTGTTCTTGTTGAAACACAAATATGAAGCTTTTGAGAAATTCAAGGAATATAAGTACGAAGTTGAGAATCAGACGGGTAAAAGTATTAATGTCCTTCGATCTGATCGAGGAGGAGAATACTTGGGCACGGAATTTCGAGATTATTTATAAGAGAATAGGATTCACTTTCAGCTTATTCCTCCTTATACACCACAGCACAATAGAGTATTGGAGCGGAGGAATCGCACCCTATTAGATATGGTACGCTCTATGATGAGTATTGCTGAGTTACCTATTTCCTTTTGGGGTTATGCACTTGAGACAGCTGCATACCTATTGAATAGGGTTCCGACCAAATCCGTGCCTACCACTCCATATGAGATATTGAATGGGAAGAGAGAATCTCTTAAACGAGTTAAGATATGGGGTTGTCCGGCCTATGTTAAAAAGCAAAATTCGGACAAGCTCGAGGCAAGGTCTGTTTTGTGCAAGTTTGTGGGATATCTAAAGGATTCATATGGATATATCTTCTACCACACTGAGGAACAAAAGGTATTTGTTTCTTAATATGCCATCTTTTTAGAAAAGGAATTTCTTGTGAAAGAAATTAGTGGCGATGAGGTAGAACTGGAAGAAGTTCCAGCTGCACAAACTATAACTGATGATTTGGGTGAACCGGAGGATTCAATAATCCCCGACGAACATCAGCCACTCCGCAGATCTAGTAGGGTTCCTCATCCACCTGAGAGATACTACAATTTTCTAATATACGGTGGAAGTGAGGATTGCATCATGGGAGATGATGACCCAACTAGTTTCGAGCAGGCCATCACAAGTGGAGACTCTGTGAGATGGCTGGATGCCATGCGATCTGAGATGGAATCCATGTACACCAACAAAGTATGAACTTTGGATGTTGCTCCTGAATGGGTATAACCCATCGGGAGTAAGTGGATCTTTAAGAAGAAACTTGGTATAGATGGAAAGGTTGAGACCTTCAAAGCTAGACTTGTAGCAAAAGGTTTTCATCAATAACCAGGTGTCGATTATGATGAAACCTTTTCTCCAGTGGCTATGCTTAAGTCCATCAGGATCCTACTTGCCATTGCTGCATACTATGATTATGAAATCTGGCAGATGGACCTCAAGACCGCTTTTCTAAATGGTTATTTAAATGAAAGCATGTACATGACACAGCCAGAGGTTTTCGTAGATAGTAGGAGCAGCGGAAAGATGTGCAAGCTGCTTAAATAAATCTGCGGATTAAAGCAGGCATCGCGGAGCTGGAACATCTATTTTGATGTAGCAGTCAAAGAGTTTGACATCATCAAAAGCTTAGACGAACCTTGTATATACAAGAAGGTTGTAGAGAGTAAAGTTGTCTTTCTTGTATTGTATGTGGATGACATACTCTTTGTAACGTTCTGAAGAAAAAAAATCGTTCAGGTGAAATTTCCGATAATCGGTAAAATAACTGGTGTTTTCCGTAAAAAATCAAGATATAATTATTTTTCAATATAGACTTAAATATATCTATTCTAGCTATGTAATGGCTAGTATTGATATTTAATTAGTCGCTTATAAATGGTTAGTTTACATAAATATTTTCCTTAATTAATTATTTTTAAATATTATTTTAAGCCTTCACTTATACATTTAATTAGTGATTATTATAAATTAGAATGGGTTAATACAAGTTTAGTGCACCATGACACACTAAACATTTATTGTAGCATGGCTCAAGAATTTTGTAGAAAGGAAAAATGGAAATGAAGAATAAAAGGTAATGTTGAGAATAGAATAGAATAATGGAGGTAAGGTGCATATTATATTGGGTATGGGTTTCTTGACTTGCACACACACACTCACACTCACTCACACTCATTCTTCACTCTTTTGCCGAGCCTTGGGCTGCCCCTTTCCCTAAATTCCCACTCCAAGTTAAGAAAAGAAAAGAATAAAGGAAAAAAGAAAAGAATAAAGAATAAAGAAGTATGGATGTTGACTTGAGTTTGGGGAAAGAAATTTCTACACACATCCACACACTTTTCTCTCTCTCCTCTCTCCCCATTTCAGCCGAGCCTCCCATGGCAGCAGCCCCCCAAATTTCCCCACCCCATTTCACCTCCAAAATCATCAAGAAATGCATCAAAAATCCACACAAATTTCCATTAAATCCTAATTAAACTTTCACCCATGATTTCCTTGGCCAAATCTAGCATGGATCTAGGAGCAAGAGAACCATTTTGGAGGCTAAGTTTGCAAGTGGGATCTACAAATTGTGAGGTATAAATCCTAACCTTATTGTTTAATTGTTGGTTTATTTCTTTAATCTAGCTTATTAGGTGTTTAATTATGGTTTTTATTACAAGTTTGGAAATTCAAGAGAAGGGTTGAATTCAAGTTAGGGTTTTTATCATATCATTAAAGTTATAATATGTAGTTTAACACCTTAAGGCATGCAAAATCTAATCTAGATTGTTAAGTTTACTAATTGTTGCTCCTAAATTGTATAATCTTGCAAACTAGATTTTTAGGATTAATATAAATAAGTGAGATTAAAATCTAGTTAATAATTGGGTAGCCTAATTATGAGATAAAATGATCATTGTGGCCACTATCGCTAATCCACGATGTTTTGCACCAAAATTCCTTTGGGTTGCTTACTAGGTTTTCGTTATAATTAGATGGTGGGTTAATATGAGGTTGTGGTAATATATATACTATCTCCTATGATAATTTGGGTATTGTGAATGCGCGATCGGTATGATCGGAGTCTAGGCTTGGTGGTTGTTTCGTATAGCGACTCTAGTGAAGGATTACACTAGAGCCCAGGCCAACTTCCATGGTCAAATACGGAACAAAATTTTTATAGCGATACAAACATTGGCGCTAGAATAAACAAAAACCGGATCTTTAACCATAAACCTAACTAGCAAATGAAAGTTCTATCTACAATGATAAAAAGTATACCTAACGGAAACAAGTCCTTCGGGTCTTCGATCCTCTTCTTAAGCTCCTCGATGGATGTATGGATCGTGTTTGAATTTCGGCCTCCTTGTGTCAACGATGATCCACCTCGAGAGATCCAACCTAGAGCTTAACCTCCAAGATGAGACAACTAGAACACTTAGGTTTCTAGACTAAGTGATCTAGAGTGAGTAGAGAGTGGTTTTGGTGGCTTGGTCTCAATGAACCTTGATTTTCAACTCATGAAACACTAGGGCTTAAGAGAGAGGAAGAAGGAGAGAGAGCTATGAGAGAGAGTGCCACCTTGATCAAATGAAGAGTGAGCTCTCATATAAGGGAAAAAGAATAATAATTTTAATTAGCATAATTATGATGGTTCATTTGATTTGACCATTATCATGTCACAATTAATGCTAAGCAAAATATCTCATGCTCAACAAAAATATCTAAGTCAACTATGGTCAACAAGTCAAATGGTCAAACCAATTAACCATGACACAATTAACACTAATAAAATTAGTAAACAATTTCCTCCATCTCATTATGGTTTTAATCAAGTCAATGGTCAAAACCCTAATGAGGTGTCTCCTTCTCTGCCTCTGTTAACTGTATATACATACCCGCATCCGTGTTCCGATAAACACGAATACAATGAGACTGAACCAATCCAAGATCAAATACTAGGATCCGGCTTAAACCAAAGCCCGCTAGTATCAACTACCCGAGCACCAAACATGCATAAGTGCGCGTATATGAACGAACCCTGTCGTAAAACCATACGACCTCTACTCGTTTCGCCCGAAGCTGGGAAACCCTCTGTGTGGGACTCTAAAGACTCGATAATACTCTGGCAGTGGGTTTAACCACAAGCACGTCAGTGACACTAGCTGTACTTAACGGCTACCCAGGTACCTGTCGAAAAGGTAGGCCGACGAGCAAACTCGTCCGAACTCCTACTGAGCCTATATGTGACAATATCCGTACAGTCCGGTCTCTTCGTCAAAGAGTATCGCATACCGGGTCTAGGGGGCGGTGAACGTCAGACCCTAATAACCTGATAAGTCGTGCCAATGTGGCTCAGGACCAATCCGAGAAACTACTGATCAACCTATCAGTAAATCCCAATTGCCTTGGCCAAGGTCTTATTGTCCTGACCAATCGATCACTGTGTGATATCAACTCCAAATACCAGGAGAGACGAATCCCCAACAATCGCTCACTGCCTCCATGTGGCTCGGGATTGAACCCAACCAAAACCTGTTTGCACAACTCAGTAGAGCCGTGGTAGGGTAGTGATCAAAGCTCAGTAGGAACTCACACGAGACAAATCTCGATCTCAGGTCCAAAGACTAACCTGTACACATGTCACCTGAGAACTTCCATCTGACGATAGGTATAGTACCATCTGGAAGTTCTCGGCGAGTTCGTCCAGTGTACTCACACCTAGTGACCACCTGTATACGATCTTGGGTGCATCAGACCAATGGCTGCGGGACCAACCATCCCCCCGACGGGGCTAGAAACGTATACACTAGTCTACTCTGGAGTATCAACGCCCAGTCTCGATACTGACACGACTAGGGACCATTTAAGGATGTGCTTATGGACTACCCTGCTCCCACAAGTATGATCGCCATCACAACGGAGGTAGTCAAGCAAGATCCTATGGGCTTTATCAACATGTAACCGCATTATGTAATAACGAGTATGACATATGCCATGTTAAGATAAAGACAAAGCATAATAGTATACTACCGTATCGAGTCTCTATCAATATGTGCAAGCTAGATATAACAGCAATAGAAATAAATTCACATATCCCGACAAAGACAAGTCAAATAATATACTATAAAACTGAGCAAGATTGTCCTGTACATACATATCCCTAGCATCCATATGTATGGCCTCCAGGGCATATATATCAAACAATCTCCCACTTGCACTAAAGGCTAGTAATTGGCGTACCGAATATCCAACGTCTGCACTAAGGCCAGCTGCTAGCGTACCGCATACCCAACATCTTAAAATGTCGTTCGAACTATGCTTGAGAGAGGGCCTTTGTAAATGGATCCGCGGTGTTATCATTTGTATCCACTCTCCGGACCTCGATCTCCTGGCGATCTTCGATCTCCCAGATCAGGTGATACTGCCTTAAGATGTGCCTGGATTTCTGATGGGACCGTGGTTCCTTCGCTAAAGCTATAGCCCCATTGTTATCGCAATACAAAGGTATTGGATCAACATTGGACGGAACTACCTGAAGTTCAGCTATGAACTTCTTCATCCAAACCGCCTCTTTTGCGGCATCGCTTGAAGCAATGTATTTAGCCTCCATCGTCAAGTCTGCGACGGTATCCTGTTTGGAACTCTTCCAACACACCGCCCCTCCGTTGAAGGTAAACACAAAACCCGAGACAGACTTGCTGTCATCCTTGTCACTCTGGAAGCTTGAATCGGTAAAGGACTCGACCCTGAGGTCTCCATTACCGTAAACCAGGAACATCTCCTTAGTCCTTCTCAGGTACTTAAGAATGTTCTTCACTGTTGTCCAGTGGTTCTCACCTGGGTCTGACTGATACCGGCTCACCATACTTTAGCGCGTAAGCTACATCTGGTCTTGTACATACCATCGCATAAATTATAGATCCTACCGCCGAAGCGTAGGGTATAGTGCTCATGCGAACCCTCTCCTCGTCAGTCTTGGGAGATATCTCCTTGGAGAGGGTGATTCCTTGCAATGCGGGTATATTACCGCGGTTGGATTCTTCCATACTAAATTTCTTTAGTACGGTCTCTATGTACCTGGACTGCGAAAGTCCCAATAATCTCTTAGATCTATCTCTGTAGATCTTGATCCCCAGAATGTACGAGGCATCACCTAGGTATTTCATAGAGAACCTTTGTGATAAGAATAGCTTGACCGATTGTAGCATAGGAATGTCATTTCCTATCAAAAGAATGTCGTCCACGTACAAAACTAGGAACACGACAGTTCGTCCTACAATCTTCTTATAAATACAAGGCTTATCCTCGTTTTTGATGAAGTCAAATTCCTTGACTGTTTCATCAAAACAGATGTTCCAGTTTCGCGATACTTGTTTTAATCTATAAATGGATTTAAGCAACTTGCACACCTTCCCGCTGCTCCCACTGTCTACAAAACCTTCTGGCTGATCCATATAAACGCACTCTTCCAAACTACCATTTAGAAAAGCCATTTTTACGTCCATCTGCAGATCTCATAGTCATGGAAAGCATCAATGGCAAGTGGGATCCGAATGGATTTGAGCATAGCCACTGGAGAAAAATTTCGACATAGTCCACACCTGGTCTTTGACGAAAACCTTTTCCAACGAGTCTAGCCTTATAAGTTTCCACCTGCCTATCTACACCAAGTTTCCTTTCGTAGATCCATTTGCATCCAACGGGTTTTACCCCAGGTGGAGCAATATCCAAGGTCCATACTTTATTGGTGTACATGGACTCTATTTCAGATCGCATAGCATCCAGCCACTTATTGCAGGGTTACCTAGCACGGTAGCAAGGTTTCATGAGTTATCGCCCATGCCAAGTTCAAAAATTTGCTGTTCTAGCAAACCCTAATTTAGAATCGTTAACTAGAAATCGATGGAAATGAAAATGCAAACACTTTACAAGTCTAAGTGAGCAACGAATACAACCTTTGTAGACCGGTCCTTCACTTCATTAGCTCCGTGTAGCAGTCTCTTCGCTGCGATCATGAAGTCCCGGACTCTAGAGAGGCTCCGATGAAGAAACGAAAATGCTTGCTTCGAAGACTTCGAGACCGAAAACGATCTACGTCGAGGAGTGTAACATTTTGAAAATTTAGAAATAAATAAAATTAATGAATTTAAATAATAATATGCCAATTTAATAAGTTATTAAGACAAAATAGGGCATTTTCATAAGTAGTATGTGAAACAAATTAAATTGAAATTTTAGCATGCAACATAAATTAATTACAAAGGTTTTAGTGATAAATTTAGCTTCATTTTAATAAAATGGTGTTTATTTAATAAACTAGGCAGTGAAGGGTCTTTTTGTAAAATTTAGGAAAACTATGCAAACTTGAAATTTGTAAGGGGTAAGTGAAAAAAGGGTTAGGTAATAATTTAGATAAGAAATTTATCACAAATTAAAACAATTGAAGAGATAATATAAGGCCACCTCCTTCTTGCATGCATAACATACACATAACACCTCCTCCTTGCATGAGAGTGGCACACCCTTATTGTTGACACCTCCTCCTACACCTCACTCTTCCCTCTTCCATACATATAAGGTATTCAGATCAATTAATCAATTTAAAACTTCTTAAAATTCAAAAGAAAGAAAAAGAAAACTAGAGCAAATAAAGAAGAACAAGAGAAAGGAGAAGAGAAGAGCCAAGTTCTAAGATTTCCACCATCAAGTTAGGAACTAGGAACTTGTGCATCTTGAAGGGAGTTCTTCCAGCAATTCCTTATAGGTAAAATCTTGGATCATTGTAGGATTTAGTTCTGTAATTTGTTTAAATTAGAAATCCAATGTCTATAATATCGTATTTTAAGCAAAACTAGACTCTGTAGTAACCTGCTATTAGTCAGGATAAAATCAACTTAACTATACAATGCCTAAATATTGTATGTTGGATTTAGAACAAACCATAGGAGCACAAACCCAGGGGCTCGGATTTTTGCCGGCGAGGTTTAGGCAAAATCCGGCGTCGCCGAATTTATGATAGGTTTTGGGGTTTTGGGTTTTTGGGTAGGTCTCTGTATCATTGTTAGGATATTTTGGTATTGTTTAATCAAGTTAGTTTAACTTTATATAAAATCTGGGAACTAATATCGGAAAAGGTATCTAAAATCTAAAATACGACATGAGTAAAACGTAACGCGTCCTGTTTTCTGTTACGAAACAGCGCTTGGTTAAATTCCAGTTAAAATGAGTGATAGATCGTTTGCAATAGTCGTACGTATTGTAATTAGAACATACAACGTGTATTTCATGTCTTCACCGTATCAGAATGTAGCCGTTTCTTATGTAAATTAAATTCAATATTAGATTTGAGTGCGGGAACTTTGGACGCCGTAAGGAAGGGAAAGGAATTGACAATTTCTGAGTAGTTATGACGCATTCCGGTGAGTAGACTAAACATCTACCGGGAGATCTTGTAAAGATGGCGAGATACTCCCGTAGTTAGATTTAAATTTAAATTTTGCTTTTGTATGTTAATTTTACCATATGCATTCTTAAATCTACATATATACCTCCATGATTAAAAATTGTTAGAACACTGCACCATTATCGAGGAGTTATGCCGCACATGCACATATTTACATGTCACACTACACCTTGTCGATATTAATATGTCACTTCACACTTAGTAATTATCCTATTAAATATGGTTCAATCATACCTTAAACATCATTAACAGTAGTACTTTGCATAAATGACATCATATTTCGTATTTAAATGTTAAGAGTGGATATAAGAGAAAATTGTATTATTGAGGATTTATGGTTTTGAGTTTTCCTATACTATGGCATAAATTCAGTGATTCTTCAAATTCATATGAGATGTCCACCATGATATATCGTTTTTATGATATGGTTTTATTCCGGACCGAGTCGGTGGGTATACGGTTATGGATTTACAGTTTTATCCAGACTGAGTCGGTGGGGATGCAGTTGGATACATGGTGGACCCAGTCGAGACCGAGGGGCAGGATAACCGCATGATAGGCGGGGGAGCCTAACGAGGATACTCGATACCGAAGATAGTTATGAAACACGGCGGGTGTCTAGATGATACCGACCAGTGTTATTGATTACAGGATCGTTCGAGGAATGATGCCTGAGGGAAATGGAAGATTTGTGTCGATGATGGACACGAAAAGATGAACTTTATTTGGAAATAAATGATGATGATTTCAGTTGTTGTTTTATGTGATTCGTGCTTTTCACATGTTATCATACATCATAATTATTCTTATTGCAGTTAGTTGTAGTTCGTCATATTTACATTATCAGCCGTTATATGTTAGTCTTATTCACTGAGTTAGCAACTCACCCCCGTTGTGCTACAGTTCCTTGCAGGAGTAGAGTGGACGGTTAGCAGCAGGGAGATCCACTTTTCAACTTTTATCCCATCTTTTGATAGGTGGGTTACATATGTAGTAACCTTCTCTTCTGATATTGTATATGAATCTAGGATATCTCCATTATACCCTGTATAATGACTTAGAACGATATATGGTTATATGTATATTATTTCGACAGATGAGATCGTTTAGTTATATTAAATGATATTTCTTTTATTTATGTCTGGGGTTCTTCTCTATTGTCGTATTATGAGTATGTATTAATTTCCACTGTTAGTATCGTTGCTCCTAACTAGGGATGCAACCAAATTAAACACTTTATAACTGTTTTTATTATAACTGCAATTGGAAATTACTGTTAAGATCTTAAATACTTAAAATCTGTGATTTTTATTTAAACAAATTAAATTTTTCCTAAAATTCCGCAAAAAAGGTTTTTTATCTTAGTTTTTGGCTTACTCAGGTTGTGTAGTTATTTTTAGATATTATACAATCTAAGTGTCAGTCACATCCAAACTAGGATCGTGACAAAGTTGGTATCAGAGCCTAAGATTAACCTTACGGGATCGAGTAATGAGTTAAGGTAAGTCGACTTGAGTTCGTTACGTAGGATGACCTTTGGTTTGATGGAGTAGGTGAATTAGGATGAGTGCAGTACCATACGTATGTTCTGCGGCATATTTACGTTACAATACTCAGCCTAACTAACCTTAAGATGTATATCTTGATTTATTCTTCCTTTGACTCTCTATTGTTGATTGTCCTTATTTGTAAGCCTTATCAACTCTCGTTTCTTGTTCTAGTTTCTATGGCTACGCGAGCTAGGCGAGTCGTAGCCAGAGATGCAGCTAGGGTGAATCCGCCTGTGATGGTGACTGTTACACCGGACATTCCGGCGGTGCATGAGCATGTCGATCCTCCTCCTCCAGACAGACTGACTAGGATAGAGGAGGACATGATAGGATTGCAGCATGTGGTAGGACAATTAGCTGAGGCCACTCGAGTACAGAGACAAGACCAGGCACCGACCATGGTAGAGCCCGATGTACAGCCCGTGCAGGCAGTCACACTTGTAGACACGAGGGTGATGGAGGTATCACTTTCAGAGTTTATGAGGTTACGACCTCCAGTATTTACAGGGACCGATGTAGCGGAGGATACTCAGTCCTTTCTTGATAGGATGGCAAGGATTGGCAGATCATTGCGATGTTCTGATGCGAGGTCAGTAGAGCTGACTAGCTTTCGATTGGAAGGACTTGCACAGGAGTGGTGTGAGTCGATGGAGAGAGGACGAGCTACGGGTCTTCCTCCGATGTCGTGGACCGAGTTTTCCGAGGTCTTTCTTGCCAGATTTCTTCCACAGAGTGTGAGCGACGCAAGAGCTAGCATTTTTGAAGCGTTGCGGAAATCTGCGAGTATGTTGGTGGAAGATTATGATTTACGATTCACCCAGTTGTCGCGCTATGCTCCATACTTAGTTCCTACGGAAGAGCTTAGGGTGAAGAGGTTCATAAGGAGTTTGTATACTCAGTTTTTTCTTGCTGTAGGCTCCCAGCATTTCGATACTTATGCGCAGGCCATGGATGCAGCTATGCGAGTAGAGGAGCGTTTGAGCGAAGCAGTGGTTGTTCCGGAGCCAAAGAGGATTAGACCGATTGGGTCAATAACTAGACAGTTTGGCAGAGGTAGAGGCAGGTACGCTCCAGGCCGCAATTTCGGACAAGGTTAGACCCAGGGACAGATGTTCAGTTCATATCCCGTTGATCAGAGGACCCCACTTACATGTTATAGTTGCGGACTTCCAGGACATACGGCTAGAGGGTGTACACCCCATAGCGGGTCTGTTACTCCGCAGGCTGCTTTACCCCCTCTACCTTCGACGTCGATGGCTTTACTTCATCCCCCAGTTAACACTATGCGCCAGATGGTTGCACCACGAGGCCGAGCAGGATGCTTCCAAAGAGGTCGAGGAGATAGAGGTAGAGGACGACAGGATGCGGGCTGGGGTCAGGCACAAGTTTTTGCACTGGCTCCACAGGATGCCCAGACATCCAATGCAGTTGTGACAGGCACTCTTGCAGTATGTTCCTTAGATGCGCATATTTTATTTAATCCCGGTTCTATGCATTCTTACGTATCTTCACGCTTTGCACTTTCTCTGGAAGAGAGTTGTTGTTGTTAGAATTACCGCTAGTTGTGATTACTCCTATAGGAGATTCTTTTATAGCTCGACATATATTCAGGACACATTCAGTATGTATTGGTGATAGGGATTCTTTAGTTGATTTGATTCTCCTGGATATATTAGATTTTGATATACTTCTTGGTATGGATTGGTTGGTCGGTTGTCATGTTTATGTAAATTATCGGGAGAAAGCGGTCAGATTTTGTTTTCTAGGTAAACCAATCCTTGTTGTGCAGGGAAATTGTAATATAACTCCTGCCAACATGATTTCTACTCTTTGTGCGGGACAACTCTTGAAGAAGAGTTGTCATAGGTTCTTAGTATTTGTTCAGGACTTAGGAGTCGCTGAAGTCTCGTTGGATCAAGTTCCGACCGCACAAGAATTTTCGGATGTGTTCCTGCTGAATTACCAGGATTACAGCCCGATCGCGATATCGAATTTTGCATTGACTTGATTCCCGGTGCGGGGCCTATTTCTATACCACCTTACCGGATGGGCCCGATGGAGTTGAAGGAACTCAAAAGCCAGTTACAAGCATTGTTAAATAAAGGACTTGTTCATCCAAGTGTATCGTCGTGGGGAGCTCCTGTCTTGTTTGTTAAGAAGAAGGATGGTAGCATGAGATTTTGCATAGATTACCGGCAGCTGAATCGAGTTACTGTGCGGAATAGGTATCCATTATCTCGTATCAATGACTTGTTCGATCAGCTGCAGGGAGCTGGCTACTTCTCAAAGATTGATTTGCGGTTAGGATATCACCCGTTGAGGGTTCGGAAGAATGACGTTCCGAAGACTGCTTTTCGCATACGATTTGGGCATTACGAATTTCTGGTGATATCGTTCGGACTCACCAACGCCCCAGCAGCTTTCATGGATATGATGAACCGTATCCTCAGGCCATTCCTTGATCAGCTTATTATAGTATTCATTGATGATATTCTTGTTTATTCTCGGAGCAGAGAGGAACACGAGAAGCATTTACGTATCACGTTGCAGACCTTGAAAGAGCATCAGCTATTCACTAAATTCTCCAAGTGTACTTTCTGGCTGGATAGTGTAAATTTCTTGTGCCTGACAGGTTATTACCGACGTTTTGTGCAGGATTTTTCTCGGATCGCTGCACCGCTGACCGGATTGATTAGGAAGGAAGTTCCATTTCTTTGGACAGATGCGTGTGAGAAGAGTTTCCAGCAGTTGAAGACTCGCTTGACGACTGCACCTGTCTTATCTTTACCTTCCGGGTCAGGTAGTTTCGTGGTGTATTGTAATGCCTCTCGAGTGGGTTTAGGCTGTGTGTTGATGCAGCATGGCAGGGTTGTAGCTTATGCTTCTCGGCAGTTGAAGATGCACGAGCAGAACTACCCCACTCATGATTTGGAGATGGCTGCAGTAGTTTTCGCACTAAAGATTTGGAGGCATTACTTATATGGAGAGTCGTGTCAAATCTTCACAGATCATAAGAGCTTGAAGTATATTTCAACAGCGGAATCTGAATCTAAGGAAGCATATATGGATGGAACTCGTGAAGGATTACGATTGTGAGATCTTGTATCATCCAGGAAAAGCGAAGGTGGTAGTAGAAACTTTGAGTCGGATGCCTGGAGGTAGCTTATCTCATTTGTGCACCTTACAGAGACGGTCTTCTACAGACCGGCAGATTTTATGTGATAGTCATGTACAGTTCGAGTTCACATCTACAGGAAGACAGTTAACGCATGTTCGCACCCGTCCTCAGTTATTGGATTGTATTCGAGAGACACAGACCGTAGATGCTTGTATGACGGAGATCATGGATCAGGTTAGGCAGGGCAGAGAGTCGGAGTTCGTGATAGATGACCGTGGAGTATTATGTTTTGGGACTCATCTTTGTGTGCCAGATTCTGATGGATTGAGACGTGAGATCTTAGAGGAGGCTCATCGATCAGCATATAGTATTCATCCTGGTTCTACCAAGATGTATCATAACTTGAGGGATGTTTATTAGTGGGAAGGAATGAAGAGGGACGTTGTGGAGTTTGTTTCGAGATGCTTGACTTATCAGCAAGTCATGGCCGAGCTCCAGAGGCCGGCAGGAGAGTTGCAGCCTTTGCCCATTCCGGAGTGGAAATGGGAATAAATTTCCATGGATTTCGTTGTGGGTCTACCTAGTACTAGCAGAGGGTATGATTCCATCTGGGTGATTGTAGATAAATTGACAAAGGTAGCTCATTTTTCCGGTGAAGACGCCATATGAGTTTGCACAGTATGCTCAGATTTATATCGACGAGATTGTCCGATTGCATGGAGTTCCGATGAGCATATTGTTAGATAGGGGTACCTATTTTCCAGCAGATTATGGCAGAAACTTCAAGAAGCTATTGGTACACAATTGAGTTTTAGTACAACTTTCCATCCACAGACAGATGGTCAATCAGAGCGGACCATTTAGACTCAAGAAGATATGCTTAGAGCTTGCAGCTTTCATTTTCGTGGTAGTTGGGATCGTCACTTACCTTTGCATGGGAGGAAATGTCGATCACCCGTTTGTTGGATGGAATTGAGAGAGGGTAGCAGTTTGGGACCGCAGATAGTACAGGAGACTACGGAAAAGATTCAGTTGATACAGGACAGAATGAGAGCGGCCCAGTGCAGACAGAAATCTTATGTAGATCGATGACGTCGTAGACTCGAATTTGATGTGGGAGATCATGTGTTCCATCGTGTATCTCTGATGAAAGGTGTGATGCGTTTCGGGAAAAAAGGGAAGCTCAGCCCAGATATGTCGGACCTTACGAGATTCTGGAGAGAGTGGGTGCTGTATCTTATTGTTTAGCACTTCCATCGAGTTTTCCCGATGTGCATCCGGTGTTTCACGTATCGATACTTCGCAAGTATCTTCACGATCATTCTCACGCGATCCAGCCTCAAACCTTTTGAGTCGGATTTATCCTACACAGTGCAGCTAGTAGCTATTCATGACCGTCAGGTAAAGAAACTGAGGTCAAGGGCACTTCCATCTGTAAAGGTTCTTTGGCGAGGGGAAAATCGCGAAGAGATCACTTTGGAGACCGAGAAATTTCCACATTTTTTTGAAGGTACGTCTAGTTAAGTTTTAAATTCGGAAACCGAATTTTCTTAAGGGGCGATATTGTAACATTTTGAAAATTTAGAAATAAATAAAATTAATGAATTTAAATAATAATATGCCAATTTAAAAAGTTATTAAGACAAAATAGGGCATATTTCATAAGTAGTATGTGAAACAAATTAAATTGAAATTTTAGCATGCAACATAAATTAATTACAAGGGTTTTAATGATAAATTTATCTTCATTTTAATAAAATGGTGTTTATTTAATAAACTAGGTAGCGAAGGGTCTTTTTGTACAATTTAGGAAAACTATGCAAACTTGAAATTTGTAAGGGGGTAAGTGGAAAAAGGGTTATGTAATAATTTAGATCAGAATTTTATCACAAATTAAAACAATTGAAGAGATAATACAAGGCCACCTCCTTCTTGCATGCACAACACACACACAACACCTCCTCCTTGCATGAGAGTGGCACACCCTTGTTGTTGACACCTCCTCCTACACCTCACTCTTCCCTCTTCCATATACATAAGGTATTCAGATCAATTAATCAATTTAAAACTTCTGAAAATTCAAAAGAAAGAAAAAGAAAACTAGAGAAAATAAAGAAGAACAAGAGAAAGGAGAAGAAGAGCCAAGTTCTAGGATTTCCACCATCAAGCTAGGAACTAGTACTTGTACATCTTGGAGAGAGTTCTTCCAGCAATTCCTTATAGGTAAAATCTTGGATCATTGTAGGATTTAGTTTTGTAATTAGTTTAAATTAGAAATCCAATGTCTATAATATCGTATTTTAAGCAAAACTGGACTCTGTAGTAATCTTCTATTAGTCAGGATAAAATCAACTTAACCAAACAATGCCTAAATATTGTATGTTGGACTTGGAACAAACCATAGGAGCACGAACCCAGGGGCTCGGATTTTTGCCGGTGAGGTATAGGCGAAATTCGGCGTCGCCGAATTTATGATAGGCTTTGGGGTTTTGGGTAGGTCTCTGTATCATTGTTAGGATATTTTGGTATTGTTTAATCAAGTTAGTTTAACTGTATATAAAATCTGGGAACTAATATCGGAAAAGGTATCTAAAATCTAAAATACGACACGAGTAAAACGTACCGCGTTCTGTTTTCTGTTACGAAACAGCGCTTGGGTTAAATTCCAGTTAAAATTAGTGATAGATCATTTGCAATAGTCATACGTATTGTAATTAGAACATACAACGTGTATTTCATGTTTTCACCGTATCGAAATGTAGCCGTTTCTTATGTAAGTTAAATTCAATATTAGATTTGAGTGCGGGAATTTCGGAGGCCGCAAGGAAGGGAAATGGATTGACAATTTCTGAGTAGTTACGACGTATTCCGCTGAGTAGACTAAATATCTACCGGGGGATCTTGTAAAGATGGCGTGATACGCCCGTAGTTAGATTTAAATTTAAGTCTTGCTTTTGCATGTTAATTTTATCATATGCATTCTTAAATCTACATATATATCTCCATGATTAAAAATTGTTAGAACACTGCACCATTATCGACGAGTTATGCCGTACATGCATATATTTACATGTTACACTACACCTTGTCGATATTAACATGTCACTTCACACTTAGTAATTATCCTGTTAAATATGGTTATATCACACCTTAAACATCATTAACAGTAGTACTTTGCATAAATGAGATCATGTTTCCTAATTGAATGTTCGGAGTTGATATAAGAGAAAATTGTATTATTGAGGATTTATGATTTTGAGTTTTCATATACTATGGGAAAAATTCAGTGATTCTTTAAATTTATCTGAGATGTCCACTATGATATATCATTTTTATGATTTGGTTTTATTCCATACCGAGTCGGTGGGTATACGGTTACGGATTTACAGTTTTATTCAGACTGAGTCGGTGGGGATACAGTTGGATACATGGTGGATCCGGTCGAGACCGAGGGGCAAGATAGCCGCATGATAGGCGGGGGAGCCTAACGAGGATACTCGTTACCGGAGATAGTTATGAAACACGACGGATATTTAGATGATACCGACCGGTGTTATTGATTACAGGATCGTTCGAGGAATGATGCCTGAGGGAAATGGAAGATTTGTGTCGATGATGGACACGGAAAGATGAATTTTATTTGGAAATAAATGATGATGAGTTCAGTTGTTGTTTTATGTGATTCGTGCTTTCACATGTTATCATACATCATAATTATTCTTATTGCAGTTAGTTGTAGTACGTCATATTTACATTATCAGCCGTTATATGTTAGTTTTATTCACTGAGTTGGCAACTCATCCCCGTTGTGCCACAGTTCCTTGTAGGAGTAGAGTGGACGGTTAGCAGCAGTGCAGATCCATTTTTCAACTTTTATCGCATATTTTGATAGGTGGGTTACATATGTAGTAACCTTCTCTTTTGATATTATATATGAATCTAGGATATCTCCATCAGACCCTGTATAATGACTTAGAACGATATATGGTTATATGTATATTATTTCGACAGATGAGATCGTTTAGTTATATTAAATGATATTTTTTTATTTATGTCTGAGATTCTTCTCTATTGTCGTATTATGAGTATGTATTGATTTCCACTGTTAGTATCGTTGCTCCCATCTAGGGATGCAACCAAATTAAATACTTTATAACTGTTTTTATTATAACTGCAATAGGAAATTACTGTTAAGATCTTAAATACTTAAAATCTGTGATTTTTACTTAAACAAATTAAATTTTTCCTAAAATTTCACAAAAAGGGTTTTTGATCTTGGTTTTTGGCTTACTCAGATTGTGTAGTTATCTTTAGATATTATACAATCTAAGTGTCGGTCACATCCAAACTTGGGTCGTGACAAGGAGACACTAACCCAAGTTATCTCTTCACTAATTACGGAATTAGTGAAGCAAACACCCTATACTAAATGGCAAGTAGTAGAGGATGATGAAGTAGGAATTTTGCTCACATTAGAAATCATTTTCTCACTCAAAATCATCACTTTTGAAAAGGCTAGAAAGCTTTTGTCAAGAAGAAGAAGAACAACAAGTTGTGATGAAAATGAATTATTTGTGAGGTTAAAATGCAACCAAGGGTTAAGCATGTCATGCTTAACCCTTGTAGAGAGTTAACCATGAGCTAGGGTTGAAGGTTAGGTCAAAAAATATCTTAAGCTAGACAAATAAAATGGAAAAAGTCAAATATGCTAACAAGCTTCTACGAGCTTTCAACAAATATCAACCATGACAATTATCCATAATATTTGAATTACTTAATGATAATATTTAAACCCTAATCTTAACCCTAGTATTGTTTAACCCTCATTAACCCTAGTTGCATTTGTAACCTAGCATGATACATTTAACATATATCATATATATATATATATATATATCAATGTATACAAAGTGAGAAAAGAAATCATAAGTGTGATAATACTAGTTAATGTAATGTAATATATCAAATATATAATTATACATTAGATTATCAAATCAACTCTTGATTTAATAATCCGGCTATATCACCTATAGCCGACTAATATTATATGAATCAACTTATCGAATCAACACTTGATCCGATAACCCGGATATATCATATATAACCGACCGATATCTCATATCGTGAGAATAGAATACGGTATCTCATATCGTATCATTCTCGGTCCCGTACATATCACATATGTGATCCTACTCCGTTTCACTTGAGCCAGGAAACCCCTGTGTAGAACTCTAAAGACTCGTCAATACACCGGCAGTAGTTGATGATCATATCAAAAACCCACAAGCCGCAAGCGGTCCGCTAAACGTAACGGCCAACCGGGTATTGAGCGATCAGAAGATCAACAAGCAAGCCTGCTCACACTCCTGCGAATCCAATCAGTAACATTATGGTACAGTCCGGTCTCTTCGTCTGATATGTCGCATATCTCGTCTAGGGGTGGTAAACGTCAGACCCCAGTAACTCGATAAGTCGTGTCAATATGAGGCTCATAACAGGTCGAGAAACTACTGATATCACTTACCAGTATATCTCTGAAGCAGCCTTGGCCAAGGACTTCCTGTTATAGCCAATTGAGCACAGCGCAATATCAACTCCCAATACCGGGAGAGACGAAACCCCTCCTATCGCTCATTGCCTCCATGTGACTCGGGGTTGTACCCAAAAGCCACCATTTTGCATGTTCTCTTGAACATGGTAAGATGGAAATCAAAGCACAGCGGGAATCACACAAGACTCTATGATGATCTCGGGTCTACAGACTAACCTGTACCAGTGTCACCAGAGAACTGCCATCTAACGTTAGGTATAATACCATCTGGGAGTTCTCCGCGAGTCCGTTCAGTGTACCCAATCTCCACTGAGCACCCGTATACTGTCTCTGATGTCAAAAACCAATGGATATGGGATCATCCATCACCTATCTACATGGGTCGAGAAGCTATATGCTAGTCTACTCTGGTATATCGATGCCCTGTCTCGATACACCCTCGACTAGGAATATTTGAAGGATGTACTTAGCGACTACACTGTCCCCACTAGTATGATCTGCATCATAATCCTGGTAGTCAAGTACTCATCCTAAGCGCTTTATCAACATCTAACATAGAGACAATCAGAGTACATGTTAAGATAAAGAGCAACCATATAACATACTATCATGTCGAGCAAGAAAGTCCTCTATGTATATGTCCAAGCATGCAATACAATATACATCATATGTACAGTAATGGCCTCTAGGGCATACATATAACTAACAATCTCCCACTTGCACTAGGGCCATCTGTTGTAGTATCTCATACCCAACTATCAGCAGTGGTTGAAGCATATTATACTCAACCATCCCATAAAAGTCTCTCCTGGGAATAGACCTTTGTGAGTGGATCCGCCATGTTCTCCTCTTTGTCTTATCTCTTAACTTTGATCTCCCTAGAGATTAACCATCTCCATGATCAGGTGATACTGCCTAAGAATATTTCTGGATCATAGATGGGACGGGGGTTAATAGGCATAAGCCACAACTCCATTGTCACACAATGGTAGGAATGAAGTTCATCTCATGAACCTATATACATCTAGACTCCCTATTTGGTAGTATCCTTGGTACCAACGTATCCAGCCTTTATCGTCTAGTATGCCACGGTATCTAGCTTGAAACTCTCCCTACACACCGTCCCTCCACTGAGGGTAAAGACAATGCCTGTGACTGACATTCAGTCGACCTTACCACCCTGGAAGCTATCCACTGATTCTCCCCAGGATCGATTGATACCATCTCACTACACCTAGTGAGAATCCTAACATCCACTCAGATCTATCTCATAGATCCAAAACCCAGGATTTAGGAGGATCACCTTGATCCTATATGGAGAATCCTTGTGATAAGAGGAGATTGACCGAGTGTAGCATAGGAAACTCCTTTCCTATCAAGAGTATGTCATCCACGTACAATACGAGGATCACCACCATACTCCATACTACCTTTTTGTATATACAAGGTTCATCTACCATTTTGATGAAGTCAAACGACATAATAAGAATAATGGCATCCCCAAGCAGGAGCTAGCTCTTCGCCAAACGACGGATCACAACCATGCAAGACAATAAATATAAGTATACGACGCCCAACGGTGAAGTTCACCACAAAAGATAAAGAAATAAGCAAAACATCATAACCACAAGTAGCGGAAAACCCCTCGCTCTAAGTCTCGCAACCACAATCTCACTAAGTCTCATTACTTATACAATTTACTAATTTTGATTGATGGAGTTGACTAGATACAATGTGAAATATAAATACAAGAGTGGGTACGATACAAATGTCCCACCTACCAAAGCAAAACACCCGAATGCAACTGTGTGCCAGCGATGCCGCTACTGATCCATGCGGGCAACCTGCAAGAACCGTGGCACAACGAGGGTGACTTGCCAACTCGTGAGTAGAAAAATATCTACAAGTAGAAATCGAATAAACAACGACTCCTAGGTCAACTATATCATAAAGGTAATACTATGATATCTAGGGTGACCGGGTCTGTATATGTGCCAACAAGGTAGTCAATACCTATAAGCATGTAGATAACATCCAACCGTATAATCAATGCATGCATGCATGTGGATCTCGTCCACCCATATAGTCAATGTATGTATGCATGTGGATCTCGTCCACGTGTCAACCACCGACACAACAACATTATGCATGTAAATATCATAAAAGTATACGCATAAAAATATGAGGATATAAATCAACATGCGTCCCTCGCGACACCTCAAAATCATGGAACCTGAGTGTCCAGCATCGACACTCAAAACATCATAAAACCCGTGTCTAGCATCGACACGCAAATCCTCATATCTCTCGGGCTCCATCTGTCCGGATCGGCCCACGAGCTCCGTCAGTCCGAATCGGCCCATATCATCTCTCGACTCCGGTCGGTATCCTCCTGATATCCGCCGAGCCTAAATACTATCACCGGTAGGTAGTAGTCCCTCTGCCAGGCTCACTGTCTACTGCATAGAATCCTTTTCTTGCCCCGGGGTACCATACCAGGTCCACCATGTACCCGCAATCAGCCTCATCCAACTCCTCGAATCGGGTTTCACATGTCACACGTATCAGAACCGAGAAAACGCATGGTGGATGCACCGAAATATCATATCAAGAGAAACCGAGGTTTTAAAACAGTACATGCTTTCTTTTGAAATAGCCACGGTTCTCAAATCCAGATATCTCATGAAAACATCATATCTTAATGCGTAATATCGTAAAGCATGATGTATGCGACATATATCAGAAATGTAAGCATATCCGTATATCATGCAACATGGAACAGTGATGTATCATATTAAGGGAAAACCGCTCCTTTAAATGATTCCAGTTTTGAAAATATGTCCTGCGGTTCCCAATATCTCCAAAGTCAAATGCAATATCGTATAAAGGTGCATAAGTAACTATAGCAAGTAAATTATGCAAAGAGTCGTATCATGATGCAACAATCCTACTGTGTAGTGACATGGCAATTATCGATGATGAAGTGTGTGAGCTGGCAATCTGTGTGCGTGTAACATACGCATCATCGATAATGGTGTAAGTGTACTAGCACAGGTATAAGTAATGCAATGCGAATAACATGAATGCAGCATAAGGTAAATCACATGCAAATGCTGACTGGTATACGTATCTAATATGACCGAGTCGGTGAATCTATCAATCGGCACCCAGCCACAACACCACGTACGGTATAATCCATCGTACGGCAACCCCTAGTCAAGGGTAAGGATCAATCGTCATAAAACTCATCACGTACGGAAAATCATCGTACGGCGTCACTAAACCATCGGGGATTCTATCATCCTATATGACAAAGAGGGGTACGGACCTAACGTCTCGTACGATATATCACACATGATTCACAACATTTATATATCTATATACCTACGTCCCAGGGCACATCCAAAACAAACTCATATCAGGGGACCAGTAAAGGTATCAATCATCTCAGTCAACTCGCATCCGTATACCAACATATCATCATATCACATTCCAAATCGTATTCTCTTTTCATCGCATCTAAATCTCACATACACACCCGAACCATACAATCAGTTTTTAAAAGATGCGAATCGTAGTTTTGAAAGTCGGGGCTACGGTGTTTTTAAGGAAAAGATATCATTTGCAAATCCGTAACGTCCCTCAAGGTATCTGTTTAAAAGATGCATACGATTCTTCAGTTTGGAAATAGGTATGGTTCGGATGACACATTTACGTCGGCTATCTAGTCTTATAGTACCTTAAATGGCAATATCGTCAAATATCATCCTCAAATTCCGTCATCACATATTAGCCGTATCATATCACTTCTAACTATTCTTTAGTTTCTAATATGGTTCTCTAACTATCTTTTAACTCTATTTATAGTTTTCTATATAAGGTTTCCTTAACCATATTCTATATGTATAAATCGGTTTCCATCAAAGTTTGCGGGGGTGCTATACGCCATCCACCCGACTTCCCCCGTGGATATAGATCCACTCACCTTGATCATGGTTGCCGAAGTTGATGTCGCCACGCCCTTGCTCGTCATCCTGAAGCTTGCGTGTAGGTACCTACAATAATAACGCATATCGCAACGCTATTAAAATCAAGTTCAGAAAACCGAAACGGCACACGGCGCGCTCATAGGTTAGAACCTATGGCCCACGCATGCAAAACCAACCAATTATCCCTAGTTGTTGATGTACAAATATCCAACAACCAAATACGATATCAAAATACTAAAATCCAAATTTAGAATACGAAAAACTCGAAAACAGCAACATAGGAAAACCCTTTCCAGATTTTGACTCAGGTCAAACTAGCCAATTTTGCATATGGGGTTGCTCTACATATTAGATAGAAAGGCTACAGACCAAAAATCACACGTATCCACCAAAGCTTGGCCGCAAATTGTAGCCCAACCTATTAAATATGCGGCCGCTGTAGTAGTATAGGGGCTCAGGTTTGTGGGGTAGTCTTCTGGTCACCTGCACACATCACTACATTTGCTAAAAAAATTTCAGGTGCCCCGGGTGTTAGCAGATTCCAAAATACCCTCATAATTCACACAATTATCTGATGTCGGGGTTTCTAATTTCATATTCTTGGGGTTAAGTCTCAGGTTTTGATTAGTATACGATCCCTACAGGGGTTATAAGGTCTCTACTAATCTCAATTACACATCACCACTCAAGATTCCCTCAAACTCTAACTTGAAATTTTCAAAGTTCACATATCCTCACTAAATCGATTCTAAACTTAAACTAGAATATAACAAACCAAAAACTAAACTAATTGGTAGAGATTATACCTCAATGATGCCACCAAGTAAAACCCTAGAAGTCCCAAGTCATCAAAATCCCACATTTCTTGGTCCAATGTGATGAAGGTGAGAAGGTGACCATTTTTTGTAAAAGGGGTATAGGGTTTTGGTGAGGGAATTGAGATGGGTCATGAGGGTAGAATGGGGGAGCTTGGGGTGAAGAAGGAGTAGAAAATGGTAGGGGAAAATGAAAGGGGCAGCACTCTCCCTCTCGCTCTCTCACTCTCACTCTCATTCTCTCTCCTAGCATGGTCTCATCTCATCATTATGTCCCCCTCTCTCTCTCCTCAATCATTCCTCTTTTCTTTTCTTTTCTTTTCTCATCCAAAAGCCCAACCATAACATAAAACAACACAATGAAATAACTTGTAACATGTCATGGTGAACTAACCATGAAAACTGTAGAAACACGGATTTGGCCTAATCGCGATTAGCAGTGCACTAATCAGGTTTTTATCGAAACTGCATATAAATAATTTTAAAAATGCCAAATCCTGTAAATATATTATTAAATGAATAAATCATTTTAATTTCCATTTATTTCACAAATATTGGTGTATATTTATACCCTTTTTCGAAAACTCCAATTTCGCAAATCGGGCAGTTTTCGGGAAATATATTATTTTAATATTAAATTCCAAAAATAATATTTTATATTTTTTGAAATGTTACAATCTTCCCCCTTAAAAAAATTCGGTCTCCGAATTTAAATTTAAACCCCCAAAATCTAAAACATTTCAATAATCAAGTTAAATCGACGGGGCTCCGAAATCATGGAAGATATAGAAATAGCACCGTGCATCGCGTGCGCCTGATAACGAATACGAAACTCAAAATCGAACTCCGTCAAGCGTCACACAAATTATCAGATTTGCACGCATATCCTCGGAGTTACAGTGGAGATATAGATCTCGAAATCCACTACTGAAATCCAATATACACTAGTCAAATACTATAATACGTGTATAGTACGCATCCTTGAAAAACTTTCAAGAACTAAGTAAAACTCATGCAAAATCTTTCTAAATCACCGCATGAATGCATAGCTCTCGGCATATGTAACGTACGTTCATTTTAAATAATAATATATGTCCATATATGTTTTCCTAAATACACGTTCTGTCGTTTTCAAAATATCCCAAAAGGTTTTCCTTTATAAACGTTTGTGTTGCTCACGGACACGTATAAAATAACGAAACTATAGCTCCTTTTTCAAAAATCTCTTGGTAAACCTTTAATGCATGCAAAGTACTCAGGTACTGTCCTCGGATCAATCCTGTTTAGCTACTACCTAGCATAGTGCCCAACATGAAAATAAAGTGCTCAAAAGCCAAATCGGCCTCAAAAGGCATATCTAACAATCACATGCGTCTGGTGCGCACGGAAATCAAATCCAAACACAGGTGCTACAATATGCACAAAATCCAAAACTAAGTGCAACGAGGGTGCACAAAAAACATCTGTCCAGTGCAACGGGTGTGTACGACAACACATCTGGATCATCTATTGTGCATGAAAACGACATCTGGTGCATCAAATGCATGAAATACCATCAATAACTCAACGCATAAAAAGCACACCGAGTGCACCAAGGTGTATAAATCAAAAACGTGTGCAACTACGAGCACAAATCCGTATCAATGCACTACAAGAACATGTGAGCTATACCGAGTGCAAAAATCATATCATCCGTATGAAATCAATAAAATCATAAACACATGCTACGAAGGTACAAAATCGACATCAAACGCAATAGGTATGCACAAATCGCAAATCAATACAACGGTGTATAACATATATATCCAGTGCAATAACTATGCCCAAAAATATAAATACCCAGTAGGTGCAGCCATGGTGCACGAAAACGATATCATGAAACTCAATCCTCAAAACTCAAATCCAAGCGATATAAACGTGATACTCGGATCACAACGCAAATCACAACAAATGACATTGAGGTACACCTCCTACAATGTTGAAAAATAAATCGGTGCGCCTAAACCCGGCAGAACAAGAACATCCGCTTGCCTCCTGCTCACGGTCTGGTGTCCTCAGTCTCTGGGTCCTTATCTTCTCTGTGGATTTACCAAACTCGCAATCCATCGGCTCGTCGGTGTAGGGTTCAAAGGCACTCTAGTGGAGTCTCACAAGTGATCAAACATGCAAATTTCTAAAAATTACGGTGCCGAGAAAACCTAGAACGGATCGTTAACTAGATATATATAGGCGAAGCAAGCAAGTAAATGGAAATGTATCTAAAGGAAAGGGGCTACAACCTTTGTAGATCCGGTCCACCACTTCCTAAGCTCCACGATGATCTCCCTCCGCTGTCCAAATCGACCTCACGACTCTAGCATTGGCATCATCGAAGAATGGGCGGGCTTGATCGTCGGTTCGATACCGAAGATGATCTACGTCGAAGCATCACAAGAACAAGCTCCAACTTCACCAAGCTTTGAAAACTTGTGAAGTAAACACCCTATACAACTTGGCAAGAGGTAGAGGATGAAGAAATAGGAAGTGGGTAGACTTTAGTTTTGGATTTCTCACTAGTTTTCATCACTTGCCATTGGAGTAGCAAGCTTTCTCTTTTGTTGAAGAAGATGAAGAAGAAGAAGAAGATATGATAAGTTAATTAAAAAAGAAAATAAAAAGAATACTTATCATAACTTCAACCATGGTTTAGTGTAGAGATTTAACCAAGGTTTAGAAGAGTGGTTAGGGTTAAAGAAGAGACAAGAATGGTAGACTTTTTCAAAGCTTCAAGAAGCTTCAAAGAAAAGACAAACTAAGCCACCATTTCTTTTTCTCTTTATCTTTTCCAAAACAATAATAAATGGATAAATAAATAAGAGAAAAGAAACCCTAACCATTCACTAAACATGGTTTAATCTTTACACAAACCCAAAAGAGCAAGTATCATCAAATATGATACAATCTTGTGCACAAAAGTATATCACATATACAATGTGTACAAACCAAGTGAGTAAATCCATTTAAAGTGAACCAATACTAGTTAATGCAAAGTAATATATCAAATATATAATTATACATTAAATCATTAAATCAACACTTGATTCAATGATCCGGTTATATCGCATATAACCGGCTAGTATCCAATGTATCGGCTTATCGAATCAATCCTTGATTCGATAACTAGGTTATATCGCATACAACCATCCGACACATTCATCACGAGAATGAAATACGGTATCATATACACGCATTATTCTCGGTCCTGCACATATCTCATATGCGCTCCTATTTCGTTTCGCTTGAGCCAGGAAACCTCTGTATAGGACTCTAAAGACTCGTCAATACGCCGGCAGCGGATGATGATCATATCAAACACCCACAAGCGGCAAGCGGTCTGCTAAACGTAACGGCCACCCTGGTATTGAGCGATCAGAAGATCGACGAGCAAGCCCGCTCATACTCCTGTGAATCCAACCAGTAACACTTACCGTATAGTCCGGTCTGTTCGTCTGATATGTCGCATACCTCGCCTAGGGGTGGTAAACGTCAGACCCCAGTAGCTTGATAAGTCATGCCGACGTGAGGTCCATAACATTCGTGAAACTACTGATAACACTTACCAGTAGGTCACTGCAACCATGGCCAGGGATTTCCTGTTATGGCCAGTCGAGTATAGCACAACATCAACCCCCAATACCGGGAGAGACGAATCCCCTCCTATCGCTCATTGCCTCCATGTGAATCAGGACTGTACCCAAAAACCACCTGTTTGCACGACTCAGTAGAGCCGTGGTAGGGTGGAAATCAAAGCACAGTGGGAGACACACAAGACTCTATGACGATCTCGGGTCAACAGACTAAGCTGTACCAGTGTCACCAGAGAACTGCCATCTGACGTGAGGTATAATACCATCTGGGAGTTCTCGGCGAGTCCGTTCAGTGTACCCAGTCTCCACTGAGCACCCGCATACCATCTTCGATGTCAAACACCAATGGATATGGGATCATCCATCGCCCATCACATGGGTCGAGAAGATATACGCTAGTCTACTCTGGAATATCGATGCCCCGTCTCGATATTCCCACGACTAGGAACAATGAAGGATGTACTCATTGACTACCCAGGCCCCACTAGTATGATCTACATCATAGTCCTGGAAGTCGAGTACACATCCTAAGGGCTTTATCAACATGTAATCAGAGAGACAGAAAGTATACATGTTAAGATAAAGTGCAACCAGATAGCGTACTATCATGTCGAGCAAGAAAGTCCTTCCTATATATGTCACAGCATCCACTACAAGATACATCCAATGTACAGTAATGGCCTCTAGGGCATACATATAACTAACAATCTCTCACTTGCACTAGGGCCATCTGTAGCAGTGGTTGCAGTATCACATACTCAACCATCCCCTAAAAGTCTCTCTTTGGGAAAAAGGCCTTCGTGAGTGGATCCGCCGTGTTGTCCTCTGAATCTTCTCTCCTAATCTCGATCACCCTGGAGATCAACTATCTCCATGATCAGGTGATGCTGCCTCAGAATTTGTCTGGGTCACTGATGGGACCAGGGTTCCAGGGCCAAAGTCACACTTCCATTGTCATACAATGGCAGGAACCTAGTTCATCTTATGAACCAATATACACCCAAACTTCCTCTTTGGTAGTATCTTCAATAGCGATGTTACCAGCCTTTATCGTCTAGTTTGCCACGGTATCTAGCTTGGAACTCTTCCAACATACCGTCCCTTTACTGAGGGTAAAGACAGTGCCTGTGACTGACATTCAGTCGTCTTTATCACCCTGGAACACTTCCAGTGATTCTCCCCAGGATCGATTGATACAATCTCACTATACCTAGTGAGAACCCTAATATCCCTTTAGATCTATCTCATAGGTCCAAATCTCAGGATTTAGGAGGTATCATCTTTATCCTATTTAGAGAATCCTTGTGATAATAGGAGATTGATCGATCGTAGTATAGGAAACTCTTTTCCTATCAAGAGTATGTTGTCTACGTGCAATACGAAGATGACCACCTTACTCTCTACTACCCTTTTGTATATACAAGGTTCGTCTACCATTTTGATGAAGTCAAACACTTTGACTATCACATCAAAACAGACGTTCCAACTCCGCGATGCCTGCTTCATTATGTAAAGCAACTTGCACACGTTTCCGCTGCTCCCACTGTTTACGAAGACCTCTGGCTGTGTTCTTATAGACGTTCTCTTCTAAATCAGTATTTAGAAAAGCAGTCATGGCACCCAACCGCCAGATATCGTAGTCATGGTATGTAGCCGTGGTAAGTAGGATCTGGACAGACTTAAGCATAGCTACTGGAAAAAGGTTTCATCATTATCCACGCCTGGTCGATGACGAAAACCTTTAACAAGTCTAGCTTTGAAAGTCTCAACTTTTCCATCTAAACCAAGTAATCTTCTCAAGATATACTTGCTCCTGATAGGGATTTAACCCTTCAGATATAGCATCTAAAGTCCATACTTTGCTGGTGTACATGGATTCCATCTCAGACCGCTAAGCATCCAGCCATTCTTACAGAGTCCCTACTCTCGATGGCCTGCTCGAAACTAGTTGGGTCATCATCTCATGATGTAATCCTTGCTCCCACTGTCATCGAGAAACCGAGGTATCTCTCAGGCGGATGAGGAACCCTACTAGATCGGCGGAGAGGCTAAGGTTCGTCGGGAACTATAGAATCTTATGGTTCTGTCAAATCATCAACTGCTGTTTTGTATAGCTGGAACCTTTCCAGTTCTACAGAACTGATCCTGCCTCGATCTTGTCCGGATTTTGCTTTAAACATAGGCCGGACAACCCCAAATCTTAACTCGCTTAAGAGATGGGTTCTTCCCATACCATATCTTATATGGAGTGGTAGGCAGTGATTTGATTCAAACCTAATTCAATAGGTATGCAGCTTCTCAAGTGCATAACCCCAAAAGGAAATAGGTAACTCAGTAATACTCATCATAGAGCACACCATATCTAATATTGTGCAATTGCTCCGCCCTGATACACCGTTGTGCTGTGGTGTATTCAGAGGAGTAACACTGAGAGAAAATCCCATTCTCCTTTAGAATAGTCCAGGAATTCTATACACAAGTATTCTCCTCCCTGATCTTATCATAGGATATAATACTTATACCCGTATTTTGGTTCTCTACTCCTAACTTATATTCTGTGAATATCTCAAAAGGTTCGGACTTATGTTTCAACAGGAATATATGACTGAATCTTAAGAGATTATCAGAGAATATAATGAAGTATAAAGAACCAGTCCTGGCATGTGTAGACAGGAGACTTTACATACATCATCATGTATCAGTCCCAAGAGTTCATTAACTCTTTCTCGGCTTCCAGTAAGCAGAGCTGGTGTCATTATATCTTTGTGACATGACTGGCAAGTTTCACAAGATGTAAATTTAAACTGATTTAAATATGCATCTAAAATGTAACTTCAGCCAGTCGGGTCGCATTGATATGACCTAGTCTACAATGCCTTAAGAATGATTCGTTCATTTCTGAACTCTTCCTCTTGTGTGTGTTCCATATACTAAGAACTGTAGTTTGATTTAGAACATCAATGCTTTTAGATAACGTGCCTGAACCGATCAACTTTTGATATAAGAAATGTTCAAAACATTATCCATCATTACAAAATTATATCCTTTCTTTTCTAACAAAGAGAGTGATATGATTTGGTATATCAGGTTCGATATCTAATAACATTCGTTCAGAATCAATGTATTGGTAATACAGGATGACAGTGACCAACAGACTTGGCTGCAACACTTGCCCCGTTTTCTGCCTTATGAAACTTACCACCCGTTCTCAGTTTTTCTACCTTTTCGTAGCCCTATGTAACATATTACATATCTGGGATCCTGATCCGGTATCATATACCCAGGATGCAGAGGATACTGAGAAACAGTTCTTTGTAATGAACACACCCGAAGGAGATGCATCTCATGCACTTTCTTCATTTGGGCGGCATGGGAATCCTGGCATTCCCCTATTTCCTGCTCTGTCTTATAACAATTATAAGTTGGAGCGGGACCAACGTTCCCCAGCTCAGTATAACAAGCGGGTTCGGTCAATACATTCATATTATTATCTTGATTAAGGCGTGATATGGTCGCTACCTGGAGAGAGAGAGAAGAAAACACTCAGCGTGCGCTCTTGCAAGATCAGACTGGTTATATATTTTATCTAATCAGGATGGCTCCCACTGTTTTTATCAAATCTTCCTTCAAACCCTAAAAGGAAAGACTAGCCGGGATTAATTACACTCTACAAGTTCGCCAATCTTTCAGCCAGGCCAGTGTCGGTACTTTGAGGGAGGTTCCCCGTGCTTTCGCACGGACCTAATTACTGTAAACCTCGTTTTCCCAGAGGCGTAACCCCGTTGACACCTTTCTAGACACCTACTTGATCGGCTAATTGTAAAGTGCAAAACTCTCCCAGGAGTAACAATTACTCGCAGTGGGTATCGAGATCCAACTATCACATAGAAGGTATGCAATCTCATTGCAAATTTCAACACTTGAAACTCCCGATAATGGTTTTTACCCCTAGCACCTATGACCTTAACTATGGTCAACAAATCATAAGTACTAGTCAAGTTCTACCCGTCATTTCGTGATCAATTAGACCCACCCACATGACCCTTAACTAAGGTCAACAAAGTCACGCGACTGTCCTAACTAATCGCATCATATGCGGTGTAGGAAGACATCACTTAGCTACCGTACACTGTGCCTTGACTATGGTCAACAAACACAGCACGAATACTAAGTACTCTACTTCCTAAAATGACGGAGGGTTGCGAATGGTTTTTGTGAAAACCTTTAACGCTTTGAACTTGATCTCGTTGCGGAATCAAATGGTTTTTAAATGGAATGTTTTTGAGGCTTTTCTAGTTTTGCTAAAGGGGTCACTCCCGGTGAAGGGATCGTCGGCCCTTTCCTCGTCGAATGAGGTGCGGGATATATCATATATATCACTGTGCAAAGCGTAAACTATAGAAGCGATCAAAGACAAACTGATGGTTGTAGCATCTGCCAGTTATTGCTAAAGGAGTCACTCCCGGTGAAGGGATCTCGGTCCTTTCCCTATCGAATCAGGTGCAGAATGTTCTACAATGAACACCGCGATGCAAAGCAAGAACTGTAGCTACCTGTTTTATTTTGAAATTCGATTCCACAACATCAATTAGGTTTATTTTCTTTCATTAATCTCATTAATGAATATCCCATCATTTAATTCCACCTAAACATCACAGATAAATATAACGTACGCTTATGCCATCCGCATTCGCCTCGATGTCCCGTCTGCACTGTTAGGTTAGGTAACTAACGCCAGAGCGAGGCAGGGCTAGCGTGGGTGTAAAACATAAGCAACGTCTATATAATATATCATATATACTATATACTATATCTGTCTGAACAGAGCACAGAACATCGCATGATCACATCACAGATAATGCAGCAGAAAGAATCATATGAAATATTGGATATACTAGGACGTCCGTGTTTTCAATACGAGCCAGTATAAAACACGGATTCCACGGTCGTGATGAATAGCCAATCCCACACCCCTAGACCCCTACGAGAGCGGCAAGCAACCCTACCAATTCTAGGGTTAGGAGACCCGGACTCGACTCCTCGAGTTGGTCTCCCACTGGACTCTAGAACCCGGTTACTTCTGCTCCCCTCCTTGGGTCTATCCTAGTGCAGAAAAGTAAATAATATACATCAACGGTGACAACTTCCGCAACCTGGAAGTGCCCCAATAAAAGAATATTACATACAAGTTTTTACATGAATGAAAATGAAAAACACTCATCTCACATAAAAAACCCCCGGCTATTCAAACACGACGATCCAATATAACATATCCAGCAACACATAACATCAGATGTCATCAACGTAAGTAAATATGCGCATCCCAATTTTCGTTGACATATAGCAACGAAACTGGCGATATCACATATTACACTTACGGTCACAGAAAAGAAAATGTAAAACTACAACAGTTGGAATCCGCAACCTCCTCAGACATCGCATGCCTGACCAAATGAAATACTTAGACATCGCATGCCTAACAATTATAAACCCCGCATTTTAGTCTCATTATCGAAAACTCTTTTCAATATCAAGTCGGGCAATTCAACAAGATTCCCGACATCCTGATCGAATGCTCGTCGCAAACTTTAGTAGGCGGCCGCACCCCCGATGCCGTCGACGAAGTGCACCAAGGCGGAACACCGCTGCCGCGAGCACCCGAACGGATGTTTTCGGCGACGGGGTTCTCCTGCAGTCATTTGGTCGGGGCTATGGAGTGAGGCTGTCGATTAAGTTTACCGGCGAGTATCCGCGTTCACAACGTGATTGCAACGGACTTTTGATCACATCAAAATTCCGTGGCAACCGATCAAGTGAGACTAAAGTGCTATGTTTATAACATTCATTCAGTTATCTCATAACTTATTGTGAATTCCAATTATTGTATCACATTCCGGATAAGATAGAAAATGTTAAACTTTTCGATAGAACAATCGAACACCCAAGTTTTCCCGATCAACCGAATGAAATAAGTTCAAAGACATTCACTTCATGCCTCAGTACCAACGGTCCAGCCGTAGAAGGGTCAAGCCAACGCCTCACATGTGGCACGCCGTACTGCCCCAAACCCTAAGGTTCAAAGGGCAGTTCAAGACAGTCACATAATCGAGTTAAGGTTTGTTGTCTTCTAGAGGGACCATTGCGTTACCTGCACTACTCAGAACATCCTTAAACCACGGAAATATCCAACACTTGGAAATTTTCCGGCAGGGGAAAAAGTGGGTATTTATGTCCGGTCGAAATTTTTAACATATTCTAAAATATCCGAAAAACACATAGACAAAATTAGACAATCCGATCGAATGTACGAACTCCTAATACAACCCAAAAAACTCAAATTTTGATTTCAGATAAAAAAAAATTCCCAGGAAAACCAGCACTGCAAAATAGGAATTACTGTGCAAAATTGAATGCCTAATAAGACAAAACGGCCGCGGAACCGCCGCATTAGCATGCTAATGCCGCGGTTCCGCCGCACTTTTGAGGGATCATTAGTTACTTTTTGCACCGTAATTCTTAGAATTTCCTGCTGATTTTTCTGCATATTTTTAATTCTTAAAAATCCACATTTTACAAAAAAGTCCAGAGAGCAATTCAAAGTCGGGGTTTGGGTCGATCGGACTTCTAACTCCGTCGGGACTTCGCCTAAGGCTCTAGCTAGGCTCTGATACCACTGTAGGATTCCTAGGCACTCTAGTGGAGTCTCACAAGTGATCAAACATGCAAATTTCTAAAAATTACGGTGCCGAGAAAACCTAGAACGGATCGTTAACTAGATATATATAGGCGAAGCAAGCAAGTAAATGGAAATGTATCTAAAGGAAAGGGGCTACAACCTTTGTAGATCCGTTCCACCACTTCCTAAGCTCCACGATGATCTCCCTCCGCTGTCCAAATCGAACTCACGACTCTAGCATTGGCATCATCGAAGAATGGGCGGGCTTGATCGTCGGTTCGATGCCGAAGATGATCTACGTCGAAGCATCACAAGAACAAGCTCCAACTTCACCAAGCTTTGAAAACTTGTGAAGTAAACACCCTATACAACTTGGCAAGAGGTAGAGGATGAAGAAATAGGAAGTGGGTAGACTTTAGTTTTGGATTTCTCACTAGTTTTCATCACTTCCCATTGGAGTAGCAAGCTTTCTCTTTTGTTGAAGAAGATGAAGAAGAAGAAGAAGAAGAAGATATGATAAGTTAATTAAAAAAGAAAATAAAAAGAATACTTATCATAACTTCAACCATGGTTTAGTGTAGAGATTTAACCAAGGTTTAGAAGAGTGGTTAGGGTTAAAGAAGAGACAAGAATGGTAGACTTTTTCAAAGCTTCAAGAAGCTTCAAAGAAAAGACAAACTAAGCCACCATTTCTTTTTCTCTTTATCTTTTCCAAAACAATAATAAATGGATAAATAAATAAGAGAAAAGAAACCCTAACCATTCACTAAACATGGTTTAATCTTTACACAAACCCAAAAGAGCAAGTATCATCAAATATGATACAATCTTGTGCACAAAAGTATATCACATATACAATGTGTACAAACCAAGTGAGTAAATCCATTTAAAGTGAACCAATACTAGTTAATGCAAAGTAATATATCAAATATATAATTATACATTAAATCATTAAATCAACACTTGATTCAATGATCCGGTTATATCGCATATAACCGGCTAGTATCCAATGTATCGGCTTATCGAATCAATCCTTGATTCGATAACTAGGTTATATCGCATACAACCATCCGACACATTCATCGCGAGAATGAAATACGGTATCATATACACGCATTATTCTCGGTCCCGCACATATCTCATATGCGCTCCTATTTCGTTTCGCTTGAGCCAGGAAACCTCTGTGTAGGACTCTAAAGACTCGTCAATACGCCGGCAGCGGATGATGATCATATCAAACACCCACAAGCCGCAAGCGGTCTGCTAAACGTAACGGCCACCCGGGTATTGAGCGATCATAAGATCGACGAGCAAGCCCGCTCATACTCCTGTGAATCCAACCAGTAACACTTACCGTATAGTCCGGTCTGTTCGTCTGATATGTCGCATACCTCGCCTAGGGGTGGTAAACGTCAGACCCCAGTAGCTTGATAAGTCATGCCGACGTGAGGTCCATAACATTCGTGAAACTATTGATAACACTTACCAGTAGGTCACTGCAACCCTGGCCAGGGATTTCCTGTTATGGCCAGTCGAGCATAGCACAACATCAACCCCCAATACCGGGAGAGACGAATCCCCTCCTATCGTTCATTGCCTCCATGTGAATCGGGACTGTACCTAAAAACCACCTGTTTGCACGACTCAGTAGAGCCGTGGTAGGGTGGAAATCAAAGCACAGTGGGAGACACACAAGACTCTATGACGATCTCGGGTCAACAGACTAAGCTGTACCAGTGTCACCAAAGAACTGCCATCTGACGTGAGGTATAATACCATCTGGGAGTTCTCGGCGAGTCCGTTCAGTGTACCCAGTCTCCACTGAGCACCCGCATACCATCTTCGATGTCAAACACCAATGGATATGGGATCATCCATCGCCCATCACATGGGTCGAGAAGATATACGCTAGTCTACTCTGGAATATCGATGCCCCGTCTCGATATTCCCACGACTAGGAACAATGAAGGATGTACTCATTGACTACCCAGGCCCCACTAGTATGATCTACATCATAGTCCTGGAAGTCGAGTACACATCCTAAGGGCTTTATCAACATGTAATCAGAGAGACAGAAAGTATACATGTTAAGATAAAGTGCAACCAGATAGCGTACTATCATGTCGAGCAAGAAAGTCCTTCCTATATATGTCCCAGCATCTACTACAATATACATCCAATGTACAGTAATGGCCTCTAGGGCATACATATAACTAACAGTCGGCCCGGTCAGGTGTTCTAACGGGAACGATTTCGCTCTAGCACTTCTCTGGCCATTTCTCGGCCAATCATCACGACCACTCATAAAGCAGCACGTCACTGGCGTCGGCCTCTGGTCCTCTGAATACATGTGACATAACTGATCCTTGGTGCAAATCTCATTGCAGCAGTTTCCTGAATGGAATCCTGCTCAAAGTCTCTTCCAATCTCGCCTATGCCGAACTGTACGGAGGCTGGTACTCTTACATAATTTTTTCTCATTCTCTGGACATCTGCATCCTCACCACAACATTCCCTCGGGAACTGGCCGTATCCCAACGCCTCTGTATGCATATCAGATTTCTAATCTCGACGGGGAGTAACAACAGCTCGTCAGCGTCTCGCACGAACCTCTGGTTCCACTCGTCTGTATCATCGTCCACTATGACGTCACGCTATGGTATCTGCGCACTGCAACTGTTCCCGGCCACGGTCAATCCGGAGTCTCTCACACGGACTCGAAATCATGAACTCGGTATCTTCATCACTTTGTAGAAGATATCTAGCCGAACACGCACTCAGGAACTCGTCCCAACCATCGGAGAAATACTCAATACTCGCTCATCCTCGATCAACTCACTACGCATCTGGGTGAGGTCCTCTATCCGAAGCTGGTCAGCTTACTCGTCACTTATCACATGGTATCCGGATGGCGTTAAACTTTTCGATCGAGTAATCGAAGTCCTATAATTTCCCGAAAGCTCAACACTAGAGCACAGTCCAAAAATATCTGGTACATACCATGTTGGGTTACCCATGCACCTAGTTTAGGGTTTGGTAGCATCACTCATGCCATTTTAAAATTTAGAGAGGTGCAAACCTAACTAACCATGAATCGTGCTAGAATTTCTAGGGTAACAAAATTTGTATCACATACAAGGAAGTAAAGAGATAAGGATTACAACCTTTGTAGTCCATTCCTTCGCTTCATAAGCTCTGTGTTGAGGTGCCTTCGCTGCGATCAACATGAACTCCGACTCTCGAGTGGTTCCATGAGGTAAATGAGACACCTTACTTGTAGTCTTCATGATCTAAGATGATCTACCTTGAAGAATCTCTAACCCAACCTTACACTTCACGAAACAACTTATTAGAGAAGTGAACACCCTAATCTAAGTTGCTAGAATAGATGAAGATGATGAAGTAGGAATTATGCTCTCTTTTGTTTTCAATTTCTCACTCAATATCATCACAAATCAAAAAGCAAGTGATGGTTTTTCAAGAGCTTGAAGAAGAAGAAGAAGCAAAAGATTTTGTGATGAATAATGAATTATTGTTGCGGTTACAAATCCAACCATGGGTTAAGAATGATAGAGTTAACCCTTGTAGAGAATAAACTAGAGGTTAAGGTTTGGGTTGGGTTAATAAATATCAACACAAAATATCTAAGCTAAAGACAAAAGAAAGCTTCATGAAGCTTCATGAAAAAGCTAACCCAAAAGCTAACCTAAATCCAAACCCTAACTTGTTTAAACTCCACAAAACATGTTGCATTTGTAACCCTAACTTGTTATAATATTATATATCATATATATAATATATTTTGCAACAAAATAAAATAATACAATTAACATATATCGCATATATATCAATGTATTATCGGGTGAGAAAATGAATCAATAAAGCAAGCTTATATTAGTTAATGTAATGTAATATATCACATATATAATTATACATTAAATTATCGAATCAACACTTGATCCGACAATCCGGCTATATTGCATATAACTGACTAATATAACATATACCTATTCATCGAATCAACACTTGATCCGATTACCCGGCTATATCACATATACCCGGCCGATATCACATATCGCGAGAATAGAATACGGTATCTCATATCGTATTATTCTCGGTCCTGCATATATCACATATGTGCTCCTACTCCGTTTTGCCTGAGCCAGGAAACCTCTATGTAGGACTCTAAAGAATCGTCAATACGCCGGCAGTAGGTGATGATCATATCAAACACCCACAAGCTGCAAGCGGTCAACTAAACGTAACAGCCACCTAGGTATTGAGCAATCAGAAGATCAATAAGCAAGCCTGTACATTCTCATGTGAATCCAATCAGTAACACTACCGTACAGTCCGGTCTCTTCGTCTGATATGTCGCATATCCAGTCTAGGGGTGGTAAACGTCAGACCCCAGTAACCGATAAGTCATGTCGATGTGAGGCTCATAACAGGTCGAGAAACTACTGATAACACTTACCAGTAGCACTCCATATCAGCCCTGGCCAGGGACTTCCAGTTATAGCCAATCGAACACAGCACCACATCAACTCCCTATACCGGGAGAGACGAAACCCCTCCTATCGCTCATTGCCTCCATATGATTCGGGACTGTACCCAAAAGCCACCGTTTTACACGCTCTCTTGGACATGGTAAGGTGGAAATCAAAGCACAGTGGGAATCACACAAGACTCTATGACGATCTCGGGTCTACAGACCAACCTGTACCAGTGTTACTGGAGAACTACTATCTGACGATAGGTATAATACCATCTAGGAGTTCTCGGCGAGTCCGTTCGGTGTACCCAGTCCCCTCTGAGCACCCGTACACCATCTTTGATGTCAAACATCGATGGATATGGGATCATCCATCGCCCATCATATAGGTTAAGATGCGTATACGCTAGTCACTCTGGTGTATCGATGCCCTGTCTCGATACACCCTCGACTAGGAATAGTTATAGGATGTACTCGTTGACTACCCTGGCCCCACTAGTATAATCTCATCATAGTCCCAGTAGTCGAGTATATATCCTAAGAGCTTTATCAACATGTGAGAGTAAGACAGTAAATCAATACAAGTCAACATGTTAAGACAAAGTGTAACCAAATAGCATACTATCATGTCGAGCAAGAAAGTCCTCTCTCTATATATATCCAAGCATCCACTATAATATACATCATATGTACAATAATGGCCTCTAGGGCATATACATAACTAACAATCTCCCACTTGCACTAAGGCCAGCTGTTGTAGTATCTCATACCCAACATCCCGAAGAGTCTCTCAAATTGTATCTGGGGTATGGCCTTCAAGAGTGGATCCGCAGTGTTGTCCTTCGTATCAACTCTCCTAACCTCGATCTCCCGGCGATCAATTATCTCCCGGGTCAGGTGATACCAACTCAGAATATGTCTGGACTTCTGATGGACCTGGGTTCTTTGGCCAAAGCCACAGCTCCATTGTTATCACAATACAAAGGTATTGGATGCTCAATGGACGGAACCACACCAAGTTCAGTGATGAACTTCTTCATCCAGACAGCCTCTTTGGCAGTATCGTTGGTAGCGATGTATTCAGCCTCCATCGTCGAGTCTGCAACGGTTTCCTGTTTGGAACTCTTCCAAGACACCGCCCCTCCATTGAGGGTAAAGACAAATCCCGAGTGCGACTTAGAGTCATCCTTATCACTCTGGAAGCTCGAATCGGTAAAGGACTCCACCTGGAGTTCACCATTACCATATGATTGGTATGGAAAATTGTCTTTGTAGTAGTTAACCGCAATCAGAACGGTGTCGCGCGTAGCTAGACCGAGGTGAGTACGGGTCGTCCTCTGGGAAACGTGGAACCTTTTACTCTTACTTTAGATGTGTTGAGAAAGGAGGAAGAAATAAGAATTTTGTGGAATGGTTTCTAGATCTACGTTAAGCACTAATGCAGAATATAGATCTAGATTATTTAAGGTCGTAGTTAATATAATAAGGGGGCTTGTAGGGTTCGTTAGGATTTAGTAGTTATGGACGATTAATTAAAAATTACCCTTTTTATCCTTTAATAGATTTAAAACTAGAACGACAGTGATGCATGCAGATTAGGGTTTCTGGAGGGAAAAGGAATCCCACTCTTAACCCCCATCTCGACACGGAACTCCGTTCATATCTAGCCTTTACCAAAACAATCATTAATCTAATCTCTAATCGCGGTCGAGACTAGTAATAAATTGGTAGCGCGCCCGATTAGGATGTTAATGGTTCTTTTGATGAAGTTTATAAACTTTATAGGACTTAAAAAGAGTTTAAGGATCTTCATCATCCATTAACCTACCCTAATCTTACGAACCCTAACAAGCGGAGAATTACTCGCGCATGTTGGGAGAAAAAGAGATGGAGAGAAAATGCATAATTAAACTACAAAAAAATAGAATAGGAAAAAGAGCTACCTTTATTTTTTCAACAATATTCATTACACTTTGATTCCTTAGAAAATGATTACAAATACTAGTTTGCTTCTCGATCTCTTCTAAGGAGGTAGATGAACCGTTGATGATCAGTCTGGATGCGTGAGCCGTCTTGGACTTCGTGATCTCGTCTACTTGATGATTTTTCCAAGACGCTCTAGGTCTTTATTTATAGCCCAAATGCCAGAACTCTTGCTTCCAAATATGGAAGCTAACTATAAAGATTCTCCCCAAAAAATGCAACTTCTAACTCCTTTTGATTGCCGCGGATCCGCGGCCTAAGGTTGGGTATGGCCACGGATCCGCGGCCAATGGTCAAGATCTCCTGATCAAAATTTTAGGGCTTCATCCTTATGACATGTGGCAATATCTGGGACCTTTAGATCTTTGAAATCTTCTCGTAGTTGCTGCCAGACTTGGTCTCCAAGTTTTTCTTTCTTAATTAGGCAAGTTTTCTTTAACAACTAAATTTCCTTGATTTTAGTCTTGGAAAAATTATGCACAACAACTCAAATAATATTTAGTAGACTTTGTTCTACTAGGATTTGGTCAATGATATTATTTGCATACATTTTCCTACCAAATTCTAATTATAATATATCAACACATGGAAAATAGTATTTTTACAAATAAACCCTCATATGTATGATATATTATAATAAAGACCTTTTTAAATATGGAAATAGTAGAAAAATGTAATAACAAATGTGCAGTTTTATCAACTGAACAAATACCCCCAAACTTATCTTTGATCGTCTTGAGCAAACTAGTTTATTCAAGATAAGGAGAAAAAAGAAAGGAGAAAACTAAGCACACTTTCGTAGGCAAACACGATTGCACTGAGCATGTGCAACAAGCCGTTAAACCTCTAGGTGTCCCTAGTAGGAGGAGTGTTGTCTCCTGAGGGTTTTCAGCGGATTACACCTACAAAATCCTATAACAAAAGAGAGATGGTGAAATTTACATATAAAGATAAGAACTATAAAAGAAAGACTTTGAAAATAAGAGTTTTCAACTACACTAGCTTTTCAGTTGTCATGATCCCTATCTTAATAGTCATGAAAAGATGTTAGAAATCACATTATCCCTCAATAAAATATCATCTTTATTCTTCATTCCTACCTTTCATTCAAACATCGATCATATAACCCCACGTGTGTGTAATGGACATCCCTACACTCGGAGAATTCAATTCAAGCTATCATTCTCTTGTCCATCTACCTCAGTACTTTTTAACTTGATGAATATTTAGATTTGCTCACACATTTCCATGCGACCGTTAATACTTCTTGAGGTACTAACCAACCGATTACTCATGTGCTTGCTGATTAGGTGATGGTATTTTCCTCGTCTTGCACCTCCTAAGGCTTAGCAGGGACTCCCAGACCAGTTGGCCTTAGGACACTAGGTGAAGAGGCACCCTCGCTATATTTTTTTATTGCTTCCTTGGCGATACAAAACCAGTATTCATTTTTTTTTCTTTTCACCATTTTTATATTTTCTTCATTTTTTTATTTCTTTCATACTTTGGCTTTTAGACAAGAGCATTTCAAGGTATCCTCTACTATCCCGAGTTTCAAGACGTGTGTAAGTGCGTATAGTAGGGTATCAACATTCAAATATTTGGCTTCCAGAATAGAAACTATTTTTCAGACTTATTTTTATCCTCAGATTAGTGACTTCCTTCATCTTACAAACCCTTGGGACAACAGCTCATCACTACTTATTACTAGTTCGTTTAAGAAAACTTCTAATTTTCTTTGTTTTCTTAAACTATTCCTATCTTTTGGATGTAATTTTTCACTTTCTACTCTTTTGTTATAAAAGAATTTTTTTTAAATTTTTTTTAAAATGTTGTGCTTATGCAAAATATGATGCAAATTGATGTGTAAATAAGCACAAACCTCCCCCAAACCTGTTTACAGCAGTGTCCTCACTGATGTCATCCGTTAAGCTCTAAAACCTGTAGACTTGGAAGGAAATTATTAATGGGAGCAAGAATATATGAAAGTGAAAATCCTCCCCCAAACTTATTTTTGGCTCACAATTTTGTAAAAATCATTTTCTTTCAAGAGCCTAAAATATACCACCCCCCAAACTTGAGTTAAACAATTTTAATCTTTTAAAATCACACGAGGGGGTCAAGGTTATTGGTCAATGCCAAGCTTTGCAAAGACCGAAGGTCAACACCAACCATTCAAAAATTTTATCGATGAAGCACCAAGGTTGGTGGAAGAACATGTCACCTTTCGACGTGAAGAAGTGGGGAGGTGATAAGAGGTGTAATGGAAAAGGATTGCGTCTCAATTTGGAGAGACGACACAGTGATAGTAATGATGGATTACTCGCATTATCATGATTGTCCAGAAGAAGGGGTGGAGGTTCAATTTCTTTATCTTGGAGTTGATTCATCTCAACACCCGTATCTTTTAAAAAGGCGAGTTCATCAGCGAAAATCTCCTCAAAGCTTTCATCGATACCCCGAAGAATAATGTCATCAGGAAAAACAGGGTGATCGTCAGACTCTATAAAAAGTTCCTCATCAGCGTTAAATGTTGACCCGGACAATTCGGTGGAAAAGTACATGGTTGGGTCAAGCAACAACATGTGAAAAGAGTCAGTATCATGAGGTTGATCAAATTCGCTGCTGTCGACATCCATTAATTCGACAGAACACACATGAGCATAGGGTTCAGAGGGTTCACTTCCTAACTTGTAAATGTTAAGCTCAATTGACTTCTTTCCAAAGGATAGGGTCATAGAGCCGTTTCTACAATTGATTACTGCGTTGGAAGTGGCTAAAAAGGGTCGACCGAGTATCACCGGGATTTGATTGCGTGGGATTGCTACAGGTTGTGTATCTATAACGATAAAGTCCACAGGGAATATGAATTCCCCGACTTTGATTAACACATCCTCTAGCTCACCCCTTGGTTGGGTGATAGATCGATCGGCCATCTGAAGAGTGCAATGCGCAGGTTTTAACTCTCCGATCCCTAATTGCTCATAAACAGAATACGGAAGCAAGTTAACACTAGCACCTAGATCGAGTAGAGCACGATTGATATTTTTACCCCCAATAGAAATAGAAATTGTAGGACTTCCGGGGTCCTTTCGTTTCTTGGGTAGTTGTTGCGTAAAAGCAGTGCTCACATTACTCGCAAGGAAAACTTTTTTAGGTACTTGAACTTTTCTCTTCCTAGTGCACAAGTCCTTTAGGATTTTCGCATATGACGGAACTTGTTGAATAGCATCTAGGAGAGGAATGTTTATGTTAACTTGCTTAAAAATTTCCACAATCTTCTCCATTTGTGGACTTGGTCTGTTGCCCCTTAACCTGTTTGGATAAGGTGCTTTATCAATAAGGGTTTGGTCCAACATTGGAGAGGATTGTGGGGACGGATTCGATCCCAAAACTGGAGTGGGAATCGACTTAGATAGATATGGCGAAATGTTTGAGCCTTGGGGAAAACGGAGAATAGGCTCGGATGAAGGTGGGAGACTAGACGAGTTAGGGGAAGAAGAAGAAGCTGGGGTATCATTGGTGTCACTATCATCACATTGCTCACCCACTCGGTTATTCAGCACTTTTCCCGATCTCAACGTAGTAACGACACTCACATTATAACTTTGTGAGTGGTCAGGGTTAGGTATGGGTTGAGATGGGAGTTTCCCTTTCTCTCTCGCACTCATTGCGGCGTTCAACTGTGCAAGTTGGTTTTCTATTGATTTAATACTCTCGCCGTGGGAGGCGGAGTCTTTCTGTATGGTATCAATAGAAGACTTCATCTCAGCCGACAATTGCATGGAATGTTTCATGAACAAATCCAAAGTTTGTGCAAGTGAAGAATTGTCAGTACCGGCCACTTGTGGTGTAGAAGTGTTGGCCGGATTTTGGAAATTTTGTGACTGAAAGGGGAGCTGATTCTGTGGTTGTGGTTGCTGTGGAGGAGGTCTTTGATAATTGCTTTGTTGGTTTTGATTCCAAGCAAAGTTAGGATGATTCCTCCATCCTTGATTGTACGTGGAAGAATAAGGATCGTTTCTAGGTTGCTGCTGAAAAACAACATTAGTTTGAACCGATGCATTCATAGGACATTCTTCCGTTAAGTGTGAAGGATCTGAACAGCAACCATAGACGGTCTTGGGAAGCGTGACCTGATTTAGGGAGACTGATGAAAGTTTGTTCTCAATAGCATCAAGTTTCTTCTGCATCGCTGCCATTTCGGCTTTTACTGCGATGGAAACATCGAGCTGGTGAATACCTCCCCTAGTTGAAGGTGGTCTTACGCTTTCCCACTGCAAAGTGTGTTCAGCAAGGTCTCCCAGATATTTCCAAGCTTCACCGTCGTCTTTAGACATGAAATTGCATTGACACATTGTTTCAAGTATCTGCTTTGTCGCTGGATTAATGCCCTCATATATAATTCGGCATAAATCCCATCTATTGATTCCATGATGAGGACATTGGAAAAGCAGATCTTTGAAACGTTCAAAGCACTTCCAAAATGGTTCATTGGGAAGCTGGGTGAACTGGTTGATCTCGCTCCTGACACGGGCAGTTTTATGGTTTGGGTAAAACTTCTTAAGAAATGCTATTACGAATTCATCCCAATTAGTGATAGAGTGTGCAGCAGTATTATAAAGCCATTTTTCTGCCAAATCGCACAGTGTGAATTGGAGAAGACGTAAACGCATAGCATCTAAAGTCAATTGTGAAGTACCCATCATTGCGCATACGTTTTCGAATTTGGTAATGAAAACGTATGCGTCTTCCGATTCAAGCCCGTGAAATTTGTGCAGCAGATTGATGTAGTGGAGTTTAATTTCGAAATTATCCCCGTTAGGTGGTGGAAGAGATAGACAAGTGGGAAGAGGACCACGGATAGGATAGCATCTCTCTTGGAGAGAGATACGCGGTGGATTCTGCGCACGTACGGGCGGTGGCAGCGTGGTGTTATAATCTGATTGAGTACCGTCCATCTCCGTCGTGATGTGTGGCGGGGGAAAAGAAGATGAAGAAGCACCGAGACTTCGGAGTCGATAGCATGAACGCGGACAAGACGGGCACTAGAATCCCGTGTCCAGCCGAGCATGCACTAAGCGTGTTTAGTGCAAGTGGCAGCGTGTGTGTGATTTAAAATTGGCTTGTTTTGAAAAAAGTGGGACTCAAGACAAATCACTCTAAAATGCACAAGCAACCCTAGAACTAAGGTCACCTAGGTCCAGTCTCTAGACCGCTCCTAGACTTTCAAAGGACAAGCCACATGATCAATCCTCTACCACCTCTTTACTACTCTTGTGGCCAGGTAAGTGCCAGGTAAGTGGGAGGTATCCGCTATACGAATCACCGAAAATAGTGGGCCAAATTAAGTAAACCACTTGCCTAGGCATCACAAAAGTAATGCGGATAAGTGATAGATTACCCACGACCTCCTCTGTCCTTAATGAGCGCGACAGTCCTTAGAGTCTGGTCTATATATTTTTTAAATTAATGTAGGGTTGATGCGGATGCTCGGTTTGTGATTTATGGGGCTTAGGAAGGGTGATGATATCCCCACCTAATCTTGATTTGGTCTTTGCCCCTTAAAGTCCGTATTAAAATATGCAAAACAAAACCAATCACAAAACTTTTGCAAAAAGATTTTTGAGCGGCGCTATTTTGCAAAGAATCCTGCAGAAAATAGATTTTATTGGATTTGAGAGTAGAGAGAAGGAGTTAAGAAAGATACCAGAGGAGTTTGGAACCCTAGATCTCCTGTTTCCTCAAGTCTGTGACTCCAGATTTCCTTGCAAAAATTCACGCACAAATCGTTAAATATGCAATTTGCAGTTTCGTGTTAATAATGATATGAATCGTCTAAGAATTCAACACAAATAGTAAGAATAAAAAATTACGCACGTATCCCCGGCAACGGCGCCATTTGATTGGTATGGAAAATTATGTCTGTAGTAGTTAACCGCAATCAGAATGATGTTGCGCGTAGCTAGACCGAGGTGAGTACGGGTCGTCCTCTGGGAAACGTGGAACCTTTTACTCTTACATTAGATGTGTTGAGAAAGGAGGAAGAAATAAGAATTTTGTGGAATGGTTTTTAGATCTACGTTAAGCACTAATGCAGAATATAGATCTAGATTATTTAAGGTTGTAGTTAATATAATAAGGGGGCTTGTATGGTTCGTTAGGATTTAGTAGTTTTGGACGATTAATTAAAAATTACCCTTTTTATCCTTTAATAGATTTAAAACTAGAACGACAGTGATGCATGCAGATTAGGTTTTCTGGAGGGAAAAGGAATCCCACTCTTAACCCCCATCTCGACACGGAACTCCGTTCATACCTAGCCTTTACCAAAACAATCGTTAATCTAATCTTTAATCGCGGTCGAGACTAGTAATAAATTGGTAGCGCGCCCGATTAGGATGTTAATGGTTCTTTTGATAAAGTTTATAAACCTTATAGGACTTAAAAAGAGTTTAAGGATCTTCATCATCCATTAACCTACCATAATCCTACGAACCCTAACAAGTGGAGAATTACTCGCGCATGTTGGGAGAAAAAGAGATGGAGAGAAAATGCATAATTAAACTACAAAGAAATAGAATAGGAAAAAAAGCTACCTTTATTAATCAACAATATTCATTACACTTTGATTCCTTAGAAAATGATTACAAATACTAGTTTGCTTCTCGATCTCTTCTAAGGAGGTAGATGAACCGTTGATGATCAGTCTGGATGCGTGAGCTGTCTTGGACTTCGTGATCTCGTCGACTTGATGATTTTTCCAAGAGGCTCTCGGTCTTTATTTATACCCAAATGCCAAAACTCTTGCTTCCAAATATGGAAGCTAACTATAAATTTTCTCCCCAAATAAATGCAACTTCTAACTCCTCTTGATTGCCGCGGATCCGCGGCCTAAGGTGGGGTATGGCCGCGGATCCGCGGCCAATGGTCAAGATCTCCTGATCAAAATTTTAGGGCTTCATCCTTGTGACATGTGGTAATATCTGGGACCTTTAGATCTTTGAAATCTTCTCGTACTTGCTGCCAGACTTGGTCTCCAAGTTTTGCTTTCTTAATTAGGCAAGTTTTCTTTAACAACTTGATTTCCTTGATTTTAGTCTTGGAAAAATTCTGCACAACAACTTGGAAAAATTCTGCACAACAACTCAAATAATATTTAGTAGACTTTGTTCTACTAGGATTTGGTCAATGATATTATTTGCATACATTTTCCTACCAAATTCTAATTATAATATATCAACACATGGAAAATAGTATTTTTACAAATAAACCCTCATATGTATGATATATTATAATAAAGACATTTTTAAATATGGAAATACTAGGAAAAATGTAATAGCAAATGTGCAGTTTTATCAACTGAACCCTATACACCAAGAACATCTCCTTAGTCCTTCGTAAGTACTTGAGAATGTTCTTCACAGCTGTCCAGTGACTCTCTCCATGATCTGCTTGATACCGACTCACTACACTTAGTGAGTATACTACATCGGGTCTGGTACATAGCATCGCATACATGATAGAGCCTACTGCCGAAGCATAGGATACCCTTGCATGCGAGCTCTTTCCAAATCAGTCTTGGGAGACATCTCTTTGGAGAAAGTGAGTCCACAGATCGTGGGTTGGTTCCCACGCTTGGATTCTTCCATACTAAACATTTTTAGTATAGTGTCAATGTACCTGGATTGGGACAATCCCAGTATCCGTTTAGCTCTATCTCTATAGATCTTAATTCTCAAAATGCAGGAGGCATCACCTAGATCTTTCATTAGGAATCTTTGTTATAAGAAAAGTTTGACCGAGTGTAGCATAGGAACATCATTTCCTATCAAGAGTATGTCATCCACGTACAATACGAGTAAGACAATCTTACTCTCTGCAACCTTCTTGTAAATACAAGGTTCATCTACGTTTTTGATGAAGTCAAACTCTTTGACTACAACATCAAAATAGATGTTCCAACTCCGCGATGCTTGCTTTATCCCATAAATGGATTTAAGTAGCTTGCACACCTTTCCGCTGCTCCCATTATCTACGAAGCCCTCTGGCTGAGTCATGTATACGCACTCCTCTAAATCACCATTTAGAAAGGCAGTCTTAACATCCATTTGCCAGATTTCGTAGTCATGGTATGCAGCAATGTCAAGTAAGATCCGGATGGACTTAAGCATAGCTACTGGAGAAAATGTTTCGTCATAATCCACACCTAGTCATTCACGAAAACCCTTTACAATAAGTCTAGCTTTGAAAGTATCCACTTTTCCATCTACACCAAGTTTCTTCTTAAAGATCCACTTGCTCCCAATGGGTTTTACCCCTTCAGGAGCAACTTCCAAAGTCCATACTTTATTGGTGTACATGGATTCCATCTCAGATCGCATTGCATCCAGCCACTTCACAGAGTCCCCACTCGTGATGGCATGCTCGAAGCTAGTCGGTTCATCATCTTCCATGATACAATCCTCGCACCCACCATCAACGAGAAAACCGTAGTATCTTTCAGATGGATGAGAAACCCTACTAGATCGGCGGAGAGGCTGGGGTTCGTTGGGAACTACTGAATCCTCTGGTTCAACTAAATCTTCAGTCGTAGTTTGTGTTGCTGGAACTTCTTCCAGTTCTATCTCATTGCCACTAATTTCTTTTGCAAGAAATTCCTTTTCTAAAAAGGTGGCATGTTGAGCAACAAACACCTTTTGTTGTTCACTGTGGTAGAATAGATATCCATACGAATTGCTTAGATATCCCACAAACTTGCAAAGAATTGATCTTGCCTCGAGCTTGTCCGGATTTTGCTTTTTAACATAGGCCGGACAACCCCATATCTTAACTCGTTTAAGAGATAGTCTCTTCCCATTCCATATTTCATATGGAGTGGTAGGCACCGATTTGGTTGGAACTCTATTCAATAGGTATATGGCTGTCTCAAGCGCATACCCCAGAAGGAAATAGGTAACTCAGCAGTGATCATCATAGAGCGCACCATATCTAATAGGGTGTGATTCCTCCATTCCGATACTCCGTTGTTCTGTGGTGTATAAGGAGGAGTAAGCTGAGAGAGAATCCCATTCTCTTTTAGATAGTCCAGGAACTCATTGCTCAAGTATTCTCCTCCTCGATCTGATCGAAGGATCTTAATACTTTTGCCCGTTTGGTTCTCTACTTCGTTCTTATATTCTCTGAATTTCTCAAAAGCTTCAGACTTATGTTTTAACACGAACATATGTCCGTATCTTGAGAGATCGTCAGTGAATATAATGAAGTAGTAAGAACTGTTCCTAGCATGGGTAGACATGGGACCACATACATCACTATGTATCAGTCTCAAGAGTTCTGTAACTCTTTCTCCGTGTCCACTAAACGGAGTTTTGGTCATCTTGCCTTTGAGACATGACTTGCAAGTATCACAAAATGAAAATTCGAACGGATTTAAATATCCATCCTTATGTAACTTAGCTAGCCGTGTCGCATTGATATGACCTAGTCTACATGCCACAAGAAGGATTTATTCATTTCTGAACTCTTCCTCCTGTGTGTGTTTTGTATAATAAGTACTGTAGTTTGGTCGAGAACGTATATGCCATTATTTAACGATCCTGATCCAATCAACTTTTGATCCAGGAATATGTTCATAACATTATCCTGTACTACAAAATTATATCCTTCTTTGCTCAATAAAGAAACTGATATAAGATTGCATATCAGGGTCGGAATGTAATAGCATTCGTTCAGAACCAATGTATTACCATTTGGTAACACAAGGTGATATTCGCCAACCGCTTTGACTGCAACATCTGAACCATTCCCTACTCTACGCTAGCGCCCCGACCGTCTTCAGACGCCAAATGCGGAACAAAAACTTTTTAACTGGCGCTATCGTATACTTTAACCCGGATCTGCCATTATTGCTAAACTAACAAACTGTAAAGAGTGTAGAAAGGTTATACCGAACGATCCGAGTCCTTCGTTCTTTAACCATCATCCCACGCTCCGTTGCGGCTGCTCCGATCTCGTCGATCTCCGATCTGCTCGTCCAGGTGGCACCACATCACTGATTCTTTAAACGGGCTCCCGCCTCTGACTCGAGGCAACTCGGTCGTCAAGTTTGCTAGAAGAGACGACCAAGATTGATGTAGAGAATGAGTAGATGACTTTGTCTCACTTCGTCCAAGTCCGTGGACGATCGGTAAATGAAGTTGCCGATGGAAATGAAATGGAACAAGAAATGAACTATGAAATTTCCATGCATCCAAAACTTTAGTCTTTTCTTTTTAGCAACCATAATTTCACAATATGAGAGAGTAAGTGAGGAGAGAGAGGGCCGGCCATTCATATAGAAGAGGGAGGTGATGGTAGGAGGAGGGAGGTGACCTTCAGCAAAAATATCATAATGTGAACACAAAATAATATCTTAAGGAAAACAAGAAATGGTTAAAATCAAAGCATGAGTCACAAGACACCTCACCAAATCTAGAACCTTCTAGAACCTTCTAGAAGCATGACACACTCTCATCCAAGAAAAGATAAATCCGTCTTTAACCGAATGTTAAAAGACGGCTGATAGAAAACTGGAAACTAGCAACTTCCAAAAGTGATCCTGAAACGAATTTCAGGACAACCCCGAAACTGTTTAAAATATACCGGCATTTGTATTACGACCGAATACAAATGCAACTGAGACAAAGATATTATACCTACTCAATATAATACTCGGATCCGGCTTAAACCAAAGCCGACCAGTATCATCTGCCCGAAAACTGACACGTGCGTAAACGCACGTGCATTTTCCGAACCCTGCCATAAAACCATACGGCCTCTACAACTTTTCGCCCGAACCTGGGAAACTGTCTGTGGGGGACTCTAATAACTCGTCAGTACCCTGGCAGTGGGTTTAACCACAAACCGTCAGCGGCACTAGCTATGCATAACGGTTGCCCACGGACTGACCTCAAGGGAAGCCGATGAGCCAACTCAAGGGAGGCCGATGAGCGAACTCATCCAGAAACCCTACTGAGCCTAACAGTGACAATGTATATACAGTCCGGTCCGTTCGTCAATGAGTATCGCATATCCGCCTAGGGGGCTAGTAACGTCAGACCCCCAGAAGCAGTATAAGTCGTGTCGGAGTGTAGCCCAATAACACCCTGAGATACTACTGGAGTACCTACCAGTAAATCTCCTGCCATGGCCATGGACTATGTGTAATGGCTCTCCTAGACACAGCACGACCTCGCCCCCAATACCGGGAGAGACGAATCCCCTGCCGATCCGCTCACGTGCCTCCATATGGCTCGGGACTGTACCCAAAAGCTACCTGTTTGCACGAGTCCTTTGAGCCGTGGTAGGGTAGAAATCAAAGCACAGTGGGAACTCACACGAGACAAATGACGACCTCAGGTCGATGAACTAACCTGTACACATGTCACCAGGGAACTGCTATCTGACGATAGGTATAGTACTAACTAGCAGATTCCCGGCGAGTCCTGTCCGGTGTACTCATAACCCAATGAGCACCTGTATACATCTTAGGTGATCCAACTGACACCAGTGGCTTGTGAGACCGGCCACCGCCCCTCGTCGGGGTCTCGACTGTATACACTAGTCTACTCCGGAGTATCGATGCCCTGTCTCGAAACTCCCATGACTAGGGACCACAATTAAGGATATGCATATAAACTACCCAACTCTCACGTATATGATCGCCATCATACTGTTGGTAGTAAAGCAAGATCCTAAGGGCTCTATCAAAGTGTAACATGCAATCAGTCACCTGAACATGTACACGACTGATAAAGGCAAACCAGATAGCATACTATCATCTCGAGTAAGACTGTCCTACCGGTATAGGTCTTCCGCAATCATTGCAATCACGTACCTGCGATCCAATAATTGACTATGAGGGCACTATCTCCAACAATCTCCCACTTGCACTCAAGGCTAATATTGCGATGTCGACTACTCACAGCCCGTGTGAAACCGAACATCCAACTCCTCTACTAATCAGTTCACAAAACCCGTTTGTAAAACTATTGTGTTCGAGAAATAACCTCAGTGAGTGGATCCGCCTAGATGTTTCTTTCTATATCTCTCTAAATCTCAAGTTCGCGGAGAAAGCCATCTCCCGAATCGAGTAATACCTGTCTTAGAATATGTCTGGATTTCTGATGGGACCTTGTTCATAAATGAACTCCTTATCCAAACTTCTTAGACTGTATTGATCACTGAACCTAATCAGTATCCGGCACCATGCCACCCACAGTATCCTCTTGGACCACCTGTCCATAATACTGTCCCTCTTCGTCAGAGGGAAAAACTATAACTCTGACAATCACTCTGTCATCCATGTCACCTTTGAAGCCTGGAATGATAATCGTCTCCCGAAGGAGGCTGCCGTCATCAAATCCGTAGAACATGTACTTATGTTCTAAAACTGCTTCCTTATGTTTCTCCAGGATTGGATTAATACAAACTCATTGCATTTAGTGCAAAAACAACATCTGGTGTGGTACTTGACACCTCACGATTGACTCAATTGCCTAAGCAAGTGATCTGCCAATCATGCACAGCCCTCTCCCCTTTAGTCTATACGACACCTTTAGAGAGGGTGACTCCATCACCTGCAGGTACACTACCATGCTAGGAGTCAACTATTCTAAAAAAACCATTAGAATATCTGTCAAAGTACCCACATTGGGAAACTACCCAATTCCAGATCTAAAACCATAGATCCAGAAACCAGAATGTCAAATATTATATCCATATCCTGTCTGGAGAAACAACTGTGTGACGACCACAGTACAACCGATCGTAGTATAGGAATTTTACTTCCTACTCTGTGTATGTCATCCAGATACCATGACATCATACCCTACTACCTTCTTAACAGATCCATCCCCTATTCTGATTGAAGTCAAACCCATGACTGTCACATCAAAATTAGATGATCTATCTCCGCTATAACTGCTCAAGTCTATAAATAGACATAAGCTACTTGCCCACTAAGCTTCCGCTGCTCCCACTGACTACGACAACCCTCTGGCAGAATAATATACACGCACACTTCTAAAGCTAGTTTAGAACGACGCTATACTTATCCTCCTGCCTGGTCTCATAGTCTGGAACAACAGTAGTGTCAAGTCTGGGTAGATAAGAACCTCCCTGTCACCGTCCTTGAGGCTACCGAAGTACCTCTCGGGTGTCTGAGGTTACCCACTATATCTGCGGAGTGGCTATTGGAATGTCAAACCTGATTGAATATATAGGTCCTATTAAATTTTCCGTAATCGTTCGCGGTTCTGGAATCACTTCCAGTTCTACCATACTCCCACTACTGTTTTCTGAAAAAATCCATTTTACTAAAACTGTGGCGAGTCAAGAACAATATCACTATTGATCTTCCAAATGGTAGAATATCAACCTTCGACATAGCCAGGGTCAACCCACAAACAGCCATTACAGAAACGTGCCATGAGTTATCCAGAGTCTGGTTTTAAGCATAAGCTGGACAACTCCCCGTACCTTAATATCTTTTAAGGTACGATCCATTCTATATCCAATATAGAAACTTTGGCACATATTTAATTGGAACCATATTCAAATCATGCAGCTGTCTCCAGTGCATATCACTTTAATGGAAAGAGGCCAATCAGCATTACTCAACTTAGGAATCCATCCAATTATGAGTAACCTGAAAGAGAAACACGTTTCTCAAAACCATCACTATCATCTGAATACCAATCACAAGAATCTACATCTTCGATCTCTTTGAAGAATCCCGATACTTGTGATACCTGGTTCTCTACTTTATTCTTATACCCACAACTTCTCAAAACTTAGACCTTGTATTTCTACGAAACACTTGTCTAAATACTAGAGAAGTTATAAGTAAACAAAACATAGTACGAGGACCTACCCCTTTGTCCTGATGGATACTGGACAACATACAATACTCTGTATGAGTCCGCTGAGTTAAACAACTCAAAAACCTGTGCGTCGTAGGTTGAAAACTGTACCCTGGCGATTTCCTCAAATATCACCAATTACAACGAATTCCGATATAATGAGGATAATCACCTAATTCCCAATATCTTACTCCTACTCATCATCTGTAAAACCATACAGATATGAGAATGAAACCTGGTAAATACATACCCTTGGAGTAAGTATCCAATCGGGAAAACAGTTTTCCTTTAACAATGCACTGAAACATGAAAATGTTTCGTAGGGGTATCCTGGTATTCATAGCAATGCCTCTTCCATAATCCAATTCATGACTTCAACCGTATATTTTATTGCCGTCTCTCCAAATCCCTTTATTTGTCTTTAGTCGTTACCTTCTGTACACCATCGTTAGGCTAAATGGTTTTCTTCCTTCCCTACCGTTCGGCACCAGCCTATGGTTTGGAAGAAGACTATCCAGTAAGCATAACAGGTGTACCCTCCTAAACCAAGGAGTACTCGTATCTTGAGAGAAGGTGACGATAAAAGACAACTGAATAATACCTTATTCTTTTAAAGGTGAAATAGGAGTGGCGATGAAGTACGCGGTTTTGGTCGTGAATGATATCAGTCGCAATTTACTTTGCCCTCTTTCTAATCCTTTTATTTTGTCTTTACATATTACCTTCTGCACACCCTACTTAGGCTAATTGGTTTTCTTCATTCCCTACCTTTCGGCACCTGCCTATGGTTTGGAATAAGACTATCCGATAAGCGTAATAGGTGTACTCTCCTAAACCAAGGAGCTCTCGCAACCTGAGAGAAGGTGATAATAAAAGACAACTGAATAAACCAATTCTATTTCTCCTGAACCTTGATCCATCCTCGAAGAAGTCCCTTCGAGTTCATATATAACCATACGATGGATCTATCCAATGGAAGTGGATGTCCGTAGTAATACGGGTGTTCTGAGAAATTCAAAGGGTAGAAGAAGGAGTGGCAATGACTTATGCAACATAGACAATCCAAAAGCCAGTATTTTAAGAAGGTTCGGTCAACCTGATCACTGAGTCATAGTCTAGGGTCGGTCAAAGGTCGCTGCCAAAGAGAGAGAGAAAAGAAACACTCTGCGTGCACTCTAACCTAGATCAGAATGGTTATCACTTTATCTAATCCGGAAACCTCCCACTGTCCTGTCAAATTCTCCTCCAAACCTAAAAGAAGAATCAATCGGGATCACCCGAAGAGTAAACCAACTCATCAGTGGGAATCGGGATCCAACTCTCATCGCATGATAACATGACGGAATCCACTCGCGTTATCACACTCCAGAAGGTATGCGCATGCCTGGCAAGTTTCAGTTTCTTTAGAAACTCCCGATATGATTTTTACCCCATGTTCTTATGACCTTGGCGAATGTCAACAAATCATAAGTCACATGTCAAGTTCTGCCCGTCATTATCTTGTTAATTTGAACCCACCCGTACATACCCTTGACGAAAGCCAACAAGGTAATACGACTGTCCCAAACCAACACATCTATCTATGCAACAAATGAATACCCCAGCAACTACCAAACACTATGCCTTGACGAAAGCCAACAAACATAGCTTGAATATTACTGACCATCCATAAGAAACGACGGAGGGCTACGGCTGGTTTTTGGCGAAAAACCTTTAGCGTAATGAACTTGATCTCGTTGAAGGAACCTGATAGCTTTTTAAAATATAGTGGCGAAAACCTTTGCTAAAGAGGTCACTCCCGGTGAAGGGATCTCGGCTCTTTCCTCGTGGAATGAGGTGCAGGATATTCCACTGAATACCGCTATGCAAAGCAACATGTAATCGGCTATAGAGAAGTTATTACCCTGATGCAAACTTCTGCCCAAGGGGTCAGTCCCGGTGAAGGGATATCGGCCCTTGCCCCGTCGAATGAGGTGCAGGATATTCCACTGAATACCGCTATGCAAAACAAAAGGAAACGTCTTTGCAATAACACTTTTTAAATTTGTTCCAACAACATCAAACAGGTTTGTTTAATTTGCATTGATCAGAATCAACGCAGTCCCATCAATCAATCACACCAGAAAAGAACGAAAATAAAATGTACGTATATGCCATCCGCATTCGTCACTGGGTCCCGTCATCACCCGTTAGGTTACTTAACTAACGACAGAGCGGGGACTGGACTAGCGCGGGTGTAAAACATATACAACATCTAATAGTATATAAACCAATATACAATAATCGCTCCAGGCGTGATAATATGCAACATTACAGAAAAGTAATAAGCATCACAGAACAATACAGATAATCTGGGATCCCCGGGTTTCACAGAGCCGCTGCTGAAACCCGACGTTCCCCTGTCGTGTGGATAGCCTGTGCAATGAAACCTAGACCCCTACGGGTGCGGCAAGTTACCCGCCAAAACTTGAAGCGAGGTAGTCCCCACAGCATAGTGAATGGAACACCCGGCACTTCACGGAATCCGGTAAATTGAGCACCCCTCCATGGGTCAACCTGTACCCCCTACGAGTGCGGCGAATAGTCTGCCAATTTTAGAGTGGGGCCCCTCTGCCTCTCAAAGCCATGAGATGCGGACCCGTTGCCCTCCAGAACCCGGCTATCCGTGCACTCCGTCGCGGGGCAAAACCTAGTACAGTAATTAAAAATAGTACAACAGGTACATCGACCGCAACCTGGTCGTGCCCCAAAAGAATATTATACAACAGGAAGTGACGGCAGTCCACAAGTTGGACGCTCACCCCGCAATATCAAATGTACAAATAAACTCAAACTGTACTACCATTGCACACTGCTATCCACCACGACAAATCCGCAACATCACAGCACAACACAGAACATCAACGCGAATGTCACGTTCGCAAACCCGTCTAAAAGAACTATAGCAATCGGACGCGGTTTACCGATCAAATGACATTCCCGGTCGGAGATATAATGTAAGCACTGTAAACTAACATGTTTAAATTTCGATCGACAAAATATCATAAAGTGGGCCCCACGCAAATCTGTTGAACAGTAACAAAACCTGGGCCCAAAATATATATACCAAAAACCCCAATTTCCAACATGGAATGTACTGTAGAAAACTGAGTGAGTGATCCCACTTTCCTGCGGCGGATCCGCGGCAAAACCCTAGCTGGCGCGGCGGATCCGCGGCGGAACAGTGGAATTACTTCCTCGAATTTCTACAGTATTCCTAAAAAACCCTGCACAGTTTTCTGAGATGTGTGAAATATTTTTAGGACACCGTTTAAAAACAACAGAAACTGTCAAGGTGAAAAATTGTGATTTTTGATTTCCGGTTCGATCGATGTTTTAAACGCGTTAGCACAAGTTAGTATAGCAAAATGGTGAGGTTCTGATACCACTGTAAGTCTACGCTAGCGCCCCGGCCGTCTTCAGACGCCAAATGCGGAACAAAAACTTTTTAACTGGCGCTATCGTATACTTTAACCCGGATCTGCCATTATTGCTAAACTAACAAACTGTAAAGAGTGTAGAAAGGTTATACCGAACGATCCGAGTCCTTCGTTCTTTAACCATCATCCCACGCTCCGTTGCGGCTGCTCCGATCTCGTCGATCTCCGATCTGCTCGTCCAGGTGGCACCACATCACTGATTCTTTAAACGGGCTCCCGCCTCTGACTCGAGGCAACTCGGTCGTCAAGTTTGCTAGAAGAGACGACCAAGATTGATGTAGAGAATGAGTAGATGACTTTGTCTCACTTCGTCCAAGTCCGTGGACGATCGGTAAATGAAGTTGCCGATGGAAATGAAATGGAACAAGAAATGAACTATGAAATTTCCATGCATCCAAAACTTTAGTCTTTTCTTTTTAGCAACCATAATTTCACAATATGAGAGAGTAAGTGAGGAGAGAGAGGGCCGGCCATTCATATAGAAGAGGGAGGTGATGGTAGGAGGAGGGAGGTGACCTTAAGCAAAAATATCATAATGTGAACACAAAATAATATCTTAAGGAAAACAAGAAATGGTTAAAATCAAAGCATGAGTCACAAGACACCTCACCAAATCTAGAACCTTCTAGAACCTTCTAGAAGCATGACACACTCTCATCCAAGAAAAGATAAATCCGTCTTTAACCGAATGTTAAAAGACGGCTGATAGAAAACTGGAAACTAGCAACTTCCAAAAGTGATCCTGAAACGAATTTCAGGACAATCCCGAAACTGTTTAAAATATACCGGCATTTGTATTACGACCGAATACAAATGCAACTGAGACAAAGATATTATACCTACTCAATATAATACTCGGATCCGGCTTAAACCAAAGCCGACCAGTATCATCTGCCCGAAAACTGACACGTGCGTAAACGCACGTGCATTTTCCGAACCCTGCCATAAAACCATACGGCCTCTACAACGTTTCGCCCGAACCTGGGAAACTGTCTGTGGAGGACTCTAATGACTCGTCAGTACCCTGGCAGTGGGTTTAACCACAAACCGTCAGCGGCACTAGCTATGCGTAACGGTTGCCCACGGACTGACCTCAAGGGAAGCCGATGAGCCAACTCAAGGGAGGCCGATGAGCGAACTCATCCAGAAACCCTACTGAGCCTAACAGTGACAATGTATATACAGTCCGGTCCGTTCGTCAATGAGTATCGCATATCCTCCTAGGGGGCTAGTAACGTCAGACCCCCAGAAGCAGTATAAGTCGTGTCGGAGTGTAGCCCAATAACACCCTGAGATACTACTGGAGTACCTACCAGTAAATCTCCTGCCATGGCCATGGACTATGTGTAATGGCTCTCCTAGACACAGCACGACCTCGCCCCCAATACCGGGAGAGACGAATCCCCTGCCGATCCGCTCACGTGCCTCCATATGGCTCGGGACTGTACCCAAAAGCTACCTGTTTGCACGACTCCTTTGAGCCGTGGTAGGGTAGAAATCAAAGCACAGTGGGAACTCACACGAGACAAATGACGACCTCAGGTCGATGAACTAACCTGTACACATGTCACCAGGGAACTGCTATCTGACGATAGGTATAGTACTAACTAGCAGATTCCAGGCGAGTCCTGTCCGGTGTACTCATAACCCAATGAGCACCTGTATACATCTTAGGTGATCCAACTGACACCAGTGGCTTGTGAGACCGGCCACCGCCCCTCGTCGGGGTCTCGACTGTATACACTAGTCTACTCCGGAGTATCGATGCCCTGTCTCGAAACTCCCACGACTAGGGACCACAATTAAGGATATGCATATAAACTACCCAACTCTCACGTATATGATCGCCATCATACTGTTGGTAGTAAAGCAAGATCCTAAGGGCTCTATCAAAGTGTAACATGCAATCAGTCACCTGAACATGTACACGACTGATAAAGGCAAACCAGATAGCATACTATCATCTCGAGTAAGACTGTCCTACCGGTATAGGTCCTCCGCAATCATTGCAATCACGTACCTGCGATCCAATAATTGACTATGAGGGCACTATCTCCAACATTCAGAACACGACGATCTAATATAACATATCACAGCAACACATAATATCTCATATCATCAACGTAAGCAAGCATGCGTATCCCGATTGTCGTTGATGTATACCAACGAAGCCGGAAGTACCCCACATGCTACACTTACGGTCGCAGAAAACAAAGTGAAAAACTACAACATTTGGAATCCATAATCTCCTTAGACATCGTAAACCCGAAATATCACATATTACGAATTTCATGCCTAATTATATGAATTCCACATATTGTATCACAATCACAGAATATCATGACTATGTTTAACGTTTCGATCGAATCAACATACACTCATAAATTACCCCCGTGAGCTCAACACTTGAGCAAAGTTAAAACACTCAAAAACCGTGCCACAGTGTCTGTTGGAGATAGTGCCCTCAGAGTCAATTATTGGATCACAGGCACGTGATTGCAATGATTGAGGGAGGACCTATCCCAGGAGGACAGTCTTACTCGAGATGATAGTATGCTATCTGGTTTATCTTTATCATCGTGTACTGCGTTAGGTGACCTGATATGTCGCTATTACACGTTGATAGAGCCCCTGGGATTCTTGCTTGACTACCAGCAGTATGATGGCGATCATATACGTGAGAGCTGGTAGTCTGTAAGCACATCCTTAAAAGGTCCCTAGTCGTAGGAGTTTCGAGACTGGGCATCGATACTCCATTAGTAGACTAGTGTATACAGTCGAGACCCCGACGAGGGGCGGTGGCCGGTCTCACAAGCCACTGGTGTCAGTTGGTTCACCTAAGATATATACAGGTGCTCATTGGGTTATGAGTACACCGGACAGGACTCACCGGGAACCTGCTAGTTGGTCTTATACCAGATGTCAGATAGCAGTTCCCAGGTGACATGTGTACAGGTTAGTTCATCGACCTGAGATCGTCATTTGTCTCGTGTGAGTTCCCACTGTGCTTTGATTACTACCCTACCACGGCTCAAAGGAGTCGTGCAAACAGGTTTTAGTTGGGTACAGTCCCGAGCCACATGGAGGCAGTGAGCGGATCTTCAGGGGTTCGTCTCTCCCGGTATTGGGGGTGAGGTCGCGCTGTGTCTAGGAGAGCCATTACGCAAAGCCCTCGGCCGAGGCAGGAGATTTACTGGTAGGTATTCCAGTAGTATCTCAGGGCGTTCTGGGCTACACTCCGACACGACTTGTACCGCTTTTGTGGGTCTGACTTTTACCAACCCCCTAGGCCCGACATGCGATGCTCATAGACGAACGGACCGGACTGTACGGATATTGTCACTGACAGGCTCAGTAGGGTGTCAGGATGAGTTCGCTCATCGACGTCCCTTTTGGTCAATAGCTGGTGGCCCGTCACGTATTGGCTAATACCTGTGACGTGCTAGTGGTTAAATCCACAGCCATAGTATTGACGAGTCTTTAGAGTCCACCACACTTTCAGTTACTCAGCTTTCGGGCGAAACGCTGTAGAGGCCGTATGGAGATATGGCAGGGTCCGATCAGATACGTGCGGTATTGCACGGATCAGGATCGGACGGTTTGTACTTGTAGCCGTATGGATATATGGCAGGGTTCGATCAGATACGTGCGGTATTGCACGGATCAGGATCGAACGGATATTACTAGCCGGCTTTGGTTTAAGCCGGTCCTAGTATAGTACAATGTAGATTTTGTCTCATTGCATTTGTATCCGGACGGAATACAGATGCGGGTGTGTATGCACAGTATCGGGGTTTTCCTGTAATTTATTACGGGACCAGTTTTCTGGAGTTGCCAGTTTGCATTCCGTTCCGGCCGGTTTTCCTTTGTTCTTTCCCGGCCGGACTTTTCCGATGGAGGGTGTTATTTGCAAGTTTGCAAATAACACATTGTGGAGGGTTTTCTTGCAAATGTATTTATTATGATAGCATGTTTTGATACCATTCTTTTCCTTCATCATTTCTTGCTTTATGAAGATTAGAAATGAGATGAAAGTTGATGTGAGATTGTTATCATGATGTTTTTGGCTATGGTCACCACTTGCTTTTACTACCATTACCTTCCTTGTAAGGTTGTGGTTTTGTATTCCCTCCTCCACCATTCTCATTGGAACATGGTAGAACTCACTTGAGAGAAAGAAAAGAATGAGAGAGTTCATCTTGGTTATGTGAGGAATTCTTCATCTCCTTCTTCTTCTTGTTTTGGAAAAATGAAAGCACCATTTTTCCTAACCCCATTCCTCCATCAAGGCAACTACAAACCCCAAATGAGACTAGCATGATCTACAACACATTCTACAGCAAATCTTGAGCATGTCGAGTTGCCGGCTTCATGCCCGAGTTGCCTCGGTATCGAGGCGGGAGCCCGTAAAAGACGCAGGCGATGTGGTGCCCTTCCGGCGAGGAGGTGACGATGTGGAGACAAGACTTTCCGCGGGAGATCGGGACGATGACGAGAAGACCGGAGGACTCGGATCAATCGGTATACTTCTCTTCCCATCTCTTGTTAGCTAGCATTAGGTTAATGGTTACGATCCGGGTATATTGTCCGCGGTAGCGCCAGTTTAAAAGATAAGAAAATTTTGATTCCGCAATTTGGCCTCGGATAGGCGGCCGTGGCGCTGCCGTGGCGCAACATGGTATCAGAGCCACGCCATTAACCTTACCTAGCTTGTTCTAATGTGTTTTGCATTTCCGATCGACTAAAATTCCAAAAACCGCGTTTTTGCCTGCATCAGTTTTCTGTTGGAATTTTTTGGTGTCTAAAAATTTTTCAGGTTGCAGAAAAATGATGTGCTGAAAAAGATAAGGCTGCTGTAGAAAAACGACAAAGTGATTCCCTAGTTGGAGCGCGGAACCGCGGCCAAAACCCCCTTTGGGCCGCGGTTCCGCCGCACTATGGTAAGGTCACTTGGTCGTTTTTGTTCAGTTGCTTTCTGGGCTGAAAATAGGGCTTTTGAAATATTAAATTTGGGCCCAGATCTTCTGTGCCTGCTACAGTTTCACTTGGGAGCCCACTTGTTAATTGTTTGATTGATCGGATAATTTTAAACACATTATTTCACAGTATTTGCATTATATCTGCGACCGTGAATGTCACTTGATCGGTAAGTCCCGTCTAACTGCTATAGCCCGGTTAGACGGATTTGCGAACGTGACTTTCACGTTGATGTTCTATGTTTATGCTGTGTTGTTGCGGATCGGTCGTGGGGGATAGCCTGGATGCAATGCTAGTACAGTTTTGTTGTATCATGTACATTTGATTTTGCGGGGCGAGCGTCCGACATGTGGACTGCCGTCACTGCCTGTTTGTATTATTCTTTTGGGGCACGGCCTGGTTGCGGTCGATGTACCCGGTGTATGTATATTTTACTTTCTGTACTAGGGTTGCCCCGCGGTGGGGTGCACGGATAGCCGGGTTCTGGAGGGCAACAAGCCCGCATCTCAGGGCATTGAGACGGAGGGGGCTTCAGTCTGGAATTGGCGGGCTATTCGCCGCACTCGTAGGGGGTACAGGTTGACCCAGGAGGGGTGCCCAAGTTACCGGATTCCGTGAAGTGTTGGGTGGTCCATTCACAGAGCTGAAGGGGGCTGCCTCGCTTCAGGTTTTGGCGGGTGACTTGCCGCGCCCGTAGGGGTCTAGGATTTCATTGCACAGGCTATCCACACGACCAGGGGAACGTCGGGTTTCAGCAGCGGCTCTGTGAAACCCGGGGCTTCCAGATATCTGTATTGTTCTATGATGCTGTACATTTCTGTGATGTTGCATTCTATCACGCCTTGAGCGAATATAATATATTGGTATATATATTAGTAGATGTTGTATATGTTTTGCATCCGCGCTAGTCCAGTCCCCGCTCTGTCGTTAGTTAAGTAACCTAACGGGTGATGACGGGACCCAGTGGCGAATGCGGATGGCATATATGTACATCAGTATATTTTCGTTGTTTGTGGTGTGATCATTTGATGGGACTGCGTTGATTCGGATCAATGCAAGATAAACAAACCTAATCTGATGTTGTTGGAACACTTTTTCAAAAAGCTGTTATTGCAAGGACGTTCACTTTTGTTTTGCATCGTGGTATTCAGTTGGAATATCCTGCTCCTCAGTCGACGAGGCAAGGGCCGAGATCCCTTCACCGGGAGTGACCCCTTGGACAGAAGTTTGCGTCAGGGCATTAACTTCACTATAGCCGATTACTTTTGCTTTGCATCGTGGTATTCAGATGGAATATCCTGCACCCCATTCTACGGGGAAAGAGCCGAGATCCCTTCACCGGGAGTGACCTCTTTAGTAAAGGTTTTCGTCACTATATTTTATAAAAGGTTATCCAGTTCCTTCAACGATATCAAGTTCATTACGTTAAAGGTTTTTCGCCAAAAACCAGTCATAGCCCTCCGTCATTTCAGATCAGCATTGCTTAGTATTCGCGCTGCGTTTGTCGTTGCTATTCGCCGAGGCGTAGTGTGCGGTAGCTTTGTTCTGCTATTCTGTCGCATGGATATGTGGATTGGTTAGGACAGTCGTACGACTTTGTTGATTATTCGTCAAGGGTCGTGCGGGTGGGTTTAACGCAATCAAGATAATGACGGGCTGAACTTGACTAGGACCTTTTGATTTGTTGATTATTCGTCAAGGTCACTTGGGTCCTAGGGGTAAAAATCACATCGGGAGTTTCAAAAGAACTGAAACTTGCCAGACATGCGCATACCTTCTGGAGTGTGGTGACGTGAGTGGATTCCGTCATGTTATCATGCGATGATAGTTGGATCCCGATTCCCACTGATGAGTTGGTCTACTCCTCGGGTGATCCCGACTAATTCTTCTTTCAGGTTTGGAGGAGAATTTGAGGTACAGTGGGAGGTTTCCTGATTAGATAAAGTGATAACCATTCTGATCTAGGTTAGAGTGCACGCTGAGTGTTTCTTTTCTCTCTCTCTTTGGCAGCGACCTTTGACCCGACCCTTGACTATGACTCAGTGACCAAGTTGACCGAACCTTCTTAACACAGGCTTTTGGATTGTCAGAGTTGCAGACCTCATTGCCACTCCTACTTTTACCCTTTTCTCCAGGACACCCCGTATTACTACGAACGTCCACTTCCATTGGACAAAACCATCGTATGGTTATATACGAACTCGAAGGACTTCGAGGATGGTTTCTGGTTCTGGAGAAAACAGATAGAATTATTCAGTTGTCTTTTCCCTTTTACCTTCTCTCAAGTTGTGAGTACTCCTTGGTTTAGGAGATAGTACACCTATTACGCAAATTGGATAGTCTTCTTCCAAACCTTAGGCTGGAGCCGACCGGTAGGGAATGAAGAAAACCAATTAGCATAACGATGGTGTGCAGAAGGTATTATGATTAAGACAAAGCAAGGGATTAGTAAGAGGGCAAAGTAAATTGCGACTGCTATTCACGACCGAACCAAGTATTTCTTCGCCAATCCTAAAATGACCTTTGTATTTCTCCAGGACACTCCGTATCACTACGAAGATCCACAGTTTATTTGGATACTCCATCGTATGGTTATATACGAACTCGAAAGGAACTTGTTCCAGTTCGGGGATGGATTCTGGTCCAGGAGAAATAGGAATACAGTTTATTCGGTTATCTTTTATCCTCACCTTCTCTCGCATTACGAGTGCTCCTAGGAGTAGGACAGTACACCCATCATGCTTATTGGATAGTCTTCTTCCAAACCATAGGCTGGTGCCGAACGATAGGGAAGGAAGAAAACCAATTGGCCTAAAGGGGTGTGCAGAAGGTAATGACTAAAGACATATAAAGGGATTTGGACAGATGGCAAACAGATATACGGTTACAGTTGTGAATCTGGATAATGGAAGAGGCATTACTAAGAATACCGGAATACCCCACCGAAACATTTCAATGTTTCAGTTTCACTATGTAATGTTAAAAGAAAACTGATTTCCCGATTAGATACTTACTCCAGGGTATGTATTTACCAGGTATGAATCTCACATCTGTATGGTTTTACAGATGATGAGTGGGAGTAAGTCATTGGGAATAGGGTGATCATCCTCATTATATCGGGATTCGTTGTAATCGGTGATATTTGAGGAGATCATCTGAGCTGTTTACCGGTCGGCAAATATTTGGTTTTGAATATCCGCTGTTGTGCACCAATTTCAAATTGATATATCTGTACGTCTATTTTCATAGAGTGAGATATACCTTTTGATATTATGTCGATGACATTTACCTATATCAGTGGATGGTTAGGTAAGGAGGATTAAACAGCAGTGTAATTCTTCTTAACCATAAGTACAGTTTTCAACCTACGACGCACAGTGAAAGAGTTGCTAAACTCAGCGGACTTATACAGAGTATTGTATGTTGTCCAGTGTCCATTAGGACAGAGGAGTTGGTCCTCATACTATATTCTGTTTACTTTTAACTTCTCTAGTTCTTAGACATGTGTTTCGGAGGAACACAGGGTCTAAGTTTTGAGGAGTTATAGGTATTTGAATACAGTAGGGAACAAGGTGTAGCAAGTATCGGGATTCTTCAAAGTGATCGAAGATGTAGATACTTGTGTATGGTGTTCAGTTGATAGTAATGATTAAGAGAACTAGCTTCTCTTTCAGGTTACTCATAATTGGAAACATTCCTAAGTTGAGTAACGCTGATAGGCCTCCTTCCATTTAGTTGACATGCACTGGAGACAGCTGCATGATTTGAATCTGGTTCAATTAAATCAGTGCCTCTGTTTCTATATTGGATATAGAATAGTTCATATCTTGACATTGTTAAGGTATGGGGAGTTGTCCGGCTTATGCTTAAAACCAGACACTGGACAACTCGAGGCACGTTTCTGTAATGGCTGTTTGTGGATTGACCCAGGCTATGACGAGGGTTGATTTTCTACCATCTGGAAGATCAATAGTGATATTGTTCTTCACTCGCCACAATTTTTAAAAGAAATGGATTTTTCAGAAAACAGCAGTGGGAGTATGGTAGAACTGGAAGTGATTCCAGAACCGCAAACGATTACTGAAGATTTGATAAGGAACCTAAAGATTCAATCTGATTTGACATTCCATTAACCACTCCGCAGATAAGGTGGGTAACTTCAGGCACCCGAGAGGTACTCCGGTAGTCTCAAGGACGGTGACAGGGAAGTTCTTGTTTACCCACACTTGCCATTGTTGTTGTTCCAGGCTGCGAGACCCGGCAGGAGGATGAGTATAGCGTCGTTCTAAACTAGCTTTGGAAGTGCACGTCTATATGACTCTGCCAGAGGGTTGTCGTAGTCAGTGGGAGCAGCGGAAGCATTGGTGGACATCAGGCTTATGTCTATTTATAGACTAAAGTAGATGTAGCGGAGATAGATCATCTATTTCTGATGTGACAGTCATAGGTTGGACGTCGTCAGAATAGGGGATGGATCTGTTAAGAAGGTAGTAGGGTGTGATGTCCTGATTTTGTATGACATACACAGAGTAGGAAAGGAAATTCCTATACTACGATCGGTTATACTTTGGTTGTCACACAGTATTTTCTCCACACAGGACTTGGATATTATATCAGACATTCTGGTTACTAGATCTATGGTTTTAGATCTAGATTTGGGTGGTTTCCCAATCAGGGTACCTTGACAGCATTCTAAGAGTATTTAGAATGGACGACTCCTGGCACGGTAGTGTACCTGCAGGTGATGGAGTCACCCTCTCTAAAGGTGTCTTACAGACTAAAGGGGAGAGGGTTGTGCATGATTGGCAGATCACTTGCTCAGGCAATTGAGTCAATCATGAGATGTCAAGTACCACACCAGATGTTGTTCTTGCACTAGATGAAATAAGTTGACATTGATCCAATCCTGGAGAAACAGTCGGAAGCATTTTTAGATCATAAGTGAATGTTCTAGGGATATGATAACGGCTGCCTCCTTTAGGAGACGGTTGTCATTCCAGGCTTCCAAGGTGACATGGACAACAAGGAGGTTGTCAGAGTTATAGTTTTTCCCTCTGACGAGGGGCAGTATTTTGGACAGGTGGTCCAAGGCAATACTGAGGGTGGCATGGCGCAGGATACTGATTAAGTTCAGTTGACGATACAGTCTAAGAATTTTGGATTTGGAGTTCATTTATGAGCTAGGTCCCATCAGATATCCAGACATTCTAAGACAGGTATTGCTCATTTCGGGAGATGGCTTTCTCCGCGAACTTGAGATATAGAGAGACATAGAAAGAAACATCACAGCGGATCAACTCACTGAGGCTATTCCTCGAACGCAATAGTTTCGCAAACGAGCTTTGTGAGACTGACTAGTAGAGGAGTTGGGTGTTCGGTATCACACGGGCTGTGAGTATGCGGCATCGCAATAATTAGCCTTGAGTGCAAGTGGGAGATTGTTGGAGATAGTGCCCTCAGAGTCAATTATTGGATCACAGGCACGTGATTGCAATGATTGAGGGAGGACCTATCCCAGGAGGACAGTCTTACTCGAGATGATAGTATGCTATCTGGTTTATCTTTATCATCGTGTACTGCTTTAGGTGACCTGATATGTCGCTATTACACGTTGATAGAGCCCCTGGGATTCTTGCTTGACTACCAGCAGTATGATGGCGATCATATACGTGAGAGCTGGTAGTCTGTAAGCACATCCTTAAAAGGTCCCTAGTCGTAGGAGTTTCGAGACAGGGCATCGATACTCCATTAGTAGACTAGTGTATACAGTCGAGACCCCGACGAGGGGCGGTGGCCGGTCTCACAAGCCACTGGTGTCAGTTGGTTCACCTAAGATGTATACAGGTGCTCATTGGGTTATGAGTACACCGGACAGGACTCACCGGGAACCTGCTAGTTGGTCTTATACCAGATGTCAGATAGCAGTTCCCAGGTGACATGTGTACAGGTTAGTTCATCGACCTGAGATCGTCATTTGTCTCGTGTGAGTTCCCACTGTGCTTTGATTACTACCCTACCACGGCTCAAAGGAGTCGTGCAAACAGGTTTTAGTTGGGTACAGTCCCGAGCCACATGGAGGCAGTGAGCGGATCTTCAGGGGTTCGTCTCTCCCGGTATTGGGGGTGAGGTCGCGCTGTGTCTAGGAGAGCCATTACGCAAAGCCCTCGGCCGAGGCAGGAGATTTACTGGTAGGTATTCCAGTAGTATCTCAGGGCGTTCTGGGCTACACTCCGACACGACTTGTACCGCTTTTGTGGGTCTGACTTTTACCAACCCCCTAGGCCCGACATGCGATGCTCATAGACGAACGGACCGGACTGTACGGATATTGTCACTGACAGGCTCAGTAGGGTGTCAGGATGAGTTCGCTCATCGACGTCCCTTTTGGTCAATAGCTGGTGGCCCGTCACGTATTGGCTAATACCTGTGACGTGCTAGTGGTTAAATCCACAGCCATAGTATTGACGAGTCTTTAGAGTCCACCACACTTTCAGTTACTCAGCTTTCGGGCGAAACGCTGTAGAGGCCGTATGGAGATATGGCAGGGTCCGATCAGATACGTGCGGTATTGCACGGATCAGGATCGGACGGTTTGTACTTGTAGCCGTATGGATATATGGCAGGGTTCGATCAGATACGTGCGGTATTGCACGGATCAGGATCGAACGGATATTACTAGCCGGCTTTGGTTTAAGTCGGTCCTAGTATAGTACAATGTAGATTTTGTCTCATTGCATTTGTATTCGGACGGAATACAGATGCGGGTGTGTATGCACAGTATCGGGGTTTTCCTGTAATTTATTACGGGACCAGTTTTCTGGAGTTGCCAGTTTGCATTCCGTTCCGGCCGGTTTTCCTTTGTTCTTTCCCGGCCGGACTTTTCCGATGGAGGGTGTTATTTGCAAGTTTGCAAATAACACATTGTGGAGGGTTTTCTTGCAAATGTATTTATTATGATAGCATGTTTTGATACCATTCTTTTCCTTCATCATTTCTTGCTTTATGAAGATTAGAAATGAGATGAAAGTTGATGTGAGATTGTTATCATGATGTTTTTGGCTATGGTCACCACTTGCTTTTACTACCATTACCTTCCTTGTAAGGTTGTGGTTTTGTATTCCCTCCTCCACCATTCTCATTGGAACATGGTAGAACTCACTTGAGAGAAAGAAAAGAATGAGAGAGTTCATCTTGGTTATGTGAGGAATTCTTCATCTCCTTCTTCTTCTTGTTTTGGAAAAATGAAAGCACCATTTTTCCTAACCCCATTCCTCCATCAAGGCAACTACAAACCCCAAATGAGACTAGCATGATCTACAACACATTCTACAGCAAATCTTGAGCATGTCGAGTTGCCTGCTTCATGCCCGAGTTGCCTCGGTATCGAGGCGGGAGCCCGTAAAAGACGCAGGCGATGTGGTGCCCTTCCGGCGAGGAGGTGACGATGTGGAGACAAGACTTTCCGCGGGAGATCGGGACGATGACGAGAAGACCGGAGGACTCGGATCACTCGGTATACTTCTCTTCCCATCTCTTGTTAGCTAGCATTAGGTTAATGGTTACGATCCGGGTATATTGTCCGCGGTAGCGCCAGTTTAAAAGATAAGAAAATTTTGATTCCGCAATTTGGCCTCGGATAGACGGCCGTGGCGCTGCCGTGGCGCAACAGTGTCCATGGACCAGCCGTAGAAGGAGTTAACCAACGCCTCACTTATGACACCACGGAACTACGACAAACCCGAAGGTTCGTTCGCGGTTTCGTGGGCATAGAATCGAGTTAAGGTTATTATAGTCTTCTAAGGGGTCCATAGGGGTACTTGCACGATTTTACGAGTACAATCAACTTCGGAAAATTACAACACTTGGAAATTTCAGCGGGGTACAAAATGTGGTGTGCGAAGTTCGATTGAACTACCAAAAATAGTCAAGGTTACCAATACAGTGTTAAGTTATACGACTACGAAGCACTACGAATTAGCCCCAGGTCAAATTAATCATCACATGAAAATTGGGCTAAATAAACAATACTAGGAAACCCAAAATGAAGCCAAAAGTGCACAGGAGGAATACGGGGGGCAGAGGAGCCTGTGGGGCCGGCCTGGACGAAATTTATGGCCTAGGGATCGGCCAAAAACTGAGCACCCTCCCCCGTATTTCACCCATGTTCATATATTGTCCCAAAGATCATTCTGCACCTGTTTGAAAAATTTTTAAAGTTCTTTTTGACAAATTTCCAGATAGCAAGAATGAGGTTTCCTAATACCGTATTTCAAAGTGATTTTCGTTTTCATAATTGTTATAACACCGTATCTAGAATTCTAGTTTGGCTCTGATACCACTGTTGGGTTACCCTTGCACCTAGTCTAGGGTTTGGTAGCATCACTCATGCCATTTTAAAATTTAGAGAGGTACAAAGCTAACTAACCATGAATCTTGCTAGAATTTCTAGGGTAACAAAATTTGTATCACATACAAAGAAGTAAAGAGATAAGGATTACAACCTTTGTAGTCCGTTCTTTCGCTTCATAAGCTCCGTGTCGAGGTCCCTTTGCTGCGATCAACATGAACTCCGACTCTCGAGTGGCTCCATGAAGTAAATGAGACATCTTGCTTCTAGTCTTCATGATCTAAGATGATCTACCTTGAAGAATCTCTAACCCAAGCTTATACTTCACTAAACAACTTATTAGAGAAGTGAACACCCTAATCTAAGTGGCTAGAATAGATGAGGATGATGAAGCAGGAATTATGCTCTCTTTTGTTTTAAATTTCTCACTCAATATCATCACAAATCAAAAAGCAAGTGAAGGATTTTCAAGAGCTTGAAGAAGAAGAAGAAGCAAAAGCTTTTGTGGTGAATAATGAATTATTGTTGTGGTTACAAATCCAACCATGGGTTAAGAATGATAGAGTTAACCCTTGTAGAGAATAAACTAGAGGTTAAGATTTGGGTTAAGTTAATAAATATCAACACAAAATATCTAAGCTAAAGACAAAAGAAAGCTTCATGAAGCTTCATGAAAAAGCTAACCCAAAAGCTAACCAAAATCCAAACCCTAACTTGTTTAAACTCCACAAAACATGTTGCATTTGTAACCCTTGTAGGGTTACTAGGCACTGTCACAAGGGTCTAGAAGGCATCAACCATGCCCGATTTAAAATTTAGAAGTGCCGAACAACCTAAAGCAAGGATCTTTGCTAGATTATTAGGGTTGAACATGCATGTAAACATCTTTACATCTAAGAGAGAGGGATTACAACCTTTGTAGTCCACTCCTTCGCTTCATAAGCTCCGAGTAGTAGTCCCTTCATCGCGATCCATGATCTCCCAGACTCAAGAGAGTCTTCACCTGCCGAACGATCCATGCTTGCTTGTAGTCTTCCTTTTCGAAGATGATCTATCGTGAAGAATCTTTAACTCAAGCTCTCACTTCTCTAATCAAGTATTAGAGAAGTGAACACCCTAATCTAAGTGGCAAGAATATATGAGGATGATGAAGAAGGAATTTAGCTCTCTTTTATTTTAAAAAATCTCACACTAATTCATCACAAAACCAAAAGCTAGAAAGCTTTTCAAGGAGGAAGAATAAGATGATCTCTTTTGTGATGAATAATGAATTGTTATTATAATTACAAATGCAACCCATGGTTAATCATGAAAGGGCTAACCATTGTAGAGATTTAACTAGGGTAAAGGGTTTGGGTTGGGTCAGGAAATATCTCCAAAAATATCAACACATAATATCTTAGCTTAAAACAAAACAAAAGATTCTAGAAGCTTCATGAAAAAGCTAACCCAAATCAAACCCTAACCATGTTTAATCTCCACTAATCATGTTGCATTAGTAATCATAACTTGTTACAATATTATATATCACATATATAATATATTTTTGTAACAAAAGAAAATAATACAATTAACATATATCACATATATATCAATGTATTATCCGGTGAGAAAATGAATCAATAAAGCGGGCTTATATTAGATAATGTAATGTAATATATCACATATATAATTATACATTAAATTATCGAATCAACACTTGATCTGACAATCCGGCTATTTCTCAAATAACCGACTAATATAATTTATATCAGTTCATCGAATCAACACTTGATCCGATGATCCGGTTATATCACATATAGCCGGCCGACATCTAATATTACGAGAATAGAATATGGTATCTCATATCATATTATTCTCGGTCCCGCACATATCACATATGTGCTCCTACTCCGTTTTGCCTGAGTCAAGAAACCTCTGTGTAGGACTCTAATAAATCGTCAATATGCCGGCAGTAGGTGATGATCATATCAAACACCCACAAGCCGCAAGCGGTCATCTAAACATAACAACCACCCAGGTATTGATCGATAAGAAGATCAACAAGCAAGCCTGTACATTCTCCTGTGAATCCAATCAGTAACACTACCGTACAGTCCGGTCTCTTCGTCTGATATATTGCATATCTAGTCTACGGGTGGTATACGTCAGACCCTAGTAACCGATAAGTCGTGTCGATGTGAGGCTCATAACGGGTCGAGAAACTACTGGTAACACTCACCAGTAAATCTCTAAATCAGCCCTGGCCAGGGACTTCCAGTTATAGCCAATCGAACACAGCACAACATCAACTCCCTATACCGGGAGAGACGAATCCCCTCCTATCGCTCATTGACTCCATGTGATTCGAGACTGTACCCAAAAGCCACCGTTTTGCACGCCCTCTTGTACGTGGTAAGGTGGAAATCAAAGCACAGTGGGAATCACACAAGACTCTATGACGATCTCGGGTCTACAGACTAACCTGTACCAGTGTCACCGGAGAACTGCCATCTAACGTGAGGTATAATACCATCTGGGAGTTCTCGGCGAGTCCGTTCAGTATACCCAGTTTCCACTGAGCACCCGTACACCATCTTTGATGTCAAACACCGATGGATATGGGATCATCCATCGCCCATCATGGGTCAAGATGCGTATACCCTAGTCTACTCTGGTGTATCGATGCCCTGTCTCGATACACCCTCGACTAGGAACAGTTATAGGAAAAGTCACAGCTCTATTGTTATCACAATACAAAGGTATTGGATGCTCAATGGACGGAACCACCCCAAGTTCAGTAATGAACTTCTTTATCCAGACAGCCTCTTTGGCAGCATCGTTGGCAGCGATGTTTTCAGCCTCCATCGTCGAGTCTGCAACGGTTTCCTGTTTGGAACTCTTCCAACACACCACCCTTCCATTGAGGGTAAAGACAAATCCCTAGTGCGACTTAGAGTCATCCTTCTCACTTTGGAAGTTCGAATCGGTAAAGGACTCCACCTGGTGTTCTCCGTTACCATACACCAAGAACATCTCCTTAGTTCTTCTCAAGTACTTGAGAATGTTCTTTATGGCTGTCCAGTGATTCTCTCCAGGATCTTCTTGATACCGACTCACTACACTTAGTGAGTATGCTACATCGGGTCTGGTACATAGCATCGCATAGATGATAGAGCCTACTGCCGAAGCATAGGGTATCCCTTGCATGCGAGCTCTCTCTAAATCAGTCTTGGGAGACATCTCTTTGGAGAGAGTGAGTCCAGAGATCGTGGATTGGTTCCCACGCTTGGATTCTTCCATACTAAACCTCTTTAGTATGGTGTCAATGTACCTGGATTGGGACAATCCCAATATCTGTTTAGATCTATCTCTATAGATCATAATTCCCAGTATGCAGGAGGCATCACCTAGATCTTTCATTGAGAATCTTTGTGATAAGAAGAGCTTGACCGATTGCAGTTTAGGAACATCATTTCCTATCAAGAGTATGTCATCGACGTACAATACGAGGAAGACAACCTTACTCTTTGCAACCATTTTATAAATACAAGGTTCATCTACGTTTTTGATGAAGTCAAACTCTTTGACTACAACATTAAAGCAGATGTTCCAACTCCGCGATGCTTGCTTTAACCCATAAATTGATTTAAGCAGCTTGCACACCTTTCCGCTGCTCCCACTATCTATGAAGCCCTCTGGCTGAGTCATGTACACGCATTCTTCTAAATCACCATTTAGAAAGGCGGTCTTAATATCCATTTGCCAGATTTCGTAGTCATGGTATGCAGCAATGGCAAGTAAGATCCGGATGGACTTAAGCATAGCCACAGGAGAAAAAGTTTCATCATAATCCACACCTGGTCATTGACGAAAACCCTTTGCAACAAGTCTAGCTTTGAAAGTCTCAACTTTTCCATCTACACCAAGTTTCTTCTTAAAGATCCATTTGCTCCCAATGGGTTTTACTCCTTCAGGAGCAACTTCCAAAGTCCATACTTTGTTGGTGTACATGGATTCCATCTCAGATCGCATAGCATCCAGCCATTTCACTGAGTCACCACTCGTGATGGCCTGCTCGAAACTAGTCCGGTCATCTTCTTCCATGATGCAATCCTCTCTTCCACCATCGATGAGAAAACTGTAGTATCTCTCAGGTGGATGAGAAACGCTACTAGATCAGCGGAGAGGCTGGGGTTCGTTTGGAACTACTAAATCATCTGGTTCCATTAAATCTTCAGTTGTAGTTTGTGGTGCTGGAACTTCTTCCAGCTCTACCGCTTCGCCACTAATTTCTTTTACAAGAAATTCCTTTTCTAAAAAGGTGGCATGCTGAGCAACAAACACCTTTGTTATTAACCGTGGTAGAATAGATATCCATTTGAATGTTTAAGATATCCTACAAACCTACAAAGAACTGATCGTAACTCGAGTTTGTCTGGATTTTGCCTTCTGACATACGCCGGACAACCCCATATCTTAACTCGTTTAAGACATGGTCTCTTCCCACTCCATATCTCATATGGTGTGGTAGGTACAGATTTTGATGGAACCTGATTCAATAGGTATGCTGCTGCTTCAAGCGTATAACCCCAAAAGGAAATAGGCAACTCAGCAGTGCTCATCATAGAGCGTACCATATCCAATAGGGTGCGATTCCTCCGCTCCGATACACTGTTGTGCTGTGGTGTATAAGGAGGAGTAAGCTGAGAGAGAATCCCATTCTATTTTAAATAGTCCAGGAACTCATTGCTCAAGTATTCTCCTCCTCGATCAGATCGAAGGATCTTAATACTTTTGCCCATTTGGTTCTCTACTTCGTTCTTATATTCTCTGAATTTCTCAAAAGCTTCAGACTTGTGTTTCATCAGGAATACATGTCCGTATCTAGAGAGATCGTCTGTGAATGTAATAAAGTAGGAAGAACCGTTCCTGGCATGTGTAGACATGGGACCACATACATCACTATGTATCAGCCCTAAGAGTTCTGTAACTCTTTCTCCGTATCCACTAAACGGAGTTTTGGTCATTTTACCTTTGAGACATGAATGGAAAGTTTCATAAGATGATAATTCGAACGGATTCAAATATCCATCCTTATGTAACTTAGCTAGTCGTGTCGCATTGATATGACCTAATCTACAATGCCATAAGAAGAATTCGTTCATTTCTGAACTCTTCCTCTTGTGTGTGTTTTGTATATTAAGGACTGTAGTTTGATTGAGAACGTATATGCCATTATGTAACGAGCCTGATCCAATCAACTTTTGATTTAGGAAGATGTTCATAACATTATCCTGTATTACAAAATTATATCCTTCTTTACTTAATAAAGAAACTGATATAATGTTGCACATCATATTCGGTATATAATAGCACTCGTTCAGAATCAATGTATTACTACTTAGTAATACAAGGCGATATTCGCCAACAGCTTTGGCTGCAATATTTGCACCATTCCCTACTTGTACGGAATGATCACCCATTCCCAGTTCTCTACCTTTACGTAGCCCACGTAACAAATTACATATATGGGATCCCGATCCGGTATCTAATACCCAGGACATAGGGTGAACTGAGAAACAGTTCTCAATAACTAACACACCCGAAGAAGATGCATCATCATGCTTGTCCTTCGTTTGGGCAGCATGAGAATCCAGATATTCTCCTATTCCCTGTTCAGTCTTATAACACTTATAAGAAAGAACGGGACCAACGTTCCCCTGCTCAGTATAATAAGCGGGTTCAGTCAATACATCCATATTATTATCTTGATTATGGTCTGACATGGTCGCTACCTGGAGAGAGAGAGAAGAAAATGTAAGTCGATGTGCAACACCCCACGAGTAGCGGGGAGGCGGAAATATGAAAAACGATCTTGTTTTGAAGCGTACATCGACTAACCGAAGATCTTTTCTAAACGATAATTAACAACAAGCATAGAGTTCTAAACTACTACGTAAAGAGATTATACCAAATGATTCTAGTCCTTCGTCTTTGTGATCTCTACGTCCTCCTATCCGTGATAGATGATCCACCCGAGTACCCTAATCCAGGCTACACCTCAAGACTTGAGGTAACTTTGTTTCTCTAGTTGCTAACCAAAGTAACTAAGATGGTGTAGAGTTAGGTTATGGAGTGTTTAGTCTATCCTAATCCATGGTCTCAACTCATGAGTGGTAGGATTAGGGTTTGAAGAAGGAGAGCACTTGAGGAGAGAGAAGGTGGAGATGATAATGAGAAGAGAAAAGCTTCTCACTTGAATATATCAAACATAATGAATTATCAAATAATATCAAATAAATGATTATTCATCATGCTTGATTTATTCAAGAAGAGTGATTCATCAAGTGAGTCATTAGATCATTAATGATGCATTAATGATGCATTTAATGATATGATGAATCATATGAATGAGTCACAAAAGCAATTAATGAAAATGCCACCTTAACCTCCTTAGTCACCCTTCTTCTAGAAGCTTCTCGGATAATTACGAGAACGCCCCTCGCATCCGTGAAAACACGGAAAAACTGTAGACTGTATAAATCCAATAACCCGATACTAGAATCTGGTTTAAACCAAAGCCGGCTAGTAAAAACTGTCCGAATGTCGTACGTGCGTTTTAAACACGTATGCGTCCGAACTCTTTGTCGTAAACCGTACGATCTCTATATCATTTCGCCTGGAGTTGGGAAAACTCTGTATGGGACTCTAAAGACTCGACTACTACGCTGGCAGTGGGTTTAACCACAGACCGCAAGCGGCACTAGCTGTACGTAACGGTCCCCAGGTAGATGTCGATAAGAAGGCCGGTGAGGATACCAATCCGAACTCCTACTGAGCCTGTGCGTGACAATATCCGTGCAGTCCGGTCTGTTCGTCTAAGAGTATCGCGTGTATGGTCTAGGGAGGTGGTAAACGTCAGACCCCTAATAACCGTACAAGTCGTGTCGGTATGGCTCTATCACCATCCGAGAATCTATTGATCAATCTATCAGTAATTCTGAATCAGCCCTGGCCAGGGACTTATGGTAATGACCAACCGATCACCGTGCAATATCAACTCCCTATACCGGGAGAGACGAATCCCTAACAGTCACTCACTGCCTCCACGTGGCTCGGGACTGTGCCCAACTAAAACCTGTTTGCATGACTCCTTTGAACCGTGGTAGGGTAGTAATCAAAGCACAGTGGGAACTCACACGAGACAAATGATGACTTTAAGTCAACGGACTATCTGCACACATGTCACCTGAGAACTGCTATCTGACGATAGGTATAAATACCATCCAGTCAGTTCTTGGTGAGTCATGTCCGGTGTACTCACACCCAGTGAGCATCTGTATACAATCTTAGGTGCACTCCACCAATGGCTGCGGGACTAATCCATCACCCCTCCTCGGGGTCTAGATATGTATACACCAGTCTACTCCGGAGTATCGATGCCTAGTCTCGATACTCCTGCGACCAGGGACATCTAAGGATGTGTCTATTGACTATTCAGCTCCCACTAGTATGACTGCCATCATAACGCCGGAAGTCAGGCAAACACCTATGGGCTTCATCAACACGTATATATATAAATACCAAGTAAAACATATCATACGTTAAGATAAAGACAAACCAAATAGCGTACTATCAAATTAAGCAAGACTGTTATGTACATACATATCCCCAGTATCCTATACAATGAAGGCCTCTAGGGCATATATATCCAACAATCTCCCACTTGCACTAGGGACTATAATTGGCGCAATGAGTACCCACTGTCTTCACTATATCCAGTTGCTGGAGTACCGCATGCCCAACATCTCAAACAGCCTCTCGAACTGAACTTGAGGAATGGCCTTTGTGAATGGATCTGCCGTGTTGTCTTTTGTATCAACTCTCCGTACCTCGATCTCCCGACGATCAACGATCTCCCTGATCAGGTGAAAACGCCTTAAGATATGCCTGGATTTCTGATGGAACCTGGGTTCCTTTGCCAATGCTACGGCCCCATTGTTATCACAATACAAAGGTATTGGATTGGCAATGGACGGAACCACCTGAAGTTCAGAAATGAACTTCCTCATCCAGACAGCCTCTTTTGCGGCTTCACTAGCAGCTATATACTCAGCCTCCATAGTTGAGTCTGCGACGGTATCTTGTTTGGAACTTTTCCAACATACCGCCCCTCCATTGAGGGTAAACACAAAACCCGAAATGGATTAGAATCATCTTTGTCACTTTGGAAGCTGGAGTCGGTGAAAGCCTCTACCTGGAGGTCCCCATTACCGTAAATCAAGAACATCTCATTAGTCCTTCTCAGGTACTTGAGAATGTTCTTCACCGCTATCCAATGTTTCTCACCTGGGTCAGACTGATACCTGCTTACCACACCAAGTGCGTAAGCTACATCCGGTCTTGTACATAACATCGCATACATTATAGATCCTACCGCCGAAGCGTAGGGTAAAATGCTCATGCGATCCCTCTCTTCATCAGTCTTTGGAGACATCTCTTTGGAGAGGGTGATCCCGTGACAAGCGGGCATGTTACCGCGCTTAGAATCTTCCATACTAAACCTCTTTAGTATAGTGTCAATATACCTGGACTGTGAAAATCCTAACATTCTATTAGATCTATCACGATAGATCTTAATGCCCAAAATGTAGGTTGCATCTCCCAATTCTTTTATGGAGAATTTCTGTGACAAGAAGAGCTTTACTGATTGTAGCATAGGGACATCATTCCCTATCAGTAGTATGTCATCGACATACAAAACGAGGAAGACTACTGCTCCTTCTACAATCTTCCTATAAATACATGGTTCATCTACATTTTTGATAAAGTCAAACTCTTTGACTGTCTCATCAAAGCAGATGTTCCAACTTCGCGATGCTTGCTTTAATCCATAAATGGATTTAAGCAACCTGCACACTCTTCCGCTGCTCCCACTGTCTATGAAACCTTCTGGTTGATCCATGTAAACACTCTCTTCTAAATGTCCATTTAGAAAAGCTGTTTTTATGTCCATCTGCCAGATTTCATAGTCATGGAAGGCAGCAATGGCAAGCAGGATCCGAATGGATTTAAGCATAGCTACAGGTGAAAAGTTTTCATCATAGTCCAGTCCTAGTTTTTGACGAAAACCGTTTGCAACGAGTCTAGCTTTTTAGGTTTCCACTTGTCCAAGTGCACCAATCTTCTTTTTGAAGATCCATTTGCATCCAACTGGTTTCACCCCAGGAGGAGCAACTTCTAAAGTCCATACTTTATTGGTGTACATGGATTCTATTTCGGATCTCATAGCATCCAGCCACTTCATCGAGTCAATACTCGTGATAGCCTGATGAAAACTAGTAGGCTCATCATCATCGATGATGCAATCTTCTCGATCCCCATCTAGAAGAAAACCATAGTATCTCTCTGGAGGATGAGAAGGCCTACTAGATCTGCGGAGTGGCGTTGGTTCATCATGTTCTATTGAAATCTGAGGTTCTTCTAAGTCCTCGGTAGCAGTTTGAGCTTCTGGAATTTCTTCCAGCTCTACCGCGCTCCCACTAATTTCTTTTGCAAGAAATTCGCTCTCTAAGAAGACAATGTGGCGAGTGACAAATACCTTTTGTTCTTCAGTGTGGTAGACCATGTACCCCCTTGAATGTTTGGGGTATCCCACAAACTTGCACAAAACCGATCGTGACTCGAGCTTGTCCGGTTTATGCTTTTTAACATATGCCGGGCACCCCCATATCTTAATATACTTGAGATATGGAGTGGTAGGCACAGACTTAGTTGGAACTCTATTCAATAAGTATGCCGCTGATTCTAGAGCAAATCCCCAGAAGGAAAGTGGCAACTCAACACTACTCATCATTGAACGCACCATATCTAATAGCGTGCGATTCCTCCTTTCTGATACACCATTATGCTGAGGTGTATAAGGCGGAGTAAGCTGAGAGAGAATTCCATTCTCTTTTAAGTATTCAAGGAAACTGGTACTTAAGTATTCTCCACCTCGATCAGATCGAAGTGCCTTGATGCTTTTACCAGTTTGTTTCTCTACTTCATTTTTATACTCCTTAAACTTCTCAAAGGCCTCTGACTTATGTTTTATTAAGAACACATATCCATACCTAGAGAAGTCATCAGTAAAAGTGATGAAGTAGGAGTGACCGCTTCGCGCATGTGTAGACATTGGACCACATACATCACTGTGTACAAGCCCCAAGAGTTCAGTAGCTCTTGCTCCGTGTCCGGAGAACGGAGATTTGGTTATTTTTCCTTTGATACATGATTGACATGTTGCATATGATGAATATTCAAACGGATCTAGATATCCATCTTTATGTAACTTAGTCAACCTTGTTTCGTTTATATGACCAAGTCTACAATGCCATAAGAAGGCTTGATTTGAATCTGGAGCCTTTCTTTTATGTGTGTTTTGAATATTGAAAATTCGAGGTTGATTAAGTATGTATATGCCGTTTTCCAGTGTGCCATACCTAATCAGTTCTAGATTTAGGAGAATGTTCATGACTTTACTTTCAAGCGCAAAATTATATCCTTTATTAGACAACAAAGATACTAATATAATATTATACAGCATACTGGGAATACAAAAACAGCTGTACAACACCAAAATGTGCCCACTAGTCAACCCTAGGTGATACTCCCCTATTGCAACAGCATCTACATGCATTCCATTGCCCATCCGGAGAGTCATATCACCTGCCCCCAGTACTCTACTATTTCTCAGATCCTGCAATGAATTACAGATGTGAGAACCAGAACCGGTATCAAGTACCCATGAAGTAGAGTTTACTGAAAGACAATATTCGATTACGAACACACCTGAAGCAGAAGCAACCGCTTGCTTCGTGTCCTTTTCCTTGAAGGCCATACAGTCCTTCTTCCAGTGCCCTTGCTTGTGACAATAATGGCATTCGTTTATATCCGCTTTCACCCTTCCTGCCTTGTTCTTTCCCTGCACCTTCTTGACCCTACCCTTCGGTTTGATGGCTTTCATCTTCTTCTTCCCTTTAGCTTTCGCTTTAGATTTAGAAGAGGCTGATTGGCCAACATACAGAACGGGGGTCTTCTCCTTTTTCAAGGATGTCTCTGCTACCCTCAACATGCTGAGGAGCTTTGGAAGATCAGCTTCCATTTCGTGCATGTTGAAGCTAAGCACGAACTGAGAGAAGGTGTGGGGAAGGGACTGCAAAATCAAGTCGATATACAAATCATTCTCTAGCACGCATCCGAGGTTTGCGAGTTCCTCAATGAGGCTGATCATTTTGAGGACGTGCTCTCCTACAGGCGATCCTGGAGCTAACCTCATCTGGAAGAGTTTCCTTGAGGTCTCGTACCTTGCGATACGGGAGTGCTCTCCATATAATTCCTTAACATGGAGAAAGATGGATACAACATCCATACTCTCGTGCTGTTTCTGGAGTTCATTGTTCATGGACGCCAGCACGATACACTTAGCTCGCTCACAATCCAAATCCCAAGTTTTGCGAACTTCCTTGTCCACAACTGAGGAATCTGGTCCAGGGATAAGGGGAGGAACAGCGGTGGTAACATATGCTACTTTGTCATAAGTCAGCGCAATGTTGACGTTCCTTAGCCAATCTTTATAGTTTTGTCCGGTCAGTATATTTTTCTCAAGTAATAGTTTTAGTCCTGTCATGGTAGCTGCTAGAGAGAGAGAAAAGAAAACACTCAGCATATGCTTCTTGCAAGTTTAGATTGGTTATTAGTTTATCTAAACAGGATGGCTCCCACTGTTTCCTCAAATCCTTCTTCAAAACCTAAAAGAAGAACTAGTCAGGATTTAATCACACGTCACAATACTTGCTTAACCTTTCAGCCAGGCTGGTGTTGGTACTTCGAGGGAGGTTTTCCAACGCTTTCGCGAAGTTCTTTAATTAAATAACCTATTTTCCCTGGAGGCGTAGCCCCTCTAACACCTTTCTGGACACCTACTTGGTTTATAGCATTGATTGTTAAGTGAGAATGTTTCCCGAGAGTAATCATACTCATCAGTGGGATCGGGATCCAACTATCATTGCATGATGCACTAGATGGAAGCCACTCTAGTCACCACACTCCAGAAGGTATGCTTAATCTGCAAGTTTCCTTTATGTTTGAAACTCCCGATGTGATTTGTACCCCAAGCTCTTATAGACCTTGACGTAGGCCAACAAGTCATAAGACGCAAGTCAAGTTCCACCCGTCGTTGTCCTGATCAATTTAAGTACATCGTACAAGCCCTTGACGTAGACCAACAAGGTGTACGTCTGTCTTAAACTAATGCATCTATCTATGCAACAAATAGGCACACACTGCTACCATACACTATGCCTTGACGTAGGCCAACAAGCATAGCAAGAATACGATGTGCTGTCTATTTGAAACGACGGAGGGTTACGACTGGTTTTTGGCAAAAAACAGTTAACGTAGTGAACTTGATTTGATCGAAGGAACCAAGATAGCTTTTATTAAAAGGAGTGGTTTAAGCTCCGCATTTAAAATTTGCTTTTTCAAGAAAACCGAGTGGTTTTTTAGAAATTGTTCCAACGATTCAGTTTAGGTTTTATTTTTCTTTGCATTAAAAATAATGCGTTCCATCTTTAACCTATCATTACAGATAACAACGAAAATACAACGTCCTCTTATGTCATCCGCATTCGCCACGGGGTCCCGTCATCACCCGTTAGGTTACTTAACTAACGGCAGAGCGGGGGCTGGGCTAGCGCGGGTGTAAAACATAAGTGACGTCTAAATAGCTATCATATATAGATATTGTACATTCGTCAGACGCAATAATAGGCATTCCAGATCACAGATAAACAATATTGGATTTGCCAGCAATCCGCGTTTCTTTTGAGCCTGTAAGAAAAGACAGATTACACAGTTGTGATGAATAACCATTACCCCACCCTAGACCCCTACGGGTACGGCAAACTACCCGCCAAGTACCCGAAGTGAAGCGGTCTCCCTCAACAACGTGAGTAGGCCACTAAACACTTCGAAATACCCTGTAGTTTGTGCACCCCACCTTGGGTCTATCCTAGGAGCAAAAACAGTAAAAATAAATAATACAACGTTGGCTACAACCGCAACCTGGATGTGCCCCGCAAAATAATAATACAACTTATTACAATTACATCGAATGAATTAATACAATAACCCATCACATAACCCGGCTAATCATCACAACAGTCCAATACAGTTTATATACACAAACAGTTATAAATAACATCACAGATATGTGCAACCCCCTGCCAACCGACATACTAGCAGTTAGGGAAGGTTTACGAACACATAATACAAAACACAGATATAATCAAACAAGAAAACATCGTATAATTTCGATCGATTAAACACTTTAAATTCTACTCCAAATCTTCTCTGTAAATTTGAAACCTGAGCAGAAAATAAAAATACCAGAAAATACAAAATATCACAACAGATGCACAGAAGAAAACTGGGCTGAATCGGCCATAACACGGCCGCGGATCCGCGGCGGATCGGTGGGATCGGCCGCAGTTCCGTGGCACTTTGGCCGATTCAGGAGCCCATTTTTCTTGTGTGTTCTTATATGTTCATGCTGGTCATTCTGGAGGTCCCTGAAAAATTTTAGGACCTCATTTTAAAATCGACAGAAACTTCATGATATTCGTGTTTTTTCCGATTTGTTTTCCGCTCGAAATTCATACAACTTTGCAAGTGAGTTAATTATTTTTTAGTGAGGCTCTGATACCACTGTAAGTCGATGTGCAACACCCCACAAGTAGCGGGGAGGCGGAAATATGAAAAACGATCTTGTTTTGAAGCGTACATCGACTAACCGAAGATCTTTTCTAAACGATAATTAACAACAAGCATAGAGTTCTAAACTACTATGTAAAGAGATTATACCAAATGATTCTAGTCCCTCGTCTTTGTGATCTCTACGTCCTCCTATCCGTGATAGATGATCCACCCGAGTACCCTAATCCAGGCTACACCTCAAGATTGGAGGTAACTTTGTTTCTCTAGTTGTTAACCAAAGTAACTAAGATGATGTAGAGTTAGGTTATGGAGTGTTTAGTCTATCCTAATCCATGGTCTCAACTCATGAGTGGTAGGATTAGGGTTTGAAGAAGGAGAGCACTTGAGGAGAGAGAAGGTGGAGATGATAATGAGAAGAGAAAAGCTTCTCACTTAAATATATCAAACATAATGAATTATCAAATAATATCAAATAAGTGATTATTCATCATGCTTGATTTATTCAACAAGAGTGATTCATCATGTGAGTCATTAGATCATTAATGATGCATTAATGATGCATTTAATGATATGATGAATCATATGAATGAGTCACAAAAGCAATTAATGAAAATGCCACCTTAACCTCCTTAGTCACCCTTCTTCTAGAAGTTTCTCGGATAATTACGAGAACGCCCCTCGCATTCGTTAAAACACGAAAAAACTGTAGACTGTATAAATCCAATAACCCGATACTAGAATCTGGCTTAAACCAAAGCCGGCTAGTAAAAACTGTCCGAATGTCGTACGTGCGTTTTAAACACGTATGCGTCCGAACTCTTTGTCGTAAACCGTACGACCTCTATATCATTTCGCCTGGAGTTGGGAAAACTCTGTGTGGGACTCTAAAGACTCGACTACTATGCTGGCAGTGGATTTAACCACAGACCGCAAGCGGTACTAGCTGTACGTAACGGTCCCCAGGTAGATGTCGATAAGAAGGCCGGTGAGGATACCCATCCGAACTTCTACTGAGCCTGTGCGTGACAATATCCGTGCAGTCCGGTCTGTTCGTCTAAGAGTATCGCGTGTATGGTCTAGGGAGGTGGTAAACGTCAGACCCCTAATAACCGTACAAGTCGTGTCGGTATGGCTCTATCACCATTCGAGAATCTACTGATCAATCTATCAGTAATTCTCAATCTGCCTTGGCCAGGAAATTATGGTAATGACCAACAGATCACCGTGTGATATCAACTCCCTATACCGGGAGAGACGAATCCCTAACAGTCACTCACTGCCTCCACGTGGCTCGGGACTGTGCCCAACTAAAACCTGTTTGTATGACTCTTTTGAACCGTGGTAGGATAGTAATCAAAGCACAGTGGGAACTCATACGAGACAAATGACGACTTTAAGTCAACGGACTATCTGCACACATGTCACCTGAGAACTGCTATCTGACGTTAGGTATAAATACCATCCAGTCAGTTCTCGGCGAGTCCTGTCCGGTGTACTCACACCCAGTGAGCATCTGTATACAATCTTAGGTGCACTCCACCAATGGCTGCGGGACCAATCCATCGCCCCCCTCGGGGTCTAGATATTTATACACCAGTCTACTCCGGAGTATCGATGCCCAGTCTCGATACTCCTGCGACCAGGGACATCTAAGGATGTGCCTATTGACTATCCAGCTCCCACTAGTATGACTGCCATCATAACGCCGGAAGTCAGGCAAACACCCTATGGGCTTCATCAACACGTATATATATAAATACCAAGTAAAACATATCATACGTTAAGATAAAAACAAACCAAATAGCGTACTCTCATATTAAGCAAGACTGTTATGTACATACATATCTCCAGTATCCTATACAATGAAGGCCTCTAGGGCATATATATCCAACAGAAAACACTTTACCATATGCTCTTGTAAAATTAGATTGGTTATTATCTTATCTAATCAGGATGTCTCCCACTATATATTTTTATCAAATCTTCCTTCAAATCCTAAAAGGTAAGATTAGCTGGGATTAATTACACCCTACAATTTCGTCAATCATTCAGCCCGATCAGTGTTGGTACTTTGAGGAAGGTTTCCCGTGCTTTCGCACGGACCTAACTAAAGTAAACCTCGTTTTCCCATAAGCATAACCCCGTTAACACCTTTCTAGACACCTACTTGATCGGCTAATTGTCCTTTGTAAAATTCTTTCAGGAGTAACTCTTACTCGCAGTGGGTATCAGGATCCAACTATCTCATAGGATGTATACAATCTCATTGCAAATTTCAACACTTGAAATTCCCGATAATACTTTTGCCCCTAGTGTGTTATGACCTTGACAGAGGTCAACAAACCATAGTGCACTAGTCAAGTTCAACCCGTCATCTCTTGATTGAATCAAACCCACTCACACGACCCTTGACAGAGGTTAACAAGGTCGTACGACCACCCTAATCCAATCACATCACATGCTTTACAAATAATTACTAATCAGCTACCGCACACTATGCCTTGACAGAGGTCAACAAACGCAGCACGAATACTAAATAGTCTTTATCTGAAATGACGGAGGGCTACGACAGGTTTTTCTGAAAATCTATTGCGTAATGAACTTGATATCGTTGTAGAAACAAGTGATTTTGAAAAGGAGTGTTTTTGAGGCTTTTCTAGTTTCGCAAAAGAGGTCACTCCCGGTGAAGGGATCTTGGCTCTTTCCTCATCGAATAAGGTGCAGGGTATATCATATATACCGCTGTGCAAAGCAAGAACTATAGGAGCTGTCAAAAACTAAACCGCGAGTTTGTAGCATCTTCCAGTTTTGCTAAAGAGGTCACTCCCGGTGAAGGGATCTCGGCTCTTTCCTCATCGAATAAGGTGCAGGGTATATCATATATACCGCTGTGCAAAGCAAAACTGTAGCTACCCTTTTTATAAAGTTTTGACTCTACAACATCTTTTAGGTTTCTTTTCTTTTATTAATCTCATTAATAAATCCCATCAGTTAATGCTTATTAAGCATCACAGAAGAAACGAAAGCAGTAATATTTATATATAAACATATATATATAGTATAAGCATTCGTCTCAGGCAGTAATATGATCTCATCACAGAACATTGCAGCAGAAGATAACATATGTAATATTGGATATACTAGGACGTCCGTGTTTTATTTCGAGCCTGTATAAAACACGGATTCCACGGTCTCGATGAATAGCCAAACTCACATCCCTAGACCCCTACGAGAGCGGAAAGCAACTCTGCCAATTCTAGGGTTAGGAGACCCGGTCTCGACTCCTCGAGATGGCCTCCCACTGTACCCTAGAACCCGGTTACTTATGCTCCCCTCCTTGGGTCTACCTAATGTGGAAAAGTAAATAATATACAATGGTGACAACAACCTCAACCCGGAAGTGCCCCAATAAAAGAATATTACATACAAATGAATTTTACATGAATGAAAATAAAAACCCTCATCTCACATAAAAACCCCGGCTATTCAGAACACGACGATCCAATACAACATATCACAGCAACACACAATATCTCATATCATCAACGTAAGCAAGTATGCGTATCCCGATTGTCGTTGATGTATAGCAACGAAGCCGACGATACACCACATACTACGCTTACGGTCACAGAAAAGAAAGTGTAAAACTATAACATTTGGAATCCATAATTACTTTAGATATCTTAAATTTGAAATATCATATATTTCGCATTTCATGCCTAACTACATGAATTCCACATATTGTATCACATTCCAGATAAGTAGACAATATTAAACTTTTCGATCGAATAATCAAATACCCAATATTTCCCAAATAGCTCAACACTTGAGCGGAATTCAAAAAATCCCAGAACATGTCACAGCCCCAATGAACCAGCCGTAGAAGGGTCAAACCAACGCCTCACATGTGGCATTGCTAAACTACCACAAATCCTAGGGTTCGGTGGAAGTTTTGACGGTCACATAATCGAGTTAAGGTAACGTTCTTCTAGAGGGTCCACAGCTATGCTTGCATGTTTTTCCGAAAGATTCAAACTCAAGAAAAATTCAACACTTGAAAGTTTTTCGTGTCGGGAAAAAGTGAGTTATTGATATATGTTCGAACATTTTAACACGTTCTAAATTATCCAGAAAAACTAAACGATGTCAAACTTTCCGATCGAATTAACGAATACTAAAGATCTCCAGAAAACTCAACACTTGAGTAAAATTAAAAATTCCCAGAAGCATGTAGTAATACCTACGGATTAACCCTACAAATACGAGTCCCTAATACACAAGTTCGGCCGCGGAACCGTCGCGCAAAGCATGATCCTGCCGCGGTTCCGCGGCGACTTGAGGGTATTACGGGTTCGTATTTTACAGTAATCCTTAGAATTCCCTGCTTAATTTTCTGAGTATTTTTAATACGGAAAAAACCAACTTTTTAGAAAATTTCCAGAAAGGGGGTTAATTTCGACGTTTCGGGGTTCGATCAGACTTTTAACTTCGTATACACGTCGCCTAATACTCTAGCTAGGCTCTAATACCAATGTAGGGTTACTAGGCACTGTCACAAAGGTCTATAAGGCATCAACCATGCCCGATTTAAAATTTAGAAGTGCTGAATATCCTAAAGCGAGGATCTTTGCTAGATTATTAAGGTTGAACATGCATGTAAATATCTTTACATCTAAGAGAGAGCGATTGCAACCTTTGTAGTCCGCTCCTTCGCTTCAAAAGCTCCGAGTAGTAGTACTTTCGCTGCGATCCATGATCTTCCGGACTCAAGAGAGTCTTCACAAGCCGAACGATCCATGCTTGCTTGTAGTCTTCCTTTTCGAAGATGATCTACCTTGAAGAATCTTTAACTCAAGCTCTCACTTCTCTAATCAAGTATTAGAGAAGTGAACACACTAATCTAAGTGGCAAGAATAGATGAGGATGATGAAGTAGGAATTTAGCACTCTTTTATTTTCAAAATCTCATACTAATTCATCACAAAACCAAAAGCTAGAAAGCTTTTCAAGGAGGAAGAAGAAGATGATCTCTTTTGTGATGAATAATGAATTATTATTATAATTACAAATGCAACCCATGGTTAATCATGAAAGGGCTAACCATTGTAGAGATGTAACTAGGGTAAAGGGTTTGGGTTGGGTTAGGAAATATCTCCAAAAGTATCAACACATAATATCTTAGCTTAAAACAAAACAAAAGTTTCTAGAAGTTTCATGAAAAAGCTAACCCAAATCAAACCCTAACCATGTTTAATCTCCACTAATCATGTTGCATTAGTAATCATAACTTGTTACAATATTATATATCACATATATAATATATTTTTGTAACAAAAGAAAATAATACAATTAATATATATCGCATATATATCAATGTATTATCCGGTGAGAAAATGAATCAATAAAGCAAGCTTATATTAGATAATGTAATGTAATATATCACATATATAATTATACATTAAATTATCGAATCAACACTTGATCCGACAATCCGGCTATTTCTCAAATAACCGACTAATATAATTTATATCAGTTCATACACATGATCCGATAATCCGGTTATATCACATATAGCCGGCCGACATCTAATATCACGAGAATAGAATACGGTATCTCATATCGTATTATTCTCGGTCCCGCGGATATCACATATATGCTCCTACTCTGTTTTGCCTGAGTCAAGAAACCTCTATGTAGGACTCTAATGAATCATCAATACGCCTGCAGTAGGTGATGTGTAAGGTTTGTGTAGCACCCTATGAAGAGTTTTGAAGTATCACATGTCCAAAAGTTTAAATTTTTATGGTGCTAAACGAACATGCAAAGGAATCGATCCTAGAAAATTAGGGTTACGAAAAAAAAAACGAACTAATCTTGGGTTTCGAGACTACAACCTTTGTAGCTCCCTTTCGCTGGACTCCTTGGTCTCTAGGGTGTTGAATGGAAGTCCTCTTGAAGTCCTCTTATGTCCACGACGATCCACCACGGAGTTCTCCGTCCAAGCTCGCAACTTCGTAAAACCGAAGAGAACACTCTAAACAAGTTGGCTAAACTTGTGTAGAATGAAGTTGTGGTTAAGATTCTCACTTCAAAAACCTTTCTTTAAGTGTGATTTACTCACTAGAAAAAGCTAGAGAGCAAATGAAAAAGAGGAAGAAGATGGTGGCAATATTTTTCACAAGAGGTAATAAGATAAAGATAACTCACTAGAAGAAAAAGAAATATATCAATATATATTTTATTTCTTCTTACTATGAACCATGGTTAAAGTGATGAAGACATTATTTAACTTGAGTTTTAAATGATAAAGAGAAGGATAACTCAAGTTAAGAGGTAGGTAAGCATGGTTAGGTCAAAGGAAGAATGTAGAAGTTAGAATGATTATCCTTTCCTTTTCATTTTGTTTTAAAACCAAAATTAAATAATAATCCATAATTTAATCCATGGTGTGAGTCTTATATTGCCACCATTTCCATATGCTAACAACCATGATGGATGGGTGTATGTATGTATGCATGTATGCACATCCACATGTGCATGAAACTAGAATGAAAGAAAGAAACACATGCATGCATGCATACATCCATCAAACCCTAGAAAGGTTTCAAGTGAGAAAACTAATGGTTAGATGATAAATCAACACTTAATTTATCAATCCGGTCATATCTCATACGACCCCAGCAAAAGCAGGCCACCCGATCAATGTTCGGTATCATATACGCACATTTTAATCGGGTGCATGCGCATATCGCATACGCGCACCACAACGTTTCGCCTGGACTGGGTAACTCCTTTGTGGGACTCTAAGACTCGTCAATACGCCGGCAGAGGGTGATGATCATATCAGGTACCCTCAAGCCGCAAGCGGTCAGCTAAACGTAACGGCCACCCGGGTATTAAGCGATCAGAAGAAAACCAGCGAACCTGCTACAACTCCCGTCGAGCCATCCGGCAACACTACCGTACAGTCCGGTCTCTTCGTCAGATATGCTGCATATCGAGCCTAGGGATGGTCACGTCGACCCTAATAACTCAATAAGTCGTGCCGGTGAATGGTCTATAACAGATCGAGAAACTACCGATAACACTTATCAGCAAATCTCAGCAGCCCTGGCCAGGGACTTACTGATATAACCAGTCGGGCACAGCACAGCATCAACCCCCAATACCGGGAGAGACGAAACCCCTCCTATCGCTCATTGCCTTCGTGTGTCTCGGGACTGTACCCAACGGCCACCTGTTTGCACGACTCAGTAGAGCCGTGGTAGGGTGGCAATCAAAGTACAGTGGGAGAACACACAAGACTCTATGACGATCTCGGGTCTACAGACTAACCTGTACCAGTGTCACCTGAGAACTGCTATCCGACGATAGATATAATTCCATATAGGAGTTCTCGGCGAGTCCGTCCAGTGTACCCAGTCACCACTGAGCACCCGTATATGTTCTTGATGTCAAACACCAATGGATATGGGATCATCCATCGCCCATCACATGGGTCTAGTATCATATACGCTAGTCTACTTTGGTATATCAATGCCCCGTCTCGATATACCTACGACTAGGGACTTTCCAGGATATGCTTATAGACTATAGATGTCCCACTAGTATGATCTCCATCATAATCAGAGCAGTCAAGCCAATATCCTCAGGGCTTTATCAGCATGTATGAGTGAATAACAAGCATGATCAAATCAACATGTCAGATAAAGAAGAACCAGATAGCATACTATCATGTCGAGCAAGAATGCATACTGAATATATATATATATATATATATATATATATACATATATAGATACATCCACTATCACATAATGGCCTCTAGGGCATACATATAACCAACAATCTCCCACTTGCACTAAGGCCAGTTATTGGCATATCTCATACCCAACTTCTCAAAAAGTCGCTCATGCTGCGGCTGAGGGAGGGCCTTAGTGAATGGATCCGCGGCGTTATTCTTTGTGTCTACCTTCCTAATCTCGATCTCGCGGCGATCTACAATCTCCCGGATCAAATGAAAACGCCTCAGGATGTGTCTGGACCGTTGATGGGATCTGGGCTCCTTGGCTAACGCCACAGCCCCATTATTGTCACAATACAAAGGTATTGGATCAATAATGGTTGGAACTACTCCTATCTCCGAGACGAACTTCTTCATCCAGACGGCTTCCTTGGCGGCATCATTTGCAGCAATGTACTCAGCTTCCATCGTAGAGTCTGCAACGGTATCTTGTTTGGAACTCTTCCAACTTACCGCCCCTCCATTGAGGGTAAATACAAACCCAGAGATAGATTTGCTGTCGTCCTTATCACTCTGGAAGCTCGAATCGGTAAAGGCCTCCATTTGGAGATCTGCATTACCATACACTAAGAATAATTCTTTAGTCCTTCGCAAGTACTTAAGAATGTTCTTCACAGCTGTCCAGTGATTCTCCCCTGGGTTGGATTGATACATGCTTACTACACTAAGTGCATAAGCTACATCTGGGCGTGTACATAACATCGCATACATTATAGATCCTACTGCCGAAGCATAGGGTATAATACTCATGCGAGCTCTCTCTTCATCGGTCTTTGGACAAGAATCCTTGGAGAGAGTGACCCCATGGCAAGCGGGTAAGGCACCCCGCTTGGAGTCTTCCATACTAAACCTTTTTAGGATGGTGTCAATGTACCTGGTTTGGGACAATCCCAATAACCTTTTGGATCTATCCCTATAGATCCTTATGCCCAGAATGTACGTGGCATCACCCAGGTCCTTCATGGAGAACCTCAGTGATAAGAAAGATTTGACCGACTGTAGCATAGGAATATCATTTCCTATCAGAAGAATGTCGTCCACGTACAATACGATGAATGTGACAGCTCTCCCTACAGCCTTCTTATAAACACAAGGTTCATCTGGATTTTTAATGAAATCAAACTCTTTGATGACATCATTGAAACAGATGTTCCAACTCCGTGATGCCTGCTTTAACCCATATATGGATTTAAGCAATTTACATGCTTTCCCGCTGCTCCCACTGTCAATGAAGCCCTCTGGCTGATCCATATAAACGCATTCTTCTAAATTTCCATTTAGAAATGCGGTTTTAACGTCCATCTGCCAGATTTCATAGTCGTAGTGAGCAGCAATAGCAAGTAGGATCCGAATGGATTTAAGCATGGCTACGGGAGAAAAAGTCTCGTCATAGTCCAAACCTGGTCTTTGACGAAAACCCTTCGCCACAAGTCTTGCCTTATAGGTCTCCACCTGCCCATCTACACCAATCTTTCTTTTAAAGATCCATTTGCACCCCACAGGTTTTACCCCAGGGGGTACAACGTCCAAAGTCCATACTTTGTTGGTGTACATAGACTCCATTTCGAATCTCATGGCATCCAGCCACTTCACAGAGTCTTTACTCATGATAGCTTGCTGAAAACTGGTAGGATCATCATCATCCATGATGCAATCTTCACCGTTACCATCAATGAGGAAACCGTAGTACCTCTCCGGTGGGCGAGAAGTCCTACCAGACCTACGGAGTGGCCGAGGTTCTTCAGTTTCTGCTGCAACAGCCGGTTCAACCAAATCGTCATTTGTAGTTTGTGTCTCTAGAACCTCTTCTAGATCCACCACCTTGCCATCATCTTTATCTGTGAAAAACTCCTTTTCCAAGAATGTGGCATACTGAGAAACAAACACTTTTTGTTCCTCTTTGTGGTAGAATAGATATCCATAAGAATTCTTTGGATATCCCACAAAGTTACACAAGACTGACCGTGTCTCGAGTTTGTCCAGATTCTGCTTTTTAACATAGGCCGGGCAACCCCAAATCTTAATTCTCTTAAGAGATGGTCTCTTCCCATGCCATATCTCATATGCTGTGGTAGACACGGCTTTGGTTGGAACCCTATTTAGAAGAAACGCTGCAGTCTCCAATGCATGCCCCCAAAATGAGACGGGTAACTCAGCGTCACTCATCATGGACCGGACCATATCTAATAGGGTCCTATTCCGTCGTTCTGACACACCGTTGTGCTGTGGTGTGTAAGGAGGAGTGAGCTGAGAGAGAATCCCATTCTCTTTTAGGAAGTGTGCAAATTCTGTACTGAGATACTCACCACCTCGATCTGATCGAAGCATCTTGATACTCAAGCCGGTTTGTTTTTCTACTTCTTGTTCATATTCAATGAATTTCTCAAAAGCTTCGGACTTGTGTTTTAATAAAAATACATGACCGAATCTTGAGAAATCATCAGTGAATGTAATGAAGTATGAAAAACCGCCTCTAGCCTGTGTAGACATAGGCCCACATACATCACTATGTATGTGGCCCAGGAGCTGAGTAGCTCTTTCTCCGTGTCCGGTAAACGGAGTTTTGGTCATTTTACCCTTGATACAAGACTGGCAAGTCGCATAAGATTTATATTCAAAAGAATTTAAATATCCATCTTTGTGTAACTTGTTTAGTCTTGTTTCGTTAATATGACCAAGTCTACAGTGCCAAAGAAAAGCTTCATTTAACTCTGAAAGTTTTCTTTTATTAGTGTGTTGTATACTGAAAACTGTGTGTTGATTTAGGACATATATTCCGTTGTTAAGCGTACCATACCCAACCAACATTTGATTCAGGTTAATGTTCATAACATTGTTCTGCAATACAAAATTATACCCTTCATTGTCCAACAAAGAAACGGATATTATATTACATAGCATACTTGGTATAAAATAACATGGATTTAAAACCAAAATACATCCAGATGGCAACCCCAAGTGATACTCTCCCACTGCGACTGTATGTACATTGGAACCATTTCCAACGCGGAGAGTATGGTCACCTGTCCTCAAAACCTTGCTATTTCTCAGCCCCTGCATAGAATTGCAAATGTGAGAACCTGAACCGGTATCCAATACCCAGGAAGCAGAGTTTATAGAAAAACAGTTTTCAGTCACAAACGCACCTGAAGCAGAAGCATCACCATGCTTCTTCTTGAGACTTAAGTACTCCGTGCAATTGCGCTTCCAATGTCCTGTCTTGTGGCAGTGAAAACATTCGCCCTTCCCCGAGTCTCCAGCCTTGGACTTTCCCTTTCCCTTTACCTTTTTAACTCCGCCCTTAGGATTAGTGGGTTTCTTCCTTTTCTTTCCCTTGGCCTTGGCTTTTGGGCGAGAAGAGGAAGACTGTCCAATAGTCATAACGGGAGTTTTTGCTAACTTCATAGTGCTCTCTGCACTCCTTAACATATTATGGAGTTCAGGGAGGTCCTTCTCCATGCCATGCATGTTGAAGTTCACTATGAACTGAGCAAAGGTGGAGGGGCGGGACTGCAGAATAATATCTATATATTGTTCATTGTCCATCGTCCATCCAAGGTCCTCAAGCTCTTCAATAAGAGCTATCATCTTCAGAACATGGTCTCCTACAGGTGTGCCAGGGGCCATTTGCATCTGAAACAATTTCTTTGATGCTTCGTATCGTAATACGCGGGATTGCTCCCCATACAACTCCTTTGTATGGAGCAATATACCGTGAATGTCCATGTCCTCGTGCTGCTTTTGATGTGTGTTATCCATCGATGCAAGCACGAGGCATGTGGCCGTGGCACAGTCAGCGTCCCATGTCTTGCGGACTTCAATGTCCGCAACTGAGGATTTTGGACCAGGGACGGGCGGGGCTGAAGCCGTGAGGACATATGATACTTTATCATAAGTCAAGGCGATTTTCAGATTCCTCAGCCAGTCTTTATAGTTGGTCCCATTCAGTTTGTTTTTATCTAGTAAAATCTTGAGTCCAGTCATGGGTATCTGCCATTAAGAGAGAGAAAAGAATACACTCAGCGAAAGCTCTTGCATAGATCAGATTGGTTATTATCTTGTCTAATCGATGTTTCCCACTGCTTTTATCGAGTATTTCTTTCAAACCTTAAGAAGAAAAACTAGCCAGGATTAATACAGCCTACAACTTCGCTAACCGTTTAGCCAGGCCAGTGTCGGTACTTGAGGGAGGTTCCCCGTGCTTTCGCACGGACCTAATTAGAGTAAACCTCGTTTTCCTCAGAGGCGGAGCCCCGTTAACACCTTTCTAGACACCTAATGAGTGAGCTAATTGTAAACTGTAAAACTCTCCTAGGAGCAACTATTGCCCACAGTGGGATCGGGATCCAACCATCACATGGAAGGTATGCAATCTCATTGCAAATTTCAACTCTTGAAATTCCCGATGTAGTTTTTACCCCTAGTACCTATGACCTTAATTAAGGTCAACAAATAATAAGTACCAGTCAAGCTCTACCCGTCATTTCTTGATTAATTAGACCCACTCATATGACCCTTAACTATGGTCAACAAAGTCATAAGAATGTCCTAATTAATCTGCATCATATGCATTGTAGGAAGACATCACTTAGCTACCGTACACTACGCCTTAACTATAGTCAACAAACGTAGCACGAATACTAAGTACTCTACTTCCTAAAATGACGGAGGGTTGCAGATGATTTTTAAGAAAATCTTTAACGCTTTGAGCTTGATATCGTTGTAGAATCAAATGGTTTTCAAAAGGAGTGGCTTAAGCTCCGCAGTTTTGAAATATAGCTTTTTCATAAATAGCCGAGTGGTTTTCAAATCCGATTCTACAACATCTTTTTAGGTTTATTTTCTTTACATTAATCACATTAATATAATCCCATCATTTAAGTCCTTAAGCCAATCACAGAAAAAAAAACGAAAATAACACGTACGCTTATGCCATCCGCATTCGCCGCAATGTTCCGTTATGCACCGTTAGGTTACTTAACTAACGGCATACCGGGACGGGACTAGCGCGGGTGTAAAACATAAGCAACGTCTACTATATATCATATATACAATATGTCATTCGTCTCAGATATCACAGAACACAAGCAGCAGAAACATAGATATAACGTGGGATATACTAGGACGTCCGTATTTAGTATTTAGCCAGAATAGAAAATACGGATTCCACAGTCGCGATGAATAGCCAAGCCCACACCCTGGACCCCTACGAGAGCGGCAAGTGACCCTGCCAATTCTGGAGTTTAGGAGACCCGGTCTCGACTCCTCGAGATGGCCTCCCACTGAACCCCAGAATCCGGTCACCTGTGCTCCCCTCCTTGGGTCCATCCTAATGCGGAAAAGTAAATAATATACAATACTGGTAACACAACCTCAACCCGGAAGTGCCCCAAATAAAAGAATATTACATTACATTTGAATTTACATGAATGAAAATATAAAACTCATCTCACATAAAACCCCCGGCTATTCAATCGCGACAATCCTGCACATCATATCTCAGCAACACATAATATCTCATATCATCAACGTAAGTAAGTATGCATACCCCAATTGTCGTTGATGTATAGCAACGAAACCGGCGATATCGTATATACTACACTTACGGTCACAGAAAAGAAAGTGTAAAACTGCAATATCTGGAATCCACATTCTCTTTAGACATCGCAAATGCAAAATATCACATATTCCGTATTTCATGTCTAGTAATATGAATTCCACACATTGCATCACATTCCGGATAGACAGACAGTATCGAAGTTTTCGAACGAACGATCAAATACCCAGGATTCACTAAAACCCAACACTTGAGCAGAGTTCAAACACCTGGAGTATGACACAGTAGTAGCGGTCCAGCCGTAGAAGGGTCAAGCCAACGCCTCACATGTGGCACGCCGTACTGCCCCAAACCCTAAGGTTCAAAGGGCAGTTCAAGACGGTCACATAATCGAGTTAAGGTTTGTTGTCTTCTAGAGGGACCACCACAAAAAGACTTGCACGTATTTCCAAAGTATCTAAACCCTGTGAATAGTAAGCAAATGATACTCGTTCAAACACTTCAGTACTTTCTTATTTACCCGGAAAAGCTACGAAATGAAAATACCGATCAAAATAACGCGTCCAAAACCATCTCCAGATAATACAGTACAACATTCAGATTAAACATACCTAAAACACTATACAAGCAGAAATATGAATTACAGTGAAATTCCCATGCAATAATACTACAGTACAGCCGCGGAACCGCGGTCTAAGCAAGGATTTGCCGCGGTTCAGCGGCCAAATTAACAGTTCATGTTTTCGTATTTCACCATAATTCTTATATTTCCCTACTGTATTTTTTAAGTATTTTTAATTCTGAAAAAGGTCAGATTTTAGAATTTGTCCAGAGAGGGTCCAAGAAAACCGTATTTTTGTCCGATCGGGATGTTTACTTCGTAAAAGCGACGCCTAATGTTCTAGGTTGGCTCTGATACCAATGTAAGGTTTGTGTAGCACCCTATGAAGAGTTTTGAAGTATCACATGTCCAAAAGTTTAAATTTTTATGGTGCTAAACGAACATGCAAAGGAATCGATCCTAGAAAATTAGGGTTACGAAAAAAAAAACGAACTAATCTAGGGTTTCGAGACTACAACCTTTGTAGCTCCCTTTCGCTGGACTCCTTGGTCTCTAGGGTGTTGAATGGAAGTCCTCTTGAAGTCCTCTTGTGTCCACGACGATCCACCACGGAGTTCTCCGTCCAAGCTCGCAACTTCGTAAAACCGAAGAGAACACTCTAAACAAGTTGGCTAAACTTGTGTAGAATGAAGTTGTGGTTAAGATTCTCACTTCAAAAACCTTTCTTTAAGTGTGATTTACTCACTAGAAAAAGCTAGAGAGCAAATGAAAAAGAGGAAGAAGATGGTGGCAATATTTTTCACAAGAGGTAATAAGATAAAGATAACTCACTAGAAGAAAAAGAAATATATCAATATATATTTTATTTCTTCTTACTATGAACCATGGTTAAAGTGATGGAGACATTATTTAACTTGAGTTTTAAATGATAAAGAGAAGGATAACTCAAGTTAAGAGGTAGGTAAGCATGGTTAGGTCAAAGGAAGAATGTAGAAGCTAGAATGATTATCCTTTCCTTTTCATTTTGTTTTAAAACCAAAATTAAATAATAATCCATAATTTAATCCATGGTGTGAGTCTTATATTGCCACCATTTCCATATGCTAACAACCATGATGGATGGGTGTATGTATGTATGCATGTATGCACATCCACATGTGCATGAAACTAGAATGAAAGAAAGAAACACATGCATGCATGCATACATCCATCAAACCCTAGAAAGGTTTCAAGTGAGAAAACTAATGGTTAGATGATAAATCAACACTTAATTTATCAATCCGGTCATATCTTATATGACCCCACTAAAAGCAGGCCACCCGATCAATGTTCGGTATCATATACGCACATTTTAATCAGGTGCATGCGCATATCGCATACGCGCACCACAACGTTTCGCCTGGACTGGGTAACTCCTTTGTGGGACTCTAAGACTCGTCAATACGCTGGCAGAGGGTGATGATCATATCAAGTACCCTCAAGCCGCAAGCGGTCAGCTAAACGTAACGGCCACCCGGGTATTGAGCGATCAGAAGAAAACAAGCGAACCTGCTACAACTCCCGTCGAGCCATCCGGCAACACTACCGTACAGTCCGGTCTCTTCGTCAGATATGCTGCATATCGAGCCTAGGGATGGTCACTTCGACCCTAATAACTCAATAAGTCATGCCGGTGAATGGTCTATAACAGATCGAGAAACTACCGATAACACTTATCAGCAAATCTTAGCAGCCCTGGCCAGGGACTTACTGATATAACCAGTCGGGCACAGCACAGCATCAACCTCCAATACCGGGAGAGACGAAACCCCTCCTATCGCTCATTGCCTTCGTGTGTCTCAGGACTGTACCCAACGGCCACCTGTTTGCACGACTCAGTAGAGCCGTGGTAGGGTAGCAATCAAAGTACAGTGGGAGAACACACAAGACTTTATGACGATCTCAGGTCTACAGACTAACCTGTACCAGTGTCACCTGAGAACTGCTATCCGACGATAGATATAATTCCATATAGGAGTTCTCGGCGAGTCCGTCCAGTGTACCCAATCACCACTGAGCACCCGTATATGATCTTGATGTCAAACACCAATGGATATGGGATCATCCATCGCCCATCACATGGGTCTAGTATCATATACGCTAGTCTACTCTGGTATATCAATGCCCCGTCTCGATATACCTACGACTAGGGACTTTCCAGGATATGCTTATAGACTACAGATGTCCCACTAGTATGATCTCCATTATTATCAGAGCAGTCAAGCCAATATCCTCAGGGCTTTATCAGCATGTATGAGTGAATAACAAGCATGATCAAATCAACATGTCAGATAAAGAAGAACCATATAGCATACTATCATGTCGAGCAAGAATGCATACTGAATATATATATATATATATATATATATATATATACATGTATAGATACATCCACTATCACATAATGGCCTCTAGGGCATACATATATCCAACATGATGATCGTATCAAACACCCACAAGCTGCAAGCGGTCAGCTAAATGTAACAGCCGTCCAGGTATTGATCGATCAGAAGATCAACAAGCAAGCCTGTACATTCTCCTGTGAATCCAATCAGTAACACTACCGTACAGTCCGGTCTCTTCGTATGATATGTTGCATATCTAGTCCAGGGGTGGTATACGTCAGACCACAGTAACCGATAAGTCGTGTCGATGTGAGGCTCATAACGGGTCGAGAAACTACTGGTAATACTTACCAGTAAATCTCTAAATCAGCCCAGGCCAGGGACTTCCAGTTATAGCCAAGCGAACACAGCACAACATCAACTCCCTATACCGGGAGAGACAAATCCCCTCCTATCGCTCATTGCCTCCATGTGATTCGGGACTGTACCCAAAAGCCACCGTTTTGCACGCCCTCTTGGACGTGGTAAGGTGGAAATCAAAGCACAGTGGGACGATCTCGGGTCTACAGACTAACCTGTACTAGGGTCACCGGAGAACTGCCATCTGACGTAAGGTATAATACCATCGTGGAGTTCTCGGCGAGTCCGTTCAGTGTACCCAGTCTCCATTGAGCACCCATACACCATCTTTGATGTCAAACACCGATGGATATGGGATCATCCATCGCCCATCATATGGGTCAAGATGCGTATATGCTAGTTTACTCTGGTGTATCGATGCCCTGTCTCGATACACCCTCGACTAGGAACAGTTATAGGATGTACTCATCGACTACCCTGGCCCCACTAGTATGATCTCATCATAGTCCCAGTAGTCGAGTACATATCCTAAGTGCTTTATCAACATGTGAGGGTAAGATAGCAACTAATACAAGTCAACATGTTAAGATAAAGTGAAACCAAATAGCATACTATCATGACGAGCAAGAAAGTCCTCTCTATATATACCCAATCATCCATTATAATATACAACATATGTACAACAATGGCCTCTACGGCATATAAATAACTAACAACCCTAACTTGTTACAATATTATATATCACATATATAATATATTTTGCAACAAAATAAAATAATACAATTAACATATATCGCATATATATCAATGTATTATCCGGTGAAAAAATGAATCAATAAAGCGAGCTTATATTAGTTAATCTAATGTAATATATCACATATATAATTATACATTAAATTATCGAATCAACACTTGATCCGACAATCCGGCTATATTGCATATAACCGACTAATATAACATGTACCAATTCATCGAATCAACACTTGATCCGATGACCCGGCTATATCACATATACCCGGCCGATATCACATATTGCGAGAATAGAATACGGTATCTCATATCGTATTATTCTCGGTCCCGCATATATCACATATGTGCTCCTACTCCGTTTTGCCTGAGCCAAGAAACATTTGTGTAGGACTCTAAAGAATCGTCAATACGCCGGCAGTTGGTAATGATCATATCAAACACCCACAAGCTGCAAGCGGTCAGCTAAACATAACAGCCACCCAGGTATTGAGCGATCAGAAGATCAACAAGAAAGCTTGTACATTCTCTTGTGAATTCAATCAGTAACACTACCGTACAGTCCGGTCTCTTCGTCTGATATGTCGCATATCCAGTTTAGGGGTGGTAAACGTCAGACCCCAGTAACCTATAAGTCATGTCGATGTGAGGCTCATAACAGGTCAAGAAACTACTGATAACACTTACTGGTAGCACTCCATATCAGCCCTGGCCAGGGACTTCCAGTTATAGCCAATCGAACACAGCACAACATCAACTCCCTATACCGGGAGAGACGAAACCCCTCCTATCACTCATTGCCTCCATGTGATTCGGGACTGTACCCAAAAGCCACCGTTTTGCACGCCCTCTTGGACGTGGTAAGGTAAAAATCAAAGTACCGTGGGAATCACACAAGACTCTATGACGATCTCGGGTCTACAGACTAACCTGTTCCAGTGTCACCGGAGAACTGCTATCTGACGATAGGTATAATACCATCTAGGAGTTCTCGGCGAGTCCGTTCGGTGTACCCAGTCCCCACTGAGCACACGTACACCATCTTTGATGTCAAACACCGATGGATATGAGATCATCCATCGCCCATCATATAGGTCAAGATGCGTATACGCTAGTCTACTCTGGTATATCGATGCCCTGTCTCGATACACCCTCGAGTAGGAACAGTTATAGGATGTACTCGTTGACTACCCTTGCCCCACTAGTATGATCTCATCATAGTCCCAGTAGTCGAGTACATATCCTAAGGGCTTTATCAACATGTGAGAGTAAGACAGTAAACCAATACAAGTCAACATGTTAAGACAAAGTGTAACCAAATAGCATACTATCATGTCGAGTAAGAAAGTCCTCTCTCTATATATATCCAAGCATCCACTATAATATACATCATATGTACAATAATGGCTTCTAGGGCATATACATAACTAACATACCACAGTACCTCTGGACCAGCCGTAGAAGGGAAAATCCAAGCCTCACTGATGGCACCGCTAAACTGCCGCAAACCCTAAGGTTCATAGCGGTTCCATGGTCATCTGTCGAGTTAGGGTTTCATTCTTCTAGAGGGTCTACAGAATCACTTGCATGTTCCTACGAACACTTTAAACCTGGGAAAAATGGGTTCCTGACACTCGTTCGAACTTTTTAGCTTCGTTTATACAACATGTGAATACCCTTCATCCGCATGCTACACAATGCCTCAATCCTCCAGGAAAGACGATACATCAACGGTCATCTCTGGATCGGTCTGCTCTAGGTCTGAGTAAGATTCTCTCCACACTGGAAATCTTCAACTCAACTGGGCCTGCGTCGGTGCATCAATCTGACGAATCACTTTCGTCTCTAAACTCGGGGTAAACTAGCTATCGTCTGTCGCATTTCTGCCTGGAAGCTCCAGCGATCTCAGCTCATAAGCTCTGGAAGCGACATCCCATCAATCTCGGCAACAGCTGGGTCATCTTCCTGCACAGTAGGCGACCTCACAATCTCTGAGATAGGCTGTACATCAACAGTCCTCTAGCAACTGGCAGCTCTATCAAAGGCCCGATCATCTGGTGAAAAACCAAACACTCGCCTCATCCGAGAGGTCACAACATATATACTAACTCGAGACGTTCCCATGTCACCAGAAAACACGATGGTCATTCCTCATCTATGACGAGGTCATCCTGACCGCATCACTAGCAGCAGCTCAATCTGTGCTCAAACCATGGTGACAGGAACCTCAATCGAGTATCGAAGAAAGCAGATCAACGGCATGAAAGGAAACAATAGATCCAGAATGGATACATGATCATAAGAAGGAACATCATCAATGAGAGTATGATCATGGAAACGAATAGAATCAAGGATCTCAAATGGATGTATAATCATGGGTATGAAGAGAATCATAAGTCTCAAAAATATGTACATCCTAAGCTTTCTTAAGTAGAGTATCGTATCGTAAATATGCCAGGGAACATACATACGGTACGTCACTCTACTCAAGCGACCTACTCCATCAATCAGGGTCAGCATATGAAACGAAAGTTCGGGTCTAATACCCCCCGTTCAAGTCTAAGTTCCGTAAGGTCAAGCCTAGGTTCCGAAATACATACCGGTCCTAGACTCCGCATAGTCAAATATAGACTCGAACCAAGGTTAAACCTAGCTCTTTGATACCAACTTTGTCACGACCTGAAATATTAGCTCGTGACCAGCACTTAAATCACGCAACGTCTAGAGGCGTAACATAATTCAAGCAAGCTGAAACCCAGAAATCTAAACATTTTTAAGAAAATAAAGAAGGTGAAGCTTGAAATAAAGGTATAATGAAATCAAGTTTTCTTCGTGCATAGAAAAGGAACATGAAAATGCAGTGAAATTTGCTAGTTTGAAAACGTGTTTCGTTTTTTAAAAATTTGGGCATCACCTCCTTTGTATATTTTGATCCAAAACCGCAAGTACATAACAAGAATAATGGCATCCCTAAGCGAGAGCTAGCTCTTCGCCAAACGGAGGATCACAACCACGCAAGACAATAAATATAAGTATACGACGCCCAACGGTGAAGTTCACCACAAAATATAAAGAAATAAGCATGACATCATAACCATAAGTAGCGGAAAACCCCTCGCTCTAAGTCTCGCAACCACAATCTCACTAAGTCTCATTACTTATACAATTTACTAATTTTGATTGATGGAGTTGACTAGATACAATGTGAAATATAAATACAAGAGTGGGTACAAAACAAATGTCCCACCTACCAAAGCAAAACACCCGAATGCAACTGTGTGCCAGCGATACCGCTACTGATCCATGCGGGCAACCTGCAAGAACTGTGGCACAACGGGAGTGAGTTGCCAAATCGTGAGTAGAAAAACATCAACAAGTAGAAATCGAATAAACAACGACTCCTAGGTCAACTATATCATAAAAGTAATACTATGATACTTAGGGTGACCGGGTCTGTATATGTGCCAACAAGGTAGTCAATGTCTATAAGCATGTGGATAACATCCAACCGTATAATCAATGTATGTATGCATGTAGATCTCGTCCACCCATATAATCAATGTATGTATGAATGTGGATCTCGTCCACGTGTCAACCACTGACACAACAACATCATGCATGTAAATATCATAAAAGCATATGCATCAAAATATGAGGATATAAATCAACATGTGTCCCTCGCGACACCTCAAAATCATAGAACCTGAGTGTCCAGCATCGACACTCGAAACATCATGAAACCCGTGTCCAGCATCGACACGCAAATCCTCATATCTCTCAGTCTCCGTCAGTCCGGATCGGCCCATGGGCTCCGTCAGTCCGGATCGGCCCATATCATCTCTCGACTCCGGTCGGTATCCTCCGGATATCCGTCGAGCCCAAATACTATCACCGGTAGGTAGTAGTCCCTCTACCAGGCTCACCGTCTACTGCACAGCATCCCTTTCTTTTCCCAGGGTACCATACCGGGTCCACCATATACCCGCAATCGGCCATATCCAGCTCCTCGAATTGGGTTTCACATGTCACACGTCTCAGAACCGAGAAAATGCATGGTGGATGCACTGAAATATCATATCACGAGAAAATGGGTTCTTAAAACAGTACATTCTTTCTTTTGAAATAGCCACGGTTCTTAAATCCAGAAATCTCATGAAAACAGCATATCTCAATGCGTAATATCGTAAAGCATGATGTATGCGACATATATCAGAAATGTAAGCATATCCGTATATCATGCAACATGGAACAGTGGTGTATCATATTAAGGGAAAACCGCTCCTTTAAATGATTCTAGTTTTGAAAATATGTCCTGCGGTTCCCAATATCTCCAAAGTCAAATGCAACATCGTATAAAGGTGCATAGGTAACTATAGAAAGTAAATTATGCAAAGAGTCATATCATGATGCAGCAATCCTACTGTGTAGTGACATGGCAATTATCGATGATGAAGTGTGTGAGCCGGCAATCTGTGTGTGTGTAACATACGCATCATCGATAATGGTGTAAGTGTACTAGCACAGGTATAAGTAATGCAATACGAATAACATGAATGCAGCATAAGGTAAATCATATGCAAATGCTGACTGGTACACGTATCTAATATGACCGAGTCCGTGAATCAATCAATCGTCACCCAACCACAACACCACGTACGGTATAATCCATCGTACGGCAACCCCTAGTCAAGGGTAAGGATCAATCGTCATAAAACTCATCACGTACGGAAAATCATCGTACGGCGTCACTAAACCATCGAGGATCCTATCATCCTATATGACAAAGAGGGGTACGGACCTAATGTCTCGTACGATATATCACACATGATTCACAACATTTATATATCTATATACCTACGTCCCACGTCATATCCAAAACAAACTCATATCAGGGGACCGGTAAAGGTATCAATCATCTCAGTCAACTATCATCTGTATACCAACATATCATCATATCACAAGCCAAATCGTATTCTTTTTTCCTCGCATCTAAATCTCACATACACACCCGAACCATACAATCAGTTTTTAAAAGATGCGAATCGTAGTTTTGAAAGTCGGGGCTATGGTGTTTTTAAGGAAAAGATATCATTTGCAAATCCGTAACGTCCCTCAAGGTATCTGTTTAAAATATGCATACGATTCTTCAGTTTGGAAATAGGTATGGTTCGAATGACACATTTACGTCGGCTATCTTGTCTTATAGTCCCCTAAACGGCAATATCGTCAAACATCATCCTCAAATTCCGTCATCACATATTAGCCGTATCATATCACTTCTAACTATCCTTTAGTTTCTAATATGGTTCTCTAACTATCTTTTAACTCTATTTATAGTTTTCTATATAAGGTTTCCTTAACCATATTCTATATGTATAAATCGGTTTCTATCAAAGTTTGCGGGGGTGCTATACGCCATCCACCCGACTTCCCCCGTGGATATAGATCCACTCACCTTGATCTTACTTGCCAAAGTCGATGTCGCCACGCCCTTGCTCGTCATTCCGTACCTTGCGCGGAGGTACCTGATTTATCCATTTCCGTGTCGTGTTTTGAATGTTTCACAATCAAAGAAATTTATACCGCAATCAATTGATGGTGTCTATTGTAGTTTCGTCAATGAGAACGGATCGTCCGCTGAGGAAGTATGATTTGCTCGCTATTGTTTTAGTTGAGTCGAAAATTAAAAGATAAAAGAAAATTGATTCAAGATTTATGAAATTTAGTTGCAAGAATCATCAAGAAAATAAAGATCAAGAATCAAGAATCATGAATTGTCCAAATCGAATGAATTATCAAGATTTGTAAAGAGGCTCGTAGGAATCGATCCAATCGATAGTGATGATGAAGAATTATGATTACAAATTCTTATCTGTTGATGATTTGTTGCTAGATCGATGACGATCAACGAGATTTAGGGATCTCTTGAAGAAACTAGGGTTTCTCCATCATCATCCCTTGTCTTTTTGTTGATTAGCATTCAAATTCTAGCCTCTAGGAAATTCAATCATCGATCGTTGATCTCTAATTTAGAGCGAAAACAATCAAGAAAGTATCTCGCTCAAAACTAGGTTGTCGATGATTCAATTTCCTAAAGTTTACAAAACTCATAAGACTTAAGAATCGTTCAAGAATTTAATAATCATCATCTATCTATTTTCTCGATTCCTCCACGAGCGGAGTTTTCACTCAAACATAATGAAAAAGAAAACAATCAATAATTGATAACTCTTCATAATGCTCAAATGTAAAGAAAAGCAAGATCAAGAATTTTCACCTTTTATTATTCAACGTTTCCTTACAATTCACTCAAAGACTACAAGATTTTGAGGAGAGAACTCAATCGTCGAAACTAGCTTCGCATCGTCTTCTTGAGTCGCGGATCGTCGTGGATCTCTTGATAGGATGAAGATCGGCGTCGCTTCAAAAGGCTCGTTGAATGCTTACTTGAATCCGTACTCGATGATCCTGATTTGGATCAAATTGTGTCACTCAATTTGATTAGAATTGATTTGGATCTCACTATTATTTTGATTTCCCTCCAAATTCAACAACACAACCCTAGATCTAGATCTCTTTTTATAACCACCTCATTTGAATCTTCCCTCCAAAGCTATGTTGTTAGAGAGAGTCTTCTAGAAGAAATTTGTTGGAGGGAATATTCTAGAATGAGGAATATTCTAGGATAAGGTTGTTAGGCCGAGTCTTCCGGATAAAGCCACGTGCTCTTTGGGAAGCTTCTGGAAGCTGAGGCCGTTACAAGAAGCCACGTGGAGGATTTTGGCACGCTGATGTGTCCAACAGGCCGCGGATCCACGGCGGATAGGCCAACTTGGCCGCGGATCCATGGCCTATTGATGGGCTTGGTGCATGGAAATTCTGGGCTGATTTTGTACTGATCCATGGGGCCTTATTTTATGTTTGGAATCTTTTTATACTTTCTTGTTAACTGCCAGATCACAAGTCTTGGAACTCGACGTATTTTTATCAGCACTTTTATGATTCTGGCTCTTTACCTGGAGAATTCCCTGCACACAATCTCGAGACAAGTGTTGCGATATACAAAAGATCATGCGTGCAATAATAAACAACAATTTCCCTCAAAGTGCCGGTTATAATGTATAACACATGTTATTTGGTATTTTGCAGATGAATTGCTAATATGTGCTTTATTTATTCCAAACACTTTTAGATGATTGCAAAGAGTAGGGAAATTGATGTGTTAAAAATGCAATATTTTCGACCGATCAAATTCCGCCAAACTTAATTTTGATCGTCTCGAGCAAACTTGTTTTATTAAAAAGAGAAGGAGAAAATATAAGAAAAAGAAAAACTAATTAGCGCACTTTCGTAGGCAACACGATTGCACTGAGCACGTGCAACAAGCTTTTAAACCTCTAGGTGTCCCTTATAGGAGGTGTGTTGTCTCCTGAGGGTTTTCATCGGATTGCACCCACAAAATCCAATAATAAAAGGAAGATCGTGAAAATTACATATAAAGATAAGAATTATAAAAGAAAGACTTTGAAAATTAGAGTTTCAAACTACACTAACTTTTCAGTTGTCATGAGCCCTATCTTAATAGTCATGAAAAGATGTTAGAAATCACATCATCTCTCAATAAAACATCGTCTTTATTCTTCAGTCCTACCTTTCTTCCAAACATCGATCATATACCCATACGTGTGTGTAAAAGACATCCCTACACTCGTAGAATTCAATTCAAGCTATCATACTCTTGTCTATCTTCCTCGGTACTTTTTAATTGATGAATATTTAGATGGATTTGCTCACACATTTTTCATGCGACTGTTAATACTTCTTGAGGTACTAACCGATCGATTACTCATGTGCTTGCTTATTAGGTGTATTAGTATTTTTCTCGTCTTGCACCACCTAAAACTTAGCAGTGACTCCCAAACCAGTTGGTCTAAGGCACTAGCTGATGAAGCACCCTCACTATATTTTTTATTTTTGCTTTGGTGATAACAAAACCAGTGTTCATTTTTTTCTTAACACCATTTTATCTTTTCTTCACTTATTATTTCCTTCATACTTTGGCTTTTAGACAAGAGCATTTCAAGGTATCCTCTACTATCCCGAGTTTCAAGTCGTGTGTAAGTGCGAATAGTAGGGTATCAACATTCAAATGTCTGGCTTCCAGAATAGGAACTATTTGTAAGGTTACTAGGCACTATCACAAGGCTCATAAGGTATCAACCATGCCAAATCTAAATTTTTTCAAGTGCCGAACAACCTAAAGCGAGGATCTTTGCTAGATAATTAGGGTTAACAAAGCATGTAAACATCTTTACAACTAAGAGAGAGGGATTACAACCTTTGTAGTCCGCTCCTTCGCTTCATAAGCTCCGAGTAGAAGTCCCTTCGCCGCGATCCATAAACCTCCGGACTCTAGTGAGGCTCCACAAGCCGAATGATCCATGCTTGCTTGAAGTCTTCCTTTTCGAAGATGATCCACCTCGAAGAATCTTTAACTCAAGCTCTCACTTCTCTAATCAAGTATTAATGAAGTGAACACCCTAATCTAAATGGCTAGAATAGATAAGGATGATGAAGTAGAAATTATGCTCTCTTTTATTATCAATTTCTCACACAAAATCATCACATGGAAAAAGCTAGCAAGCTTTTCAATGAGGAAGAAGAAGAAGAAGAAAAGTATTTGTGATGAATAATGAATTATTGCTATGGTTATAATTGCAACCTTTGGTTAAGTATGAAGGGCTTAACCTTTGTAGAGAATTAACCATGGTAAGGGTTTGGGTTGGGTTAGAAATATCTTCACAAAATATCTAAGCTTAAAAACAAAAATAAAGCTTCTAGAAGCTTCATGAAAAAGCTAACCCAAATCAAACCCTAACTATATTTAATCTTCACAAATCATGTTGCATTTGTAATCATAACTTGTTACAATATTATATATCACATATATAATATATTTTTGTAACAAAAGAAAATAATACAATTAACATATATCGCATATATATCAATTTATTATCCGGTGAGAAAATGAATCAATAAAGCGAGCTGATATCAGTTAATGTAATGTAATATATCACATATATAATTATATATTAAATTATCGAATCAACACTTGTTCCGACAATCCGGCTATTTATCAAATAAATGACAAATATAATCTGTATCAGTTCATCGAATCAACACTTGATCCGATGACCCGGCTATATCACATATACCCGGCCGATATCTAATATCGCGAGAATAGAATACGGTATCTCATATCGTAATATTCTTGATCCTGCACATATCACATATATGCTCCTACTCCGTTTTGCCTAAGTCAAGAAATCTCTGTGTAGGACTCTAAAGAATCGTCAATATGCCGGCAGCAGGTGATGATCATATCAAACACCCACAAGCTGCAAGTGGTCAGCTAAACATAACAGCCACCTAGGTATTAAGCGATCAGAAGATCAACAAGCTAGCCTGTACATTCTCCTGTGAATCCAATCAGTAACACTACCGTACAGTCCGGTCTCTTCGTCTGATATGTCGCATATCTAGTCTAGGGGTGGTAAACGTCAGACCCCAGTAACCGAGTAGTTGTGTCGATGTGAGGATCATAACCAGTCGAGAAACTACTGATAACACTTACCAGTAGGACTCTATATCATCCCTGGCCAGGGACTACCAGTTATTGCCAATCGAACGCAGCACAACATCAACTCCCTATACCGGGAGAGACGAATCCTCTCCTATCGCTCATTGCCTCTATGTGATTCGGGACTGTACCCAAAAGCCACCGTTTTGCATGCCCTCTTGGACATGGTAAGGTGGAAATCAAAGCACAGTGGGGAATCACACAAGACTCTATGACGATCTCGGGTCTACAGACTAACCTGTACCGGTGTCACAAGAGAACTGCTATCTGACGATTGGTATAAACTCATCTAGGAGTTCTCGGCGAGTCCGTTCAGTATACCTAGTCTCCACTGAGCACCCGTACACCATCTTTGATGTCAAACACCGATGGATATGGGATCATCCATCGCCCATCATATGGGTCAAGATGTTTATATGCTAGTCTACTCTGGTGTATCGATGCCCTGTCTCGATACACCCTTGACTAGGAACAATTATAGGATGTACTCATAGACTACCGTGGCCCTACTAGTATGATCTCATCATAGCCCCAGTAGTCGAGTACATATCGTAAGGGCTTTATCAACATGTGAGAGCAAGACAGTAAACTAATACAAGTCAACAAGTTAAGACAAAGTGAAACCAAATAGTATACTATCATGTCGAGCAAGAAAGTCCTCTATATATATATCCAAGCATCCACTATAATATACATCATATGTACAACAATGGCCTCTAGGGCATATATATAACTAACAATCTCCCACTTGCACTAAAGCCAGCTGTTGTAGTATCTCATACCCAACATCCCGAAGAGTCTCTCAAACCGTGTCTGGGGAATGGCCTTCGTGAGTGGATCCGCAGTGTTGTCCTTCATATCAACTCTCCCGGCGATCAACTATCTCCCGGCGATCAACTATCTCCCGGATCAGGTGATACCGCCTCAGAATATGTCTGGACTTCTGATGGGACCTGGGTTCCTTAGCCAAAGCCACAGCTCCATTATTATCACAATACAAAGGTATTGTATGCTTAATAGATGGAACCACACCAAGTTCAGTAATAAACTTCTTCATCCAGACAGCCTCTTTTGCAGCATCGTTGGCAGCGATGTATTCAGCCTCCATTGTCGAGTCTGCAACGGTTTCCTGTATGGAACTCTTCCAACACACCGCCCCTCCATTGAGGGTAAAGACAAATCCCGAGTGCGACTTGGAGTCGTCCTTATCACTTCGGAAGCTTGAATCGGTAAAGGATCCTACCTGGAGTTCTCCGTTACCATACACCAAGAACATCTGCTTAGTTCTTCTCAAGTACTTGAGAATGTTCTTCACAGCTATCCAGTGGCTCTCTCCAGGATCTGCTTGATACCTACTCACTATACTTAGTGAGTATGCTACATCGGGTCTGGTACATAGCATCGCATACATGATAGAGCCTACTGCCGAAGCATAGGGTATCCCTTGCATGAGAGCTCTCTCCAAATCAGTCTTGGGAGACATCTCTTTGGAGAGAGTGAGTCTAGAGATCGTGGGTTAGTTCCCACGCTTGGATTCTTCCATACTAAACCTCTTTAGTATGGTGTCAATGTACCTGGATTGGGACAATCCCAGTATCCATTTAGATCTATCTCTATAAATCATTATTCCCAGTATACAGGAGGCATCACCTAGATCTTTCATTGAGAATTTTTGTGATAAGAAGAGTTTGACCGATTGCAGCATAGGAACATCATTTCCTATCAAGAGTATGTCATCGACGTACAATACGAGGAAGACAACCTTACTCTTTGCAACCTTTTTTTTATATACAAGGTTCATCTACGTTTTTGTTGAAGTCAAACTCTTTGACTACAACATTAAAGCAGATGTTCCAACTCCGCGATGCCTGCTTTAACCCGTAGATGGATTTAAGCAGCTTGCACACCTTTTCGCTGCTCCCACTATCTACGAAGCCCTCTGGCTAAGTCATGTATACACACTCCTCTAAATCACCATTTAGAAAGGCGGTCTTAACATCCATTTGCCAGATTTCGTAGTCATGGTATGCAGCAATGGCTAGTAAGATCCGGATGGACTTAAGCATAGCCACTGGAGAAAAGGTTTCTTCATAATCCACACCTGGTCGTTGACGAAATCCCTTTGCAACAAGTCTAGCTTTGAAAGTCTCCATTTTTCCATTTACACCAAGTTTCTTCTTAAAGATCCATTTGCTCCCAATGGGTTTTACCCCTTCAGGAGCAACTTCCAAAGTCCATAGTTTGTTGGTGTACATGGATTCCATCTCAAATCGCATTGCATCCAGCCACTTCACAGAGTCACCACTCATGATGGCCTCCTCGAAGCTAGTCGGGTCATCATCTTCCATGATGCAATTGTTGCTCCCACCATCAACGAGAAAACCGTAGTATCTCTCAGGTGGATCAGAAACCCTACTAGATCGGCGGAGAGGCTAGGGTTCGTTGGGTACTACTGAATCCTCTTGTTCCAATAAATCATCTGTTGTAGTTTGTTCTGCTGGAACTTCTTCCAGTTCTACCTTAGAGCCACTAATCTCTTTTGCAAGAAATTACTTTTCTAAAAAAGTGGCGTGTTGAGCAGCAAACACTCCTTGTTTCTCACTGTGGTAGAAGATATACCTTCGTGAATGCTTGGGATATCCAACAAACTTACATAAAACAGACCTTGCCTCGAGTTTGTTCGGTTTTTGTCTTTTGACATAGGCCGGGCAACCCCATATCTTAACAAAATTATGATATGGTCTCTTCCCTTCCCATATCTCATATGGGGTGGTAGGCACAGATTTAGTAGGAACTTTATTCAGTAGGTATGCAGCTGTCTCCAGTGCATATCCCCATAAGGAAATAGGCAACTCAGCTGTGCTCATCATAGAGCGCACCATATCTAATAGGGTGCGATTCCTCTGCTCCGATACACCGTTGTGCTGTGGTGTATAGGGAGGAGTAAGCTGAGAGAGAATCCCATTCTCTTTTAGATAGTCCAGGAACTCATTGCTCAAGTATTCTCCTCCTCGATCAGATCGAAGGATCTTAATACTTTTTCCCGTTTGGTTCTCTACTTCGTGCTTATATTCCCTGAATTTCTCAAAAGCTTCAGACTTGTGTTTCATCAGGAACACATGTCCGTATCTTGAGAGATCGTCAGTGAATGTAATGAAGTAGGAAGAACCGTTCCTGGCATGTGTAGACATGGGACCACATACATCACTATGTATCAGCCCTAAGAGTTCTGTAACTCTTTCTCCGTGTCCACTAAACGGAGTTTTGGTCATCTTGCCTTTGAGACATGACTGGCAAGTATCATAAGATGATAATTCGAACGGATTCAAATATCCATCCTTATGTAACTTAGCTAGCCGTGTCGCATTGATATGACCTAGTCTACAATGCCATAAGAAGGATTTGTTTATTTCGGAACTATTCCTCTTGTTTGTGTTCTGTACACTAAGAATTGTAGTTTGATTTAGAACGTACATGCCATTATTTAACGATCCTGATCCTATCAACTTTTGATTCAGGAATATGTTCATAACATTATCCTGTATCACAAAATTATATCCTTCTTTATTCAATAAAGAAACTGATATAATATTGCATATCAGGGTCGGAATGTAATAGCATTCGTTCAGAATCAATGTATTACCTTTTGGTAACACAAGGCGATATTCGCCAACAGCCTTGGCTGCAACATCTGCACCATTCCCTACTCTTATGGAATGATCACCCATTACCAGTTCTCTACCTTTACGTAGCCCATGTAACATATTACATATATAGGATCCTGATCCGGTATCTAATACCCAGGACGTAAAGTGAATTGAGAAACAGTTCTCAATAACTAACACTTCCGAAGAAGATGCATCAGCATGCTTGTTCTTCGTTTGGGTGGTTTGAGAATCCAGATATTCTCCTATTTCCTGTTCAGTCTTATAACACTTATAAGAAAGAACGGGACCAACGTTTCCCTGTTCAGTATAATAAGCGGGTGCAGTCAATACATCCATATTATTATCTTGATTAGGGCCTGACATGGTCGCTACCTGGATAGAGAGAGAAGAGAAAACTTTAGCGTATGCTCTTGTAAGATTAGATTGGTTATTATCTTATCTAATCAGGATGTCTCCCACTGTTTTTATCAAATCTTCCTTCAAACCCTAAAAGGAAAAACTAGCCGGGATTAATTACACCTTACAAGTTCGCCAATCTTTCAGCCAGGCCAGTGTTGGTATTTTGAGGGAGGTTCCCCGTGCTTTCGCACGGACCAAATTAAAATAAATCTCGATTTTCCAGAGGCATAACCCCATTAACACCTTTCTAGTCACCTACTTGATCAGCTAATTGTCCTGTGTAAAATTCTCCCAGGAGTAACTCTTACTCGCAGTGGGTATCAGGATCCAACTATCTCATAGGAGGTATGCAATCTCATTGCAAATTTCAACACCAGAAATTCCTGATAATATTTTTCCCCAAGCATCCCATGACCTTGACGGAGGTCAACAAATCATAGGGTGCTAGTCAAGTTCAACCCGTCATTTCTTGATTGAATCAAACCCACCCGCACGACCCTTGACGGAGGTCAACAAGGCCGCATCATATGCATAAACAGATAAATACTAGTTAGCTACGGCACACTACGCCTTGACGGAGGTCAACAAACGTAGCCCGAATACTAAGTACGACTTATCTGAAATGACGGAGGGCTATGACAGGTTTTTCTGAAAACATATTGCGTAATAAACTTGATATTGTTGTAGAAACAAGTGATTTTGAAAAGGAGTGTTTTTTAGGCTTTTCTAGTTTCGCTAAAGAGGTCACTCCCGGTGAAAGGATCTCGGCTCTTTCCTCATCGAATAAGATGCAGGGTATATCATATATACCACTATGCAAAGCAAAACTGTAGCTACCCTTTTTATAAAGTTTTGATTCTACAACATCTTTTAGGTTTCTTTTCTTTTATTAATCTCATTAATAAATCCCATCAGTTATGCTTCCTAAGCATCACAGAAGAAACGAAAGTTATAATATTTATATATCGTCATATATATAGTATAAGCATTCGTCTCATGCAGTAATATGATCTCATCACAAAACATTGCAGCAGAAGATAACATATGAAATATTGGATATACTAGGATGTCTGTGTTTTATTTCGAGCCTGTATAAAACACGGATTCCACGGTCGCGATAAATAGCCAAACCCACATCCCTAGACCCCTACGAGAGCGGCAAGCAACTCTGCTAATTCTAGGGTTAGGAGACCCGGTCTCGACTCCTCGGGGTGGCCTCCCACTGGACCCTGGAACCCGGTTACTTGTGCTCCCCTCCTTGGGTCTACCTAATGCGGAAAGGTAAATAATATACAATGGTAACATCATCTTCAACCCGGAAGTGCCCCAATAAAAGAATATTACATACAAATGAATTTTACATGAATGAAAATTAAAACCCTTATCTCACATAAAAACCCCGGCTATTCAGAACACGACGATCCAATATCACTAGTAAAATAAGAGGTTGCCCCTACGGATATTGACATCCGTAGGGGCAATTTAAGTTTGGCCCTATGGATTAATCCGTAGGGCTAAAAGGTTGCCCCTACGGGCATAGACGTCCAAGAATAAAAATATTAATTCTTTATTTGGTGTTTGCCCCTATGGAGCCGCAAACAAAGGACCTACGGGTATATCCATAGGGGCAAGTAAATATCGATTTAACAAAATCCCAGATCGATCGCCTACGCTCGCTCACTTTCTCTCTCTCTCGATCGCGCGCGAAAAAATTCCCCAATTCGCCACGCCGTCGTCGCCAACGTCGTTCTCCTCGTCGCCACCGCCGGTTTCGTCGCCATCTCAGCTCTCGTCGCCACCGCGGTTCAGGTCGTCGCCCCAGCCCCACCGCAGCAGCGGTTCAGGTGAGTAAATCTTTGGATTACTTCGGGCTTAGGGTTCAGGTGAGGTAAATTAAAGATTTTTGGGATTATTTTGGGCTTAGGGTTCATGGCGCGCGAGTTGGGGTTGGACAGGGGTCGCAGTCGGGGTCGGGGTCAGGGTCGGGGTAGGGTTGGGGTTGGTGTTCGGCTGCTGTGGGGTGGGGCTGGGGTTAGGGTTTGCCTTAGGGTTGGTGTTGGGGTTTAGCTGGCCGCACTGGGTTTAGGGTTAGGTTGGGGCTGGGCTGGGGCTGGGGGCGGGGGCTGGGGCTGGGTTGGGGTTAAGTGGTGGGGAGTTGGAAAATTATTCTAGTATGTATCCTTACACTCTAATTAGTATAGCAAGATGCCCAGATGTGTTCTTGTGTACTGCTGTGTAAACCAATATTCTTTCACCAACTAATTCGTAGCAAAACTGGCTTTGGTGTTGTCAATTGATGTAGCCTTGAAAACTGGCTTTGGTGCTGGCTTTGGTGTTGTCAATTGATGTAGCCTTGAAAACATTGTTATATCATCCGATCACATTTATTTCTTGTAGATGTTGTTTGGATATTGGATGCATTGTTCATATTTGATATGTAAAAATAAAAAAATAAAAAATTGTAGTCAGATTCATATTGAAAATGGATGTTAAGTGTTCTTTGGGCTCATATCGAATATGTTGGATGATTAGTGTCCTTGGGCACATGGATTCTCAAAGTCTTAAGGTTGATTCATGAATTTATGTGTCTTTTTTGTTTGTTTTGTACCAAATGAAAATGAAATATGATGGTTTACAAGTTTCTTATTCTTTTGTTTGGTTGTGCCCAAATTGTAGACATGGATTTTTTTGCAAATCCTTACCTTTTTCGACGGAATGGAAAGGGCTCCAAATATCCTAGTTGCATCAATCAATCCTAAAATCAAGTTTGCAAACCAAATACAAAACTGGCAAGTTTTTATGGATTTGATATTCCAAAAATCCAACTCCAATCTAAATCCACTGATGGGTTGTTTGTTTCATGGAATTAGAGCGTAAGTATGGAGGGGACAATTACTGTAGTAACACCAATGTCATGTTTTTAGTTTGGACGAGTATTGTTGCCGAAGGCTAGTGATTTGGTACTAAATGCTGCTGAATTGCTTGAATTATTAAGCAACTTGGGGTTAGGGTTAGGTGGATTGATGACAACAAAATACCATAATTTATAACTATATTACTCATATAATGTGTATGTCATGTGAAAGCTAGATGAAGGTCGAGGCAAGCACAACAAATTTGTTGGATGGGACAATATCAATAGGAGCTCAATGCTATTTGGAAAAATAATAATTCAAAAACATATTGGAGTTTCCGATTGGTGGCATGGACTAGTTTGATGTATGTTGTTGGTTTGATTTATGAAAAAATAGGGAGACAACATGCATGTATGCATATAGGTAACATCTGCCAATATGCCATATCCAGACCGCAATCTATTTTTGCCTATTGGCTAATATGAAAATATCGGCCCGCGTATATGACATAATCAAAGTTGTTAAATCTTGATACGGTTTGTGTTTCGTTTTTTTATTTATCAGTTCTATCAATATTGCGTATAACGCTTTATGATATCAGTATCCTACATTTGTAGTTTTAATTGTTGATTGTTATAGATGAATACCATTGCAATAATAGTTTTTGGTTGATGAATGCTATTGCAATGTAGGATGATCAGTTCTATCAATCTTGATCTCAATGGTTTAAAATCATGTTACACATACAACACGAATGCACAACAAACGCATAATTAGAGAGCGACTCGAGATATTCAGGTTAAAACCAATATATGATACTCGATGATAATATGAAACCTTCATATTCCCATCGATACTCATATATGAAACTAAAAGCGCCACTTTGTCCCTACGGTGCCCGACATTTTAATTTTAAAATATTAAATCTTAATTTGTTGTTTGGCCCTACGGAGCCGCAAACCAATAACCTACGGTTATGTCCGTAGGGGCATCTAAATGGGAATTTAATAAAAAAAAGGCACAGAAATGCCCTACGCCTCGATCTCTTTCCCTCTCGTTCCCAAAATTTTCTCTCGTTCCCGCGTCTCCAATTTTCTCTTCGTCGCCACCGCGCGCCCTCCGTTCTCAGCCCGCCACCGCCTTCCGTTCTTGGCCCACCACCGCCCTCGTTCTTCCTCGTCGAGTTCCTCGTCGCCGATATTTGTGCCTACATTGATGCCTCAAGCAACGAATCAAATGATGTGGATCACAAACTAATTAAATAAATTTTGAATACCAATCTGGACTAGGATTTGAATACCAATCCTAGTTTCATTGAATTTGCACGCGCACTTAAAATAACAACCTTTATACTAAAAAATTATGTATGCCATTACTTAGTAGTTTATGGTTTTTAGACGCAAAAGCCATTTGAGAAATACTTTTCCAACCCACTCTTAATCCATATTCTCAATATAGTCATTGAATTTGCACGCGCACATAATAAGAAGGAGAAGACAATAATGTGGCAGAAGAAGAAGGAGAAGACAGTAATGTGGCAGAAGAAGAAAAAAATGACATTCCTCGTTCTCTGTTTCAGCATCAATCTTCTGATATGAACTAATGATGGCTTTCACATAGGCTTTTCCCTTTAGAGACTTCTTAGTGTCCAATGGAAAGCATACATCAGATTTGTGCAGGTCAGGTTCTTCTATGACTTTCAAGAGTCTCAACTGATTCTGTAAATTACACTCTAGTTGGGTGGTACTTTTACCACTTCTCACTGCAGGTGCGCTCTCTAATATCCATTTTGAATGTAATATTATCGATATTCAAAATGGATATTAGAGAGCGCACCTGCAGTGAGAAGTGGTAAAAGTATCACCCAACTAGGGTGTAATTTACAGAATCAGTTGAGACTCTTAAAAGTCATAGAAGAACCCGACCTGCACAAATCTGATGTATGCTTTCCATTGGACACTAAGAAGTCTCTAAAGGGAAAAGCCTATGTGAAAGCCATCATTAGTTCATATCAGAAGATTGATGCTGAAACAGAGAACGAGGAATGTCATTTTTTTCTTCTTCCGCCACATTACTGTCTTCTCCTTCTGCCACATTACTGTCTTCTCCTTCTTATTATGTGCGCGTGCAAATTCAATGACTATATTGAGAATATGGATTAATAGTGGGTAGGAAAAGTATTTCTCAAATGGCTTTTGCGTCTTAAAACCATAAACTACTAAGTAATGGCATACATAATTTTTTTAGTATAAAGGTTGTTATTTTAAGTTTTCCCTTATAGAGATATGATCTAACTGCATCTATAAACTATAAGTGTGCAGAAAATTATGATAAGAAACCATAAGAAAGGGTCGTAGCCATGCATAACCTTGAATCTACATACCAAATCATGCAAAAGCATGCACTTATTGTCACCTTGCCTTGGAATATAAAATATCTTGGAAGACTATAAGCGAGCATTTAAATCTTGATAGCTTTTGACTTCAACATATATTTTTCTCAAGTACCATGAAATATACTTGCTCCGTATAAACCGTTTTCAGGAAGATGGATTAATAATGACAAATTATCCATTATGGCTCACTAGGTTAGCATTTTCTCTTCTATTAACTATCTTACTAATCTGCTTGGTAAATTTATTCGGAACCGGCTGCGAATCATTAAAAGACATGCATAAGAAAGAAAGCTAAAATACAGATATATAGAATACCGATACATCGAAACTTCATAGTTGCGATGGCAATCCAGAGATATTTATTTCTACACACGTGGTGCGCGTGCGAATGCGTCAGGCATCATGGACAAATATTTCAGAACATGGAAAGTATTATTCGTATAAAGTAATTAAAACTTTTAAACACCTTGGGTAGATATTTTCTTAGTTGATGCAATCATATCATGAGGACTAAATTTAAGCTATTATACATATGCATATGTATTTTTCTAACCTAATATATCTCACACACACACACACACAGAGAGAGAGAGAACACCAGTTTGGTAGAGAAATCAGCTAGCAGGACCCTGAAGAAATGGAGTCCATAGCATTGCTCATCATCATCATCCGTGATCCCTTTGAAAAAATATTATCAAAGGGATCATGGATGATTATGATGAGCAATACTATGGACTCCATTTCTTCAGGATCCTGCTACCTGATTTCTCTACCTACCCGGTGTTCTCTCTCTCTCTCTCTCTGTGTGTGTGTGTGTGATATATTAGGTTAGAAAAATACATATGCATATGTATAATAGCTTAAATTTAGTCCTCATGATATGATTGCATCAACTAAGAAAATATCTACCCAAGGTGTTTAAAAGTTTTAATTACTTTATACGAATAATACTTTCCATGTTCTGAAATATTTGTCCATGATGCCTGACGCATTCGCACGCGCACCACGTGTGTAGAAATAAATATCTCTGGATTGCCATCGCAACTATGAAGTTTCGATGTATCGGTATGCTATATATCTGTATTTTAGCTTTCTTTCTTATGCATGTCTTTTAATGATTCGCAGCCGGTTCCGAATAAATTTACCAAGCAGATTAGTAAGATGGTCAATAGAAGAGAAAATGCTAACCTAGTGAGCCACAACGGATAATTTGTCATTATTAATCCATCTTCCTGAAAACGGTTTATACGGAGGAAGTATATTTCATGGTACTTGAGAAAAATATATGTTGAAGTCAAAAGCTATCAAGATTTAAATGCTCGCTTATAGTCTTCCAAGATATTTTATATTCCAAGGCAAGGTGACAATAAGTGCATGCTTTTGCATGATTTGGTATGTAGATTCAAGGTTATGCATGGCTACGACCCTTTCTTATGGTTTCTTATCATAATTTTCTGCACACTTATAGTTTATAGATGCAGTTAGATCATATCTCTATAAGGGAAAACTTAAAATAACAACCTTTATACTAAAAAAATTATGTATGCCATTACTTAGTAGTTTATGGTTTTAAGACGCAAAAGCCATTTGAGAAATACTTTTCCTACCCACTATTAATCCATATTCTCAATATAGTCATTGAATTTGCACGCGCACATAATAAGAAGGAGAAGACAGTAATGTGGCAGAAGGAGAAGACAGTAATGTGGCGGAAAAAGAAAAAAATGACATTCCTCGTTCTCTGTTTCAGCATCAATCTTCTGATATGAACTAATGATGGCTTTCACATAGGCTTTTCCCTTTAGAGACTTCTTAGTGTCCAATGGAAAGCATACATCAGATTTGTGCAGGTCGGGTTCTTCTATGACTTTTAAGAGTCTCAACTGATTCTGTAAATTACACCCTAGTTGGGTGATACTTTTACCACTTCTCACTGCAGGTGCGCTCTCTAATATCCATTTTGAATGTAATATTATAGATATCCATGCCTGTTTATGTCAAAATTACTTATATTGTCAATGTTTGATTGTCTAGTTGTTGGTGATGCGTCCATATCAGGGACAGAGGCCACTCCCGTTCCTCCAGGTATGTTTATATATTATATAGGGCATGTATATTGATTTAGAATGCTATATCATAAATATACACACATTCCTTTTGCTCTTAGTCGTCCAACTCATTATCATGGGCTGCTTGATGAGATTAGATTTGCGCCTGATGATCTACAAGAGCTTGTTCACTCCCTGTCATATGTGTAAGCAGCGCTATATGCGAGTTTACCTTGTTAGTATGTATGTACTGAAATTAATTAATATTATTCAAATTTTGATACATGCAGATACCAGAGGAGCACATCTTCTATCTCTGTAGGTAAGTCTTTGAATTTGTTGATTTTGGTATTTCTTGTCAATTTTATAGACCAGTATGTGCTAAATATAATGTTCTGACAGTTGCTAGGGGGAAGGCAACATTCGAGGCTGCTGACCCCAGTCCTGGACGCCGCATACGGACGGCACCACGGAGGTTGGGAGAGAGGCCAAGGACTGGGCTCTAGCAGGGCCCATATGAGGTTGGACTCCACCCCGGTGGTTACTTCCTCCGTCTCCAGTGAGCGACGTATCCAGCAGGAACTGGAGAGCTTGAAGGCCACCGTTCAGGAGTTGAATGAGATGCTGGTATGTATACTACTTAATAGTAAAATATAATGTCATATTATAGATATCAACATATCCAATATCAGTACATAGCCTGAGCTTATTTTGGTTGTAGACTTATGTTTTATTAATCATACATGTACATATCTAATTAAAATAAACTACAGTTTTCCAAACTAGATATCCAAATGGGGTTTCGAAATAACTCGATAATGATAAGAATTCGAATGTGGGTGTAGGAGCGGGTGGTTGAGCAGGCCCAGGCCTCGGGGATCGATTTTACCGGACAGAACGATCCGAGGCTGCTGACCCCAGTTCTGGACGCCGCACACGGAGGGCACCACGGAGGTTGGGAGAGGCCGGGGATTGGGCCCTAGCAGGGCCCATATGAGGTTGGACTCCACCCCGGTGGTTACTTGCTCCGTCTCCAGTGACCGGCATGTCCATCATGAACTGGATGGCTTGAGGGCCAGCGTTCAGGAGTTGAAGGAGATGCTGGTATGTATACTACTTTATAGTAAAATATCATTTCATATTATATACATATCAACATATCCATAATTAGTACGTAGCTTGAGCTTATTTGGTTTTAGACCTAAGTTTGATTAATCATACATACATATGTAATTGAAATAAACAACGCTTTTCCAAACTAGATATCCAAACAGGGTTTCGAAATAACTTAATAATGATACGAATTCGAATAATAAACAGTTCATACACGCTTCTTACACACGTTATATCCAGACGCGACAGGGTAGATCGGCCGAGCCTCCACACGCATCTCCTTCGGCTGCGGCTCCGCAAGCCACTACATTGGCTGCGGTTCCGCAGACAGCTCCTGTAGCTCCACCGCCCACTCAGACTCCCGCAGCCGCGGCTCCGCAAGCGACTACCTCGACGGCGGCGGCGCAGACCACATCGCCGGCGGCTGCGCAGACCACATCGCCGGCTCCACATGCCGCTCAGACTCCCGCTCGCGACGAATTGCAGAGTTTATTGACCGAGGAGCAGGCGCGCGTTATTCTATCGTTATTCAGAGGTGGAGCTGGACCGAGCTAGGGTAGATTTTTGGTTCTTTTTTTTTGAAACATGTATTTATTTATATCATACACATTGTACTACATTTTGAAACGATATTGATATTGGTTTGTATTTATATCATATTCAGTTTTTGTGTTTCTTTTGTATATTATATATATGCGTGAGATGTGATTATGAATACTGCAATATATGATTTGATTGATGTATATATTATTGTGCACTGGGCGGGAAAAAATCAAGCAGCCCATTTTTAAAAAAAAATTACAGACAATATGTACCTACGGATTAATCCGTAGGCACACATGTTACCCCTACGGATATGTCCGTAGGGGCAAAATATCAGCAGTAGCTGATATTTCCCCCAGATCTCAGTGCCAGGGGGTTGGGAAAGCCCCTACGGATATATCCGTAGGGGCCACTGACTCTCCCCTACGGCGTTATCCGTAGGGGCAAAATATCAGGAATCCTGAATTTGTGCCCCTACGGAAACGTACCTACGCATATATCCGTAGGGGGTAGTACATGCCCCTACGGGTATATCCGTAGGGCCAAGTAATTTATTAAAATAAACCGTAAATAATATAAAATCTTATACCCTACGGCTTAATCCGTAGGGGCAACGGGACCTACACATATATCCGTAGGGGCAAAAATTTAACCGTAGGGGCAAGTTCAGGGCCTCAACTTGCACCTGCGGCCTTTGCACCTACGGGGTATTTTTTCGCCCCTACGTATATATCCGTAGGGGCAGTGGGTTGCCCCTACGGATTTATCCGTAGGGGCAACCCTTCTTTGTAGTAGTGTATAACATATCACAGCAACACATAATATCTCATATCATCAACGTAAGCAACTATGCGTATCCCGATTGTTGTTGATGTATAGCAACGAAGCCGGCGATACACCACATACTACGCTTACGGTCACAGAAAAGAAAGTGTAAAACTACAACATTTGGAATCCACAATTACTTTAGACATCTTAAATCCGAAATATCGCATACTTCGCATTTCATGCCTAACTATATGAATTCCACATATTGTATTACATTCCAATTAAATAGACAATGTTAAACTTTCCGATCGAATAATCAAATACCCAAGATTTCCCAAATAGCTCAACACTTGAGCGGAGTTCAAAAATCCCAGAACATGTCACTGCACCAATGAACCAGCCGTAGAAGGGTCAAACCAACGCCTCACATGTGGCGACGCTAAACTACCACAAACCCTAGGGTTCAGTGGCAGTTTTAACGGTCACCTAATCGAGTTAAGGTTACGTTCTTCTAGAGGGTCCACAGATACGCTACCATGATTTCCTGAAAGTTTTAAACAGAGGAAGAATCCAACACTTGAAAGTTTTCTGTCATGAAAAAAATGAGTCATTGATATCCGTTCGAACATTTTAACACGTTCTAAATTATCCGGAAAAAAAAAACGATGTTAAACTTTCCGATCGAATCAATGAATACTAAAAATCTCCAGAAAACTCAACACTTGAGTAATATTGAAAATTCCCAGAAGCATGTAGTAATACATATGGATGAACCCTAAAAATAACTATCCCTGACACCCAAGTACGGCCACGGAACCGCCGCCAAAATCCTGTTATGGCCGCAGTTCCGTGGCGACTTTAAGGAATTAGGGTTTCGTCTTTCTCTGTTATCCATAGAATCATAGAATCACCTGCTTATTTTTTTGAGTATTTTTAATAAGGAAAAAACCATCTTTTTAAAAAATTTCCTGAGAGGGGGTCAAATACGACGTTTCAGGGTTCGATCGGACTTTTAATTTCGTCAACTCGTCGCATAATGCTCTAGTTAGGCTCTGATACCACTGTAGGGTTACTAGACACTATCACAAGGCTCATAAGGCATCAACCATGCCAAATCTAAATTTTTTCAAATGCCGAACAACCTAAAGTGAGGATCTTTGCAAGATAATTAGGATTAACAATGCATATAAATATCTTTACAACTAAGAGAGAGGGATTACAACTTTTGTAGTCCGCTCCTTCGCTTCATAAGCTCCGAGTAGTAGTCCCTTCGCCGCGATCCATGAACTTCCGGACTCTAGTGAGGCTCCTGATTTATACGAGATTTTGAGATCAAAGAATTATTTACCGCAATCAAGAACGACGTCGCTTGATAGCTAGCCGGTGAGTACGGGTCGGTCCACAGGGATTTTGTGTATTCTCAATTTGTTCTAACGAGTTAATTCCAAACGGTGTTGGGTTGATTATCACTAAAAACTAAGGTTGATCTAGACTAGGATTAAAATCTTGCTAGGGTTATGTTTAGGTTACGTTTGGAAAGTTAATATTCCTCACCGCTTTTAATGCCCTAATTAAAATCTATTAGGTGTTATGGTAATAATTAATAAAGTGGATTAGTACCATCGGGAAGAAACGATGTTTCTTCCTCTAGGTTATTGTCCTTCCTTTCTTAATTCTTACCCTAACCTCGATGGAAAACATACGCAACCGGTCTTTTAAACTATGGTATCACCACTACCTCGTGGGATAGGGTGCCGTAGAGAGCGGTATGCATGGAGTCCTATAAAAATATGTGATGGGCAAGAAAGGGGTGAGAGATTTTCATCTCTCAAATCTCTCCTATTCCTAACCCTAACAAGTGAGGAACTACTCACTCATTAGGTAATTGATTAATAGAAATATTTTTATCTATGGCAATTAATTAAAAAGTGCTAAACTAATTAACCAGAGCAAATAATAAAATCTATACTAGGGCAGAAAGGAATTTAAGAACTAGGGCATATAAATAAAAATCTTACTTTATTTGATAGCTCTCTTCAAACATTTACACCGAATTAAAATTCTGAATAGATGAAATAAAAAAATGCATACCTCAAAAAGAGGTTTAGGATTTCTATTTATAGAGCATAGAAATCCTAGGGTTACATTCGATACAGATCTGCATTTACAAATATACCCCTAAGATGCCTAGTCAACGCACCGTCATACCGACACGTGTCCATAATGGCCGCGGAACCGCGGCCAAGAGCCATGTTTGGCCGCGGATCCGCGGCCATATAGAGAGGTCTTGGCTGTATTTTTCAGGGCTTCTTCTGGTTGCATTTTGGCTTCTTGTTTCTTCACTTGGTTTCTCAGATTGTCTTCTAGTTTTATTCCAGATTTTTACAGTGCATAATATCGTGGACTTTACCGTTTACTTCGTGTCGAAGTCTTGAACCTTGCGCTGCCTTTGTTCTTTGTGAAATTGTCCATTGATCTTCGTTTAGTCTTCAAACTGTAGGCATGATCAAGATCTTTCCATTTTTTGGTCGTAGTCTCACTTTTGTATCGTCTTTTCATCATTTTCACTGTTTTGTTCCGAGAACCTGTAACCTGCAACTATGTAGCAGACATGGATCAAAAGCACCTGTTTATTTGTAAAATGAATAAGAATGGGGAATATAATAATGCAAAATTATGATATGAACAAATACCCCCAAACTTATCTTTTGCTCGTCCTCGAGCAAACCTAGTTTTATTCTCGTAAAAGACCTAGCCTCACTTTCGCAGGGAAACGCGATTGCACTGAGCTCGTGCAACAAGCCGTTAAACCTCTAGGTGTCCCTAGTAGGAGGAGTGTTGTCTCCTGAGGGTTTTCAGCGGATACTACCCACAAAATCCTATCAATTCGGGTTATTGACTTTTATTCTCCAATTAGGTTTTCTAACTAGAAACTCTATTATCTTCGACTCAGAAATTATGCACCCGTATTTTTCACGCTTCGTTATCATTTAACTTAAGATTATATATGTTCTTGTAAACTTACTTAGTTTTTAGCATCTTTTAAGTTTTTCCTTCTAGGGTCCTATCTCAACTTAAGAATTTTTATCATCTCTATTAAAGATATAAATCCTATTTTTCATTCCTATCTCTTATCTAAACCCCAATCACATACCCCTATGTGTGTGTATATATCACCCCTACACTTGGAAATTCAAATCAAGCTATTACACTCTTGTCCATCGTCCAAAGTACTTTTCAATTGGTGAATTTGTAGATGAAATTGCCCATACATTCTTCATGCGACCGTTAATACTTCTTGAGGTACCAACGACCGATTAGAAAATGTGTTTGCACATTAAGACGTAATTCCTAGTCTTGTGACACCTAAGGCTTTAGCAGTGACTCCCAAACCAGTTGGTCTAAGGCACTAGGTGATAAAGCACCCTCGCAAAATATTTTTTCTAATTATGCAGCCTTAAGTAATTACAAAAACCAGTGTTCGTTTTTTTTATCTCTTTATTCACACTTGTATTTTTATTTTATTTTCCTTCATACTAAGGACTTTAGACAAGAGCATTTCAAGGTCTCTTATACTATTCCAAGTTTCAAGGTTCGTGTTTGTGCAATTTGTAGGGTATATATTTTCAGAATTTAGACTTAAGCTTAGAAATTATTTTTCAGACTTATACTTTAATAAAAATATTAATACTTTTCCTTTATTTTGACTTAGCCTAAGAAGTCAACTCGAAGTTTGCCTATTTCTAAATAAACTACAAAGACATATACTTTCTACCGTTAAATTTTAAGAAAGATTATTATTAGGATTTTTTAATTTACTAAGTCTAGGATCTAGTTTTTCCTAGCTAGTTAATCGCCCTGTCAAACTCAAGTCAATTATGACCAAAATTGAATGTTTTAATTTTTATAATTTTTATAATTTTTCAATTTTTATGGGTTTTAAAATAAGTATGCAAATGCAAAAATATACATATGAATGCGAAGGAAGAAAGCTTACCGAGCACACCCCCAAACTTAAACTTGACAGTGTCCTCACTATCAGGCTACACCAAGAGGGTCAAAATTGTCGGCAATCCCCTGTTTATTTTTTTTTATTGTTGAAAGAAAAACAAAACATATATACAAAAAGGCCCCCCCAAACTTAAGTGAGGCAGTGTTTCCACTGTTTAAACGTTAAAATTCAGAGTTAGGGAGGAGAAAAACACAGTATCAAGCTATACAAGGCCCTACACAGGCCAAAGGTTAGCACCAACCATTCAAAAATTTTATCGTTATAATGGTGTGGTTGGTGAAAGAATGGAGTGTAGAGGAAAGAAATGAGAAACACACGAGACCGTGTGGGAATAGAAACAATATACGGTCTCGGTGGAGGAGATGAATGGCGGAAAAGAGAAAGAAGTGTAGTTCGAACTTGAGAGTGTAAATTGAGTGAATAAATTAGCGCAAATTGTGATGACCGATGTGTTAAAAGCGATTGTGCTAATCTATCAACCCGTCGAGAAACGGGGTCAAATCCCTCAAGATTCGCGAGAAAACATGGGTACGTTGAACTTGGTAAAATATCCATTGAAAATGGAAGCGTGACGGATTCTTGCGCGGTCGAAACGATCGAAAGGACGAAGGGGAGTGATTTAGGAAGGGTCTCATTCTCACCTAAGTAAGAATATGTAAGTTGAGACGGCAACAGTTTGAGTTCGAGTTTCAAAGGTGAAACAATTGATGGTGAAATTGGTGAAACTGTCTCGAACTCGAAGGATTCCATCAATGGTTCGAAATGACTGTAAGCAACCGAGTCTGATGGTTCAACTAACTCATCTGAAAATTCAAAGGACTCAAACTCGGGCGGAGAGTCTTCAAAATCGTCCGAAAAAGTTAAACACTCATAATCGTTATCGGTTGTGAGAACTGTGTCAGATTCAACGAGGAACGCACTAGTGGCGTCAAAACTGCTGTGATCAACAGAAATTTTTCAAGCTCACAGTCCTCCTGCGTGATCTTTTGTGTGGTCGGAACGATGGAACGGGTGAAGCGGGGTGATTTAGGAAGTATAACAGTTAAAGGTTCAGGAGGATGAATTGAAAAATCCGACTCATCAAACAAAACTGGTTCATCCTCAATACTATCCTCACAATTCTCCTCAAAACTTATCCCATCCATGCAATTATCATCAAAATCAAGACGCGTATGAAGTTCGGGAGAAACATTTAATGACTCGGGATGATGAATTGGAGAGAAAAATTCAGTCAAATCTGTGGGTTCATCATCCAAATTATTCCCTGCGTCAATATCCTCAATCAAGTGAAAATCAATTTTTTCGGACACCTCATCAAAAGCATGGATATTTATCAATTCAGGTTCTAAATTGGAGGTGTAGAGGTCGAAAGGATTGGTGATGGTTTCACTCGAAAGGGACCCTTCACAATCTGGCAAATCAAGCACTACAAAATCGCACATCTCATTAAAAGTTTTATTTTCAACTGGTGAATCATTTGGGACACTTGATAGACATTCAAAACCGGAGTTGTGGGATTCAATTGGTGATGGGTAGGTTTGATTTGGAAGGGTGCACAGCTCACTCTCTCCACTCAAATTCTTAATCTGTCCAACCGTCTCATCATACATTTGAATTTTTGGAGCTAGTTGGAAACTAGCATCCGGGTCACTAGGTTGCATAAGGGCGGCAATGGACGCATCCAAATTCCTCATCTGTTTGTTTGTCGCTACAATATAAGCTTCCAACGACTGTTCCAGACTAGACATGGGTTGTGAAGGGGTTTCAGTAAAAGATTCAAGGTTGTTTGGATACGTGAAACTCCAAAATGGCTGTGTAGAAGCAATGTCTAGGGAAGGTGTGAAAGTCGGGTAGGACTGGTAGGAATTGAATGGTTGGACAGAAGTAGGATCAACATTTGGATAAAAAGGTGAATGGACTTGTTGATCCCAAGAACTGGAAGTGTTGAAAGGAGTGAAAGTTCAGTTACGAGATTGTTCAATATGTTCAGCAATAGATATGGTTTCAGAGTTGCAACAGGACTCGAAAAAGTAGTATCAACATAAGAAGGTGGTGAAGGTTGAAATGATTGACACAAAGTGGATTGTGGAGTCAAACTGTTTCTCCTAGATGCTTCTATTCGATCTTTCAAAGAAATTTTGGGCATGGAGGGATCGTCCGTAATTCGACCAAAACAATTCATGTATGAAGCAATGTTTGGATGAGGGTACCAAAGTTCGGCTAGAGTTTTGTGAGGTAGGGTACCCATGATGTAAGAAAGGAGAAGAAAAAGAATGTGGGCGCAAGTGGGGTGCAATGGATTTCTTAGCGACAAGTGGCAAGTTTTTATAAAAAAATTTCCATTTTGTGTTTTTTTATAAGGAGCTTTTTGCAAAAAGATTTTCAATAAAAGGCTTAGACACACGTTCAATCAATCACAAAATGCACAATCAAGCCTAGATCTAGGGTCACCTAGGTCAACTAGACTTCTCCTAACTGTTCCAAAGGGCAAGTTGTGAGGACCTCAAATCGCCTCTTCACCGCCAATTGTGGCCAGGTAAGCACAAGTAGAGAAAGGAGTGATCCGCTCACGAATCACCGTGAGACAGACCTTTTAAAGTTACCTTTCCCTACCTGTCTATCTTAGGCACCACAAACTCAGGTTAGGATCAGCGATCGATGCCTACAACTATTCCTTTGTCCTATTGAGCGCGAAGTCCTTAGGGCTAAGTCTAATCTTTTTTAATTAATTTGATGGTCAATGCAATATACTTTATATGATTTTTGGGGTCCTGGGAAGGGTAATGAAATCCCCACCCAATCTGGATTGGTGTTCAAGCCCCTTAAAATCAATTTAGATATGCAAAGCAGTAAACACAATCAAACACTTGCAAAAAAAATTTTTTCGCACGACTCAAAGAATCCTGCACAAGATCAAGTTATTGGAGAAGGGAAGAAGTTTTTGCGCAAAGAATCCTGCAGGAAAATTTTACAGAGGAGATAATAGAGGTTCAGAGAAGAAGGAAAGAAAACTTACAGTGATTTTTCACGCGCTGACGTCACTATCAGACCGCGGATCAGCGGAAGAAGTGTGGTTTTCACGGCGAAAACGCGGTGGAAGGTGCGGTTCAGTTCCCGAGATTTTTTCTGCTCCTCTGGTCTGATTTTTGTTTGTTGTTCAGATCTAGGGTTTTCTGTTTTGCTCTCTTTATTTTTCCGGATCCGAACTTGTTCGTCGATCCTGCACAATTCAAACAAAACACCCTTCAAAAATTAACAAGATGATAAAAAAATTTATTTTATTTTTTTAATTTTTCAGTTTTTATGAATTTTTCAATTTTTATATTAACCCGAAATTACAAAAAGAAAATAACAACACCATCCCCGGCAACGGCGCCATTTGATTTTTGTGAGGTGTTTTGTGATCAAAGAATTATTTACCGTAATCAAGAACGGCGTCGCTTGGTAGCTAGCCGGTGAGTATGGGTCGGTCCACAGGGATTTTGTGTATTCTTAATTTGTTCTAACGAGTTAATTCCAAACGGTGTTGGGTTGATTATCACTAAAAACTAAGGTTGATCTAGACTAGGATTAAAATCTTGCTAGGGTTAAGTTTAGGTTATGTTTGGAAAGTTAATATTCCTCACCGCTTTCAATGCCCTAATTAAAATCTATTAGGTGTTATGGTAATAATTAATAAAGTGGATTAGTACCATCGGGAAGAAATGATGTTTCTTCCTCTAGGTTCTTGTCCTTCCTTTCTTAATTCTTACCCTAACCTCCATGGAAAACATATGCAACCGGTCTTTTAAACTATGGTATCACCGCTACCTCGTGGGATAGGGTGCCGTAGAGAGCGGTGTGTGTATGTATGCATGGAGTCCTATAAAAATATGTGATGGGCAAGAAAGGGGTGAGAGATTTTCATCTCTCAAACCTCTCCTATTCATAACCCTAACAAGTGAGAAACTACTCACTCATTAGGGAATTGATTAATAGAAACATTTTTATCTATGGCAATTAAATAAAAAGTGTTAAACTAATTAACTAGGGCAGATAATAAAATCAATACTAGGGCAGAAAGGAATTTAAGAACTAGGGCATATAAATAAAAATCTTACTTTATTTGATGGCTCTTTTCAAACATTTACACCGAATTAAAATTCTGAATAGATGAAATAAAAAGAGGCATACCTCAAAAAGAGGTTTAGGATTTCTATTTATAGAGCATAGAAACCCTAGGGTTACATTCGATACAGATCTGCATTTACAAATATACCCCTAAGATGCCTAGTCAACGCACCGTCACACCGACACATGTCCATAATGGCCGCGGAACCGCGGTCAAGAGCCATGTTTGGCCGTGGATCCACGACCATATAGAGAGGTCTTGGCTGTATTTTTCTGGGCTTCTTCTGGTTGCATTTTGGCTTCTTGTTTCTTCACTTGGTTTCTCAGATTGTCTTCTAGTTTTCTTCCAGATTTTCACAGTGCATAATGTAGTGGACTTTACCGTTTGCTTCATGTCGAAGTCTTGAATCTTGCGCTGCCTTTGTTCATTGTGAAATTGTCCATTGATTTTCGTTTAGTCTTCAAACTGTAGGCATGATCAAGATCTTTCCATTTGTTGGTCGTAGTCTCACTTTTGTATCGTTTTTTCATCATTTTCACTGTTTTGTTCCGAGAACCTGTAACCTGCAACTATGTAGCAGACATGGATCAAAATCACCTGTTTATTTGTAAAATGAATAAGAATGGGGAATACAATAATACAAAATTATGAAATGAACAGCACTACAAGCCGAATGATCCATGCTTGCTTGAAGTCTTCCTTTCCGAAGATAATCTATCTTGAAGAATCTTTAACTCAAGCTCTCACTTCTCTAATCAAGTATTAATGAAGTGAACACTCTAATCTAAGTGGCTAGAATAGATAAGAATGATGATGTAGGAATTATGCTCTCTTTTATTATCAATTTCTCACACAAAATCATCACATGTAAAAAGCTAGCAAGCTTTTCAAGGAGGAGGAAGAAGAAGAAAAGTATTTATGATGAATAATGAATTATTGTTATGATTATAATTGCAACCTTTGGTTAAGTATGAAGGGCTTAACCTTTGTTGAGAATTTACAATTGTAAAGGGTTTGGGTTGGGTTAGAAATATCTTCACAAAATATCTAAGCTTAAAAACAAAAAAAAGCTTCATGAAAAAGCTAACCCAAATCAAACCCTAACTATGTTTAATCTCCACAAATCATGTTGGATTTGTAATCATAACTTGTTACAATATTATATATCACATATATAATATATTTTTGTAACAAAAGAAAATAATACAATTAACATATATCGCATATATAAATGTATTATCCGGTGAGAAAATGAATCAATAAAGCGAGCTGATATCAGTTAATATAATGTAATATATCACATATATAATTATACATTAAATTATCGAATCAACACTTGATCCGACAATCCGGCTATTTCTCAAATAACCGACTAATATAATATGTATCAGTTCATCGAATCAACACTTGATCCGATGACCCGGCTATATCACATATACCCGGCCGATATCTAATATCGCGAGAATAGAATACGGTATCTCATATCGTTATATTCTTGATCCCGCACATATCACATATGTGCTCCTACTCCGTTTTTCCTGAGTCAAGATACCTCTGTGTAGGACTCTAAAGAATCGTCAATACGCCGGCAGCAGGTGATGATCATATCAAACACCCACAAGCTGCAAGCAGTCAGCTAAACGTAACAGCCACCCAGGTATTGAGCGATCAGAAGATCAACAAGCAAGCCTGTACATTCTCCTGTGAATCCAATCAGTAACACTATCGTACAGTCCGGTCTCTTCGTCTGATATGCAGCATATATAGTTTAGGGGTAGTAAACGTCAGACCCCAGTAACCGAGAAGTCGTGTCGATGTGAGGCTCATAACCAGTCAAGAAAATACTGATAACACTTACCAGTATGACTCTATATCAGCCCTGGCCAGGGACTTCCAGTTATTGCCAATCGAACACAGCACAACATCAACTCCCTATACCGGGAGAGACGAATCCTTTCCTATCGCTCATTGCCTCCATGTGATTCGGCACTTTACCCAAAAGCCACCGTTTTGCATGCCCTCTTGGACATGGTAAGGTGGAAATCAAAGCACAGTGGGAATCACACAAGACTCTATGACGATCTCGGGTTTACAGACTAACCTGTAACAGTGTCACAAGAGAACTGCTATCTGACGATTGGTATAAACCCATCTAAGAGTTCTCGGCGAGTCCGTTTAGTGTACGCAGTCTCCACTGAACGCCCGTACACCATCTTTGATTTCAAACACCGATGGATATGGGATCATCCATCGCCCATCATGTGGGTCAAGATGCGTATACTCTAGTCTACTCTGGTGTATCGATGCACTCTCGATTAGGAACATTTATAGGATATACTCATAGATTACCGTAGCCCCACTAGTATGATCTCATCATAGTCCCAGTAGTCGAGTACATATCCTAAGGGGTTTATCAACATGTGAGAGCAAGATAGTAAACTAATACAAGTTAACATGTTAAGACAAAGTGAAACCAAATAGCATACTATCATGTCGTGCAAGAAAATCCTCTCTATATATATCCAAGCATCCACCATAATATACATCATATATACAACAATGGACTCTAGGGCATATATATAACTAACACTATTTTACAGACTTATTTTTATCCTCAGATTAATGACTTCCTTTATCTTACTAACTCTTGGGACAACGGCTCATAACTACTTATTACTAGTTTCGTTTAAGAAAACTTCTAATTTTCTTGGTTTTCTTAAATTTTTCTAATCTTTTGGATGTAATTTTTCACTATCTAATCTTTTATTATCTTATTTATGTATAATTTTTTATATGTTTTGTGCTTATGCAAAGTATGATACAAAGTGATACATAAATAAGCACAAACCTCCCCCAAACTTGTTTTCAACAATGTCCTCACTGTTGCCATCCGCTCGATCACAAAAACCTGTAAGCATGGAAGGAAATTTATTAACGGGGGCAATAAATTTGATCATGAAAATCCTCCCCCAAACTTATTTTTGGCTCCACATTTTGTGTAAAAATTTTATTTTCAAGAGCCAGCTTATAACCCCCCCCCCCAAAACTTGAGTTAAACAATGTTAAGCTTTGAAAATCACAAGAGGGGGTCAAAATTATTGGTCAATGCCAAGCTTTGAAAAGACCGAAAGTCAACACCAACCATTCGAAGATTTTATCGGTGTAGTGCACCGGTTGGTGGAAGAACAAGTTGAAAAGAGCCAAGAAGAAGTGGGGAAAAGATAAGTGGTGTGAAAGAATGTGTTTGTATCTCGTTTTGGAGAGACGACACAGTGATTGCGATGGATTACTCGCATTCTCTTTATAGTCCAGAAGATGGGGTGGAGGTTCAATTTCTTTGTATTGAGGTGGATTCATCTCAACACCCGTGTTTTCTAAAAATGCGAGCTCATCAGCAAAAATTTCCTCAAAACTTCCATCGATACCCCGAAGAATAATGTCATCACAAAGCGCGGGGTGATCTTCAGATTCCAAAAACGGTTCATAATCAGTGTTAGTTGTTGACCCGGACAACTCGGTGGAAGAGTCCGTATGTGTATGATACATAGTTGGGTCAAACAACAACATATGAAAAGAGTCAAGATCAGTATCATGAGGCTGATCAAATTCGCTGCTGTCGACATCCATTAATTCGACAGAACAGACCTGAGCAGTAAGTTCGGAGGGTACACTTCCCAACTTGTAAATGTTCAGCTCAATTGACATCTTCCCGAAAGATAGGGTCATAGAGCCGTTACGACAGTTGATTATAGTATTGGAAGTGACCAAAAAGGGGCGACCAAGAATCACCGGAATTTGATTCCGTGGGTTTACTACAGGCTGTTTATCGAGAACAATAAAGTCCACAGGGAATAGAAATTCCCTGATTTTTATTAACACATCCTCCAGCTCACCCCTAGGTTTGGTGATTGATCGGTGGGCCATCTGGAGAGTACAGTGGGCTGGTTTCAACTCTCCGGTCCCTAACTGCTCATAAACTGATAAAGGAAGCAGGTTAACACTTGCGCCAAGGTCAAGTAGAGCACGGTTAATGTGTTTATCCCCAATAGAAATAGAAAAAGTATGATAGCCAGGATCCTTACGTTTCCTAGGTAATTGTTGGGGAAAAGCTGTGTCTACAGTCTTTGACATGAATACCTTCTTTGGCACTTGAGTCTTTCTCTTCCTAGTGCACAAGTCCTTGAGAATTTTCGCATAAGCCGGGGCTTGTTGGATAGCATCTAGAAGAGGGATGTTGATCTTAACCTGTTTAAAGATTTCCGTGATCTTCTCCATTTGCGGACTTGGTATGTTTCCCCTTAACCAATTCGGATAAGGAGCTTTAGCAATAAGAGCGGGGTCCAACATTGGAGAAGATCGTGTGGGTAAGAACGATCTAAGAATAGGAGTGGGGATTGTCTTTGATGGACTAGAAGAGCTTTGCTGAGGTGTCGAGCCTTGGGGAAAACGGAGAATAGGGTCGGAAGAAAATGGTGGGTAGACGAACTGGGGTCAGAAACAGAAGTAGAAGTGGAAGGAAAAGTCTCAGCCGGGGTATCATCGATTGATTCATCATTATTAGTATCAATCTCTTCACCGACATGGTTGTCAAGCACTCTTCCAGATCTCAATGTAGTGATAGCGTTCACATGATGTGAATAGCCAGGATTGGGTAAAGGTTGAGCTGAAAGTTTCCCTTTCTCTCCAGCACTCAATTCGGCATTTATACGAGCAATTTGTGCTTCCATCGATTTGATATTCTCACTTTGGGAGTCAGAGTTTTTATGGATTTTATCGACGGAAGACTGAAGATTTGCCGAAACTTGCATGAAATTTGTCAGAAGCAAATTCATGGTTTGTGCGAATGAAGAGGATTCATCAGTACCGGTCAACAGCAAAGGATTATACGGTGCAGGTGTGTTGACCGGATTTTGAAAGTTTTGTGATTGGTAGGGTGCTGACTTATTTGAAGTGGTTGTTGTTGTGGTGGAGGAGCCCTTTGGAAATTGTTTTGATTTGGAACCGTGTTTTGAGTTTGTGATTGGTTCCAAGCAAAGTTAGGGTGATTTCTCCAACCCTGATTATAAGTGGAAGAATACGGATCGTTTCTAGGCCTTTGTTGGAAAGCAGCATTGGTATGCTTTTGACCTTGAAATGGAGAATTTAAACGACATTCTTCCGTAAGATGAGATGGATCAGAACAGCATCCACAGACAGTTTTGGAGAGTGACATCTGATTTAGGGCGGCTGCTAAAAATTTATTTTCCATAGTTTCGAGTTTCTTTTGTTAGTTATATGTATGCCCTAGAGGCCATTACTGTACATATGATGTATATTGTAGTGGATGCTAGGACGTATATAGGGAGGACTTTCTTGCTCGACATGATAGTAGGCTATCTGGTTGAACTTTACCTTAACGTGTATACTGATTGTCTCTCTGTTACATGTTGGTAAAGCCCTTAGGATCTGTACTTGACTACCTGGACTATGATGCGGATCATACTAGTGGGGACATGGTAGTCCATAAGTACATCCTTCAAAGTCCCTAGTCGAGGGTGTATCGAGACGGGGCATCGATATACCAGAGTAGACTAGCGTATACCTTCTCGACCCATACAGATGGGCGATGGATGATCCCATATCCATCGGTGTTTGACATCAGAGATAATATACGGGTGCTCAGTACAGACTGGGTACACTGGACGGACTCGCCGAGAACTCCCAGATGGTATTATACCTCACGTCAGATGGCAGTTCTCTGGTGACACTGGTACAGAGTAGTCTGTTGACCCGAGATCGTCATAGAGTCTCGTGTGGTTCCCACTGTGCTTTGATTTCCATCTTACCACGTCCAAGAGGGCGTGCAAAACGGTGGTTTTTGGGTACAGTCCCGAGTCACATGGAGGCAATGAGCGATAGGAGGGGATTCGTCTCTCCCGGTATAGGGAGTTGATGTTGCGCTGTGTTCGATTGGCTATAACAGGAAATCCCTGGCCAGGGTTGCTGAGATTTACTGGTAAGTGTTACCAGTAGTTTCTCGAACAGTTATAGACCTCATATCGACACGACTTATTGAGCTATTGGGGTCTGACGTTTACCACCCCTAGGCGAGATATGCGACATATCAGACGATCAGACCGGACTGTACGGTAGTGTTACTGGTCGGATTCACTGGAGTGTGAGCGGGCTTGCTCGTCGATCTTCAGATCGCTCAATACCCGGGTGGCCGTTACGTTTAGCAGACCGCTTGCGGCTTGTGGGTGTTTGATATGATCATCACCTGCTGCCGGCGTATTGACGAGTCTTTAGAGTCCTACACAGAGGTTTCCTGGCTCAAGCGAAACGAAATAGGAGCGCATATGAGATATGTGCGGGACCGAGAATAATGCGTGTATGTGATACCGTATTCCATTCTCGTGATGAATGTATCGATTAGGTTATATGCGATATACCCTAGTTATCGAATCATGGATTGATTCGATAAGCCGATACATTGGATACTAACCGGTTATATGCGATATGACCGGATCGTTAAATCAAGAGTTGATTTAATGATTTAATGCATAATTATATATTTGATATATTACTTTGCGTTAACTAGTATCGGTTCACTTAAGATGGATTTTCTCACTCGGATGTGCGCATTGTATATGCGATATACTTTTGTGCACTTGATTGTATCATGTTTGATGATACATGTCATGCTAGGGTTCAAGTGTAAAGATTAAACCTTGGTTAATGAAATGGTTAGGGTTTATTATTTATTATTCATTTATCTTATTTAATTATCCTTTTATTTTTGATAAATGAATGAAAGAGAGGAGAAAAGAATGGTGGCTTATTTTGGAGTTTAGTTGAAGCTTCATGAATCTTTGATCAAGTCAACCATTCTTATCTCATCCTTAACCCTAACCATTCCCACTAACCATGATTCATTCTCTACACTTAACTCTAGTTAACATTATGATAAGAATTCATTTTCTTTTCTTTTTCTATTAACTTATCATAACATTTCTTCTTCTTCTTCCTTGCTTCATGTGAAGAAAAGCTTACCTCATCAATGGTGATTGATGTTTTTGAGTGAGAAATCCAATTCTAAAGTTAACCCACTTCCTATTTCTTCATCTTCTACCTCTTGCCAAGTAGTAGAGTGTGTTTACTTCACAAGTTTCTTGACTTGGTGAAGTCGGAGCTTGATTTAGCGATGCCTCGACGTAGATCATCTTCGGCATGGACATCGACGACCTAGCTTGCCCATTCTCCGACGAAGCCGATCCTAGAGCCCGGATTTGACTTGGACAGCGGAGAGGACTTCGTTGCGGAGCTATGGAGGTGGAGCACCGGATCTACAAAGGTTGTATTTCCGTTTTCTCATTAGTTAAGTGTTAACTAGTTCATTGTTCGCCTAGACATCTAGTTATCGATCCGTAGTTTAGGGTTTGTAGGCACCATAATTGTTGAAATTGCCATGGTTGATGGCTTGGGAGACCTCACTAGCGTGCCTAAGAACCCTACAGTGGTATCAGAGCCTAGCTAGAGCCTTAGGCAAAGTCTAGACGCGATTTGAAGTCCGATCGAACCGAAACCCTACCCGGAAAATTGCTCTCTGTACTTTTTCCAAAAACAGTGATTTTTCATGATTAAAAATATGCAGAGAACTCAGTAGGAAATTATAAAAATTACGGTGGAATTATTTTTTCATGAACAGTGTAGTAAGGCGCGGATCCGCAGCAGATTCCTTATTTAGGCGGCGGTTCAGCGGCTGATTGCTGACGTCAGCCTTTAAACGTTGCACAGTAATTCACTGTTTTCAGTGCTGAGTTCTCTGGATGTTTTTAAATTTTATTCAAGAGTTGAATTTTCTGCAGTTGTTTTGGGGATTCGGTGTTTCGATCGGAGTATCAAATTTTGTCTGTGTGGCTTTCCGGATAATTTTTTGAATATGTTAAAAAGTTCGACCGGATATAAATACCCAATTTTTCCCCTATCGGGAAATTTCCAAGTGTTGGATTTTTCCGTAGTTTAACGACGTTCTAAGTAGTGCAAGTAACGCGATGGTCCCTCTAGAAGACAACAAACCTTAACTCGATTATGTGACCGTCTTGAACTGCCCTTTGAACCTTCGGGTTTGGGGGAGTACGGCGTGCCACATGTGAGGCGTTGGCTTGACCCTTCTACGGCTGGACCGTTGGTACTGAGGTACGAACTGAATGTTGTTAGACTAGTTTCATGTGTTGATCTGTATCGGGAAAACTTGGGTGTTAGAATGTTCGATCGGAAAGTTTAACATTTTCTATTTATCCGGAATGGGATACAATAATTGGAATTCACAAATAGTTATGAGATAACTAAATGAATGTTATAAACATAGCAGTTTAGTCTCACTTGATCGGTTGCCACGGAATTTTGATGTAATCAAAAGTCCATCGCAATCACGTAGCGTACGCGGATACTCGCCGGGTAAACTTAATAGACAGCTTCACTCCATAGCCCCGACCAAGTGACTGTAGGAGAACCCCGTCGCCGAAAGCATCCGTCCGGGTGCTCGCGGTGGCGGTGTTCCGCCTTGGTGCACTTTGTCGACGGTTTCGGGGGTGCGGCCGTCTACTAAAGTTTGCGACGAGCATTCGATTAGACTGTCGGGAATCCTGTTGAATTGCCCGACTTGATATTGAAAAGTGTTTTCGATAATGAGACTAAAATGCGGGGTTTAAAATTGTTAGGCATGCGATGTCTAAGTAATTCATTTGGTCAGGCATGCGATGTCTGAGGTGGTTGCGGATTCCAACTATTGTAGTTTTACACTTTCTTTTCCGTGACCGTAAGTGTAATATGTGATATCGCCGGTTTCGTTGCTATATGTCAACGACAATTGGGATGCGCATGTTTACTTACGTTGATGACATGTGATTTTATGTGTTGCTGGATATGTTATATTGGATCGTCGTGTTTGAATAGCCGGGGGTTTTTATGTGAGATGAGTGTTTTTCATTTTCATTCATGTAAAAACTTGTATGTAATATTCTTTTATTGGGGCGCTTCCAGGTTGCGGAAGTTGTCACCGTTTGTATATTATTTACTTTTCCGCACTAGGATAGACCCAAGGAGGAGGGCACAAGTAACCGGGTTCTGGAGTCCAGTGGGAGACCAACTCGAGGAGTCGAGTCCGGGTCTCCTAACTCCAGAATTGGTAGGGTTGCTTGCCGCTCTCGTAGGGGTCTAGGGGTGTGGGTTTGGCTATTCATCACGACCGTGGAATCCGTGTTTTATACTGGCTCGTATTGAAAACACGGACGTCCTAGTATATCCAATATTTCATATGTTTCTTCTGCTGCGATATCTGTGATGTGATCATGTGATGTTCTGTGATAGATACTGTATATAGTATATATGATATATTATATAGACGTTACTTATGTTTTACACCCGCGCTAGCCCTGCCCTGCTCTGTCGTTAGTTACCTAACCTAACGGTGCACGAGGGGACATCGAGGCGAATGCGGATGGCATAAGTGTACGTCATATCTATCTGTGATGTTTAGGTACTTAAATGATGGGACTTCATTAATGTGATTAATGAAATAAAAGAAACCTAAGATGTTGTAGAATCGAATTTCAAAATAAAACAGGTAGCTACAGTTCTTGCTTTGCACAGCGGTATATGTGATATATCCTGCACCTTATTCGATGAGGAAAGGACCGAGATCCCTTCACCGGGAGTGACTCCTTTAGCAATAACTGGCAGATGCTATACACTCGGTTTGTTTTTTGATTGCTTTTAAGAGTTTTTGCTTTGCACAGTGATATATATGATATATCCCGCACCTCATTCGACGAGGAAAGGACCGACGATCCCTTCACCGGGAGTGACTCCTTTAGCAAAACCAGAAAAGCCTCAAAAACACTCCATTTCAAAATTCATTCGATCCTACAACGATATCAAGTTCATTGCGCAATAGGTTTTCAGAAAAACCTGTCGTAGCCCTCCGTCATTTCAGATAAGTATTAGTTAGTATTCGTGCTGCGGTTGTTTGGCATGCATCAAGGCGTAGTGTACGGTAGCTAACTAGTGCTTATCTGCTAGCATATGATGCGATTGGATTAGGGTATTCGTACGGCGTTGTTTGGCATGCGTCAAGGGTCGTGCGGGTGGGTTTAATTCAATCAGGAAATGTACGGGTTGAACTTGACTAGCAGACTATGGGTTGTTTGGCATGCGTCAAGGTCATAGCGAGCTAGGGGCAAAATATTATCGGGAATTTCAAGTGTTGAAATTTGCAATGAGATTGCATACCTTCTATGAGATAGTTGGATCCCGATACCCACTGCGAGTAAGAGTTACTCCTGGGAGAGTTTTATACATTACAATTAGCCGATCAAGTAGGTGTCTAGAAAGGTGTCAACGAGGTTACGCCTCTGGGAAAACGAGGTTTACATTAATTAGGTTCGTGCGAAAGCACGGGGGACCTCCCTCAAAGTACCGACACTGGCCTGGCTGAAAGATTGGCGAACTTGTAGTGTGTAATTAATCCCGGCTAGTCTTTCCTTTTAGGGTTTGAAGGAAGATTTGATAAAAAGCAGTGGGAGCCATCCTGATTAGATAAAATAATAACCAATCTATTCTTGCAAGAGCGCACGCTGAGTGTTTTCTTCTCTCTCTCTCCAGGTAGCGACCATATCACGCCTTAATCAAGATAATAATACGGATTATTGACCGAACCCGCTTGTTATACTGAGCTGGGGAACGTTGGTCCCGCTCCAACTTATAATTGTTATAAGACAGAGCAGGAAATTGGGGAATACCAGATTTCCCGTGCCGCCCAAACGAAGAGAGTGCATGTTGATGCATCATCTTCGGGTTTGTTCATTATACAGAACTGTTTCTCAGTATCCTTTACGTCCTGGGTATATGATACCGGATCAGGATCCCAGATATGTAATCTGTTACATAGGGCTACAGAAAGGTAGAGAACTGAGAACGGGTGATAAGTTTCATGAGGCAGAAAACGGGGCAAGTGTTGCAGCCAAGTCTGTCGGTCACTGTCACCCTGTATTACAATACATTGATTCTGAACGAATGTTATTAGATACCGAACCTGATATACAAAATCATATCAGTCTCTTTATTAGTAAAGAAAGGATATAATTTTGTATTGTTGGATAATGTTTTGAACATTTCCTATATCAAAAGTTGATCGGTTCAGGCACGTTATCTAAAAGTGTTGATGTTCTAAATCAAATTACAGTTCTTATTATATGGAACACACACAAGAGGAAGAGTTCAGAAATGAACGAATCCTTCTTGAGGCATTGTAGACTAGGTCATATCAATGTGACCCGACTAGCTAGAGTTACATATAGATGCATATTTAAATCAGTTTGAATTTACATCTTGTGAAACTCGCCAGTCATGTCACAAAGATAAGATGACCATAGCTCCGTTTACTGGAAACAGAGAAAGAGTTAGTAAACTCTTGGGATGATACATGTTGATGTATGTAGGTCCTCTGTCTACACATGCCAGGACTGGTTCTTTATACTTCATTACGTTCTCTGATAATCTCTCAAGATTCAGTCATATGTTCCTGCTGAAACATGAGTCCGAACCTTTTGAGATATTCACAGAATATAAGTTAGAAGTAGAGAACCAAAATGTGGGTATAAGTATTATGTCCTTTGATGTGATCAAGGAGGAGAATACTTGAGCACGGAAATCCTGGACTATTCTAAAGGAGAATCAGATTCTCTCTCAGCATTACTCCTCTGAATACACCATAGCACGATGGTATATCAGGGCGGAGCAGATACACCCTATTTGATATGGTGTGCTCTATGATGAGTACTACTGAGTTACCTATTTCCTTTTGGGTGTTATGCACTTGAGAAGCTGCATACCTATTGAATAGGATTCGAATCAAATCAGTTGCCTACCATTTCATATATGATATGGAAAGGGAAGAGCCCATATCTTAAGTTAGTTAAGATTTGGGGTTGACCGGCCTATGTCTAAAAGCAAAATCCGGACAAGCTCGAGGCAAGGTCTGTTATGTACAACTAGAAAGGTTCCAGCTATGCAAACTACAGCTGATGATTTGAAAGAACAAAAGGATTCGATAGTTACCAATGAACCTCAGCCTCTCCGCCGATCTAGTAGGGTTCCTCACCCACCTGAGAGATACTTCTGTCTCTCTATGACAGTGAGAGCGATGATTGCATCATGAGATGATGACCTAACTAGCTTCGAGCAGGCCATCGAGAGTAAGACTCTGTAAGAATGGCTGGATGTTTATCGATCTGAGATGGAATCCTTATACACCAACAAAGTATGGACTTTGGTTGCTATATCTGAAGGGTTAAATTCCCATCAGGAGCAGGTATATCTTGAGAAGATTACTTGGTGTACATAGAAAAGTTGAGACTTTCAAAGCTAGGCTTGTTAAAGGTTTTCGTCATTGACCAGGCGTGGATAATGATGAAACCTTTTCAAGTAGTTATGCTTAAGTCCATCCAGATCCTACTTGTCACGGCTACATACCATGACTACGATATCTGGTGGTTGGGTGTCATGACTGCTTTTCTAAATGATGTTTTAGAAGAGTGCGTCTATAAGTACACAGCCAGAGGGCTTCGTAGACAGTGGGAGCAGCGGAAACGTGTGCAAGATGCTTTATAGGAATAAAGCAGGCATCGCGGAGTTGGAACGTCTGTTTTGATGTATTAGTCAAGGAGTTTGACATCATCAAAATGGTAGATGAACCTTGTATATACAAAAAGGTAGTAGGGAGAATGGTGACGATCCTCGTAGAGTACGTGGATGACATACTCTTGATAAGAAAGGAGTTTCTTATGCTACGATCGATCAATCTCCGCTTATCACAAAGATTCTCCATATAGGATTAAAGTGATACCTACTAAATCCTGGATTTTGGATCTATGAGATAGATCTAATTGGATGTTAGGATTCTCACTAGTAGTAGTGAGATGGTATCAATCGATCCTGGGGAAAATCACTGGAAGGGTTCCAGGGTGATAAAGACGACTGAATGTCAGTCGCAGGCATTGTCTTTACCCTCAGTAAAGGGACGGTATGTTGGAAGAGTTCTAAGCTAGATACCGTGACATACTAGACGATAAAGGCAGGATACATCGCTACTTAAGATGCTACCAAAGAGGCTGTTTGGGTGTATATTGGTTCATGAGATGAACTATGTTCCTCCCATTGTGTGACAATGGAGTTGTGGCTTACGCCAAGGAATGCAGGTCCCATCAGTGATCCAGACATATTCTAAGGCAGTATCACCTGATCATGGAGATGGTTGATCTCCAGGGAGATCGAGGTTAGGAGAGTAGACTCAGAGGACAACATAGCGGATCCACTCACAAAGGCCTGTTCCCAGAGAGAGACTTTTATGGGATGGTTGAGTATGAGATACTGCAACCACTGCTACAGATGGCCCTAGTGCAAGTGGGAGATTGTTAGTTACATGTATGCCCTAGAGGCCATTACTGTACATATGATGTATATTGTAGTGGATGCTAGGACGTATATAGGGATGACATTCTTGCTCGACATGATAGTAGGCTATCTGGTTGAACTTTACCTTAACGTGTATACTGATTGTTTCTCTGTTACATGTTGGTAAAGCCCTTAGGATCTGTACTTGACTACCTGGACTATGATGCAGATCATACTAGTGGGGACATGGTAGTCCATAAGTACATCCTTCAAAGTCCCTAGTCGAGGGTGTATCGAGACGGGGCATCGATATACCAGAGTAGACTAGCGTATACCTTCTCGACCCATACAGATGGGCGATGGATGATCCCATATCCATCGGTGTTTGACATCAGAGATGATATACGGGTGCTCAGTACAGACTGGGTACACTGTACGGACTCGCCGAGAACTCCCAGATGGTATTATACCTCACGTCAGATGGCAGTTCTCTGGTGACACTGGTACAGAGTAGTCTGTTGACCCGAGATCGTCATAGAGTCTCGTGTGGTTCCCACTGTGCTTTGATTTCCATCTTACCACGTCTAAGAGGGCGTGCAAAACGGTGGTTTTTGGGTACAGTCCCGAGTCACATGGAGGCAATGAGCGATAGGAGGGGATTCGTCTCTCCCGGTATAGGGAGTTGATGTTGCGCTGTGTTCGATTGGCTATAACAGGAAATCCCTGGCCAGGGTTGCTGAGATTTACTGGTAAGTGTTACCAGTAGTTTCTCGAACAGTTATAGACCTCATATCGACACGACTTATTGAGCTATTGGGGTCTGACGTTTACCACCCCTAGGCGAGATATGCGACATATCAGACGATCAGACCGGACTGTACGGTAGTGTTACTGGTCGGATTCACTGGAGTGTGAGCGGGCTTGCTCGTCGATCTTCAGATCGCTCAATACCCGGGTGGCCGTTACGTTTAGCAGACCGCTTGCGGCTTGTGGGTGTTTGATATGATCATCACCTGCTGCCGGCGTATTGACGAGTCTTTAGAGTCTTACACAGAGGTTTCCTGGCTCAAGCGAAACGAAATAGGAGCGCATATGAGATATGTGCGGGACCGAGAATAATGCGTGTATGTGATACCGTATTCCATTCTCGCGATGAATGTATCGATTAGGTTATATGCGATATACCCTAGTTATCGAATCATGGATTGATTCGATAAGCCGATACATTGGATACTAACCGGTTATATGCGATATGACCGGATCGTTAAATCAAGAGTTGATTTAATGATTTAATGCATAATTATATATTTGATATATTACTTTGCGTTAACTAGTATCGGTTCACTTAAGATGGATTTTCTCACTCGGATGTGCGCATTGTATATGCGATATACTTTTGTGCACTTGATTGTATCATGTTTGATGATACATGTCATGCTAGGGTTCAAGTGTAAAGATTAAACCTTGGTTAATGAAATGGTTAGGGTTTATTATTTATTATTCATTTATCTTATTTAATTATCCTTTTATTTTTGATAAATGAATGAAAGAGAGGAGAAAAGAATGGTGGCTTATTTTGGAGTTTAGTTGAAGCTTCATGAATCTTTGATCAAGTCAACCATTCTTATCTCATCCTTAACCCTAACCATTCCCACTAACCATGATTCATTCTCTACACTTAACTCTAGTTAACATTATGATAAGAATTCATTTTCTTTTCTTTTTCTATTAACTTATCATAACATTTCTTCTTCTTCTTCCTTGCTTCAAGTGAAGAAAAGCTTACCTCGTCAATGGTGATTGATGTTTTTGAGTGAGAAATCCAATTCTAAAGTTAACCCACTTCCTATTTCTTCATCCTCTACCTCTTGCCAAGTAGTAGAGTGTGTTTACTTCACAAGTTTCTTGACTTGGTGAAGTCGGAGCTTGATTTAGCGATGCCTCGACGTAGATCATCTTCGGCATGGACATCGACGACCTAGCTTGCCCATTCTCCGACGAAGCCGATCCTAGAGCCCGGATTTGACTTGGACAGCGGAGAGGACTTCGTTGCGGAGCTATGGAGGTGGAGCACCGGATCTACAAAGGTTGTATTTCCGTTTTCTCATTAGTTAAGTGTTAACTAGTTCATTGTTCGCCTAGACATCTAGTTATCGATCCGTAGTTTAGGGTTTGTAGGCACCATAATTGTTGAAATTGCCATGATTGATGGCTTGGGAGACCTCACTAGCGTGCCTAGGAACCCTACATCTTTTGCATTGCTGCCATTTCAACTCTAACTCCTATGGAAACATCAGATTTGTTATTGCCACCCCTAGACGATGACTGACTTACACTCTCCCACTGTAAAGATTTTTCAGCGAAATCTTCTAAAAATCTCGAGGCTTCACCATCATCTTTAGTCATGAAGGTGCCTTGACACATGGATCAAGGGTCTATTTTGTAGTAGGATTAATGCCCTCATATATGATTCTGCACAGATCCCATCTAGGGATTCCTTGATGTGGATATTGAATTAACAGATCCTTAAAGCGTTCAAAATACTTCGAGAATGGTTCATTTGGAAGCTGGGTAAATTGATTTATTTCTCTACGGACTAGAGCTGTTTTATGATTAGGGTAAAATTTCTTTAGGAAATCTGTTACGAATTCTCCCCAGTTTGAAATAGAATGTGCGGCTGTGTTATAAAGCCACTTCTCGGCTATATCGCACAAGGTAAATGGAAGAAGACGTAAACGCATAGCATCCACAGAAAGCTGTGAAGTACCCATCATAGCGCATACATTTTCAAATTTGGTAATAAAGACGTATGCGTCTTCAGACTCGAGACCCTGATATTTGGGTAGAAGATTGATGTATTGTGGTTTGATTTCAAAATTGTCCCCATTGGCTGGTAGAATGGCGAGACAGGTCGAAAGAGGACCTCGCATAGGATAGCATCTCTCTTGGAGAGAGATGCAGGGTGGATTCTGCGCACCTGCGAACGGTGGCAAAGTAGTGTTAAAAAAGTTCGATGGAGAACCGTCTATCGAAGTGGGTGTGGTGGAGGGTAAAGAACAAGTAGACGTAGAATTACCGACTTCGGAGTCGATAGGAGGAACGCGAACAAGACGGGCACTAGAATCCCGTGTCCAGCCGAGCATGCACTAAAGGGTTTAGCACAAGTGGCAGCGTTGTGATAATTAAGGAAAAGATGAGTTTGGTGTTTGGTTTTGAAAAATACGGTTTTTTTTTGAAAAATTCACACAAAAAATGCACAAGCAACCATAAATCTAGTGGTCACCTAGATCAAGTCTCTAGTCCGCTTCTAGACTTCCAGAAGACAAGTCGCACGATAGATCCTCTACTGCCTCTTTGCCTCTCCTGTGGCTAGGTAAGTGGGAGGTTCTCTACTACGTAAGTAGTGGGCCTAATTAAGTAACCACTTGCCTTAGACACGCTTGCCTTAGACACCACAAATGAAACACGGATAAGCAATAGATTACCCACGACCTCTTTCTGTCCTAAGTGAGCGCGACGGTCCTTAGAGTCATGTCTAAATATTTTTTAGTTAATGAGGGTAATGCGGATGCAGTTTGGTGATTTTTGGGGTTTAGGAAGGGTAATGAACTCCCCACCTAATCTGAATTTGGTCTTTGCCCCTTAATTTCCATATTAAAAATGCAAACAACCAAGATCAAACACGCAACAATTTTTCTTTTTGCGGCGCTGCGAATTTTTTTTGCAAAGAATCCTGCAGAAATTGGTTAATGGAGCAGAGCAAGGAGGAGATAAGAAAGTCAGAAATTCACCTAGAAATTTTGGTACAGTGAAGCAACTTCCCCGCCGCGGTTCTGCCGCAAAAAGCTACCAATGGCCGCGGTTGCGCGGTCTGTTGTTGAGATTTCTGCACAAAATTTCTTGCAGATGCTCCTGTTCACTCACTGAACTCTCTGGACTGTTCAGATAATTTTTCCTCTTGCTCCACAGATTCCAGATCTTCTTGAAACAAATCACAACAAATCGTTAAGCGCTTGTTACGAATTTTGATCTAAAAAAACTGATGGAATAATAAATTTTTCAACTCAAATTACAAAAACGAAAAAATTAGCACACTATCCCCGGCAATGGCGCCATTTGATTGATCCATTTCTGTGTCGTGTTTAGAATGTTTCACAACCAAAGAAATTTATACCGCAATCAATTGACGGTGTCTATTGTAGTTTCGTCAATGAAAACGGATCGTCCACTGAGAAAGTGTGATTTGCTCGCTATTGTTTTAATTGAGTCGAAAATTAAAAGATAAAAGAAAATTGATTCAAGATTTATGAAATTTAGTTGAAAGAATCATCAAGAAAATAAAGATCAAGAATCAAGAATTGTCCAAATCGAATGAATTATCAAGATTTGTAAAGAGGCTCGTAGGAATCGATCCAATCGATAGTGATGATGAAGAATTATGATTATAAATTCTGATCTATTGATAATTTGTTGCTAGATCGATAATGATCAACGAGCTTTAGGGATCTTTTGAAGAAACTAGGGTTTCTCTATCATCATCCCTTGTCCTTTCGTTGATTAGCATTCAAATTCTAGCCTCTAGGAAATTCAATCATCGATTGTTGATCTCTAATTTAGAGCGAAAACATTCAAGAAAGTATCTCGCTCAAAACTAGGTTGTCGATGATTCAATTTTCTAAAGTTTACAAAACTCATAAGACTTAAGAATCGTTCAAGAATTTAATCATCATCATCTATCTATTTTCTCGATTCCTCCACGAGCAGAGTTTTCACTCAAACATCATGTAAAAGAAAACAATCAAGAATTGATAACTCTTCATAATACTAAAATGTAAAGAAAAGCAAGATCAAGAATTTTCACCTTTTATTATTCAACGTTTCGTTACAATTCACTCAAAGACTATAAGATTTTGAGGAGAGAACTCAATCGTCGAAACTAGCTTCGCATCGTCTTCTTGAGTCGCGGATCGTTGTGGATCTCTTGCTCGGATGAAGATAGGTGTCGCATCAAAAGGCTCGTTGAATGCTTACTTGAATCCGTACTCGATGATCTTGATTTGGATCAAATTGTGTCACTCAATTTGATTAGAATTGATTTTGATCTCACTATTATTTTGATTTCCCTCCAAATTCAACAACAACACAACCCTAGATCTAGATTTCTTTTTATAACCACCTCATTTGAATCTTCCTTCCAAAGCTAGGTTATTAGAGAGAGTCTTCTAGAAGAAGTTTGTTGGAGGGAATATTCTAGAATGAGGAATATTCTAGGATTAGGTTGTTAGGCCGAGCCTTCTGGATAAAGCCACGTGCTCTTTGGGAATCTTCTGGAAGCTGAGGCCGTTACAAGAAGCGACGTGGAGGATTTTGGCACGCTGATGTGTCCAACAGGTCGCGGATCCACGGCGGATAAGCCAACTAGGCCGTGGATCCGCGGCCTATTGATGGGCTTGGTGCATGGAAATTCTGGACTGATTTTGTGCTGATCCATGGGGCCTTATTTTATGTCTGGAATCTTTTTATACTTTCTTGTTCACTGCCAGATCACAAGTCTTGGACTCGGCGTATTTGTATCAGCACTTTTATGATTCCGGCTCTTTACCTGGAGAATTTCCTGCACACAATCTCGAGACAAGTGTTGCGATATACAAAAGATCATGCGTGCAATAATAAACACACAATTTCCCTCAAAGTGCCGGTTATAATATATAACACATGTTATTTGGTATTTTGCAGACGAATTGCTAATATGTGCTATATTCATATCAAACACCTTTAGATGATTGCAAAAAGTAGGGAAATTGATGTGTTAAAAATGCAATATTTTCGATTGATCGGTACCTACAATAATAACACATATCGCAACGCTATTAAAATCAAGTTCAGAAAACCGAAACGGCACACGGCGCGCTCATAGGTTAGAACCTATGGCCCACGCATGCAAAACCAACTAATTATCCCTAGTTGTTGATGTACAAACATCCAACAACCAAATACAATATCAAATTACTAAAATCCAATTTCAGAATACGGAAAACCCGAAAACAGCAACATAGGAAAACCCTTCCCAGATTTTGACTCAGGTCAAACTAGCCAATTTTGCAAATAGGGTTGCTCTAGATATTAGATAGCAAGGCTACAGACCAAAAATCACACGTATCCACCAAAGCTTGGCCGCAAAATTGTGGCCCAACCTATTAAATCTGCGGCCGCTGTAGCAGTATAGGGGCTCAGGTTTGTGGGGTAGTCTTCTGGTCACCTGCACACATCACTACATTTGCTAAAAAAATTTCAGGTGCCCCGGGTGTTAGCAGATTCCAAAATACCCTCACAATTCACACAATTATCCGATATCGGGGTTTCTAATTTCGTATTCTGGGGGTTAAGTCTCAGGTTTTTGTCAGTATACGATCCCTACAGGGGTTATAAGGTCTCTACTAATCTCAATTAGACATCACCACTCAAGATTCCCCCAAACCCTCACTTGAAATTTTCAAAATTCACATATCCTCACTAAATCGATTCTAAACTTAAAGTAGAATATAACAAACCAAAAACTAAATTAATTGGTAGAGATTATACCTCAATGATGCCACCAAATAAAACCCTAGAAGTCTCAAGTCATCAAAATCTCACTTTTCTTGGTCCAATGTGATGAGGGTGAGGAGGTGACCATTTTTTGTAAAAAGGGTATAGGGTTTTGGTGAGGGAATTGAGATGGATCATAAGGGTAGAATGAGAGAGCTTGAGATGAAGAAGGAGAAGAAAACGGTGGGGGAAAATGAAAGGGGCAGTACTCTCCCTCTCTCTCTCTCTTTCTCACTCTCATTCTCTCTCCTAGCATGGTCTCATCTTATCATTATGTCCCCCCCCTCTCTCCTCAATCATTCCTCTTTTCTTTTCTTTTCTTTTCTCACCCAAAAGCCCAACCATAATATAAAATAACACAATGAAATAACATGTAATATGTCAAGGTGCACTAATCATGAAAACTGTAGAAACACGGATTTGGCCTAATCGCGATTAGCAGTGCACTAATCGGGGTTTTATCGAAACTGCATATAAATAATTTTAAAAATGCCAAATCCTTTAAATATATTATTAAATGAATAAATCATTTTAATTTCTATTTATTTCACAAATATTGGTATATATTTATACCCTTTTTCGAAAACCCTAATTTCGCAAATCGGGCAGTTTTCAGCAAATATATTATTTTAATATTAAATTCCAAAAATAATATTTTATATTTTCTGAAATCTTACACTGTACCCTCTTCAGTCTTGTTTTTCCTTCTCATATTGATCCTGTAACTAACATTGCTCTTGTAACGCTAGTACAGGAGGGGCATAAACGTTGATACTCCAAACTCGACCAAATCAGGTTGTTTTCCATACTATATACTAGTATGGAAAACTGTGTTTTTTAATATTTTAGAATCATTTTTGAGTGCCATAACATAGTTTCTAAGAAAGTGAGTGAAAAACTTATATTTCAGGAATTTTTCTAAATTATTTAGGGTATTTTCTTTTAAAAAAATCAGAGGAACGGTTCACCATGCATATTGACCTAACACGCATGATGAATAACATTTTTAATACCTAAAATGATTTTTAAATGTTTCTAGAAGCAAAATCCCACTTGTGGTTCATGGGCGTTCCCTTAAAGCATGCATAGTGACTTGAAACAATAAAATATTGTTTTTAAAACAACAAAATTGTTAAAATTCTATAAAAACAAAATTTTTAAAGTTATAGTTTATGATGCGTATCTATACAACACGCATGGTGAACTGTAAGAATATTTACGAACAAAATAATATTTTATCAATTTTAAAACTAATTTTTAAGGTTGTAGTTCATCATGCGTGTTAGGACAACACACATGATGAACTGTAAGCCAAAATTCAATAAGTTTTGACAATTTCTGCAACAAAATTCAACAATTTTTTGTTCCTTCACTCCATGCGAGTTAGGACAACACGCATCATGAACTATAATTCGTAACAGCTTGAAACAGCCAGATTTCACCAGATTTGACCTCCAATGCTATAAATAGGGTCTCAAACCCTCTAATTTCATCCCATCCCGAAATCAAATACCTTAGAGCTCATTTCTAAATTTAGAGAATGACTCCAAAGTTCTCAACGCAAGACGGTGAAGTACTGGCAGGATTCGAAGGAGGCGCAATGCGGCGTTCTTCGAAAAACAGGATTCTTCTTCCTCTTTTCTTATTTTCTAACCTTATCTTGTATCTAGGATAGTTATCCATCTATTATTTACGCATATAATCATAACCTATTAGGGGTAGGGATAAGTTATTTCCCTGGCCATTTAGCTGGTAAGTTGCTTATCTGCATCCTTCCTTTTTATACGCTATTTACCTAGATCTGATACTACACTGTCATTTTTCTTATAGATTTTGCTTATTTAGGAAAACAGGGAACAACTACCGACAAACTAGAAGCCCCCTTGAAGTGCAGGCTCTTGCTAAGGGAGTTACCAAACTAATATCACAATTATTCCATACCAAGGATGTCCGGGGGCCCAAGGCAAATTGTAACACCATGTATTTAGAAATACCAATAAAATAAGTATTTATAGTATTTCCTTTGATTCTATGATCAACTAACGTGTTATGTATCATATTAGTTCCAATATCAGCCCAAGGGTCATCTTGAGCCGGTTCGTAACGACTTATGGGTCCAGAGAATTGATTTTCCTTCTCTATGTGTTTGAGACATCTCTTGTGCCGGCTCAACATTTGAGACTGCTCTGACTGTTTTTGAGATGGCTTAAGTCTCCGTTGAGATGGCTCATCATGTGTTTAGGAAAGTCATGTTTCTTCTCTGTTGTCATGGGCCGGCTCACCATTCTTTTGGGCCGGCTCACCATTCTTTTGAGCCCGCAATCCTAAAATCTTGCATGATATCTTTTTCTCGTAACCAACGCATGCCCTATATAAACCCTCAACTACATGCATCGAAACCCTAATCTGTCCGCCTCCCTTCCTCTATGAAACCCTAATTGTTTATCTCTTCTCTCCCCTACCTCTATTTCTATCATCTCCCTCGCCAAGATTTCTTGAGAACCCAACTCGATCAACCCACCAAGAAATAAGCACACGTCATCCCTTGCCGCTGATCATCAACATCAGTGCCCTCTCTTTTCATCATCTCTTGGTTCTTCTTCCTCGCAGCTACACCGTGATTGAGATCAAGTTGGGATCGTCGTAGTCGATTGTCACAGAGGATCCCTATCGATGTCGCCTTCATCATCACCAATCATCATCATTGTTATCTTTGTCTTTCTTGATCGGTTACACCAGATCGTCGTACACGAGTCAAGATCACCACCGTCGATTCGTGATCCAACAATTCCCATAATTCAGGCAAGTACTCTTTCTCCCTTTTGTTAATCGATACAACATCGGTTATCTTCTTGGTTAAACTCACTTGTTGTAGATTTAAATGAACAAAATCTTTAATATTGTGATTCCTTATTGATATGTGATCCCATGCTTGTTGTGTTTATGATGGAAAACCTTAAGGATCTAGCATGCCCATTAATCAAATCCAGTAGATTATATTTAAAACCATGTTTGTCATTGATAAGTTAATTGCCATGTTCATGATAAAGTTGAATCAATATAGAAAGACAATTTATACATGCTTATAATTTATACTATTGCTACAACATGTTTCACTCATTATCATCGATATACATAAGAGTTATATTTTGTGTATATACATCTTGGATATTATCATACAGGTTTAACTAGAAGCCTTAATGTGACTATGGAAGGATGATTCCTTACCATAGGTAGCATGGTTGACTTTATCGCGTTCCTGTATTTTGTGTATTTTAGGAAGCGGGGCGTGACACAAATCCACAGGTAGCGATCATGATCAAAGAACAAATCAAGAGAGCGAGTCGGTCATGCCTAAAGGATACGAGGTATCCTTAATATCCTCTCTGTTAGTGATATATACCCTAGAGGCCATTATTGTATCATACTGGATTGTATATTACTTAATGGGAGCTAGGGATATACACGGATATAGTAACAGTCTTGCTCGAAATGGTAGTATGCTACCTAGTTTGTTTCTACCTCAATATGTGCATGTGTTTCTTTTAGCATATCGCTTATACATATTGGTAGAGCCATTAGGATCTATGCTTGATTACCAGCGTTCTGATGGCAGTCACACTAGTGGGGGCTGTGTAGTCCATAAGCATATCCTTTATAGATCCCTAATCGTAAGATTATCGAGACGGGGCATCGATACTCCACAGTAGACTAGTGTATACGCTTCTCATCCCAGCAGGGAAGATGGTCTGTCCCAAAGCCATTAGTACGTCGTACTAGATATAATATGCAGTGTTAGTTGTATGTATGCCCTAGAGGCCAGTATTGTACAGATGATGTATATTATATTGGATGCTTGGACATATATAGAGATGACTTTCTTGCTCGATATGATAGTATGCTATCTGGTTGCTCTTTATCTTAACATGTATACTAGTCTCTTTAAACTGTCTTATAGTTACATGTTGGTAAAGCCCTTAGGATGTGTACTTGACTACCTGGACTATGATGCAGATCATACTAGTGGGGACATGGTAGTCCATAAGTACATCCTTCAAGGTCCCTAGTCGTAGGTGTATCGAGACGGGGCATCGATATACTGGTGTAGACTAGCGTATACGCTTCTTGACCCATGAGATGGGCGATGGATGATCCCATATCCATTGGTGTTTGACATCAGAGATGGTATACGGGTGCTCAGTGGAGACTGGGTACACTGGACGGACTCGCCGAGAACTCCCAGATGGTATTATACCTCACGTCAGATGGCAGTTCTCAGGTGACACTTGTACAGGTTAGTCTGTAGACCCGAGATCGTCATAGAGTCTTGTGTGATTCCCACTGTGTTTTGATCTCCACCTTACCACGTCCATGAGGGCGTGCAAAACGGTGGTTTTTGGATACAGTCCCGAGTCACATGGAGGCAATGAGCGATAGGAGGGGTTTCGTCTCTCCCGGTATTGGGTTGATGTTGTACTGTGCTCGATTGGCCGTAACAGGGAAGTCCCTGGCCAGGGCTGTTTCAGAGATTTGCTGGTAAGTGTTACCAGTAGTTTCTCGACCCGTTATGAGCCTCACATCGGCACGACTTATCGGTTATTGGGGTCTGACGTTTACCACCCCTAGACTTGATATGCGACATATCAGACGAGGAGACCGGACTGTACGGGAAGTGTTGCCGATCGGCTCGACGGGAGTTGTAGCAGGTTCGCTTGTTCTCTTCTGATCGCTCAATACCCGGGTGACCGTTACGTTTAGCTGACCGCTTGCGGCTTGTGGGTGCTTGATATGATCATCACCCACTGCCGGTGTATTGACGAGTCTCAGAGTCCCACAATGGAGTTTCCCAGTCCAGGAGAAACGTTGTGGTGCGCGTATGCGATATGCGCATGGACCCGATTAAAATGCGCGTATAGGATACCGTATATTGATCGGGCGGCTTGCTTTTAGTAGGGGTCATATGTGATATGGCCGGATTGATAAATTAAGTGTTGATTTATCATTTAACCATTAGCTTCTCACTTGAAATCCTCTCTTGAGTTAGTTGGATGTATGCATGCATGTATGCCTTCTTTTTGATTCATGCACATATGGATGTACATATACACATACATACATACATACATCTTTCATGGTTGATTATACAAGGAAATGGTGGCAATATAAGACTCACACCATGGGTTTTTTATATGGAATATTATTGTATTTAAGCTATAAACAAAAGGAAAAAGAAATGGGTTTGTTTTGGATTGTTTCTACACTCTTCTTGACCTAACCTCACTCACCCACTATTTAACCATGGTTTACTCTTCCTTTTAGTTTTTAACTCAAGTACAATAATGATTCAACCATGGTTTGAGATGAGAGATAGAAAATATATATTGATATATTTTTCTATTTTCTTAAAGAGTTGAACTTATCATCTTCTAAAAAGCCATCATCTTCATCAACCTCTCTCATTTTGCTCTCTAGTTCTTTGTAGTGAGCAATATACTCATCAAGATTGGATTTTGAAGTGAGAAAGAGAACCACAACACCATTCTACACAAGTCTAGCCCACTTGTTTAGAGTGTTAGCTTGATTTCGTTCACTTGATCGGATAAAGTTGCAAGCTTGGACAAAGCGGACTCCGGGTGGATCATCGGTGACCTCGAGGAGTTCAAGCGGAGCTTTTTCAAACCCTAAGTAGCCGAGGAGTCTAGCGTAGGGAGCTACAAAGGTTGTACTCTCTAAACCCTATCTTTTCTTTTCCTATGTTGATGTGGAAATTTTTGAAACCCTAATTTTTCTAGGAACAATCCGATGCTTGTTAGCTTAGCACCCTAAAAATGCATTCTTTGGTTCATGTGATACTTCCAAACCTTTCATGAGGTGCTAGGCTAACCCAACATTGGTATCAGAGCTACTAGGCATTGGATGTCGACCTATGGGGGGTTCTCACTGTGTGACAGTGTAGCGAAGCATAGGCTCTTACCCCCAGGGTGTCCCAAGACCGGAAGGTGTTCCGGCGGGTTGTAGTCCTCGCGAGGGGGCATGCGTAAAAAGTAGCCGCTGAGGGACCCGTTGGTGCCACGGCGACCCCATTGGATGGGGTTGCTGCCTGACCTACATTGGTATCAGAGCCGACCTAGAACATTAGGCGACACATTTACGAAGTTAAAACTCCGATCGAACCGTAAATACGGATTTTTGGGTGCTCTCTGGACTTTTTTCAAAATCTGGTTATTTTCAGAATTAAAAATATGTAAAAAAATCAGCAGGTAAAAATAAGAATTACGGTATAAAAAGTTTTCCATGAACAGTCTTTTCTGCCGCGGAAACGCGGCCTAAGCTTGCTTGGACCGCGGTTCCGCGGCCGTACTCCTCCATCACTGTATAATTTTTATGCTGTAATGATTATTTCTGCTAGTATATTTTTTTGGGTATTTTTAATCTGTATTTCGTTCTGAAAAATTCTGGAGATGGTTTTGGACTCGTCGATTCGATCGGAATTTTGATTTCGTGACTTTTCCGGGTAAATTAGAAAGTAGTGAAGTGTTTGAACGAGTATCATTTGCTCACTTTTCACGGGGTTTAAATCCTTCGGAGATTCGTGCAAGTTTTGTGGTGGTCCCTCTAGAAGACAACAAACCTTAACTCGATTATGTGACCGTCTTGAACTGCCCTTTGAACCTTCGGGTTTGGGGCAGTACGGCGTGCCACATGTGAGGCGTTGGCTTGACCCTTCTACGGCTGGACCGCTACTACTGTGTCACACTCCAAGTTTTTGAACTTCGCTCAAGTGTTGAGCTTTAGTGAATCTTGGGTATTTGATCGTTCGTTCGAAAACTTTAATACTGTCTAATTATCTGGAATTTGATACAATGTGTGGAATTCATATTATAAGACATGAAATACGAGGTATGTGATACTTCACATTTACGATGTCTAAAAAGAATGTGGATTCTAGCTATTGCAGTTTTACACTTTCTTTTCTGTGACCGTAAGTGTAGTATGTCGATATCGTCGGTTTCGTTGCTATACATCAACAACAATTGGGGTACGCATACTTACTTACGTTGATGATATGTGATATTATGTCTTGCTGAGATATGATGTGCAGGATTGTTGCGATTGAATAGCCGGGTGTTTTTTATGTGAGATGAGAGTTTTATATTTTCATTCATGTAAATTCAAATGTAATGTAATATTCTTTTATTTGGGGCACTTCCGGGTTGAGGTCGATGCCACCTGTGTTGTATATTATTTACTTTTCGGCATTAGGATGGACCCAAGGAGGGGAGCACGGGTGACCGGGTTCTGGGGTTTAGTGGGAGGCCATCTCAAGGAGTCGAGACCGGGTCTCCTAAACTCCAGAATTAGTAGGGTCGCTTGCCGCTCTCGTAGGGATCCAGGGTGTGGGCTTGGCTATTCATCACGAGTGTGGAATCCGTATTTTCTATTTTGGCTAAATACTAAATACGGACGTCCTAGTATATCCCACATTATATCTATGTTTCTGCTGCGATATCTGTGATGTGATCATTTGATATGTTCTGATGAATACAGTATATAGTATATATGATATATTATATAGACGTTACTTATGTTTTACACCCGCACTAGCCCTACCCTGCTCTGTCGTTAGTTACCTAACCTAACGGTGCACGAGGGGACATCGAGGCGAATGCGGATGGCATAAGTGTACGTCGTATTTATCTGTGATGTTTAGGTAACTTAAATGATGGGACTTCATTAATGTGATTAATGAAAGAAAAGAAACCTATAAGATGTTGTAGAATCAAATTTTAAATAAAAAGGGTAGCTACAGTTTTTCTTTGCATAGCGGTATATATGATATACCCTGCACCTTATTCGATGAGGAAAGAGCCGAGATCCCTTCACCGGGAGTGACCTCTTTAGCGAAACTGGCAGATGCTACAAACACTCGGTTTGACTTTTGACGGCCTTTGGAGTTTTACTTTGCACAGTGATATATATGATATATCCCGCACCTCATTCGACGAGGAAAGGGCCGACGATCCCTTCACCGGGAGTGACCCCTTTAGCAAAACTAGAAAAGCCTCAAAATCACTCCATTTCAAAACTTTACTTGATTCTACAACGATATCAAGTTCATTACGCAATAGGTTTTCAGAAAAACCTGTCGTAGCCCTCCGTCATTTCAGATAAGAACTGTTTAGTATTCGTGCTGCGTTTGTTGGCCTTTGTCAAGGCGTAGTGTGCGGTAGCTGAATAGTGCTTATCTGCTTATGCATATGATGCAGATTGTTTCAGGGTAGTCGTACGACCTTGTTGGCTTTTGTCAAGGGTCGTGCGGGTGGGTTTGATTCAATCAAGAAATGACGGGTTGAACTTGACTAGCATCCTATGATTTGTTGGCCTTTGTCAAGGTCATAGGACGCTAGGGGAAAAATATTATCGGGAATTTCAAGTGTTGAAATTTGCAATGAGATTGCATACCTTCTATGAGATAGTTGGATCCCGATACCCACTGCGAGTAAGAGTTACTCCTCGGAAGTTTTACACATTACAATTAGCCGATCAAGTAGGTGTCTAGAAAGGTGTCAACGGGGTTACGCCTCTGGGAAAACGAGGTTTACTTTAATTAGGTCCGTGCGAAAGCACGGGGAACCTCCCTCAAAGTACCGACACTGGCCTGGCTGAAAGATTGGCGAAGTTGTAGGGTGTAATTAATCCCGGCTAGTCTTTCCTTTTAGGGTTTGAAGGAAGATTTGATAAAAACCAGTGGGAGCCATCCTGATTAGATAAGATAATAACCAATCTGATTTTGCAAGGGCATACGCTAAAGTGTTTTCTTCTCTCTCTCTCCAGGTAGCGACCATGTTATGCCCTAATAAAGATAATAATATGGATGTATTGACTGAACCCGCATGTTATACTGTGCTGGGGAACGTTGGTTCCGTTCTTTCTTATAAAAGTTATAGGAATGAACAGGACATAGGGGAATACCAGGATTCCCAAGCCACCTAAATGAAGAAAGTACGTGATGATGCATTTTCTTCGGGTGTGTTCGTTACAGAAAACTGTTTCTCCATTTGCCCTACCTCCTGGTGTCACGACCCGAAAGTACGGAACGTGACTGGCACTTAGATTACGAGACGTCTAAAGGCGTACTGTAACCTAAGTCAGCCAAAGCCCAGAAATCTAAACCAAAATCAAAAGAGAGTGAAGGAAAACCTTAAATGAAAACGGTTTTGAAATCAATTAAGTTGCATAGAATCCAAAAAAAAGAACATCAAAAATTCCCGAAAATTTCGGCAGAGTCTCCCCTGTATTTTCTATCCCTCAAAATGGGTACAACAAGATAATAAACCTGTAATTATAAAAATGGCATTCCCAAGCGGGAGCTAGCTCTTCGCCCAAGGCGGATCACAACCACATGCAATATAATAGTAATATCTAGAAAAAGAGCATAAAAGAGATGCAAATACCAGAAAACACACGTCGGCTCAAGTGAGCTCGACCCAAAAGAAACCACAAATATACAAATCTCTCAGTCTCATCACTAGGTCGCATATACAATACAAGTGGTAGATGGAGAATACTAGATACAATGATAAAGCAAAAAGGAATAAAGTATACTCGCAACCCACCTACGGGCGATATCGCGAGTCTGAGCAAAAGGAACTGATGACAAGATAGCCCGCCGCTACTAGACTGACGGGTCCGACCTGCAAGACACTGTGGCACAACGGGGGTGAGTTGCCAGCTCGTGAGTAAATATAACATCTAGTAAGGCAATCGTAAGAATGCACGCAATGCGGAACAACATGTATGTCCATATGTGATATAATAACTCTAGTATGCATGCATAGGTATGCAATATCTTTTCTAACTCTTTAAGTGTTTAGAATGTTAAAGTTACTGCATTCTTAACTTTTAGAAAGTGTATGTCTGTATAATAGCTAAATATCATCAAGAATCATCTGAAAACCCGTGTCAAGCATCGACACCAAATAGGAATCATATCTGTCTCAATATCGGGCTCCGTCAGTCCGGATCGGCCCATATCATAAATCTCACGACAACGGTCGGTATCCTCCGGATATCCGCCGCGCCAGACATCACCGGTAGGTAGTCTTCCCCTGCCAGGCTCATCGTCTACAACTCGATCTTCTTGCCCCGGGGTACCATACCGGGCCCACCATGTACCCGAGACGGTTCATCCACTCCTCGAATCGGGTCTCGAAATCCAACAGAAAACATGAAAACTCATGGTAGACGACACATACGTCACGAGAAAACCGCAACTTTGTTTTAAAAATGATAAATATAAGCTTTGTTAAATTCTTGCGGTTTTCCCCAAAAAAATCCAGAAATCGCAGCAAACTGAAATCCTCAAGAAATCATAATGTCCACATGTTATATAAGATAAGTGTCTATGATATCAATGTATATGATGTGAGAGTTTGGCTAGAAATCTATGTAAATATGATAGTAATGCGAGGTATATGCATGCGATACAATCTCAAATATCATGCATGAATGCAATGACGTTACTAATGCTAAACAGGTTTTATAGTGCACGTGGCATGGCAAATACCAAAGGCGTGTGTGTCACATGAATAGTGCGCGTGCAATAGATGCCAATGGTAAGGTGTTCGTGTCCTACGAAATGATATCGCATATGTATATATGAATGTCATATGAATGTCCATGCAATCTAGTATAGGGTTAGCTGTGAGGGTATGCCATGTATATAAATGGATAAGCTAGCTAACAATATAATTAATGCATAAAGTAGGGTAATCCTAACTAGGGAGGGGGGCCTCACGCCATCCAGACGATTCCCCCATAGATGAATATATCTACTCACCAGAAATCCCCGCTAATCTGATCCGGCCACCGCTTTGCCTTTGCGCGCCGTGTCCGATGTTTCTCCGACCGATCCTAAATTTGCACAATACCAAGCATAAGATTAAAACACCTAAAACGATGCAAGTAACTATATACAATTATCGACGCTCTCAAATTAATCATAGCACGCCCTCGGTGCGCGGGAAAACGCACGAAAATCGCTAATTTTTAGCTAAAATCGTCATTTCGGGGAAATCGACAAAACTACATCCCGACTAGACGAAACCCCGCGTTCGCGCACTCTAATAATCCTATACGAAGCTAATAATATTGCTAACCTAGCGCAATTTGAACGCATACTATTTTTCGTAAAAATCTAGTAAGCGATTTTCAAACCAAATCGATACAAACATTGAAATTTGTCGTTTTAGCGAGCATACCAATACACAATTAACCACTCCAATCACCTAGATAACCATCCCTAACATAATCCAAGCATTATGCTACAAACCCTAATTTCTAAAATCAAAACCTTCTCTTGATTTTTCCTAATCAAACATTTACTACTAAACTAATATTTAGAATTGAAATTCTAGCACAATTAAACCACAAGTAAGCAAACTAGTTTAGAATTTTTACCTCCCCAATTGAATCCTAGCATGATCAAGTCACCAAGAAGCCTCCTTTCATCAAGTTTTTGAACTCATTTGGGTTGAAGAGAGATGGGATTAGGGTTTGGGTTTGAATGGAGGTGGAAATTTGTTGATTTTTAAAGGATTTTAGCAAGAAAATGAAGCACAATGAAGTGGGGAAATGAAGAAATTCTGGAGCAAGAGGGTCGGCTGCAGCTTTAGGAGGAGGTGGGGAAATTTTAAGGAAGTTTCTAGGTCCACAAAACATCATATGATATCATTTAATACTTTTCATTTCAACATTTTACAAAAAAACCCTTATTTTACCTCATTTTTCATTAAATTTCCTTCCTTAAAACTAAAAGTTTGCAAGCCATGATATAATTTTATTAACACCATATTTTAGCTTATAAAGACTCCTAATTAAGAAATTTACCTAATTAAATTTGTATTTATCCCTAATTAAATGTATTTAAAAAGGCTTAAAATAATAAAAAAATAATTAATTACGATTTTTTTTTTATTTAACTAGATAATTATAAGTGACATTTTAGTGACAAAATTATAGTAATATCTTATCTAAATTTTGTATAATTAGGTCTACAATGAAAAATATCAATTTTGACTTTTTACGAAAAAAGCCGAAAAATTAGCCGTTTGCCGAAAAACTGCCTAAACGATTTTCGAAGGGTTACAATCTTCCCCCCTTAAGGAAATTCGGCCCCCGAATTTAAAATTTAACTACGCGTACCTTCAAAAAGATGGGGATATCTCTTCCTCATCTCGACCTCGGTCTCCCAGGTGACCTCCTCGCTGTTCGGGCCATGCCAAAGGACCTTGACAGACGGTATGACCTTCGACCTCAATTTCTTCACCTGCCGATCCAAGATGACAACCGGCTGCTCGGTGAAAGAAAGGTCACGCTCTAACTGGATCGTCTGGTGCTGAATCGCCTGGGAAGGATCATGAAGGTACTTGCGGAGCATCGAGACATGGAATACGGGGTGAACATCGGGAAAGCTGGGCGGAAGAGCTAACCGATAAGCGACTGGACCAACACGCTCTAGGATCTCGAAAGGACCAACATATCTAGGACTCAGCTTCCCTTTCCGCCCAAATCTCATCACACCCTTCATCGGAGAGACCTTCAGGAAAACATGATCGCCAACAGCGAACTCGAGTCGGCGACGATGCCTGTCAGCATAAGATTTCTGCCTGCTCTGTGCCGCTCTCATCCTGTCCCGAATCAGCTGTATCTTCTCGGTCGTCTCCTGTACGATCTGCGGCCCCAAAATACTGCTCTCCCTGAGCTCTGTCCAACATACCGGCGATCGACATCTCCTCCCATATAAAGCCTCGAAAGGTGCCATCTGAATCGTCTCCTGAAAGCTATTATTGTAGGAAAACTCGATCAAAGGCAAATGACGATCCCAGCTACCACCGAAATCTAAAACACATGCTCTGAGCATGTCCTCAAGAGTCTGAATCGTACGCTCCGACTGACCGTCAGTCTGGGGATGAAAGGCTGTGCTAAAACTCAATCGGGTGCCCAAAGCTTCCTGGAGTTTCTGCCACAATCGGCTGGTAAACTGGGTGCCACGGTCGGACACGATGCAAGTCGGAACGCCATGCAGTCGCACTATCTCATCAATATAAACCTGGGCGTACTGAGAAAATCCAAAAGTGGTCTTCACTGGCAGGAAGTGAGCCGCTTTCGTCAGTCGATCCACAATCACCCAAATAGAGTCATACCCTCGACTTGTCCTGGGTAGACCCACAACGAAGTCCATGGAGACCTGCTCCCACTTCCACTCAGGGATGGGCAAAGGCTGTAACTCGCCGGCTGGCATCTGGTGCTCAGCCTTGACTTGCTGACAAGTCAGGCATCTCGACACAAAGTCTGTAATATCCTTCTTCATCCCGTCCCACCAGTAAACCTCTCTCAAATCACGATACATCTTGGTGGAACCTGGGTGAACACTGTATACTGATCTATGTGCCTCCTCGAGAATATCACGCCTCAGTCCCTCTGAATCTGGCACACATAGTCGAGTCCCAAATCGAAGTATCCCCTGATCATCAATCACGAACTCAGAAACTCTGCCCTGCCGAATCTGCTCAATAATCTCTAATGTACGGGCATCGCCGGACTGTGCCTCGTGGATACGGTCAAGTAACTGTGGGCGTGCTCTGAAATGGGCCAGCTGTCCTCCTGTAGGAGTAAACTCGAACTGCGCTCTGCTATCACATAAAACCTTCCAATCCGCCGTCGACTGCATCTGTGCTGCGCTCAAACAAAATAAGCTACCTCCGGGCCTCCTACTCAAAGCATCTGCCACCACATTCGCCTTGCCCGGATGGTATAAAATCTCGCAGTCATAATCCTTCACCAACTCCATCCAACGGCGCTGTCTCAGGTTCAGGTCTCGCTGCTGGAAGATATACTTCAAACTCTTGTGGTCGGTGAATATCTGGCACGACTCACCGTATAGGTAATGTCTCCAGATCTTAAGTGCAAATACCACTGCAGCCATCTCTAAATCATGGGTGGGGTAGTTCTGTTCGTGTTTCCTCAGCTGCCGAGAAGCATACGCGATAACTCTGTCGTGCTGCATCAACACACATCCCAACCCCACTCTAGAAGCATCACAATATACCACGAACCCGCCTGATCCTGAAGGCAATGCTAACACTGGTGCAGTAGTCAGACGAGTCTTCAACTGCTGGAAGCTATCCTCACATGCCTGGGTCCAATCAAAAGGAACCCCCTTCCGGGTCAACCCGGTCAACGGTGCAGCAATGCGGGAGAAATCCTGGACGAAACGTCGATAATAGCCGGCCAGACCTAGAAAGCTGCGAACCTCTGTGACTGATACCGGTCTAGGCCAACGCTGAACTGCCTCGATCTTCTTCGGGTCCACGCAAATACCATCTCTCGTCACCACATGACCCAAGAAGTCGACACTGTCTAGCCAGAATGCGCACTTGGAGAATTTAGCGAACAGCTGATGCTCCCTCAAAGTCTGCAATGTGATACGTAAGTGCTGCTCATGCTCCTCCCGGCTCCGAGAATAAACCAAGATGTCGTCAATGAACACAATGATGAACTGATCGAGATACGGCCTGAATACGCGGTTCATCAAATCCATAAATGCTGCCGGGGCATTGGTGAGCCCGAACGACATCACCAAGAACTCATAATGACCATAACGAGTACGGAAGGCGGTCTTCGGAATATCCTCCTTCCGAACCCGCAACTGGTGATAACCTGACCGTAAATCAACCTTCGAGAAAAACCCTGCACCCTGGAGCTGATCAAATAAGTCATCAATGCGGGGTAGGGGATACCTGTTCCGCACAGTAACTCGGTTCAGCTGACGATAATCAATGCATAAACGCATACTTCCGTCCTTCTTCTTAACAAACAAGACGGGAGCGCCCCAAGGTGACACACTCGGTCGGATAAGCCCTTTGTCCAGCAAGTCCTGTAACTGATCCTTTAGCTCTCTCAGCTCCGCCGGGGCCATCCGATAAGAAGGTATAGAAATAGGCCCCGTGCCGGGGATTAAGTCAATACAGAACTCAATCTCGCGCTCTGGTGGCAGACCAGGCAGCTCATCAGGGAATACATCAGGAAACTCTCTCACAACAGGGACCTGGTCCAACGGAACCTCTGTGGAACTAGTATCACAAACATAGGCTAAGAATCCCTGACACCCTTTCCTTAAGAGCTGACCAGCGCGAAGAGAAGAAATCAAGCTGGGAAGGGTAGCGCTACGATCTCCCTGAATAATAAGAACCGGCTCACCAGGAAAACTGAATCTGACTGCTTTTTCACGGCAGTCCACGGATGCATAACAGGTGGCTAGCCAGTCCATACCAAGAAGAACGTCAAAGTCTAGCATATCGAGGAGAATCAAATCTACTGAAGAATCTCTCTCCCCGATACGAACGGAACAAGATCGGTATACAAAACGGGCAACAAAAGACTCGCCTACCGGGGTAATAACGACAAGCGGCTGATCTAACGGAGATGACTCTCGGCCCAACCTCGGTGCAAAATACGTGGAAACATAGGAATGTGTGGAGCCTGGATCAAATAATACCCGTGCATCAAAAGAACATACTGGCAGAGTACCTGTCACGACGGCATTGGATGCCTGTGCATCCTGAGGAGTCAACGCGAACACTCGGGCCTGTCCACCACTAATAGCTGGTTGTCCTCTGCCTCTACCTCGGCCTCTGCCTCTGCCTCTGTCGCCTCGTCCTCGCGGAAACGGACTGCCACGCCCACGGCCTCTAGAAGCATCTGGCTGGCGTGAAGCATCATCAGGAGTAGGAAGTAAAGCTATCTGAGAAGGTGGTGAGGGTGGTAAAGTCACATGCGGGACTGTCGCCGTGCCCGGACGTCCCATGGTACAGTCTCTGACACGGTGGTACTGACTCCCACACCGAAAACATCCTGGAGACGACTGCTGGGTCTGTGGATATGAACCAAATAACTGACCTCGTCTCAATCCTCTGCCTCCGCCATCTCCCGGAAATAATCTATCACGATGTCTACCCATCTGCCGCTGAGCTGGCGTATCAGTACGGATCCTCTTCGGCCCAGAAGCGACCGGAGTCTCAGAAATACGCTCCTCCAAAAGTAAGGCTGCATCCATCGCGGCTGCGTATGTATCAAAGTGCTGGGTGCCGATGGCAAGGAATAGCTGTGTATCAAGCCCTCGCACAAACCTCTTTATTCTCTTCTCTTCTGTGTCGACTAGGTACGGAGCATATCGAGACAACTGGGTAAATTGTATGTCATACTCCGACACTGTCATCCCAGGAGTCTTGCGCAAAGACTCAAAACTACGGGCTCGAGCATCTCGGACACTCTCCGGAAGAAAACGGGCAAGAAATGCAGCTGTAAACTCATCCCAGGTCATAGAAGGCAGACCTGCAGCTCGGCCTCTCTCTACTGAGTCGTACCATGTCTGGGCAAGACCCTCCAGACGAAAACTCGCAAACTCCACCAATCTATCCTCAGAACACCTCAACGAACGGCCAATCCGTGCCATCCTATCGAGAAATGCCTGTGGGTCCTCTGTCGCATCTGTACCGGTAAAAGCTGGAGGTCTCAATCTCATGAACTCCTGTAGTGAAACAGGGATAGTCTCCGTAGTAGCAGCAGGAGTGACCATCTGTGCAGCAGGTACGATCGTGGTCTGTGCGGTGGAAGGAACGTCCTCGGATCTCTGTGCCCGGCTGGACTCAACTAAAGATCCCATCATCTGCCGCAACTCTTGCATGCCGGCCTCTAATCTGGCAATACGGTCAGGATAAGGCGGATCAGTATGACCCTGAGGGGTAGGAGTATCCTCCCGCTCGATCCTCGCCTCAGACGGGCCCGCTCGAATCTCATCCCTAGCGGCAGCCCGCTGAGCTCTCGTAGTCTTTGGCGGCATCGAAGCTGGAATAAGAAATAGAACTGATAAGGACATTGCAATTGGATCAAGGAATGCAAGGAATCACGAAAGGAAATACAAGCAATTATGTCCTAAGGTCACTTAGGCGGAGTACCGTATCGTAAGTATGCCGCGGATCATACCCACGCTACGCCACTCTGCTTAAGTCACCTACTCCATCTACCAAGGTCGTCCTACACTCAGAAAGGTAAAACCTGGCTTTGATACCAACTTTGTCACGACCCGAAAGTACGGAACGTGACTGGCACTTAGATTACGAGACGTCTAAAGGCGTACCGTAACCTAAGTCAGCCAAAGCCCAGAAATCTAACCCAAAATCAAAAGAGAGTGAAGGAAAACCTTAAATGAAAACGGTTTTGAAATCAATTAAGTTGCATAGAATCCAAAAAAAAGAACATCAAAAATTCCCGAAAATTTCGGCAGAGTCTCCCCTGTATTTTCTATCCCCCAAAATGGGTACAACAAGATAATAAACCTGTAATTATAAAAATGGCATCCCCAAGCGGGAGCTAGCTCTTCGCCCAAGGCGGATCACAACCACATGCAATATAATAGTAATATCAAGAAAAAGAGCATAAAAGAGATGCAAATACCAGAAAACACACGTCGGCTCAAGTGAGCCCGACCCAAAAGAAACCACAAATATACAAATCTCTCAGTCTCATCACTAGGTCGCATATACAATACAAGTGGTAGATGGAGAATACTAGATACAATGATAAAGCAAAAAGGAATAAAGTATACTCGCAACCCACCTACGGGCGATATCGCGAGTCTGAGCAAAAGGAACTGATGACAAGATAGCCCGCCGCTACTAGACCGACCTGCAAGACACTGTGGCACAACGGGGGTGAGTTGCCAGCTCGTGAGTAAATATAACATCTAGTAAGGCAATCGTAAGAATGCACGCAATGCGGAACAACATGTATGTCCATATGTGATATAATAACTCTAGTATGCATGCACAGGTATGCAATATCTTTTCTAACTCTTTAAGTGTTTAGAATGTTAAAGTTACTGCATTCTTAACTTTTAGAAAGTGTATGTCTGTATAATAGCTAAATATCATCAAGAATCATCTGAAAACCCGTGTCAAGCATCGACACCAAATAGGAATCATATCTGTCTCAATATCGGGCTCCGTCAGTCCGGATCGGCCCATATCATAAATCTCACGACAACGGTCGGTATCCTCCGGATATCCGCCGCACCAGACATCACCGGTAGGTAGTCTTCCCCTGCCAGGCTCATCGTCTACAACTCGATCTTCTTGCCCCGGGGTACCATACCGGGCCCACCATGTACCCGAGACGGTTCATCCACTCCTCGAATCGGGTCTCGAAATCCAACAGAAAACATGAAAACTCATGGTGGACGACACATACGTCACGAGAAAACCGCAACTTTGTTTTAAAAATGATAAATATAAGCTTTGTTAAATTCTTGCGGTTTTCCCCAAAAAAATCCAGAAATCGCAGCAAACTGAAATCCTCAAGAAATCATAATGTCCACATGTTATATAAGATAAGTGTCTATGATATCAATGTATATGATGTGAGAGTTTGGCTAGAAATCTATGTAAATATGATAGTAATGCGAGGTATATGCATGCGATACAATCTCAAATATCATGCATGAATGCAATGACGTTACTAATGCTAAACAGGTTTTATAGTGCACGTGGCATGGCAAATACCAAAGGCGTGTGTGTCACATGAATAGTGCGCGTGCAATAGATGCCAATGGTAAGGTGTTCGTGTCCTACGAAATGATATCGTATATGTATATATGAATGTCATATGAATGTCCATGCAATCTAGTATAGGGTTAGCTGTGAGGGTATGCCATGTATATAAATGGATAAGCTAGATAACAATATAATTAATGCATAAAGTAGGGTAATCCTAACTAGGGAGGGGGGCCTCACGCCATCCAGACGATTCCCCCATAGATGAATATATCTACTCACCAGAAATCCCCGCTAATCTGATCCGGCCACCGCTTTGCCTTTGCGCGCCGTGTCCGATGTTTCTCCGACCGATCCTAAATTTGCACAATACCAAGCATAAGATTAAAACACCTAAAACGATGCAAGTAACTATATACAATTATCGACGCTCTCAAATTAATCATAGCACGCCCTCGGTGCGCCGGAAAACGCACGAAAATCGCTAATTTTTAGCTAAAATCGTCATTTCGGGGAAATCGACAAAACTACATCCCGACTAGACGAAACCCCGCGTTCGCGCACTCTAATAATCCTATACGAAGCTAATAATATTGCTAACCTAGCGCAATTTGAACGCATACTATTTTTCGTAAAAATCTAGTAAGCGATTTTCAAACCAAATCGATACAAACATTAAAATTTGTCGTTTTAGCGAGCATACCAATACACAATTAACCACTCCAATCACCTAGATAACATTCCCTAACATAATCCAAGCATTATGCTACAAACCCTAATTTCTAAAATCAAAACCTTCTCTTGATTTTTCCTAATCAAACATTTACTACTAAACTAATATTTAGAATTGAAATTCTAGCACAATTAAACCACAAGTAAGCAAACTAGTTTAGAATTTTTACCTCCCCAATTGAATCCTAGCATGATCAAGTCACCAAGAAGCCTCCTTTCATCAAGTTTTTGAACTCATTTGGGTTGAAGAGAGATGGGATTAGGGTTTGGGTTTGAATGGAGGTGGAAATTTGTTGATTTTTAAAGGATTTTAGCAAGAAAATGAAGCACAATGAAGTGGGGAAATGAAGAAATTCTGGAGCAAGAGGGTCGGCTGCAGCTTTAGGAGGAGGTGGGGAAATTTTAAGGAAGTTTCTAGGTCCACAAAACATCATATGATATCATTTAATACTTTTCATTTCAACATTTTACAAAAAAACCCTTATTTTACCTCATTTTTCATTAAATTTCCTTCCTTAAAACTAAAAGTTTGCAAGCCATGATATAATTTTATTAACACCATATTTTAGCTTATAAAGACTCCTAATTAAGAAATTTACCTAATTAAATTTGTATTTATCCCTAATTAAATGTATTTAAAAAGGCTTAAAATAATAAAAAAATAATTAATTACGAAATTTTTTTTATTTAACTAGATAATTATAAGTGACATTTTAGTGACAAAATTATAGTAATATCTTATCTAAATTTTGTATAATTAGGTCTACAATGAAAAATATCAATTTTGACTTTTTACGGAAAAAGCCGAAAAATTAGCCGTTTGCCGAAAAACTGCCTAAACGATTTTCGAAGGGTTACACCTGGGTATTAGATACCGGATCAGGATCCCATATATGTAATCAGTTACATGGGCTTAGAAAAGGTAGAGAACTTGGAGAAGGTGTTAAAGACATAAGAGTTGGAAATGGTGCAATTGTTGCAGCTAAGACTGTCGGGGAATATCACCTTGCATTACCTACTGGTAATACTTTGGTTCTGAACGAATGCTATTACATGCCGAACCTGATATGCAACATTATACCGGTTTCTTTGTTGAGTAAAGAGGGATATAATTTTGTATTACAGGATAATGTTATGAACATTTTCCGTAACCAAAAGTTGGTTGGATCAGGCACGTTATTTAATGGCATTTATGTTCTAAATCAATCAACAGTTCTGAGCATAACAAACACACACAAGAGGAAGAGTTCAGAAATGAACGAATCCTTCTTGTGGCATTGTAGACTCGGTCATATAAATGCGACACGACTGGCTAAGTTGCATAAGGATGGATATTTGAATCCGTTTGAATTTTCATCTTATGACACTTTCCAGTCATGTCTCAAAGGCAAGATGACCAAAACTCCATTTACGAGACACGGAGAAAGAGTTACTGAACTCTTGGGACTGATACATAGTGATGTATGCGATCCCATGTCTACACATGCCAGGGATGGTTCATCGTACTTCATTACATTCATTGACGATCTCTCTAGATTCGGATATGTGTTCCTGATGAAACACAAATCAGAAGCTTTTGAGAAATTTAGAGAATATAAACAAGAAGTCGAAAACCAAACCGGAAAAAGTATTAAAATCCTTCGATCCGATCGAGGAGGTGAATACTTGAGCAATGAATTCCTGGACTTCCTAAAAGAGAATGGGATTCTCTCTCAGCTGACTCCTCCATATACACCACAGCACAACGGTGTATCGGAGCGGAGGATCCGCACCCTATTAGATATGGTGCGCTCTATGATGAGCACAGCTGAGTTACCTATTTCCTTCTTGGGATATGCGCTGGAAACAGCAGCATACCTATTGAATCAAGTTCCAACTAAATCTGTACCTACCACACCATATGAGATATGGAGTGGGAAGAGACCATGTCTTAAACGAGTTAAGATATGGGGTTGCCCGGCCTATGTCAAGAGGCAAAATCCGGACAAACTCGAGGCGCGGTCAGTTCTATGCAAGTTTGTGGGATATCCCAAACATTCACATGGATATCTTTTCTACCATACAGAGGAACAAAAAGTGTTTGTTTCTCGACATGCCACCTTTTTGGAAAAGGAATTTCTTACAAAAGAAATTAGTGGCGATAAGGTAGAACTGGAAGAAATTCCGGCTACACAAACTCAAACTGAAGATTTAGTGGAACCAGAGGATTCAGTAGCTCCCAACGAACCTCAGCCTCTCCGCCGATCTAGTAGGGTTCCTCGCCAACCTGAGAGATACTACGGTTTTCTCATGGATGGTGGGAGCGAGGATTGCATCATGGAGGATGATGACCCAACTAGCTTCGAGCAGGCCATCACGAGTAGGGACTCAGTGAAATGGCTGGATGCTATGCGATCCGAGATGGAATCCATGTACACCAACAAAGTATGGACTTTGGAAGTTGCTCTTGAAGGGGTAAACCCCATTGGGAGCAAGTGGATTTTCAAGAAAAAACTTGGTGTAGATGGGAAAGTGGAGACTTTCAAAGCTAGACTTGTTGTAAAGGGTTTTCGTCAAAGACCAGGTGTGGACTATGACGAAACCTTTTCTCCAGTGGCTATGCTTAAATCCATCCGGATCATGCTTGCCATCACTGCATATCATGACTACGAAATCTGGCAAATGGATGTTAAGACCGCCTTTCTAAACGGTGATTTAGAAGAGTGCGTGTACATGACTCAGCCAGAGGGCTTCGTAGACAGTGGGAGCAACGGGAAGGTGTGCAAGCTGCTTAAATCCATTTATGGATTAAAGCAAGCATCGCGGAGTTGGAACATCTGCTTTGACGTCGTTATCAAAGAGTTTGATTTCGTCAAAAATCCAGATGAACCTTGTATCTATAAGAAGGTGGTAGAGAGTAAGGTTGTCTTCCTCGTATTGTACGTGGACGACATACTCTTGATAGGAAATGACATTCCTATGCTGCAATCGGTCAAGCTCTTCTTATCACAAAGATTCTCAATGAAAGATCTTGGTGATGCCTCCTATATATTGGGAATCAGGATCTATAGAGATAGATCCAAACGGATATTGGGATTGTCCCAATCCAGGTACATTGACACCATACTAAAGAGGTTTAGTATGGAAGAATCCAAGCGTGGGAACTTATCCACGATCTCTGGAGTCACTCTCTCCAAAGGGATGTCTCCTAAGACTGATTTGGAGAGAGCTCGCATGCAAGGGATACCCTATGCTTCAGCTGTAGGCTCTATCATGTACGCGATGCTATGTACCAGACCCGATATAGCATACTCACTAAGTGTAGTGAGTAGGTATCAAGCTGATCCTGGAGAGAGTCACTGGACAGCTGTGAAGAGCATTCTCAAGTACTTACGAAGGACTAAAGAGATGCTCTTGGTGTATGGTAACGGAGAACTCCAAGTGGAGTCCTTTACCGATTCGAGCTTCCAGAGTGATAAGGACGACTCTAAGTCGGAGTCGGGATTTGTCTTTACCCTTTACGGAGAGGCGGTTAGCTGGAAGAGTTCCAAGCAGGAAACCGTAGCAGATTCGACGATGGAGGCTGAATACATCGGTGCCAACGATACTGCCAAAGAGGCTGTCTGGATCAAGAAGTTCATTACTGAACTTGGAGTGGTTCCATCCATTGAGCATACAATACCTTTGTATTGCGATAACAATGGAGCGGTGGCTTTGGCCAAGGAGCCCAGGTCCCATCAGCGATCCAGGCATAATCTGAGGCGGTATCAACTGATCCGGGAGATAGTTGATCGCCGGGAGATCGAGGTCAGGAGGGTTGACACGAAGAACAACACGGCGGATCCACTCACGAAGGCCATTCCCCAGATACAGTTTGAGAGACTCTTCGGGATGCTCGGTATGCGATACTACAGCAGCTGGCCCTAGTGCAAGTGGGAGATTGTTAGTTGTATGTATGCCCTAGAAGACAGTATTGTACAGATGATGTATATTATATTGGATGCTTGGACATATATAGAGATGACTTTCTTGCTCGATATGATAATATGCTATCTGGTTGCTCTTTATCTTAACATGTATACTAGTCTCTTTAAACTGTCTTATAGTTACATGTTGGTAAAGCCTGTAAGCCCGCGGGGGCGCCCCGGCCGTCGATCCGACGCCGGAGACGCGGAAAACAAAAACTTTGCGAACTTTGCAAAACGGCACCGCCGCGGACTTATTCCCCCGGATCGGGCCATTAACCTAGCTAGCAAGCAAAAAGAAAAGAGTAGAGATGCTATACCAAGCGATCCGTGTCCTTCGGTCTTCGTCTCCACTCCGATCTCCCGCGGAATCTCCGTCACCTCCTCGCTCGTCGGAAAGGGCACCACGTAGCCGGAATCTTTTACGGGCTCCCGCCTCTTGACCGAGGCAACTCGGGCGCGAAGTTGGCTAGCCGACGCGTCCAAGGTTTGCTATAGAATAGTGTAGTGAACTTGTCTCTTGGGGTTATGAGGTTGCCATGATGTGGAGGAATTTTGCACAAAGAAATTTCATGGATTGATGCTAGATGAAGAATGGAGCTTCCTCTCAAAAGTGAGCTCGGCCAAGAAAAAAAGCTTGCTGGAAAAAAAAAATTGCAAGCACAAGCATCTAAAGAAACATGTGTGCATGAATTAATTAACCAAGGAGAAAAGGAAATTTCCCTTTAAAAAACAACAGCACACACACACACACACTTCTCAGAGGGGGCCCACGAAATGCAACATGCAAGAAAGAATGTATCATGAATGGCACTAATTAAAAACCATGTAGGAATTAATCCCATTAGCACAATGCAATAACAATTCCAGCACACTCATTCCCATTATCAACAGTGGCCGGCCCCATACAAAAACAAAGTGGGAAAAAGAATAATCCAAATAAACTTACATCAAGAAAGCAAATCAATCCCTAATCCATATCTAATCTCATAATGGCAAGAAAGGGACCAAAATAGAATCTAATCATGATGAAGCTACACTTATGCAAAGAAACCCCTCACAAAATGTTAATTGCAAAATTGCAATTAACACCCTCCAACGAAAAGTCCGACCGGGAAGGAAAAAGAGAAAACCGGCCGGAACGGAATGCAAACTGGCAACCCCAGAAAACTGATCCCGTAATAAATTACAGGAAAACCCCGCTACTGCAAATACATGCCTGCATTTGTATTCCCGCTGAACACAAATGCAAAAGACAAAACTACACTATCTAAAACTAGAATCCGGCTTAAGCCAAAGCCGGCTCGTAAAAACTGTCCGATCACGATCCGTGCAATACCGCACGTATCTGATCGAACCCTGCCATATCTCCATACGGCCTCTACAGCGTTTCGCCCGAAACTTGAGTAACTGAGTGTGGTGGACTCTAAAGACTCGTCAATACTGTGGCTGTGGATTTAACCACTAGCACGTCAGAGGTATAAGCCAATACGTGACGGGCCACCAGGTATTGACCAAAAGGGACGTCGATGAGCGAACTCATCCTGACACCCTACTGAGCCTGTCAGTGACAATATCCGTACAGTCCGGTCCGTTCGTCTATGAGAATCGCATGGCGGGCCTAGGGGGTTGGTAAAAGTCAGACCCCCAAAAGCGGTACAAGTCGTGTCGGAGTGTAGCCCAGAACACCCTGAGATACTACTGGAATACCTACCAGCAAATCTCCTGCCTTGGCCAAGGACTTTTCATGTTCTGGCTCTCCTAGACACAGCACGACCTCACCCCCAATACCGGGAGAGACGAACCCCTGCAGATCCGCTCACTGCCTCCATGTGGCTCGGGACTGTACCCAACTAAAACCTGTTTGCACGACTCCTTTGAGCCGTGGTAGGGTAGTAATCAAAGTACAGTGGGAACTCATACGAGACAAATGACGATCCCAGGTCGATGAACTAACCTGTACACATGTCACCTGGGAACTGCTATCTGACGTCTGGTATATCCCAACTAGCAGGTTCCCGGCGAGTCCTGTCCGGTGTACTCATAACCCAATGAGCACCTGTATACATCTTAGGTGAACCAACTGACACCAGTGGCTTGTGAGACCGGCCACCGCCCCTCGTCGGGGTCTCGACTGTATACACTAGTCTACTCTGGAGAAACGATGCCCTGTCTCGAATCTCCCACGACTAGGGACCTTTTAAGGATGTGCTTGTAGACCCCAGCTCCCACTTATATGATCGCCCTCATACTGCTGGAAGTCAAGCAAGAATCCTAGGGGCTTTATCAACGTGTAATAGCGACTCGAAAGGTCACCTAAAGCAGTACACGATGATAAAGATAAACCAGATAGCATACTATCATCTCGAGTAAGACTGTCCTACTGGGACAGGTCCTCCCCTCAATCATTGCAATCACGTGCCTGTGATCCAATAATTGACTCTGAGGGCACTATCTCCAACAATCTCCCACTTGCACTCGAGGCTAATTATTGCGATGTCGCATACTCACAGCCCGTGTGATACCGAACACCCAACTCCTCTACTAGTCAGTCTCACAAAGCCCGTTTGCGAAACTATTGCGTTCGAGGAATAGCCTCAGTGAGTGGATCCGCTTTGATGTTTCTTTCTATGTCTCTCTAAATCTCAAGTTCGCGGAGAAAACTATCTCCCGAAATGAGCAATACCTGTCTTAGAATGTCTGGATGTCTGATGGGACCTAGCTCATAAGTGAACTCCAAATCCAAACTTCTTAGACTGTATCGACAACTGAACTTAATCAGTGTCCTGCGCCATACCTTCCCTCTGTATCCACCTGGACCACCTGTCCAAAATACTGCCCCTCGTCAGAGGGAAAACTATAACTCTGACAGCCATTCTGCCATCCAGGTCACCTTGGAAGCCTGGAATGATAACTGTCTACCGAAGAAGACTACCGTTATCATATCCCTAGAACATCCACTTATGTTCTAAAACTGCTTCCGACTGTTTCTCCAGGATTGGATTAATATCAACTTATTGCACCTACTGCAAGAACAACATCTGGTGTGGTACTTGACATCTCATGATTGACTCAGTTGCCTAAGCAAGTGATCTGTCAATTATGCGTGTCCCTCTCCCCTTTAGTCTGTAAGACACCTTTAGAGAGGGTGACTCCATTACCTGCAGGTACACTACCGTGCCAGGAGTCGTCCATTCTAAATACTTATAGAATGCTGTCAAAGTACCCTGATTGGGAAACCACCCAAATCTAGATCTAAAACCATAGATCTAGTAACCAGAATGTCTGATATAATATCCAAATCCTATGTGGAGAAACTACCGTGTGACGACCAAAGTATAACCGATCGTAGTATAGGAATATCACTTCCTACTCTGTGTATGTCATCAAACACCAGGACATCACACCCTACTACCTTTTTAACAGATCCATCCCTTATTCTGATGAAGTCAAACCTCTGACTGTCACATCAGAAATAGATGATCTATCTCCGCTATATCTGCTCTAGTCTATAAATAGACATAAGCCTGATATCCACCAATGCTTCCGCTGCTCCCACTGACTACGACAACCCTCTGGCAGAGTCATATACACGTACGCTTCTAAAGCAAGTTTAGAACGACGCTATACTCATCCTCCCGCCGGGTCTCGCAGCCTGGAACAACAGCAATGGCAAGTCTGGGTAAACAAGAACCTCCCTGCCACCGTCCTTGAGCATACCGAAGTACCTCTCGGGTGCCTGAGGTTAGCCACCTTATCTGCGGATTGGCCAATGGAATGTCAAACCAGATTGAATCTTTAGGTTCTTATTAAATCTTCAGTAATCGTTTGTGGTTCTGGAATCACTTCCAGTTCTACCATACTCCCACTACTGTTTTCTGAAAAAATCCATTTTTGATAAAACTGTGGCGAGTTAAGAACAATATCACTATTGATCTTCCAGATGGTAGAAAATCAACCCTCGTCATAGCCCGGGTCAACCCACAAACAGCCACTACTGAAACGTGCCTTGAGTTGTCCAGAGTCTGGTTTTAAGCATAAGCCGGACAACTCCCCGTATCTTAACAATGTCAAGATATGAACTGTTCTATATCCAAGAAACAGAGGCACTGATTTAATTGAACCAGATTCAAATCATGCAGCTGTCTCCAGTGCATGTCAACTAAATGGAAAGAGGCCGATCAGCGTTACTCAACTTAGGAGTACTTCCAATTATGAGTAACCTGAAAGGGAAGCAAGTTCTCTTAATCATTACTATCAACTGAGTACCATACACAAGTATCTACATCTTCGATCACCTTGAAGAATCCCGATACTTGCAATACTTGGTTCTCTACTTTATTCTTATACCTATAACTCCTCAAAACTTAGACCCTGTGTTTCTACGAAACACATGTCTAAGAACTAGAGAAGTTAAAAGTAAACAGAATATAGTACGAGGACCAACCCCTCTGTCCTAATGGACACTGGACAATATACAATACTCTGCATAAGTCCCTTGAGTCTTGTGACTCATTCACTGTGTGTCGTAGGTTGAAAACTGTACTTTTGGTTAAGAAGAATTACACCGTTGTTCAATGCTCCTTACCTAACCATCCACTGGTATAGGTAAATGTCATAGACATAATTTCAGAAAGGTATATCTCACTCTATAAAAATAGACGTACAGATATATCAATTTGAAATTGGTGCATAACAACGGATATTCAAAACCAAATATTTGCCGACCGGCAAACAACCCAGGTGACTTCCTCAAATATCACCAATTACAACGAATCCCGATATAATGAGGATGGTCACCTAATTCCCAATAACTTACTCCCACTCATCACCTGTAAAACCATACAGATGTGAGAATCCAACCTGGTAAATACATACCCTGGAGTAAGTGTCTAATCGGGAAATCAGTTTTCTTTTAACAGTACACAGTGGAACTGAAACATTGAAATGTTTCAATGGGGTATCCTGGTATTCTTAGTAATGCCTCTTCCATTATCCAGATTCACAACTATAACCGTATAATTCTTTGCCACTTCTCCAAATCCCTTTATATGTCTTTAGTCATTACCTTCTGTACACCCCTTTTGGCCAAATGGTTTTCTTCCTTCCCTACCGTTCGGCACCAGCCTATGGTTTGGAAGAAGACTATCCAAAAAGCATAATGGGTGTACTGTCCTAATCCGAGGAGCACTCGCAATGCGAGAGAAGGTGAGGATAAAAGACAACCGAATGTACTTAATTCATAGGTGATTTAGGATTGACAAAGAAGTATATGGTTTGGTCGTGAATAGCAGTCGCAATTTACTTTGCCCTCTTACTAATCCCTTGCTTTGTCTGAACTTAATACCTTCTGTACACCGTTTAGGCTAATTGGCTTTCTTCATTCCCCACCGTTCGGCACCAGCCTAAGGTTTGGAAGAAGACTATCCAATTTGCATAATAGGTGTACTATCTCCTAAACCAAGGAGTGCTCGCAACCTGAGAGAAGGTAAAAGGTAAAGACAACTGAATAGTCCTATTCGTTTTCTCCAGAACCGGAAACCATCCTCGAAGTCCTTCGAGTTCGTATATAACCATACGATGGTTTTGTCCAATGGAAGTGGACGTTCGTAGTAATACGGGGTGTCCCGGAGAAAAGAGTAAAAGTAGGAGTGGCAAAGAGGTCTGCAACTCTGACAATCCAAAAGCCAGTGTTAAGAAGGTTCGGTCAACTTGGTCACTGAGTCATAGTCTAGGGTCGGGTCAATGGTCGCTGCCAAAGAGAGAGAGAAAAGAAACACTCAGCGTGCACTCTAACCTAGATCAGAATGGTTATCACTTTATCTAATCTGGAAACCTCCCACTGTAACGTCAAATTCTTCCCCAAACCTGAAAGAAGAATTAGCCGGGATAACCCGAGGAGTAAACCAACTCATCAGTGGGAATCGGGATCCAACTCTCATCGCATGATAACGTGACGGAATCCGCTCACGCTACCGCACTCCAGAAGGTATGCGCATACCTGGCAAGTTTCAGTTCTTTTGAAACTCCCGATGTGATTTTTACCCCATGCTCTTATGACCTTGACTTTGGCCAACATATCATAAGTCACATGTCAAGTTCTACCCGTCATTTTCCTGGTTAATTTGAACCCACCCGTACATACCCTTGACTTTGGCCAAAATGGCAGTACGACTGTCCCAAACCAACGCATCTATCTATGCTGCATATGAATACCCAACAGCTACCAAACACTGTGCCTTGACTTTGGCCAACATACACAGCTTGAATACTATTGACCATCCATATGAAATGACGGAGGGCTACGAATGGTTTCTGGCGAAAACCTTTAACGTAATGAACTTGATATCGTTGAAGGAACTGATAGCTTTTAAAAATATAGTTACGAAAACCTTTGCTAAAGAGGTCACTCCCGGTGAAGGGATCTCGGCTCTTTCCCCGTAGAATGAGGTGCAGGATATTCCAACTGAATACCACGGTGCAAAGCAAAAGTAATCGGCTATAGTGAAGTTAATGCCCTGACGCAAACTTTTGTCCAAGGGGTCACTCCCGGTGAAGGGATCTCGGCCCTTGCCTCGTCGACTGAGGAGCAGGATATTCCAACTGAATACCACTGTGCAAAACAAAAGAGAACGCCCTTGCAATAACAGCTTTTTGAAAAAGTGTTCCAACAACATCAGATTAGGTTTGTTTAACTTGCATTGATCCGAATCAATGCAGTCCCATCAATTGATCACACCACAAAGAACGAAAATATACTGACGTACGTATATGCCATCCGCATTCGCCACTGGGTCCCGTCATCACCCGTTAGGTTAGCTAACTAACGACAGAGCGGGGACTGGGCTAGCGCGGATGCAAAACATATACAACGTCTACTAATATATATATAATATATAATTTTCGCTCAAGGCGTGATAAAATGCAACACAGAAATGTATAGCAACACAGATCAATACAGATATTTGGGATCCCCGGGTTTCACAGAGCCGCTGAAACCCGACGTTCCCCTGGTCGTGTGGATAGCCTGTGCAATGAAATCCTAGACCCCTACGGGCGCGGCAAGTTACCCACCAAAACCTGAAGCGAGGCAGCCCCCTTCAGCAACGTGAATGGACCACCCAGCACTTCACGGAATCCGGTAACTTGGGCACCCCTCCTGGGTCAACCCTATACCCCCTACGAGTGCGGCGAATAGCCCGCCAATTCTAGAGTGAAGCCCCCTCCGTCTCAATGCCATGAGATGCGGGCTTGTTGCCCTCCAGAACCCGGCTACCCGTGCACCCCTCCGCGGGGTAATCCTAGTACAGAAAGTAAAATATACATACAACGGGTACATCGACCGCAACCAGGTCGTGCCCCAAAATAATAATACAAACAGGCAGTGACGGCAGTCCACATGTCGGACGCTCGCCCCGCAATATCAAATGTACATATAAAACAGAACTGTACTACCACTGCAACCAGGCTATCCCCCACGACCGATCCGCAACAACACAGTACAATCACAGAACATCAACGTGAAAGTCACGTTCGCAAATCCGTCTAACCGGGCTATAGCAGTTAGACGGGATTTACCGATCAAGTGACATTCACGGTCGCAGATATAATGTAAAAACTGTGAACTAGCATGTTTAAAATATCCGATCGAACAAATATTATCAAGTGGGCCCCAAGTAGTACTGTAGCACTTACAGAAAATCTGGACCCAAATAAAATATCCCAAAAACCCTATTTCTTACTCATAAGCTTACTGGGAAAACATGGTGCCACAATTCCCCATTTCCGCCGCGCAAGCGCGGCTAAACCAGGGGTTTGGCCGCGCTTCCGCGGTCAAAGTAAGGAATGAGTGGATCGTATTTTCCCAGATTTCTTATATTTTGTTTTACATGCCTCTGCAACAACCTGAAAAATTTTAGGAGCTCAAAAAATTTTAACAGAGAACACATGTATACAAAAATACGGTTTTCGGGTTTTTGTTCGATCGAGTTCTAAACGCGCTAGACCAAGCTAGGGTAGGTTAACGGCGTGGCTCTGATACCATTGTAAGCCCGCGGGGGCGCCCCGGCCGTCGATCCGACGCCGGAGACGCGGAAAACAAAAACTTTGCGAACTTTGCAAAACGGCACCGCCGCGGACTTATTCCCCCGGATCGGGCCATTAACCTAGCTAGCAAGCAAAAAGAAAAGAGTAGAGATGCTATACCAAGCGATCCGTGTCCTTCGGTCTTCGTCTCCACTCCGATCTCCCGCGGAATCTCCGTCACCTCCTCGCTCGTCGGAAAGGGCACCACGTAGCCGGAATCTTTTACGGGCTCCCGCCTCTTGACCGAGGCAACTCGGGCGCGAAGTTGGCTAGCCGACGCGTCCAAGGTTTGCTATAGAATAGTGTAGTGAACTTGTCTCTTGGGGTTATGAGGTTGCCATGATGTGGAGGAATTTTGCACAAAGAAATTTCATGGATTGATGCTAGATGAAGAATGGAGCTTCCTCTCAAAAGTGAGCTCGGCCAAGAAAAAAAGCTTGCTGGAAAAAAAAAATTGCAAGCACAAGCATCTAAAGAAACATGTGTGCATGAATTAATTAACCAAGGAGAAAAGGAAATTTCCCTTTAAAAAACAACAGCACACACACACACACACTTCTCAGAGGGGGCCCACGAAATGCAACATGCAAGAAAGAATGTATCATGAATGGCACTAATTAAAAACCATGTAGGAATTAATCCCATTAGCACAATGCAATAACAATTCCAGCACACTCATTCCCATTATCAACAGTGGCCGGCCCCATACAAAAACAAAGTGGGAAAAAGAATAATCCAAATAAACTTACATCAAGAAAGCAAATCAATCCCTAATCCATATCTAATCTCATAATGGCAAGAAAGGGACCAAAATAGAATCTAATCATGATGAAGCTACACTTATGCAAAGAAACCCCTCACAAAATGTTAATTGCAAAATTGCAATTAACACCCTCCAACGAAAAGTCCGACCGGGAAGGAAAAAGAGAAAACCGGCCGGAACGGAATGCAAACTGGCAACCCCAGAAAACTGATCCCGTAATAAATTACAGGAAAACCCCGCTACTGCAAATACATGCCTGCATTTGTATTCCCGCTGAACACAAATGCAAAAGACAAAACTACACTATCTAAAACTAGAATCCGGCTTAAGCCAAAGCCGGCTCGTAAAAACTGTCCGATCACGATCCGTGCAATACCGCACGTATCTGATCGAACCCTGCCATATCTCCATACGGCCTCTACAGCGTTTCGCCCGAAACTTGAGTAACTGAGTGTGGTGGACTCTAAAGACTCGTCAATACTGTGGCTGTGGATTTAACCACTAGCACGTCAGAGGTATAAGCCAATACGTGACGGGCCACCAGGTATTGACCAAAAGGGACGTCGATGAGCGAACTCATCCTGACACCCTACTGAGCCTGTCAGTGACAATATCCGTACAGTCCGGTCCGTTCGTCTATGAGAATCGCATGGCGGGCCTAGGGGGTTGGTAAAAGTCAGACCCCCAAAAGCGGTACAAGTCGTGTCGGAGTGTAGCCCAGAACACCCTGAGATACTACTGGAATACCTACCAGCAAATCTCCTGCCTTGGCCAAGGACTTTTCATGTTCTGGCTCTCCTAGACACAGCACGACCTCACCCCCAATACCGGGAGAGACGAACCCCTGCAGATCCGCTCACTGCCTCCATGTGGCTCGGGACTGTACCCAACTAAAACCTGTTTGCACGACTCCTTTGAGCCGTGGTAGGGTAGTAATCAAAGTACAGTGGGAACTCATACGAGACAAATGACGATCCCAGGTCGATGAACTAACCTGTACACATGTCACCTGGGAACTGCTATCTGACGTCTGGTATATCCCAACTAGCAGGTTCCCGGCGAGTCCTGTCCGGTGTACTCATAACCCAATGAGCACCTGTATACATCTTAGGTGAACCAACTGACACCAGTGGCTTGTGAGACCGGCCACCGCCCCTCGTCGGGGTCTCGACTGTATACACTAGTCTACTCTGGAGAAACGATGCCCTGTCTCGAATCTCCCACGACTAGGGACCTTTTAAGGATGTGCTTGTAGACCCCAGCTCCCACTTATATGATCGCCCTCATACTGCTGGAAGTCAAGCAAGAATCCTAGGGGCTTTATCAACGTGTAATAGCGACTCGAAAGGTCACCTAAAGCAGTACACGATGATAAAGATAAACCAGATAGCATACTATCATCTCGAGTAAGACTGTCCTACTGGGACAGGTCCTCCCCTCAATCATTGCAATCACGTGCCTGTGATCCAATAATTGACTCTGAGGGCACTATCTCCAACAAAGCCCTTAGGATGTGTACTTGACTACCTGGACTATGATGCAGATCATATTAGTGGGGACATGGTAGTCCATAAGTACATCCTTCAAGATCCCTAGTCGTAGGTGTATCGAGACGGGGCATCGATATACCGGTGTAGACTAGCGTATACGCTTCTCGACCCATGAGATGGGCGATGGATGATCCCATATCCATTGGTGTTTGACATCAGAGATGGTATACGGGTGCTCAGTGGAGTCTGGGTACACTGGACGGACTCGCCGAGAACTCCCAGATGGTATTATACCTCACGTCAGATGGCAGTTCTCAGGTGACACTTGTATAGGTTAGTCTGTAGACCCGAGATTGTCATAGAGTCTTGTGTGATTCCCACTGTGCTTTGAGCTCCACCTTACCACGTCCATGAGGGCGTGCAAAACGGTGGTTTTTGGGTACAGTCCCGAGTCACATGGAGGCAATGAGCGATAGGAGGGGTTTCGTCTCTCCCGGTATTGGGGGTTGATGTTGTACTGTGCTCGATTGGCCGTAACAGGGAAGTCCCTGGCCAGGGCTATTTCAGAGATTTGCTGGTAAGTGTTACCAGTAGTTTCTCGACCCGTTATGAGCCTCACATCGGCACGACTTATCGGTTATTGGGGTCTGACGTTTACCACCCCTAGACTTGATATGCGACATATCAGACGAGGAGACCGGACTGTACGGGAAGTGTTGCCGATCGGCTCGACGGGAGTTGTAGCAGGTTCGCTTGTTCTCTTCTGATCGCTCAATACCCGGGTGACCGTTACGTTTAGCTGACCGCTTGCGGCTTATGGGTGCTTGATATGATCATCACCCACTGCCGGTGTATTGACGAGTCTCAGAGTTCCACAATGGAGTTTCCTAGTCCAGGCGAAACGTTGTGGTGCGCGTATGCGATATGCGCATGGACCCGATTAAAATGCGCGTATAGGATACCGTATATTGACCGGGCGGCTTGCTTTTGGTAGGGGTCATATGTGATATGGCCGGATTGATAAATCAAGTGTTGATTTATCATTTAACCATTAGCTTCTCACTTGAAATCCTTTCTTGAGTTAGTTGGATGTTTGCATGCATGTATGCCTTCTTTTTGATTCATGCACATATGGATGTACATATACACATACATACATACATACATCTTTCATGGTTGATTATACAAGGAAATGGTGGCAATATAAGACTCACACCATGGGTTTTTTATATGGAATATTATTGTATTTAAGCTAAAAACAAAAGGAAAAAGAAATGGGTTTGTTTTGGATTGTTTCTACACTCTTCTTGACCTAACCTCACTCACCCACCATTTAACCATGGTTTACTCTTCCTTTTAGTTTTTAACTCAAGTACAATAATGATTCAACCATGGTTTGAGATGAGAGATAGAAAATATATATTGATATATTTTTCTATTTTCTTAAAGAGTTGAACTTATCATCTTCTAAAAAGCCATCATCTTCATCAACCTCTCTCATTTTGCTCTCTAGTTCTTTGTAGTGAGCAATATACTCATCAAGATTGGATTTTAAAGTGAGAAAGAGAACCACAACACCATTCTACACAAGTCTAGCCCACTTGTTTAGAGTGTTAGCTTGATTTCGTTCACATGATCGGATAAAGTTGCAAGCTTAGACAAAGCGGACTCCGGGTGGATCATCGGTGACCTCGAGGAGTTCAAGCGGAGCTTTTTCAAACCCTAAGTAGCCGAGGAGTCTAGCGTAGGGAGCTACAAAGGTTGTACTCTCTAAACCCTAGCTTTTCTTTTCATATGTTGATGTGAAAATTTTTGAAACCCTAATTTTTCTAGGAACGATCCGATGCTTGTTAGCTTAGCACCCTAAAAATGCATTCTTTGGTTCATGTGATGCTTCCAAACCCTTCATGAGGTGCTAGGCTAACCCAACATGCAGGTGCTCATTAGGTTATAAGTACACTGGACATTACTCATTAAGAACTGTTGGTGGGTATTATACCTGTCGTCGGGTAGCAGTTCCCATATGACATGAGTACAGCTTAGTCCGTCGACTTAACACTGCTGCTTCGCCTCGAGTGTATTCCCACTGTACTTTGAGTACTACCCTACCATGGTTCAAAGGAGTCATGCAAACAGATAGTAGTTGGGTGCAGTTCCGAAGCACTTGAAGACAGTGGCGGTTAAATAGGATTCATATCTCCAGGTATTGGGGTTGATATTGCGCTGTGTTCGGAAGGTCATTACACAAAGTCCTTGGCCAAGGCAAGCGAGATTTACTGGTAGATACTCCAGTCATTTCTCAGGGTGTTTTGGGCTATTCTCTGACAAGACTTATTACGCTATTAGGGGTTTGACAATTACCGCCCCCTAGGCCCGATATGCGATACTCTTAGATGAACAGACCGGACTAAACAGAGATTGTCACATTCAGGCTCAGTAGAAGTTCGGATGAGTTAGCTCATCGGCCTTCTTATCAACACATACCTAGGCAACCATTACGTGCAGCTAGTACTGCTTGCGGCTTATGGTTAAACCCACTGCCAGCGTAGCGTCGAGTCTTTAAAGTCCCACATAAAGAGTTTCCCTGCACCGGACAAAAGATGTAGAGGCCATATGGTTGTACGGCAGGGCTTCGATCACTTACGTGCACTTGTGCACGTATGATGATCGGGTGGATAATACTAGTGAGCTTTGGTTTAAGCCGTATCCAAGTATTATATTAATGGATTGTTTCATCTCTTTGTATTCGTTTTCTTTGGAATACGGATGTGGGTTTGTATATACGGATGAGGGGCATTCTTGTAATTCCTCGGGATTGGCTTCTAGAAGGGGGACACCTATTAGGGTTTTATTCTTTTTGGATTAAACAAAATGGGTGGAGGAAATAAGGTGGATTTGAGCATCGAACCTAGCATGGTTACTTGGTGACTCATGGTTATGAGTCACCACAAGATATTTGTGAAGGTTTGGAGATATTTTATTGTGATATTTATCTCATAAAATATCTAATATTCTTCATTCTATCTCAAGTGGACAGCCAAGCTTTTCTTGAGCTCATGCTTCACTAGCTTTTCCTAAAGTCTTCTTCTTCTTTTTCTAAACCCTAAAAGCTCTCATGTGTTGAGAATCCTAGGGTTCCAAGAGACAAAGCACTCCATCTTCACACTCTACACCCTCTAGGACTTCTAGTTTAGCGAACTAGAAGCCGTAGTTACCTCGGATTTGAGGCAGGAGCTCGTACTATAGACTCTCGGTGGATCGTCTTTGACACGAGGAGGACGTCGAGGTTGCTACGATCCGTTACGATCCTTGGAGTCGACGACGAGCGGAGGACAGCGATGAAGACCCGAAGGTCTTGAATCGTGAGGTATAACTTTGTATCATAGTAGTTAAAGCTCATGTAGTTTGCTAGCTATGGTTTATGTTCGATCCTTGGTTCTGGTCGGTGTTGTGAAGCCCGTAAAAATCATTTTTTGCAATTTCCGCCTACCCGCTAACACAAGGGGTGTGCAAAATTGACTTAAAGTGGTATCAGAGCCTCTCATAAACCTTAGATAGCTTGTAGCGACGTTAGAAATCTGCCGTTTTTGTCGCGCAAAAATTGCCGAAAAAACAGTTTCCAAAATTGATATTTTGAGTTGTTTGCACACCCCGCGGGCTCACGGTTTGAACCGAGAAGCCTCGGGGTGGAGAGTGAACACCTCGGGGACCCTACGGGGGGGCCAAATGGTTGGGCCCACTCCCTAAGACCACCACAAGGTGGTCTTGGCGGTGGGGACCCGAAACTACCTCACCTTGGGCAGTTTCTGGTCTGCCTCTCCCCCTGGCCACCTCGTGGTGGTCTTAAGGGTGGGGTACCCCCTCTAGGCCTCTTGACTTGAAATTAATTTTGTGCTCTAACTTCCCGTGAAGGTTCGGACGCGTTTCGTTTTGATTCGGACTTCCGAATTGGCTTAAAACGATCAGTTTTAGAACTTTAGCTCACTGAATTTTTCATGTCTTAGAAAAATTGTTTTAGTTTGCTAATTGCGTGCGGAATTCTAATGTCGCGGTTACTTTACAAGTTTTGTGATGTGTATATGTGTTTGGAAATGTCGACTAATTGCTATACGTCGATTAGTCGGAGTTGCACATATCTGTGATGTTGTTTTGTTAGTTTGTGTATATGAACTTGTTGGATCGTCGTGGATGAATAGCCGGGGATGTGAGATGAGGGTTTTCATTCTTTCATTCGATGTAAAATTTGTAAAGTGATGTAATATTATTTTGTGGAGCACATCCGGGTTGAGCTTGTAGCCACCGTTGTATTATTTTTTTTTACTGTTTTTGCTCCTAGGATAGACCCAAGGTGGGGTGCACAAACTACCGGGTACTTTGAAGTGCCGAGTGGCCTACTCACTTTGTTGAGGAAGGTTGCTTCACTTCGGGTATTTGGCGGGTAGTTTGCCGCACCCGTAGGGGTCTAGGGTAGGGTTTGGCTATTCATCACGACCGTGGAATCTATCTTTCGTTATAGGCTCAAACGAAACGCGGAATTCCTATTATATCCAATATGTTCATCTGTGATCTGGAATGCCTATTATTACGCGAGACGAATGTATATATCTATATATGATATCTAGTAGGCGTTGCTTATATTTTGCATCCGCGCTAGTCCAGCCCCCACTCTGTCGTTAGTTAAGTAACCTAACAGGTGATGACGAGGCCTAGTGGCGAATGCGGATGGTATAAGTGGACGTGATATTTTCGGCTTTTTCTGTGATGATAGGTGTATATGATAGGACAGCATTACAATAATGCAAAGCAAATAAACCAAAACTGAATCGTTGGAACAAATTTTAAAAACCACTCGGTTATTTTAAAACAAGAGACTTTTAAATCTGGAGCTTAAACCACTCCTTTTAAAAGCTATCAGGTTTCTTCGATTATATCAAGTTCACTACGTTCACGGTTTCACCAAAACCATTTGTAGCCCTCCGTCATTTCATATGAATATTCAATAGTATTCAAGCTATGTTTGTTGACCTTCATCAAGGCATACTGATTGGTAGTTGCTGGGTGTTCATATATAGCATAGATAGATGCGTTGGTTTGGGACAGTCATATTACCTTGTTGACCTTCGTCAAGGGTATATACGGGTGGGTTCAAATTAACCTGGACAATGCTGGGTAGAACTTGACATGTGACTTATGATTTGTTGACCTTCGTCAAGGTCATAAGAGCATGGGGCAAAAATCCACATCGGGAGTTTCTAAGGAAACTGAAACTTGCTAGTGTTGCATACCATTTGGAGTGTGATAATGTTGGTAGGATTCCTTCAGGATTACCACATAATGATATTTGGATCCTGATCCTACTATGAGTATCCGCTACTCTTCGGGAGATTCTTCACTTAACGATCAATGTTATAAACCAAGTAGGTGTCTAGAACAGTGTTAGGGGGGCTACGCCTCCAGGGAAAAGAGGTTATTTAATTAAAGAACTTCGCAAAAGCGTCGTAAAACCTCGCTCGAAGTGCCGACACTAGCCTGGCTGAACGGTTAAGCAAGTATTGTACGGTGAAATTAATCGTGACTAATTCTTCTTTTATGGTTTGAGGAAGGATTCAAGAAATAGTGGGGGTCATCATGTTTAGATAATTAAAAACAAATCTAAACTTACAAGAGCATCATGCTGAGTGTTTTCTTCTCTCTCTCCTAATTGTAGCAACCAGGTGACCAGATTAGGTTACAGATAGATAATAAAATGACTGAGTTATACTATAATGACTGGCAAAGGTTTATCCAGATGTCCATTACCTATGACAAGCTGGACCGCCTCATTACTACTCAAAGCCCCCGCCATCTCGGGTCCAGTTTCCACCGTCGCGGATGTTGATATCCGTAAGACAAGGGAAAAAGACTGTGCGGATGCCATGTGCCTCATGTTAGCCTAAGTAGATGGTGTATACCAGAGGCAGCTCGAGAAGACGGACTTAGTTTCCATCTTCCTCCATAACAATGTTTTATATGGAGAGCAATATCGTATCGCAAGATATGAGATCTTGAAAGAATTGCTTCAAGCGAGGTTGACTGTCGGGTCATCTGTAGAGGACCATGTCTCTATAATGATTAGCTATATTAAAAGGCTCACGGACCTGGAGACCACGTTGGAGAACGAGTCATATACTGACTTGATTCTATAGTCCCTACCATCTACTTACGCCTAGGGAAAGCAAGTTATTTTTCCAGTTGAGAGCACCCTGAAGGAAACCAGGGAGACACCCGCTCTGCTTATTAGAGAATCTTCCTCTTCTGGATCCAAGGCGAAAGCCAAGGATGAGTAGAAGAAGACCTCTACAAAGCCGATAGGCGGTAACAGTAAGGTAGAAGGAAAGGGTAGGATAAAGGTTTCGGGGTTAACAATAGGGAAGGAGGGATGTTCCTATTATCACGGGAAAAGGCATTGGCAGAAGGGATGCAGGGCTTGGAAAGCCAGAATCCAGGATCCGAAGCACGTTGTGGCTTTGACTTTGGGTGTGTTTGTGATTGAGAACAGTCTGTCAATTAACTCTACTTCCTGAGTACAAGATATCGGATCAGGATCTCATATCTGTAATTTATTACAGGATTTGAGAAACCGTAGAATTATCAGGTCAGGTGATATGACTCTCAGGGTTGCTAACGGAATAAGCATGGACGCTGTATCCGTAGGGTATATCACCTAGAATTGTCAAGTGGGCAGATATTGATTCTACATAATTGTTTGTGTGTACCTAGTCTAGTTTATAAGCGATGTGGTCCACATCCACCTAAATCATAGTTTGATTGGGTCAGGTAGACTAGAGGACAATAAATACGTGTTTAATCAAGCTCAGGTTTTCAACGTCCAGAACACACTAAAAAGAAAGTCTCCAGAATTAAATAAAACTTTCTTATGGTATTGTAGACAGAGCCACATCAATGAAACACGGTTGACGAAGTTACATAGAGATGGATATTTGGATCCGTTCGACTGTCAGTCTTATACAACTTGTCAATCTTGTCTCATAGAAAAGATGACAAAGACTCTGTTCACTGGACACAGAGTAAGAGCGAGCGAGCTCTTGGGACTCATACACAGCGACATGTGTGGTCCAATATTTATAGATGCACGAAGTGGTTATTCCTATTTCATTACTTTTACGGATAATTTCTCTAGCTAAGGATATGTCTTCTTGATAAGGCATAAATCCGAGACCTTTGAGAAATTCCGAGAATATAAGAATGAAGTGGAAAAACAAATAGACAAAAGTATCAAGACACTGAGATCTGATCGACGTAGTGAGTACTTAAATTGCCGAGTTCCTGGATTACCTAAAAGAGAATTGAATTCTCTCTCAGCTTACTTCTCCATACACACCACAACACAACGGTGTATAGGAAAGGCGGAACGGAACCCTATTGGATATTGTTCGTTCCATGATGATTAACGCTAAGCTGCCGCGATCCTTCTGAAGTTATGCACTAGAATAAGCTCCATATCTTTTGAATAAGGTTCCTACCAAGACTGTGTCTACCACACCATGTCAGATGTGGAGTGGGAAGAAACCTTATCTTTAGCATCTGAAGATATAGAGATGTCCAGCTTTTGTTGAAAAGCAGTATGCGGACAACCTCGAGGCACGCTCAGTACCGTATAGGTTTGTGGGATACCTAAAGAACTCCGAGGGTATCTTTCCTATTACGCAGAGGAACAATTGGTTTTTGTTCCTCGTCATGCCCACTTTTTAGAAAATCAATTTTTAGTAAAAGGAAATAGTGGGAGCGCAATAGAACTGGAAGAAATTTCAGAACCACAAACTATTACTGAAAGTATGGTAGAACCGGAGGTTTCAAAAGAACCGGACATCCCTACGCCAATCCGCAGACTAGTAGGAAGTTTCATCCGCTCGAGAGATACTACGGTATTCTCATAGACGGGGATCGAGAGGATTGCATCATTGACAATGATGAGCCAACTAGCTTCCAGTAAGACATTCAGAGCGGCGACTCGGTAAAATGGCCGGATGCAATGCGGACCGAAATGGAGTCCATGTACACCAACAAAGTATGCACTTTGAATATTGTTCCAGAAGGGGTAAAACCCGTAGGCTGCAAATGGATCTTCAGAAAGAAAATTGGTATAGATGGATAGGTTGAAACCTATAAGGTTAGACTTTTTGTAAAAGGTTTTTTATCAAAGACCTGGTTTGGACTGTGATGAAACCTTTTCTTCAGTGACTATGCTCAAATCCATTCGGATCTTTCTTGCCATTGCTGCCTTCCAAGATTTTGAGATCTGGCAGATGGACGTAGAGACGGCTTTTCTAAATGGTGATTTGGAAGAGTGCGTCTATATGAATCAGCCAGAGGGTTTCAATCAGAGTGGGAGCAGCGAGACAGTGCGCAAGTTTCTTAAGTCCATTTATGGACTAAAGCGGTATCGCGGAGTTGGAACATCTGTGTTTATTGAGACAGTCAAACAATACGACTTTATCAAAAATCCAGATGAACCATGCATTTATAGTAAGATTGTAGAAAGAATTATGGAATTCCTCGTTGAGTACGTGGATGACATTCTCTTCATAGGAAATGACATTCCTATGCTACAATAAGTCAAAGGATTCTTGTCACAGAGGTTCTCCATGAAAGACCTGGGTGATACCAACTACATTCTGGGGATCCAGATCTATCCTGATAGATCAAAGAGGATGGTGGGACTTACACAGTCAAGGTACATCAACACCATACTAAAAAATTTAGTATGGATGATTCTAAGCACGGTAGTCTACCGGCTTGTCAAGGAATCACCCTCGCCAAAGAGATGTCTCCAAAGACTGATTTGGAAAAGGCTTACATCACATCTATAACCTACACTTATGCAGTAGCTCTATAATGTATGCGATGTTGTGTACCAGACCAGATGTAGCTTACGCACTGAGCGTGGTAAGCAGGTATCAGTCAAACCCAGGGGAGAAGCACTGGGAAGCAGTAAAGAACATTCCCAAGTACCGGAGAAGGACTAAGGAGATGTTCTTGGTATATGGCGGAAAAGACCTCCAGATCGAGTCCTTTACTGACTCCAGCTTCCAGAGTGATAAGAATGACTCCAAGTCCATATCGGTTTATGGCTTTACCCTCAGTGGAGGGGCGGTCTGTTGGAAAAGCTCCAAGCAGGACACCGTTGCAGACTCGATGATGGAAACGGAGTGGTTCGCTGCATGAGACGCCGCAAAAGAGGCAGTCTGGAAATGGAAGTTCTTAATTGAACTTAAGGTGGTTCATTCCATTTGTTGGTCCAATACTTTAGTATTATGACAACATACGGCGCTATAGCTTTAGAGAAGGAACCCAGGTCCCATCAGAGATCCAAACATATCTTGAGGAAGTACCACTTGATCAAGGAGATCGTTGATCTCCAGGACATCGAGATGAGGAGAGTAGATACGGAGAACGACACTGCAGATCCACTCACAGAGACCGTCTCTCAGACAGTGTTCGAGAGGCTATTCGAGATCTGCGGTCTGTGATATGCCAGTATATGGCCTTAGTGCAAGTGGGTGATTGTTAATGATATATGCCCTAGAGGCCATTATTGTATCATACTTGATTGTATATTACTTAATGGGAGCTTGGGATATACACAGATATAGTAACAGTCTTGCTCGAAATGATAGTATGTTACCTGGTTTGTTTCTACCTCAATATGTGCATGTGTTTCTTTTAGCATATCGCTTATACATATTGGTAGAGCCCTTAAGATCTATGCTTGATTACCAGCGTTCTGATGGCAGTCACACTAGTGGGGGCTGTGTAGTCTACAAGCACATCCTATACAGATCCTTAGTCGTAAGATTATCGAGACGGGGCATCGATACTCCACAGTAGACTAGTGTATACGCTTCTCATCCCAGCAGGGAAGATGGTCTGTCCCAAAACCATTAGTACGTCGTACTAGAGACAGTATGCAGGTGCTCATTAGGTTATGAGTACACTGGACAGGACTCATCAGGAACTATTGGTGGGTATTATACCTGTCGTCGGGTAGCGGTTCCCATTTGACATGAGTACAGCTTAGTCCGTCGACTTGACACTGTTGTTTTGCCTCGAGTGTGTTCCCACTGTACTTTGATTACTACCCTACCATGGCTCAAAGGAGTCATGCAAACAGATAGTTGTTGGGTGCAGTCCCGAAGCACTTAGAGGCAGTGGCGGTTAGATAGGATTCGTCTCTCCCGGTATTGGGGGTTGATATCGCGCTGTGTTCGGAAGGCCATTATACAAAGTTCTTGGCCAAGGCAAGCGAGATTTACTGGTAGGTACTCCAGTTGTTTCTCAGGGTGTTTTGGGCTATTCTCCGACACGACTTATTGCACTACTAGGGGTCTGACGATTACCGCCCCCTAGGCCCGATATGCGATACTTTTAGACGAACAGATCAGACTGTACAGAGAGTGTCACATTCAGGCTCAGTAGGAGTTCGGATGAGTTAGCACATCGGCCTTCATATCGATACATACCTGGGCAGCCGTTACGTGCAGCTAATGCCGCTTGCGGCTTGTGGTTAAACCCACTGCCAGCGTAGTGTCGAGTCTTTAGAATCCCACATAGAGAGTTTCCCTGCACCGGGCAAAAGGTGTAGAGGCCGTATGGTTTTATGGCAGGGCTTTGATCACTTACGTGCACTTGTGCATGTATGATGATCGGGTAGATAATACTAATGGGCTTTGGTTTAAGCCGGATCCTAGTATTATATTGATGGATTGTTTCGTCTCTTTGTATTCGTTTTCTTCGGAATACGGATGCGGGTATGTATATACGGATGAGGGGCATCCTCGTAATTCCTCTGGATTGGCTTCTAGAAGGGGGACACCTATTAGGGCTTTACTCTTTTTGGATTAAACAAAATGGGTGGAGGAAATGAGTTGGATTTGAGCATTGAAATTAGCATGGCTACTTGGTGGCTCATGGTCATGAGTCACCAAAAGATATTTGTGGAGGTTTGGAGATATTTTATTGTGATATTTATCTCATAAAATATCTAATATTCTTCATTCTATCTCAAGTGGACAGCCAAGCTTTTCTTGAGCTCATGCTTCACTAGCTTTTCTTAAAGTCATATTCTTCTTTCTCTAAACCCTAAAAGCTCTCTTGTGTTGAGAATCCTAGAGTTCCAAGAGACAAAGCACTCCATCTTCACACTCTACACTCTCTAGGATTTCTACTTTAGCGAACTATAAGCCATAGTTATCTCGGATTTGAGATAGGAGCTCGGACTATAGACTCTCGGGTAGATCGTCTTTGACTCGAGGAGGCCGTCGAGATAGCTACGATCCGTTACGATCCTTGAAGCCGACGACGAGTGGAGGATAGCGATGAAGACCCGAAGGACTTGAATCGTGAGGTATAACTTCGTATCATAGTAGTTAAACCTCATGTAGTTTGCTAGCTATGGTTTATGTTCGATCCTTGGTTCTAGTCGGTGTTGCGAAGCCCGCAAAAATCATATTTTGCAATTTTCGCCTCCCCGCGAATACGTGGGGTGTACGACATCGACTTACACTCTCCACAATAGAAAATACAATGTTCAAATTTCGTTATGAAATTTCTCTGCATAACATCAATCCTTTTGTAAAAGTCCTCTCCATAATGGAAAATACTATGTTCAAATTTCGTTATGAAAATCCTCTGCATGACAAAAATCCCTTTGTGAAAATCCTATCCATATCATGTTCAAATTTCGTTATGAAAGTTCTCTTCGTAACGATAATCTTTTTATGAAAGTTCTCTTCACGATGAAAAATATCTTATCCAGACTTCGTTATGAAAGTCCTCTTTATAACAAAAACCCTTACCTCCTTAATCCAAAATTTGCATATCTTTATCTACAAACTTATTTTCCGATGTCTACGAAATTGAAGATGAAACGCGGTGCCGAAAAAAGAGAGGGGGTATACCATGTAAAGGGTACTTTTCAATCTTATTTCACAGGGTCGCATAATGATATCCACAAATATGCAGATAGGCAAATCAAAAATGATATTTAATAAATGAAATATTATGTATTAGGTCCTGCTTATACATCAAATCGGGAGAGGCCTAAAAACAAATAAATAATAGTTTTTGGTCCCCACAAATATTTCTCTGATCTGGATCAGGCTTGAGACGAGTCGGGCACGCCTTTGTAAGATGACCCACATAACTCATTTTCAGTCATCATGCAAAATGCCCCAAAATGTGAGATAAAAAATAAACTGAGTATATCCTAAAAGAATACACACCAACTGGAGTTGTTGAGTTGGAAAGCGATCTTTATATTTTGGTCACACAGTAAAATATTCACATTGTGAAAAGCCTATGTAAGGCGTGAAATGAAAAAAAAGATGAGTATATCGTATAAGGGTACTTGCCATTCTTATTTCACGACACAATGATATATACGAGATGGAAAGATGGGCATACTACAAAGTGGCGTAATGATACATACGAGATGGAAAGATGGGCATACCATAAAAGGATACCCGTCAATATTATCCCACGAAATGGCGTAATGATGCATACCAAATAGAAAGATGGGCATACCATATAAGGATTCCCGTCAATCTTATTTCATAAAACCACACAATGAATTTCTATATATGGAACAGAAAAGACGGGTATACCATATAAGTGTACTCAACAATCCAATTTCCTAAAAATTTTGCACCGATATCTACAAAAGTACAAACATATAAATTGGAAAGATAGGTACACCATATAAGGATACTCATCAATCTTATTTCACGACGCGCGCAAAATGTTCATACGTGGTTCTTACTGATTTGATTAAGTTTATAACTCTAAATTCGGTCTCGTTTCAAATTTCGTTTCAAGTCTTATCTTTGAAATGGTTTTGAACTAAAAATATTCCAAGTTTAAATTCACCAACCCCAACTCTCAAGTTTCTCAATGTTTCAAGCTATGACCGAAATAACTTCAAACTAAAGTTTCTCAATTTTCAAGTTATGTCCAAAATTGACCCTAAACAAAAAATCTACCAAAGAAAGATTTTTCCAGTAAATTGTTAAGAATAGCACATCAATTTTGTGCATACAATTTAAATGAGTTGTATACACTCATTGATAGGGGCATTTGTTAACACAAAAAAAGAGAAAGAACGAGGAGGGGTCGGAAATCCCCTATCGGGAGTGGCATCCGTCCATGCTAGCAGGGGAGTTATCTTTCCCCACTTCCCTCAAAATGAGGGAGTAATTTTATAACTACTCCACTTATATATATATTTCAAAAAAAAGGAAAAATAGAGGATGGAGAATTCTGTATTCTACTAAATTTTGTAAAGAAGAAAAGGAAGAAGGAAGAAAATCAATGAAAGCCTTCATCTTCTTCAAATCTTCTCTTTTCTCCTGACAAATGATGCCAAAGAATCACGAACATATCAAATGTTCTTCAAAGTTTGAGAACATCCTTTGTTCTTTACAAATTCGAAAAGTAGGGAAAACCCATATATAAAAACAGATATTAAAAATCTATCTTTCTTCATTAAAACAACCCAAAAATACTAGGGGATAATCTATCCAAATTTTCAGAACAGATTTTCTGATTGAATCTTCCTGCTCCGATACATCTGAGTAAAATGGTCATAACTCTCTCCCGAAAAAACCAAATTGCAATCCATTCCTAGCATATGAAAACTAACTCGTTAAATTTCGAAATAAGACTATACATAGATATAAAATAATAATACTTATGTTCTTGAAACGAACTTTGAACATAGAGAAAAATTCTATGTTCTTTTTTAAAACAAAGTTGGACATTTTAAAATGAAGTGTTTCCCACTTATCAAACAAGGGGAGGGACTCTCACCCGAGTTTCGGGGCCCCACCTGAATAGGGGGAACACCCGACAGTCGGGTCCCCTACCTGATGGTGGGGGCACCCGATAAGACCCCTACCCGGTGATGGAGGCATCCGATACGACACCCATCAAATGGTTTGGTCCCCACCCGATGATGGGGACCTCACTCAAATCATGAAAGTTATTTTGACACTCTTTCTTTGTTCAATGTATCAAACGATCTCTTGTAATTCTTTGTATAAGTTTAGAGATTGTAAAAATGTATTTATATTCAAAATTGTAAAACATGTGATATGAATGAAATCTCATATTGATGTTTACTTTATATTTCTTCTTGTAAGTACATATGATTGTGACTTTTCTTAAATGATGTGATTTAGAATGATCTAACACAGTAACCCATGTAGGTATTTCCTAAGACAACAAAATAATTAATGGTAAGTGTTTGCGCTTATCAGAAATCTCGAACCTCGGGATTTTCTGATCAAACTTTAAAACTTCTAAATTTGTTTTGTTTAAACTATTTCTATTTTAAACGTTCACTCGTTAAAGGTCGTAAAGAGCGTAAATAATGTAATTTTCTCATATTTTTACAGGCAGTCACATTGAGTAGGTTTTGGAAAATGACAATGCATTCTTAGGGTGCTTTGCCTCCTTTAAAGTAAGCATAGATGGATTCAAAGCAGGTTGTAGGCCATTTATTGGCTTGGATGGGTGTCATCTAATGGGTAAATATTTAGGGACGCTTCTATCTGCAATAGCTTTAAATGGAAACAATGGATTATACCCAGTGACATTTGTTGTTGTTGAGTCAGAGAACGGTGGAAGTTGGCATTGGTTTCTGAAGCAACTGAAAGTAGCATTGGATGACTACATTGAGAGTGTAGTGTTCATGAGTGACCAAGAGAAAGGCATAGATGATGCTATGTAAGTACTTTTGCATGTGTGTGAGCACAGAGTTTGTATGAGGCATGTATGAAAAAATTATAAAAAGGATTTTTCAGGGGATTTCTTTGAAAGGGTTATATGGCAAGCTGCTAGACATACAATAAAACTGGTACAGAGACTGCTTTGCTAGAATTGAAGGGCAATCTCAGGAAGCTTTGGTGAAGCTGCAAAATGTTACAACCAATTGGAGTAAATCTCAATTCAGCTTTCATGCCAAGAACAATTATATCACCAACAATTTTTTGCAAGTCATTCAATGCATGGACCCTTGAGGCTAGATCAAGGCCTATATGTGATCTCATAGATACTATAATGATCAAGATGATGCAGAGACTTAATACAAGGCACAAATTGGGTTTGAAATGGAAGGGTAAGGTTGTTCCTCAAGCTCGAAGTCAGCTCATTGAAATGGGGAACAAATTAACAAGTGGAATGTTGTGACATCAGATAACATCCTGTTTGATGTGGATAATGGTGCTATAAGAAGAGTAGTGAACATTGATGACAGAGCATGCACTTGTAGGAAATGACAAGTGAGTGGAATAACCTTGTATTCATGCAGCTGCTTGTCTTGGTTCTATGAGAAATGTGTTATTGGATAATTATGTCCATAACTTCTATACCATAGAAAAGTAAATACCTCTCTAACAAGTTTAATTTACAAATTTTAGTGTTATATTGTTAGTATTCTAACAAAAGCGAGTACTTCTTTTTGTAGGTTCAAGTTGGCTTATCAAGCCCCTACTTCCCTCAAAAGATCAATGGGATCAAGTTGATATCCCATTTGAGATCCAACCCCCTCATGCAAAAAGGCCAAGAGACCGGCCTAAAAAAACATAACCAAAGCTAGAGATGAAGATGATAAAGATAGCAAAGTTGGTTTGGTTACTAGAGAACCACACAAATGTGGTACACATGGCAAACCTGGACATAAGAAAAGAACATGCACCAACACTAGAAGAAATTTAGCTAGCCAAGCTCAAAGTTCAACCAGCAAAGCAGCAACTGGAGCTGCTAGTCAGGCTCAAAGTTCAGCCAACCAAGCAGTAACTGGACACCCTCAAGCATTAAAGAAGAGAAAAGGCAGAACCAAAGCAACAAAAGCTAGAGTTGGACCTTCTCAAATTTGTGCATCTCAAGTTAGTGCTTCATCTGTTCAAGTGTCACAAGCTGGAGTTTCAAAGAGTGCTCAGGCTTCTCAAGAGCATGATTCAACTGCTCAATTGTCACTAACTGTGTTGCCTGGTTGATGATGCTCGATATCGGTGATCTCCCAGATCATGACACGTGGCAGATGACGTGTCCCAGAACATGCAAGAAAGAACCTACAATGGCCGACCATACCACTCTTATGCATGTCCTACAAACAAACGCTGGCTCACCTCCGAGCCCCCTGCACAATTCGCCTTTTCGGCCTCACAGCTCGTCTCCGGGCTACCGCAGAACCAAGATATCTCGGCTCTCCCGCTCGTCCGCGAGCTCTCCTGCCGAGGTCATCTTCCTCTGCCTTATTGGCCGACCAACGGTACCGCTCACAGGCGCAACCGCCATCCCGCGAATCTCGCCATGAGCGAGATATCTGCCGGCCACATCCCACGTTCCACGCCATCACGATCCCCCATTAACGAGCCTGTCTCCCCATTAATGGGAGATCCTGCCCATCACGCGGGCGTGACTTCGGGAGCGTAACGGCCGGCGTGATTCTCGCGCCTGCCATGCCTACTGCCACCGCTATATAAACCCCTTTTTTCAGACGATTCAAGTAAACCATTTTGACTCCACTAAGCCGTTACTCTGCTCGGATTTCCTCTCTAACTTGACCGTCGGAGGGTCCTCGGTGGTACAACCACCCCGGGACTTCCTTGCAGGTAGCTCGGCAACAACCAACCTCAAACCCATTGAGATCCACACGCTTCAGGAACCTGCCTCCAGATCCAATCTCAGCCGTCTATCACCGCCATCAGCAAATCAACGGAACGTAACATTTTGGCGTGATCCAGGTCACGTCAGTTGGCGCCGTCTGTGGGAACTCCTTGATTCCATAAAAACAAAAGTTCATCTTCCGATCCCAATCTAATGGCGAACGATCATCACGACGATCCAAGCACTAGCCACCGCCTCCACCACAACGGAGGCGTGAACGAATCTCCTCCACTGAATGCTATCAACGCCCTTGCCGGCCGGATAGACCGACTCACGTGCGTCGTGGAGGCGCTCATCCGCGTCCAAACGGCAGGGCGAGATCCCCGAGTCGCCGCTCCCCGCCTCGGGATCGGGACCTTTACAGAGGGAGAGAAGGCTCCTCTCGTGCAGGCACGGCTGATCATCGCCTCACTATTTCCAACAGCCACAGGTCCCCGGGCCGACATATTCAATAACTCGGTGGGCACTGCTTCGTTTGGCTCCGAGGTCTTACGCCAGAGAGTTTCGCCCCGAATCTCGTCGCACCCCTGTCCCTCCCAAGGCGGTGGTGGTCAGCTCGCCTGTTCGCAGGCATGACTGGCACCTCCTCTCTCGACGGGGCCGTGCACGCGAGACTCTCCACGGCGGCTTAAAAACAACCCCAACGGGGGCGTAAGGAACCTCACCGAAAGGAACCAAGGCTCGTCAAAAATCATGGTCACAATGGTGGGGGGTACGTCGAGTACCTACGAGACTCAGCGCCCTACGCCAGTCGTGGAAGCCGACAGCCGTCCGAGGAAGAAGGACAGGGAGACCGAGCCGATCACTTTTGACGACGGGGACTTTCACTGCATATCCCTGCCCCCACAATGACCCCTTGGTGATTACGGCTTGGGTCCATCAATACGAGCTGCACAGGATCCTGGTCGACTCGAGAAGCTCGGCAGACATTTTCTTCTACGACTGCTTTCTGCGCATGGGGCTCACCGCAGCAGACTTGAGGCCGACCTCCTATGTCCTTTCAAGATTCACCAACCACTCCATCCAGGCGGAAGGGGTAATCACTCTACAGTTCAACGTCGGGAACGCCGGCCGTATGTGGACAGTGCCGGTGGAATTCATCGTAGTGAGAATTCCATCGACCTACAACATCCTCCTCGGCCGCCCCACGCTGAACTCCCTCCAGGCCCATATATCGACCTACCACCTGGCGATGAAGTTCCTTCTCGACCAGGGCGGGATAGGTTGGGTCTATGGAGACCAGCGAATTGCAAAGGTTTGCTTCACCGCAACATCTTCATCGAAGAAGCCGGTCAACGATGTCGAAGGTGAGTGTGACATCAGAGGTTCTCTGGACACTCGAGACGAGCTGAAAGAGGTCTGAGGGACCCCGGTGGAGCCTCTGACAGAGGTCCCCCTCATAGAAGGGGACTACCAAAAACTCGTTCAGATCGGGTCGCTTCTGACAGGAACTCAGCGAGATGTCCTGGTTCGTTTCCTCAGAAATAACTCCGACGTGTTTGCCTGGGCGCCTGCTGACATGCCTGGGATCGACCCCAAAGTTATATCTCACAAGCTCGGGGTAGATCCTACGTCCCGACCCGTCAGATAGAAAAAGCGAAGCTTCACCCCGGTCAAGTATAAGGGTATCGAGGACAAGGTAGATCGGCTCCTCGCCGCCAACTTCATTCGGAATGTGCCCTATTCGGAGTGGCTAGCGAACGTAGTCTTGATCAAGAAGTCAAGCGGGAAGTGGCGCATGTGCATCGACTTCACCGACCTCAACAAGGCCTGCCCCAAAGACAACTATCCCCTACCTCGGATAGATCAGCTCGTCGACAGCTCGGCAGGCCACGAGCTATTGAGCTTCATGGATGCCTTCTCCGGCTACAATCAGATCCGTATGATTCCGGTAGATGAAGATCTCACCGCATTCACAACGGACCAGGGGTATATTGTTACAAGGTGATGTCGTTCGACCTCAAGAACACCGGGGCTATGTACCAACGGTTGGTCAACCGCATGTTCAAGCCATAGATCGCCAGGAATATGGAAGTTTACGTCGACAATATGCTCGTCAAATCAGTCTCGTCGACCGACCACGCCAAGGACCTCGGCGAGGCCTTCGAGGGACTCCGCAAGTTCAAGATGAAGCTGAACCCCGCCAAGTGCGCATTCGGGGTCACCGGGGGAAAGTTCCTCGGTTTCATGGTCACCCACCGTGGGTTCGAGGCTAACCCGGAAAAAATCGACACTATCCTCAACATGACCGTGCCTAAGACCAACGTCGAGATCATGCGACTGACAGGACGGATAGCTGCTCTGAGCCGTTTCATGTCGAGCTCTGGGGAAAAATGCCTCCCATTCTTCAAAGCTCTAAGAAAAATTCCGAGGTTCGAGTGGTCAGAAGAGTTCTCGACCGCCTTTGACCAGTTAAAGAAGCACCTTGCGACGCCACCGCTGCTCACCCGACCAGTTGAAGAAGTTGAGCTATCACTGTATCTGGCGGTATCCGACCAAGCAGCAGGCTCAGTGCTCGTTCAAGAGGTCAACGGAGCACAGAAGCCAGTGTACTACGTGAGCCATGTCTTCAAAGACGCAGAAACGAGGTATCCAGCCATAGAGAAGATTGTCTTGGCACTCATTATGGCCTCAAGGAAGCTACGACACTACATCCAGGCGCATACTATCCTCGTTCTCACCGAGCGCCCGCTGGGGGCTATCCTCGCCTCACCTGAATCCTCGGGCCGCTTAAAGAAGTGGAGGTGGGAGCTGTCCCAATTTGACATAAAATACCTCCCGAGGCAGGCCATCAAAGCACAAGCCCTAGCCGATTTTATCGTCGAGTGCACCATCCCCAGCAAAGAACCGGAGTCCACGCCGACCCTCGCGGCTCAACACCCGGTCTTGGGGAGACCCGACTCGGTCCCTGAGTGGGTCATTTATATCGATGGGTCCTCAACAGAGGAAGGCTGTGGCGCCGGCCTCATCATTCGGGGCCCGAACGAGGCAGAAATGGAGTATTCTCTAAAGCTCGGATTCAAGGCCTCAAACAACGCGGCAGAGTACAAGGCCCTGCTGGCTGGACTTCGCACGGCCTCCGGGCTAGGGCTGAAAACAATTCGAATCCGCAGTTACTCAGCCCTAGTCGTTGGTCAAGTGACCGGCCACTTCGAGGCTCGGGAACCTCTAATGGTGAAGTACCTGGCCGAGGTAAGAAAACTTCGGAAGATCTTCGACGAAGTCCAGGTAGAGAAAATACCCAGGCAGCTCAATGCCCAAGCCGACGCCCTGAGCAAGCTGGCTTCATCCTACTCAGCCAACAATAAGCGATCTATCCTCTTCGAGACCTTGCCATGGCCCAGCGTGGAAGACGGGACGACAATACTTCATGTATATACGGCGCAGGAAGATGACCAAGACTGAAGGAAGCCCCTCTTGGAATTCCTGAGGGATGGTATGCTCCCAGAAGATCGGAGAACGGCCCGCCGTCTCCGGGCTAAAGCCCATCACTTCGTCTGGAGCAATGGGAATCTTTACAAGAAATCCTTCACTCAGCCCCTGCTCCGGTGCGTCGACCACCACTAAGATGACTACGTCCTCCATGAAATCCATGAAGGGGTCAGCGGCGCACACCAAGAGGTCCGAAGCTTAATCGAGAAGGCATTGCTCCAGGGGTACTACTGGCCAACTATTCACGAGGACGCCCAGAAGATCATTAGGTGATGCAAAAGTTGCCATCTCCACGGAAGCATACCTCGCCTTCCGGCTACCGAGCCGACCGCTTTAACCTCCCCAAGGCCGTTCGCCCAGTTGGGATTGGACATGATAGGCTAGTTCCCGACCGGTACGGGCGGGCACATATATGTCCTCGTCACAGTAGATTATTTCACGAAGTGGATCGAGGCCGTCCCAATCAGGAAACCAGATGCCGCCACGACTATCAAGTTCCTGTAGAACAACCCGATACTCCGGTTCGGCATTCCGAGGTGTATCTGTTAGTTATATATATGCCCTAGAGGCCATTGTTGTACATATGATGTATATTATAGTGGATGCTTGGATATATATAGGGAGGATTTACTTGCTCGACATGATAGTATGCTATTTGGTTTCACTTTGTCTTAACATGTTCACTCGTATTGGTTTACTGTCTTGCTCTCACATGTTGATAAAGCCCTTAGGATATGTACTCGACTACTGGGACTATGATGCAGATCATACTAGTAGGGCCAGGGTAGTCCAAGAGTACATCCTATAACTATTCCTAGTCGAGGGTGTATCGAGACAGGGCATCGATACTCCAGAGTAGACTAGCGTATACGCGTCTTGGCCCATACGATGGGTGATGGATGATCCCATATCCATTGGTGTTTGACATCAAAAATGGTGTACGGGTACTCAGTGGAGACTGGGTACACTGAACGGACTCGCCGAGAACTCCTAGATTGTATTATACCTATCGTCTGATAGCAGTTCTATGGTAACACTGGTACAGGTTAGTCTGTAGACCCGAGATCGTCAAAGAGTCTTGTGTGATTTGTTGGATGTAGTGCCCTCAAAGTCAATTATTGGATCGTAGGTACGTGATTGCAATGATTGAGGAGGACCCATATCGGTAGGACAGTCTTACTCGAGATGATAGTATGCTATCTGGTTTGCCTTTATCAGTCGTGTACAGGTTCAGGTGACTGATCACTATTACACGTTAATAGAGCCCTAGGATCCTGCTTGACTACCAACAGTATGATGGAGATCATATACGTGAGAGTTGGGTAGTACATAAGCACATCCTTAAAAGTGGTCCATAGTCGTGGGAGTTTCGAGACAGGGCATCGATACTCCAGAGTAGACTAGTGTATACAGTCGAGACCCCGACGAGGGGCGGTGGCCGGTCTCACAAACCACTGGTGTCAGTTGGATCACCTAAGATGTATACAGGTGCTCATTGGGTTATGAGTACACCGGACAGGACTTGCCGGGAACTTCCTAGTTGGTATTTATACCTAGCGTCAGATAGCAGTTCCCTGGTGACATTTGTACAGGTTAGTTCATCGACCTGAGGTCGTCATTTGTCTCGTGTGAGTTCCCACTGTGCCTTGATTTCTACCTACCATGGCTCAAAGGAGTCGTGCAAACAGGTCTTTTTTGGGTACAGTCCCGAGCCACATGGAGGCAAGTGAGCGGATCGGCAGGGGATTCGTCTCTTCCGGTATTGGGGTGAGATCGCGCTGTGTCTAGGAGAGCCATTACACAAAGCCCTCGGCCGAGGCAGGAGATTTACTGGTAGGTACTCCAGTAGTATCTCAGGATGTTCTGGGCTACACTCTGACACGACTTTTACCGCTATTGGGGGTCCGACGTTACCAGCCCCCTAGGCTGGATATGCGATACTTATAGACGAACGGACCAGACTGTATGTATATTGTCACTGTTAGGCTCAGTAGGGTTCCAGGATGAGTTCGCTCATTGGCTTCTTTTAAGGTCAGTACATGGGCAGCCGTTACGCACTGCTAGTGCCGCTGACGTGCTTGTGGTTAAACCCACTGCCAGGGTACTGATGAGTCATTAGAGTCCCCCACAGATAGTTTTCCAAGTTCGGGCGAAACGTTGTAGATGCCGTATGGTTTTATGGTAGGGTTCAGAAAATGCACGTGAGTTTGCGCACGTGTCATATTTCGGACAGATAATACTGGTGGGCTTTGGTTTAAGCCGGATCCATGTATTATATTGAGTCGGAATATTTTAGTCTCTCGTATTCGTATTGGGTCGGAATACGGATACAGGTATTTATATACAGGTGAGGGGTATTTTCGTAATCCGTTACGAGAATATTTTAGAGGATGTATTTCTTTTTGGATTAATCATTTTGGTTTAAATGATTATTTGGTTTTGGAAATGGTGACTCATTATGGATGACACATTATTCTAGCATGTTCATTAGTGACTCATGCTAATGAGTCACTAAGTGAGTCATGAAGAATTTAATGTGATTTGTTTTGGGTTTGGATATTTGAGGAGATATTTTCATTAGATATTTGTTTATGGCTTTTATTATATATCCTCTCATATCTATTCACAAGATGAGAAGAATGATAACACAAGTATTTGAGCTTAGTTTTCTTTTGGCTCACTAGTGTTTCTAGAGTTCACCATTTCCAATCCTAAACATCTTCTTCTACCTCCACCCTACCCCTCTCATGCGATGAGAACCCTAGGGTGTTTGAGACAAAGTATTCTACTCGTTCTCTACTTCATCTTGGTCATCTCTTTTAGCAGACTTGATGACTGAGTTGCCTCGGTATAGAGACGGGAGCCCGTTTAAAGATCCATAGATGTGGTGCCACCTCGACGAGGAGCAAAGAGATCGTAGTTGCCGCGAGGAGCGTGGGACGATGGCTAAAGACCGAAGGACTCAGATCGATCTTTATAGCCTTTCTACCTTTTTATAGTTTGTTAGTTTAGCGTTAATGGCAAGATCCGGGTCATAGTATGCGATAACGCCAGTTATAAAAGTTTTTGTTCCGCGATTGGCGTCAGAATGACGGCCGGGGCTCTACCGTAAACTTACATGGTATCAGAGCCACGCCATTAAGCTTTACTAATTTGTTCTAACATGTTTAAAACAACGATCGAACGAAATTTCCAAAACCGCATTTTTCAATGTAAAGTTTCTGTCGATTTTTTAAACAGGTCTAAAAATCATTTTGAGCATCTCAGAAAATCGTGCAGGATTTTCTAAGAATTCTGGTGAAATTTGGTCGACTGACTCTACAGAGCCGCGGTTCCGCCGCATAAACCAGGGTTTGGCCGCGGTTCCGCCGCACAAACCAGGGTTTGGCCGCGGTTCCGCCGCAGGTTTGGAGCATCAGACTACCATTTTTCTACAGTATCCTCCTGCATAGAAAATTGTGGTTTCTGGAATATTTCTTTTTGGCCCAGATTTTGTTTGTGTACTGCAGATGTACGTGGGGCCCACTTCGGGAAGTTTTGTCGATCGGAATTTTAAACTTGTTAGTTTACAGTACTTACATTATATCTCCGACCGTGAATGTCATTCGAGCGGTAAATTGCGTCTAATTGCTATAGTTCTTTTAGACGGATTTGCGAACGTGACATTCGCGTTGATGTTCTGTGTTATGCTGTGATGTTGTGGATTTGTCGTGGTGGATAGCAGTGTGCAATGGTAGTGCAGTTCGGATTTATTTGTACATTTGATATTGCGGGGCGAGCGTCCAACATGTGGACTGCCGTCACTGCCTGTTTGTATAATATTTTTTGGGGCACGACCGGGCTGAGGTCGATGTACCCGTTGTACATATTTTTCATTTCTGTACTAGGTTTTACCCCGCGACGGAGTGCACGGATAGCCGGGTTCTGGAGGGCAACGGGTCCGCATCTTATGGCTTTGAGAGGCAGAGGGGCCTCACTCTAGAATTGGCAGACTATTCGCCGCACTCGTAGGGGGTACAGGTTGACCCAAGATGGGGTGCTCAAGTTACCGGATTCCGTGAAGTGCTGGGTGGTCCATTCATTCTGCTGTAGGGGACTGCCTCGCTTCAGGTTTTGGCGGGTAACTTGCCGCACCCGTAGGGGTCTAGGTTTCATTGCATAGGCTATCCACACGACCAGGGGAATGTCGGGTTTCAGTAGCGGCTCTGTGAAACCCGGGGATCCCAGTTTATCTGTATTGTTCTGTGATGCTTATTAATTTTCTGTAATGTTGCATATTATCATGCCTGGAGCGATTATTGTATATTGGTATATATACTAGTAGATGTTGTATATGTTTTACACCCGCGCTAGTCCAGTCCCCACTCTGTCGTTAGTTAAGTAACCTAACGGGTGACGACGGGACCCAGTGACGAATGCGGATGGCATATACGTACATTTTATTTTCGTTCTTTTCTGGTGTGATTAATTGATGGGACTGCGTTGATTCTGATCAATGCAAAGGAAAACAAACCTGTTTGGACGTTATTGGAACAGTTTTAAAAAGTGTTATTACAAAGACGATTTCTTTTGTTTTGCATAGTGGTATTCAGTTGGAATATCCTGCACCTCATTCGACGAGGCAAGGGCCGAGATCCCTTCACCGGGAGTGACCCCTTGGGCAGAAGTTTGCGTCAGGATAATAACTTCACTATAGTCGATTACATGTTGCTTTGCATCGCGGTATTCAGTTGGAATATCCTGCACCTCATTCCACGAGGAAAGAGCCGAGATCCTTTCACCGGGAGTGACTTCTTTAGCGAAGGTTTTCGCCACTATATTTTCTAAAAAGCTATCAGGTTCCTTCAACGAGATCAAGTTCATTACGTTAATGGTTTTTCGCCAAAAACCAGCCGTAGCCCTCCGTCATTTCATATGAATGGTCAGTAGTATTCAAGCTATGTTGGTTTGGCCCTTAGTCAAGACATAGTGATTGGTAGCTGCTGGGGTGTTCACATGTTGCATACATAGATGCGTTGGTTTGGGACAGTCGTATTACTTTGTTGGCCCTTAGTCAGGAGTATGTACGGGTGGGTTCAAATTAACAAGATAATGATGGGAAGAACATGACATGTGACTTATGATTGGTTTGGCCCTTAGTCAAGGCCATAAGAACATATGGTAAAAATCATATCGAGAGTTTCTAAAGAAACTGAAACTTGCCAGGCATGCGCATACCTTCTGGAGTGTGATAACGTGAGTGGATTCCGTCAGGTTATCATGCGATGAGAGTTGGATCCCGGTTCCCACTGATGAGTTGGTTTACTCTTCGGGTGATCCCGATTGATTCTTCTTTCAGGTTTGGAGGAGAATTTGACAGTACAATGGGAGGTTTCCTGATTAGATAAAGTGGTAGCCATTCTGATCTAGGTTTGAGTGCACGCAGAGTGTTTCTTTTCTCTCTCTCTTTGGCAGCGACCTTTGACCGACCCTAGACTATGACTCAGTGACCAAGTTGACCGAACCTTCTTAAAATACTGGCTTTTGGATTGTCCGAGTTGCATAACTCATTGCTGCTCCTTCTTTTACCCTTTGCATTTCTCAGAACACCTCGTATCACTACGAACATCCACTTCCATTGGATAGATCCATCGTATGGTTATATACGAACTCGAATGGACTTCTACGAGGATGGATCCAGGTTCAGGAGAAATTGAATTAGTTTATTCGGTTGTCTTTTATTATCACCTTCTCTCAGATTGCGAGGGCTCCTTAGTTTAGGAGAGTACACCTATTACGCTTATTGGATAGTCTTCTTCCAAACCATAGGCAGGTGCCGAAAGGTAGGGAATGAAGAAAACCAATTAGCCTAAGTAGGGTGTACAGAAAGTAATAAGTAAAGAAAAAATAAAGGGAATAGAAAGAGGGCAAAGTAAATTGCGACTGCTATCATTCACGACCAAACCGCGTACTTCATCGCCACTCCTATTTCACCTTTCCTTTTTTCCCCAGTTCGGGAGAAATAGAATAAGGTATTATTCAGTTGTCTTTTATCATCACCTTCTCTAAGGTTACGAGTACTCCTTGGTTTAGGAGGGTTACGCTTATTGGATAGTCTTCTTCCAAACCATAGGCTGGTGTCGAACGGTAGGGAAGGAAAAAAACCATTTAGCCTAACGATGGTGTACAGAAGGTAACGACTAAAGACAAATAAAGGGATTTGGATAGATGGCAAAAAAATATACGGTTATAGTCATGAATTGGATTATGGAAGATGCATTACTAGGAATACCAGGATACCCCTATGAAATATTTTCATATTTCAGTTTCACTGTGCGTTGTTAAAGGAAAACTGATTTCCCGATTAGATACTTACTCCAGGGTATGTATTTACCAGGTATGATTCTCACATCTGTATGGTTTTACAGATGATGAGTGGGAGTAAGTTATTGGGAATAAGGTGATCATCCTCATTATATCGGAATTCGTTGTAATTGGTGATATTTGAGGAAGTCGCCTGGGTTTTTGCCGGACGGCATGTATTTGGTTTTGAGTATCCGTTGTTGTGCACCAATTTCAAAATGATATATCTGTACGTTTATTTTTATAAAGTGAGATATAACTTTTTGAAATTATGTCCATGACATTTACCTATATCAGTTGCCGATTGGGTAAGGAGCATTGAACAGCGGAGTAGTTCTTAACCAAAAGTACAGTTTTCAACCTACGATGCACCGGTTTTGAGTTATTCAACTCAGCGGACTTATACAGAGTATTGTATGTTGTCCAGTGTCCATTAGGACAAAGGGGTTGGTCCTCATACCATGTTCTGTTTACTTGTGACTTCTCTAGTTTTTAGACAAGTGTTTCGTAGAAATACAATGTCTAAGTTTTGAGAAGTTGCGGGTATAAGAATAAAGTAGAGAACCAGATGTCGCAAATTTCGGGATTCTTCAAAGAGATCGAAGATGTAGATACTTGTGATTGGTATTCAGTTGATAGTAATAGTTTTGAGAAACTTGTTTCTCATTCGGATTACTCATAATTGGATGCATTCCTAAGTTGAGTAATACTGATCAGCCTCTCTCCATTAAAGTTGATATGCACTGGAGACAGCTGCATGATTAGAATCTAGTTCCAATTAAATAAAGTGCCAAAGTTTCTATATTGGATATAGAAAGGTTCATATCTTAATGATGTTAAGGTGCGGGGAGTTGTCCAGCTTATGCTTAAAACCAGACTCTGGATAACTCAGGGCAGGTTTCTGTAATGGCAGTTTGTGGGTTGGCCCAGGCTATGACGAGGGTTGACTTTCTACCATCTGGAAGATCAATGGTGATATTGTTCTTGACTCGCCACAGTTTTAGTAAAATGGATTTTTTCAGAAAACAGTAGTGGGAGTATGGTAGAACTGGAAGTGATTCCAGAACCGCAAATGATTACGGAAAATTTAATAGGACCTAAAGATTCAATCAGGTTTGACATTCCATTAGCCACTCCGCAGATATGGTGGGTAACCTCAGGCACCCGAGAGGTACTCCGGTAGCCTCAAGGACGGTGACAGGGAGATTCTTGTTTACCCAGACTTGACACTACTGTTGTTCCAGACTATGAGACCCGGCAGGAGGTTAAGTATAGCGTCGTTCTAAACTAGCGTTAGAAGTGCAAGTATATATTATTCTGCCAGAGGGTTGTTGTGGTCAGTGGGAGCAGCGGAAGCATAGTGGACAAGTAGCTTATGTCTATTTATATACTAGAGCAGATATAGCGGAGATAGATCATCTAATTTTGATGTGACAGTCATGGCTTTGACTTCATCAGAATAGGGGATAGATCTGTTAAGAAGGTAGTAGGGTGTGATATCCTGGTATTTGGATGACATACAAAGAGTAGGAAGTAAAATTCCTATACTACGATCGGTTATACTTTGGTTGTCGCACAGTTGTTTCTCTGCACAGGATATGGATATAATATCTGATATTCTGGTTAGTAGACCTATGGTTTTAGATCTAGATTTGGGTAGTTTTCTAATATGGGTACTTTGACAGTATTCTAATAGTTTTTAGAATAGATGACTCCTGGCATGGTGGTGTACCTGCAGGTGATGGAGTCACACTCTCTAAAGGTGTCTTGCAGACTAAAGGGGAGAGGGATATGCATGATTGGCATATCACTTGCTTAGGCAATTGAGTCAATCGTGAGATGTCAAGTACCATACCAGATATTGTTTTTGCACTAGATGCGATAAGTTTATATTAATCCAATCTTGAAGAAACATAAGGAAGCTGTTTTAGAACATAAGTGTATGTTCGACGGATTTGATGACGGCAGCCTCCTTCGGGGGACGGTTATCATTCCAGGCTTCAAAGGTGACATGGATGACAGAGTGATTGTCAGAGTTATAGTTTTCCCTCTGACGAAGGGGGTAGTATTTTGGACAGGTGGTCCAAGAGGATACTGTGGGAGGCATGGTGCTGGATACTGATTAGCTTCAGTTGACGATACAATCTAAGAAGTTTGCATTTGGAGTTCATTTATGAACTAGGTCCCATCAGATATCCAGACATATTATAAGACATGTATTACTCAATTCGGGAGATGGTTTTCTCCGCGAACTTGAGATTAAGAGAGACATAGAAAGAAACATCAGGGCGGATCCACTCATTAAGGCTATTTCTCGAAAACAAGAGTTTTACAAACAGGCTTTGTGGAACTGATTAGTAGAGGAGTTGGATGTTCGGTATCACACGGGCTGTGAGTATGCGACATCGCAATAATTAGCCTTAAGTGCAAGTGGGAGATTGTTGGATGTAATGCCCTCAAAGTCAATTATTGGATCGCAGGTACATGATTGCAATGATTGAGGAGGACCTATACCGGTAGGACAGTCTTACTCGAGATGATAGTATGCTATCTGGTTTGCCTTTATCAGTCGTGTACAGGTTCAGGTGACTGATCACTATTACACGTTGATAGAGCCCCTAGGATCCTGCTTGACTACCAACAGTATGATGGTGATCATATACGTGAGAGTTGGGTAATCCATAAGCACATCCTTAAAAGTGGTCCCTAGTCATAGGAGTTTCGAGACAGGGCATCGATACTCCGGAGTAGACTAGTGTATACAGTCGAGACCCCGACGAGGGGCGGTGGCCGGTCTCACAAGCCACTGGTATCAGTTGGATCACCTAAGATGTATACAGGTGCTCATTGGGTTATGAGTACACCGTACAGGACTCGCCGGGAACCTGCTAGTTGGTATTTATACCTAGCGTCAGATAGCAGTTCCTTGGTGACATGTGTACAGGTTAGTTCATCGACCTGAGGTCGTCATTTGTCTCGTGTGAGTTCCCACTGTGCTTTGAGTTTTACCCTACCACGGCTCAAAGGAGTCGTGCAAACAGGTCTTTTTTGGGTACAGTCCCGAGCCACATGGAGGCAAGTGAGCGGATCGGCAGGGGATTCGTCTCTCCCGGTATTGGGGGTGAGATCGCGCTGTGTCTAGGAGAGCCATTACACAAAGCCCTCGGCCGAGGCAGGAGATTTACTGGTAGGTACTCCAGTAGTATCTTAGGGTGTTCTGGGCTACACTCTGACACGACTTATACCGCTATTGGGGGTCTGACGTTACCAGCCCCCTAGGCCAGATATGCGATACTCATAGACGAACGGACCGGACTGTATGTATATTGTCACTGTTAGGCTCAGTAGGGTTCCAGGATGAGTTTGCTCATCGGCTTCCCTTGAGGTCCGTACATGGGCAGCCGTTACGCACTGCTAGTGCCGCTGACGTGGTTGTGGTTAAACCCACTGCCAGGGTACTGATGAGTCATTAGAGTCCCCCACAGATAGTTTCCCAAGTTCGGGCGAAACGTTGTAGATGCCGTATGGTTTTATGGCAGCGTTCGGAAAATGCACGTGCGTTTGCGCACGTGTCATATTTCGGACAGATAATACTGGTGGGCTTTGGTTTAAGCTGGATCCATGTATTATATTGAGTCGGAATATTTTAGTCTCTCGTATTCGTATTCGGTCGGAATACGGATACATGTATGTATATACAGGTGAGGGGTATTTTCGTAATCCGTTACGGGAATATTTTATAAGATGTATTTCTTTTTGGATTAATCATTTTGGTTTAAATGATTATTTGGTTTTGGAAATGGTGACTCATTATGGATGACACATTATTCTAGCATGTTCATTAGTGACTCATGCTAATGAGTCACTAAGTGAGTCATGAAGAATTTAATGTGTTTTGTTTTGGGTTTGGATATTTGAGGAGATATTTTCATTAGATATTTGTTTATGGTTTTGATTATATATCCTATCATATCTATTCACAAGATGAGAAGAATGATAACACAAGTATTTGAGCTTCGTTTTCTTTTGGCTCACTAGTGTTTCTTGAGTTCACCATTTCCAATCCTAAACATCTTCTTCTACCTCCACCCTACCCCTCTCATGCGAAGAGAACCCTAAGATGTTTGAGACAAAGTATTCTACTTGTTCTCTACTTCATCTTGGTCATCTCTGTTAGCAGACTTGATGACCGAGTTGCCCCGGTATAGAGGCGGGAGCCCGTTTAAAGATCCGTAGATGTGGTGCCACCTCGACGATGAGCAAAGAGATCGGAGTTGCCGCGAGGAGCGTGGGACGATGGCTAAAGACCGAAGGACTCGGATCGATCAGTATAACCTTTCTACCTCTTTACAGTTTGTTAGTTTAGCCTTAATGGCAAGATCCGGGTTATAGTATGCGATAGCGCCAGTTATAAAAGTTTTTGTTGTAGGGTTCCTAGGCACGCTAATGAGGTCTCACAAGGCATCAACCATGCCAATTTCAAATTTTACGGGTGCCGAGAAACCCTAATACGGATCGTTGACTAGAAGTTTAGGCGATATACGAATCTAGTTAACAACTTAACTAAAGATAAGAAGCTACAACCTTTGTAGATCCGGATATCCACTTCCTTGGCTCCATGTAGGCATCCTCTTGCTGTCCATCTCGAATCCTGGACTCAATCGTCGGCTTGATCGGAGAAATGGGCGGACTAGGTCGTCGGCTTCGTGCCGAAGATGATCTACGTCGAGGCATCACAAGCTCAAGCTCCGACTTCACAAATTTGTGAAGCTTGTGAAGATAACACCCAAAACAACTTGGCAAGAGGTAGAGGGTGAAGAAATAGGAGGTGGGTTCACTTTAGAATTGGAATTCTCACTTTAGAACTCAAGTTGCCATTGATGGCATCAAGTTTTCATTCTTGAAGATGAAGAAGAAGATGAAGCTAGAATTATGATAAGTGTTAAGTTAAAATGAATAATAAATGAATACTTATCATAAACTAACTAGGGTTGAGTGTATAGAATAGACCATGGTTAGTTGGATGGGTTAGGGTTAAGCATGAAGACAAGAATGGTTAAGAAGTCAAAGCTTCATGAAGCTTCAACTAGAAACAAACATAGCCACCATTCTTATCTAAACCTTTTCCAAATAAATAAACAAATAAATAAATAAAAAGGCAAAACCCTAATCATCTCTTAACCATGGTTTAATTCTTCACACTTAACCAAATGAGCAAGTATCATCAAACATGATACAAAGATGTGCACAAAAGTATATCACATATACAACATGTACATCAAGTGAGAAAATCCATTTAAAGTGAACCAATACCAGTTAATGCAAAGTAATATATCAAATATATAATTATACATTAAATCATTAAATCAACACTTGATTTAACGATCCGGTCATATCGCATATAACCAACCAGTATCCTATGTATCGGCTTATCGAATCAATCCCTGATTCGATATCTAGGTTATATCGCATATAACCATTCAATACATTCATCGCGAGAATGAAATACGGTATCACATACATGCATTATTCTCGGTCCTGCACATATCTCATATGCGCTCCTATTTCATTTCGCTTGAGCCAGGAAACCTCTGTGTAGGACTCTAAAGACTCGTCAATACGCCGGTAGCAGATGATGATCATATCAAGCACCCACAAGCCGCAAGCGGTCTGCTAAACGTAACGGCCATCCGGGTATTGAGCGATCAGAAGATCGACGAGATAGACCGCTCATACTCCTGTGAATCCAACCAGTAACACTTACCGTACAGTCCGGTCTGTTCGTCTGATATGTCGCATATCAAGTCTAAGGGTGGTAAACGTCAGACCCCAATAACCGATAAGTCATGCCGATATGAGGCTCATAACGGGTCGACAAACTACTGGTAACACTTACCAGCAAATCTCTGATCAGCCCTGGCCAGGGACTTCCCTGTTACAGCCAATCGTGCACAGCGCAACATCAACCCCCAATACCGGGAGAGACGAAACCCCTCCTATCGCTCATTGCCTCCATGTGACTCGGGACTGTACCCAAAGACCACCGTTTTCCACGCCCTCATGGACGTGGTAAGGTGGAGATCAATGCACAGTGGGAATCACACAAGACTCTATGACGATCTCGGGTCTACAGACTAACCTGTACAAGTGTCACCTGAGAACTGCCATCTGACGTGAGGTACAATACCATCTGGGAGCTCTCGGCGAGTCCGTCCAGTGTACCTAGTCTCGACTGAGCACCCGTATACCATCTCTGATGTCAAACACCAATGCATATGGGATCATCCATCGCCCATCTCATGGGTCGAGAAGCGTATACGCTAGTCTACACTGGTATATCGATGCCCTGTCTCGATACACCCACGACTAGGGACCTTGAAGGATGTAATTATGGACTACCATGTCCCCACTAGTATGATCTGCATCATAGTCCAGGTAGTCAAGTACACATCCTAAGGGCTTTATCAACATGTAACTATAAGACAGTTTAAAGAGACAAGTGTACATGTTAAGATAAAGAGTAACCAGATAGCATACAATCATATCGAGCAAGAAAGTCATCTCTATATATGTCCAAGCATCCAATATAATATACATCATCTGTACAATACTGGCCTCTAGGGCATACATACAACTAACAATCTCCTACTTGCACTAGGGCCAGCTGCTGTAGTATCGCATACCGAGCATCCCGAAGAGTCTCTCAAACTGTATCTGGAGAATGGCCTTCGTGAGTGGATCCGCCGTGTTGTTCTTCATGTCAACCCTCCTGACCTCGATCTCCCGGCGATCAACTATCTCCCGGATCAGGTGATACCGCCTCAGAATATGCCTGGATCGCTGATGGGACCTGGGTTCCTTGGCCAAAGCCACTGCTCCATTGTTATCGCAATACAAAGGTATTGGATGCTCAATGGATGGAACCACTCCAAGTTCAGTAATGAACTTCTTGATCCAGACAGCCTCTTTGGCAGCATCGTTGGCAGCGATGTATTCAGCCTCCATCGTTGAGTCTGCCACGGTTTCCTGATTGGAACTCTTCCAGCTAACCGCCCCTCCGTAAAGGGTAAAGACAAATCCCGACTGCGACTTAGAGTCGTCCTTATCACTCTGGAAGCTCGAATCGGTAAAGGACTCCACTTGGAGTTCTCCGTTACCATACACCAAGAGCATCTCTTTAGTCCTTCGCAAGTACTTGAGAATGCTCTTCACAGCTGTCCAGTGACTCTCTCCAGGATCAGCTTGATACCTGCTCACTATACTTAGTGAGTATGCAACATCGGGTCTGGTACATAGCATCGCATACATGATAGAGCCTACAGCTGAAGCATAGGGTATCCCTTGCATGCGAGCTCTCTCCAAATCAGTCTTGGGAGACATCTCTTTGGAGAGAGTGACTCCAGAGATTGTGGGCAAGTTCCCACGCTTGGATTCTTCCATACTAAACCTCTTTAGTATGTGTCAATGTACCTGGATTGGGACAATCCCAAAATCCGTTTGGATCTATCTCTATAGATCCTAATCCCCAATATGCAGGAGGCATCACCAAGATCTTTCATCGAGAATCTTTGTGATAAGAAGAGCTTAACCGATTGCAGCATAGGAATATCATTTCCTATCAAGAGTATGTCGTCCACGTACAATACGAGGAAAACAACCTTACTCTCTGCCACCTTCTTGTAAATACAAGGTACATCTGGATTTTTGACGAAATCAAACTCTTTGATAACGACGTCAAAGCAGATGTTCCAACTCCGCGATGCTTGCTTTAATCCATAAATGGATTTAAGCAGCTTACACACCTTCCCGCTGCTCCCACTGTCTACGAAGCCCTCTGGCTGAGTCATGTACACGCACTCTTCTAAATCACCATTTAGAAAAGCGGTCTTAACATCCATTTGCCAGATTTCGTAATCATGATATGCAGCGATGGCAAGCATGATCCGGATGGATTTAAGCATAGCCACTGGAGAAAAGGTTTCGTCATAGTCCACACCTGGTCTTTGATGAAAACCCTTTGCTACAAGTCTAGCTTTGAAAGTCTCCACTTTCCCATCTACACCAAGTTTCTTCTTGAAGATCCATTTGCTCCCAATGGGTTTTACCCCTTCAGGAGCAACATCCAAAGTCCATACTTTGTTGGTGTACATGGATTCCATCTCGGACCGCATAGCATCCAGCCATTTCACTGAGTCCCTACTCGTGATGGCCTGCTCGAAGCTAGTTGGGTCATCATCCTCCATGATGCAATCCTCGCTCCCACCATCCATGAGAAAACCGTAGTATCTCTCAGGTGGGCGAGGAACCCTACTAGATCGGCGGAGAGGCTGAGGTTCGTCGGGAGCTACTGAATGCTCTGGTTCCACTAAATCTTCTGTTGTGTTTTGTTCAGCTGGAACCTCTTCCAGTTCTACCTCAGAGCCACTAATTTCTTTTGCAAGAAATTCCTTTTCCAAAAAGGTGGCATGTTGAGCAACAAATACTCTTTGTTCCTCATTGTGGTAGAAGATATACCTTCGCGAATGTTTGGGATATCCAACAAATTTACACAAAACAGATCTTACCTCGAGTTTGTCCGGTTTTTGTCTTTTGACATAGGCCGGGCAACCCCATATCTTTATAAAATTAAGATATGGTCTCTTCCCTTCCTATTTCTCATATGGTGTGGTAGACACAGATTTGGTGGGAACCCTGTTCAGTAGGTATGCTGCTGTTTCCAGTGCATATCCCCAGAAGGAAACAGGTAACTCAGCTACACTCATCATAGAGCACACCATATCTAATAGGGTGCGGTTTCTCCGCTCCGATACACCGTTGTGCTGTGGTGTATATGGAGGAGTTAGCTGAGAGAGAATCCCATTCTCTTTTAGGAAGTCCAGGAATTCAATGCTCAAGTATTCTCCTCCTCGATCAGATCGTAGGATTTTAATACTTTTTCCGGTTTGGTTCTCAACTTCTTGTTTATATTCTCTAAATTTCTCAAAAGCTTCTGATTTGTGTTTCATCAGGAACACATACCCGAACCTAGAGAGATCGTCAGTGAATGTAATGAAGTACGAAGAACCATCCCTGGCATGTGTAGACATGGGACCGCATACATCACTATGTATAAGTCCCAAGAGTTCGGTAACTCTTTCTCCGTGTCCCGTAAACGGAGTTTTGGTCATCTTGCCTTTGAGACATGACTGGCAAGTGTCATAAGATGAGAATTCAAACGGATTTAAATATCCATCCTTATGCAACTTAGCCAGTCGTGTCGCATTGATGTGACCCAGTCTACAATGCCACAAGAAGGATTCGTTCAGTTCTGAACTCTTCCTCTTGTGTGTGTTTGTTATGCTCAGAACTGTTGATTGATTTAGAACATAAATGCCATTGCACAACGTGCCTGATCCAACCAACTTTTGGTTACGGAAAATGTTCATAACATTGTCCTGTAATACAAAATTATATCCCTCTTTACTCAATAAAGAAACCGATATAATGTTGCATATCAGGTTCGGCATGTAATAGCATTCGTTCAGAACCAATGTATTACCAGTCGGTAATACTAGGTGATATTCCCCGACAGTCTTAGCTGCAACAATTGCACCATTTCCAACTCTAATGTCTTTATCACCTTCTCCAAGTTCTCTACCTTTCCTAAGCCCATGTAACTGATTACATATATAGGATCCTGACCCGGTATCTAATACCCAGGACGTAGAACAAATGGAGAAACAGTTCTCAGTAACGAACACACCCGAAGAAAATGCATCAACATGTACTTTCTTCTCTCGGGTGGCATAGGAATCCTGGTATTCCCCTATGTCCTGTTCATTCGTATAACTCTTATAAGAAAGAACGGAACCAACGTTCCCCAGCACAGTAAAACATGCGGGTTCAGTCATTACATCCATATTATTATCTTCATTAGGGCATGAAATGGTCGCTACCTGGAGAGAGAGAGAAGAAAACACTTTAGCGTATGCTCGTGCAAGATCAGATTGGTTATTATCTTGTCTAATCAGGATGGCTCCCACTGCTTTTTATCAAATCTTCCTTCAAACCCTAAAAGGAAAGACTAGCCGGGATTAATTACACACTACAAGTTCGCTAATCTTTCAGCCAGGCCAGTGTCGGTACTTTGAGGGAGGTCCCCCGTGCTTTCACACGAACCTAATTAATGTAAACCTCGTTTTCCCAGAGGCGTAACTGTTGGAGATAGTGCCCTCAGAGTCAATTATTAGGTCACAGGTACGTGATTGTAATGATTGAGGGAGGACCTATCCCGGTAGGACAGTCTTACTCGAGATGATAGTATGCTATCTGGTTTACCTTTATCATCGTGTACTGCTTTAGGTGACATGACACGTCGCTATTACACGTTGATAGAGCCCCTAGGATTCTTGCTTGACCACCAGCAGTATGAGGGCGATCATATAAGTGGGAGCTGGGGGTCTACAAGCATATCCTTAAAAGGTCCCTAGTCGTGGGAGTTTCGAGACCGGGCATCGATACTCCATTAGTAGACTAGTGTATACAGTCGAGACCCCGACGAGGGGCGGTGGCCGGTCTCACAAGCCACTGGTGTCAGTTGGATCACCTAAGATGTATACAGGTGCTCATTGGGTTATGAGTACACCGGACAGGACTCGCCGGGAACATGCTAGTTGGTCATATACCAGACGTCAGATGGCAGTTCCCTGGTGACATGTGTGCAGGTTAGTTCATCGACCTGGGGATCGTCATTTGTCTCGTGTGAGTTCCCACTGTACTTTGATTACTACCCTACCACGGCTCAAAGGAGTCGTGCAAACAGGTTTTAGTTGGGTACAGTCCCGAGCCACATGGAGGCAGTGAGCGTATCTTCAGGGGTTCGTCTCTCCCGGTATTGGGGGTGAGGTCGTGCTGTGTCTAGGAGAGCCATTACACAAAGTCCTTGGCCAAGGCAAGGAGATTTACTGGTAGGTATTCTAGTAGTATCTCAGGGTGTTCTGGGCTACACTCTGACACGACTTGTACCGCTTTTGGGGGTCTGACTTTTACCAACCCCCTAGGCCCGCCATGCGATGCTCATAGACGAACGGACCGGACTGCACGGATATTGTCACTGACAGGCTCAGTAGGGTGTCAGGATGAGTTCGCTCATCGACATCCCTTTTAGTCAATAGCTGGTGGCCCGTCACGTATTGGCTTATACCTCTGACGTGCTAGTGGTTAAATCCACAGCCATAGTATTGACGAGTCTTTAGAGTCCACCACATTTTCAGTTACTCAAGCTTTCGGGCGAAACGCTGTAGAGGCCGTATGGAGATATGGCAGGGTTCGATTAGATACGTGCGGTATTGCATGGATCATGATCGGACGGTTTTTACTAACCGGCTTTGGCTTAAGCCGGATCTTAGTATTTGACAGTGTAGATTTTGTCTCTTTGCATTTGTATCCGGACGGAATACAGATGCGGGTGTGTATGCACAGTATCGGGGTTTTCCTGTAATTTATTACGGGACCAGTTTTCTGGAGTTGCCAGTTTGCATTCCGTTTCGGCCGGTTTTCCTTTGTTCTTTCCCGGCCGGACTTTTCCGATGGAGGGTGTTAATTGCAAGTTTGCAATTAATATTTTGTCGAGGGGGTTTATTGCAAATGGATTGATATGATTGCATCTTTTCTTTTGGACCATTCTTGCATTAATTAAGACTTGATAAGGTATGGGTTTGTGAATTTTGTGTTGGAAATTGGAATTGGAGTGGGCCGGCCACTGTGGAAAATGAGTGTGCTGGAGTGAATATATGATGGATATGATAAATTAATATTTGTATGTTTGCATTGTGGAAAAAATGAGTGTGCTGGAGTGAATATGTATTGGGATGATGATTAATTTATTAGAAGGGGATTCATTCTTTTTCCAGAAAACTCAAAAAGCTTCTGGCCGAGCTCACTAATAGGAGCATACTCCATTCTTCCAACAGTTTTCCATGGCTTCTTCTTTTGCACCAATTCCTCCATCATGGCAACTCCTCCAACCCCAATAGAGACAATAGTTTACTACACATTCCTACAGCAAATCTTGGACGCGTCGATTCGCCAGCTTCGCGCCCGAGTTGCCTCGGTATTGAGGTGGGAGCCCGTAAAAGTACCCGGCTTCGTGGTGCCCTTTCCGACGAGGAGGAGATGGACGGAGATCCCGCGAGGAGATCGGAGTGGAGATGAAGACCGGAGGACTTGGATCGTCGGTATACATCTTTCCCTTCTTCTTGTTAGCTAGACTAGTTTAATGGTTACGATCCGGAGTTTAGTGCGCGGTGGTGCCGGTTTGCAAAGTCCGCAAAATTAAAGTTTTTCACCGCTTCCGCATTTCGGCGTCGGATTGACGGCCGGGGCGCCGCCGTGCACTTACAGTGGTATCAGAGCCTCCCCATTAACTTAGTCTAGCTCTGTGTAATGTGTTTGCATATCCGATCGATCAAAAAGTTCCAAAACTGCATTTTACCCACGACAGTTTCTGTTGAAATTTTTCAGTCTCCAAAAATTTTTCAGGTTGCATAAAAGTACTGTGCTAGATGAACTAAGACCATTGGAAAAATTCGAGAAAGTGATTCTCCCATTGGAGCGCGGAAGCGCGGCAGATACCCTCTTATTGCCGCGCTTCCGCCGCCGTATAAAAAGATCAATGGGCCGGATTTTTTCAGTGGGCTTCTGGGGATAAATTTGGTTTTCTGGAATATTTAAATTGGGCCCATATTTTCTGTAACTGCTACAGTATTGTTTTGGGGCCCACTTGATATAATTTGATCGGTCGGATATTTTAAACACATTTTTCACAGTACTTACATTATATCTGCGACCGTGAATGTCACTCGATCGGTAAATCCGGTCTAACTGCTATAGCCCGGTTAGACGGATTTGCGAACGTGACTTTCATGTTGATGTTCTGTTTTTGCTGTGATGTTGCGGATCGGTCGTGGGGGATAGCCTGGATGCAATGCTAGTACAGTTTTGTTGTATTATGTACATTTGATATTGCGGGGCGAGCGTCCGACATGTGGACTGCCGTCACTGCCCGTTTGTATTATTCTTTTGGGGCACGACCTGGTTGCGGTCGATGTACCCGTTGTATGTATATTTTACTTTCTGTACTAGGATTGCCCCGCGGAGGGGTGCACGGATAGCCGGGTTCTGGAGGGCAACAAGCCCGCATCTCATGGCATTGAGACGGAGGGGGCTTCACTCTAGGATTGGCGGGCTATTCGCCGCACTCGTAGGGGGTACAGGTTTGACCCAGGAGGGGTGCCCAAGTTACCGGATTCCGTGAAGTGCTAGGTGGTCCATTCACGGTGCTGAAGGGGGCTGCCTCGCTTCAGGTTTTGGCGGGTGACTTGCCGCGCCCGTAGGGGTCTAGGATTCTCATTGCACAGGCTATCCACACGACCAGGGGAACGTCGGGTTTCAGCGGCTCTGTGAAACCCGGGGATCCCAGATATCTGTATTGTTTCTGTGATGCTGTTCATTCTCTGTGATGTTGCATTTTATTCACGCCTTGAGCGAAATATAATATATTGGTATATATATTAGTAGATGTTGTATATGTTTTGCATCCACGCTAGTCCAGTCCCCGCTCTGTCGTTAGTTAGCTAACCTAACGGGTAATGACGGGACCCAGTGGCGAATGCGGATGGCATATACGTACATCAGTATATTTTCGTTCTTTTTGGTGTGATCAATTGATGGGACTGCATTGATTCGGATCAATGCAAGTTAAAAACAAACCTAATCTGATGTTGTTGGAACACTTTTTCAAAAAGCTGTTATTGCAAGGACGTTCACTTTTGTTTTGCATCGTGGTATTCATTTGGAATATCCTGCTCCTCAGTCGACGAGGCAAGGGCCGAGATCCCTTCACCGGGAGTGACCCCTTGGACAAAAAGTTTGCGTCAGGGCATTAACTTCACTATAGCCGTTTACTTTTGCTTTGCATCGTGGTATTCAGTTGGAATATCCTGCACCCCATCCTACGGGGTAAGAGCCGAGATCCCTTCACCGGGAGTGACCTCTTTAGCGAAAGTTTTCGTTACTATATTTTCTAAAAAGCTATCCGTTCCTTCAACGATATCAAGTTCATTACGTTAAAGGTTTTCGCCAGAAACCATTCGTAGCCCTCCGTCGTTTCATATGGATAGTCAGTAGTATTCAAGCTGTGTATGTTGGCCAAAGTCAAGGCACAGTGTTTGGTAGCTATTGGTTATTCATATGCAGCATAGATAGATGCGTTGGTTTGGAACAGTCGTACTGCCATGTTGGCCAAAGTCAAGGGTATGTACGGGTGGATTCAAATTAACCTGGAGAATGACGGGTAGAACTTGACATGTGACTTATGATATGTTGGCCAAAGTCAAGGTCATAAGAGCATGGGGCAGAAATCACATCGGGAGTTTCAAAAGTACTGAAACTTGCCAGATATGCGCATACCTTCTGGAGTGTGATACCGTGAGCGGATTCCGTCACGTTGTCATGTGATGAGAGTTGGATCCCGATTCCCACTGATGAGTTGGTTTACTCCTCGGGTGACCCCGACTAATTCTTCTTTCAGGTTTGGAGGAGAATTTGAGGTACAGTGGGAGGTTTCCAGATTAGATAAATTGGTAACCATTCTGATCTAGGATAGAGTGCACGCTGAGTGTTTCTTCTCTCTCTCTCTCTGGCAGCGACCATTGACCCGACCCTAAGACTTTGACTCAGTGACCAAGTTGACCGAACCTTCTTAACACTGGCTTTTGGATTGTCAGAGTTGCAGACCTCATTGCCACTCCTACTTTTACCCTTTTCTCCAGGACACCCCGTATTACTACGAACGTCCACTTCCATTGGACAAAACCATCGTATGGTTAGATACGAACTCGAAGGAATTCGAGGATGGTTTCCGGTTCTGGAGAAAACGAATAGGATTATTCAGTTGTCTTTTCTTTTCACCTTCTCTCAGGTTGCGAGTACTCCTTGGTTTAGGAGTAGTACACCTATTACGCATATTGGATAGTCTTCTTCCAAACCATAGGCTGGTGCCGACCGGTAGGGAATGAAGAAAACCAGTTAGCCTAAACGGTGTACAGAAGGTATTAAGTTCAGACAAAACAAGGGATTAGTAAGAGGGCAAAGTAAATTGCGACTGCTATTCACGACCGAACCAAGTATTTCTTCGCCAATCCTAAATCACCTTTGTATTTCTCCAGGACACTCCGTATCACTACGAAGATCCCATTTTATTGGATAATCCATCGTATGGTTATATACGAACTCGAAAGGAACTTGTTCCAGTTCGGGGATGGATCCTGGTTCAGGAGAAATAGGAATAAAGTACATTCAGGTGTCTTTTATCTTCACCTTCTCTCGTGTTGCGAGTGTTCCTAGGATTGGGACAGTACACCCATTATGCTTATTGGATAGTCTTCTTCCAAACCATAGGCTGGTGCCGAACGGTAGGGAAGGAAGAAAACCATTTGGCCTAAAGGGGTGTGCAGAAGGTAAAGACTAAAGACATATGAAGGGATTTGGAGAGGTGGCAAAGAATTATACGGTTACAGTCGTGAATCTGGAAGAGGCATTACTAGGAATACCAGGATACCCCATCGGAACATTTCAATGTTTCAGTTTCACTGTGTAATGTTAAAGGAAAACTGATTTCCCGATTAGATACTTACTCCAGGGTATGTATTTACCAGGTACGATTCTCACATCTGTATGGTTTTACAGATGATGAGTGGGAGTAAGTTATTGGGAATTGGGTGATCATCCTCATTATATCGGGATTCGTTGTAATCAGTGATATTTGAGGAAATCACCTGGGCTGTTTGCCGGTCGGCAAATATTTGGTTTTGAATATCCGCTGTTATGCACCAATTTCAAATTGATATATCTGTACGTCTATTTTCATAGAGTGAGATATACCTTTCTGAAATTATGTCTATGACATTTACCTATATCAGTGGATGGTTAGGTAAGGAGCATTAAACAGCGGTGTAATTCTTCTTAACCATAAGTACAGTTTTCAACCTACGACACACAGTAAATGAGTTATCAGACTCAAGGGACTTGTACAGAGTATTGTATGTTGTCCAGGGTCCATCAGGACAGAGGGGATGGTCCTCGTACTATATTCAGTTTACTTATGACTCCTCTATTTTTTAGACAGGTGTTTCGTGGAAACACAGGGTCCGAATTTGGAGAAGTTATAGGTATTTGAATAGAGTAGAGAACCAGGTATAGCAAGTATCGGGATTCTTCAAAGAGATCGAAGATGTAGATACTTGTGTATGGTATTCAGTTGATAGTAATGATAAAGGGATCTTGCTTCTCTTTCAGGTTACTCATAATTGGAAGTATTCCTAAGTTGAGTAACGCTGATCGGCCTCCTTCCACTTAGTTGACATGCGCTGGGGACAGCTGCATGATTTGAATCTGGTTCAATTAAATCAGTGCCTCTGTTTCTATATTGGATATAGAACAGTTCATATCTTAACGATGTTAAGGTACGGCGAGTTGTCCGGTTTATGATTAAAACCAGACACTGGACAACTCAAGGCACGTTTCTGTAATGGCTGTTTGTGGGTTGACCCAGGCTATGACGCGGGTTGACTTTCTACCATCTGGATGAACAATAGCAATATTGTTCTAGACTCGCCACAGTTTTATTAAAAATGGATTTTTTCAGAAAACAGTAGTGGGAGTATGGTAGAACTGGAAGTAATTCCAGAACCACAAACGATTACTGAAGATTTGATAAGGAACCTAAAGATTCAATCTGGATTGACATTCCATTGGCCACTCCGCAGATAAGGTGGGTAACTTCAGGCACCCGAGAGGTACTTCGGTAGCCTCAAGGACGGTGACAGGGAAGTTCTTGTTTACCCACAATTACCATTGCTGTTGTTCCAGGCTGCGAGACCCGGTGGGAGGATGAGTATAGCGTCGTTCTAAACTAGTTTTAGAAGTGCACGTCTATATGACTCTGCCAGAGGGTTGTCATAGTCAGTGGGAGCAGCGGAAGCATTGGTGGACAGGTTGCTTCTGTCTGTTTATAGACTAGAGCAGATGTAGCGGAGATAGATCATCTATTTCTGACGTGACAGTCATGGGTTTGACTTCATCAGAATAGGGGATGGATCTGTTGAGAAGGTAGTAGGGTGTGATATCCTGGTATTTGGATGATATACACAGAGTAGGAAAGGAAACTCCTACACTACGATCGGTTATACTTTGGTCGTCACACAGTGGTTTCTCTACAAAGGACATGGATTTTATATCAGACATACTGGTTACTAGATCTATAGTTTTAGATCTAGATTTGGGTGGTTTCCCAATCAGGGTACTTGACAGCATTCTAAGAGTATTTAGGATGGACGACTCCTGGCACGGTAGTGTACCTGCAGGTAATGGAGTCACCCTCTCCAAAGGTGTCTTACAGACTAAAAGGGAGAGGGACGGGCATGATTGGCAGATCACTTGCTCAGGCAATTGAGTCAATCGTGAGATGTCAAGTACCACACCAGATGTTGTTCTTGCACTAGATGCAATAAGTTGATATTGATCCAATCCTGGAGGAACAGTCGGAAGCAGTTTTAGAACATAAGTGGATGTTCTAGGGATATGATAACGACAGCCTTATTCAGGAGACAGTTATCATTCCAGGCTTCCAAGGTGACTTGGACGACAAGGAGGTTGTCAGAGTTATAGTTTTCCCTCTGACGAGGGGCAGTATTTTGGACAGGTGATCCAAGGCAATACTGAGGGAGGCATGGCGCAGGATACTGATTAAGTTCAGTTGACGATACAGTCTAAGAAGTTTGGATTTGGAGTTCATTTATGAGCTCGGTCCCATCAGACATCCAGACACTCTAAGACAGGTATTGCTCATTTCGGGAGATGGGTTTCTCCGCGAACATGAGATATAGAGAGACATGGAAAGAAACAACAAAGCGGATCCACTCACTGAGGCTATTCCTCGAACGCAATAGTTCCGCAAACGAGCTTTGTGAGACTGACTAGTAGAGGAGTTGGATGTTCGGTATCACACGGGCTGTGAGTATGCGACATCGCAATAATTAGCCTTGAGTGCAAGTGGGAGATTGTTGGAGATAGTGCCCTCAGAGTCAATTATTAGGTCACAGGTATGTGATTGTAATGATTGAGGGAGGACCTATCCCGGTAGGACAGTCTTACTCGAGATGATAGTATGCTATCTGGTTTACCTTTATCATCGTGTACTGCTTTAGGTGACATGACACGTCGCTATTACACGTTGATAGAGCCCCTAGGATTCTTGCTTGACCACCAGCAGTATGAGGGCGATCATATAAGTGGGAGCTGGGGGTCTACAAGCATATCCTTAAAAGGTCCCTAGTCGTGGGAGTTTCGAGACCGGGCATCGATACTCCATTAGTAGACTAGTGTATACAGTCGAGACCCCGACGAGGGGCGGTGGCCGGTCTCACAAGCCACTGGTGTCAGTTGGATCACCTAAGATGTATACAGGTGCTCATTGGGTTATGAGTACACCGGACAGGACTCGCCGGGAACATGCTAGTTGGTCATATACCAGACGTCAGATGGCAGTTCCCTGGTGACATATGTGCAGGTTAGTTCATCGACCTGGGGATCGTCATTTGTCTCGTGTGAGTTCCCACTGTACTTTGATTACTACCCTACCACGGCTCAAAGGAGTCGTGCAAACAGGTTTTAGTTGGGTACAGTCCCGAGCCACATGGAGGCAGTGAGCGTATCTTCAGGGGTTCGTCTCTCCCGGTATTGGGGGTGAGGTCGTGCTGTGTCTAGGAGAGCCATTACACAAAGTCCTTGGCCAAGGCAAGGAGATTTACTGGTAGGTATTCCAGTAGTATCTCAGGGTGTTCTGGGCTACACTCCGACACGACTTGTACCGCTTTTGGGGGTCTGACTTTTACCAACCCCCTAGGCCCGCCATGCGATGCTCATAGACGAACGGACCGGACTGCATGGATATTGTCACTGACAGGCTCAGTAGGGTGTCAGGATGAGTTCGCTCATCGACATCCCTTTTAGTCAATAGCTGGTGGCCCGTCACGTATTGGCTTATACTTCTGACGTGCTAGTGGTTAAATCCACAGCCATAGTATTGACGAGTCTTTAGAGTCCACCACATTTTCAGTTACTCAAGCTTTCGGGCGAAACGCTGTAGAGGCCGTATGGAGATATGGCAGGGTTCGATCAGATACGTGCGGTATTGCACGGATCATGATCGGACGGTTTTTACTAACCGGCTTTGGCTTAAGCCGGATCTTAGTATTTGACAGTGTAGATTTTGTCTCTTTGCATTTGTATCCGGACGGAATACAGATGCGGGTGTGTATGCACAGTATCGGGGTTTTCCTGTAATTTATTACGGGACCAGTTTTCTGGAGTTGCCAGTTTGCATTCCGTTCCGGCCGGTTTTCCTTTGTTCTTTCCCGGCCGGACTTTTCCGATGGAGGGTGTTAATTGCAAGTTTGCAATTAATATTTTGTCGAGGGGGTTTATTGCAAATGGATTGATATGATTGCATCTTTTCTTTTGGACCATTCTTGCATTAATTAAGACTTGATAAGGTATGGGTTTGTGAATTTTGTGTTGGAAATTGGAATTGGAGTGGGCCGGCCACTGTGGAAAATGAGTGTGCTGGAGTGAATATATGATGGATATGATAAATTAATATTTGTATGTTTGCATTGTGGAAAAAATGAGTGTGCTGGAGTGAATATATATTTGGATGATGACTAATTTATTAGAAGGGGATTCATTCTTTTTCCAGAAAACTCAAAAAGCTTCTGGCCGAGCTCACTAATAGGAGCATACTCCATTCTTCCAACAGTTTTCCATGGCTTCTTCTTTTGCACCAATTCCTCCATCATGGCAACTCCTCCAACCCCAATAGAGACAATAGTTTACTACACATTCCTACAGCAAATCTTAGACGCGTCGAATCGCCAGCTTCGCGCCCGAGTTGCCTCGGTATTGAGGTGGGAGCCCGTAAAAGTACCCGGCTTCGTGGTGCCCTTTCCGACGAGGAGGAGATGGACGGAGATCCCGCGAGGAGATCGGAGTGGAGATGAAGACCGGAGGACTTGGATCGTCGGTATACATCTTTCCCTTCTTCTTGTTAGCTAGACTAGTTTAATGGTTACGATCCGGAGTTTAGTGCGCGGTGGTGCCGGTTTGCAAAGTCCGCAAAATTAAAGTTTTTCACCGCTTCCGCATTCCGACGTCGGATTGACGGCCGGGGCGCCGCCGTGCACTTACAGTAACCCCGTTGACACCTTTCTAGACACCTACTTGATCAGCTAATTGCAATGTGTAAAACTCTCCCAGGAGTAACTCTTACTCGCAGTGGGTATCGGGATCCAACTATCTCATAGAAGGTATGCAATCTCATTGCAAATTTCAACACTTGAAATTCCCGATAATATTTTGCCCCAAGCATCCTATGACCTTGACGGAGGTCAACAAACCACAGGATGCAAGTCAAGTTCAACCCGTCATTTCTTGATTGAATCAAACCCACCCGCACGACCCTTGACGGAGGTCAACAAGGTCGTACGACTACCCTAATCCAATCTGCATCACATGCATAAGCAGATAAATACTAGTTAGCTACCGCACACTACGCCTTGACGGAGGTCAACAAACGTAGCACGAATACTAAGTAGGATTTATCTGAAATGACGGAGGGCTACGTCAGGTTTTTCTGAAAACCTATTGCGTAATGAACTTGATATCGTTGTAGAATCAAATGAAGTTTTGAAATGGAGTGGTTTTAAGGCTTTTCCAGTTTTGCTAAAGGGGTCACTCCCGGTGAAGGGATCGTCGGCCCTTTCCTCGTCGAATGAGGTGCGGGATATATCATATATATCACTGTGCAAAGCAGAAACTATAGAAGCAATCAAAAGCAGACCGAGTGTGTAGCATCTGCCAGTTATCGCTAAAGGAGTCACTCCCGGTGAAGGGATCTCGGTCCTTTCCTCATCGAATAAGGTGCAGGGTATATCATATATACCGCTATGCAAAGCAAGAACTGTAGCTACTTGTTTTGTTTAAAATTTGATTCTACAACATCTTAGGTTTCATTTCTTTCATTAATCACATTAATGAAGTCCCATCATTTAAGTACCTAAACATCACAGATAAATACGACGTACACTTATGCCATCCGCATTCGCCTCGATGTCCCCTCGTGCACCGTTAGGTTAGGTAACTAACGGCAGAGCAGGGCAGGGCTAGTGCGGGTGCAAAACATAAGTAACTTCTATATAATATATCATATATACTATATACTGTATCTATCACAGAACATCACATGATCACATCACAGATATCGCAGCAGAAGAAACATATGAAACATTGGATATACTAGGACGTCCGTGTTTTCAATACGAGCCAGTATAAAACACGGATTCCACGGTCGTGATGAATAGCCAAACCCACACCCTTAGACCCCTACGAGAGCGGCAAGCAACCCTACCAATTCTTGGGTTAGGAGACCCGGACTCGACTCCTCGAGTTGGTCTCCCACTGAACCCCAGAACCCGGTTACTTGTGCTCCCCTCCTTGGGTCTATCCTAATGCGGAAAAGTAAATAATATACAAAAGGTGACAACTTCCGCAACCTGGAAGTGCCCCAATAAAAGAATATTACATACAAGTTTTTACATGAATGAAAATGAAAAACACTCATCTCACATAAAAAAACCCGGCTATTCAAACACGACAATCCAATATAACATATCCAGCAAGACATAACATCACATGTCATCAACGTAAGTAAATATGCGCATCCCAATTGTCGTTGACATATAGCAACGAAACCGGCGATATCACATATTACACTTACGGTCACAGAAAAGAAAGTGTAAAACTACAACAATTGGAATCCGCAACCTCTTTAGACATCGCATGCCTAATCAAAATGAAATACTTAGACATCACATGCCTAACAGTTATAAACCCCGCATTTTAGTCTCATTATCGAAAACTCTTTTCAATATCAAATGAAACTAAACCGCTAGATTTATATCATTCATTCAGTTATCTCATAACTGTTTGTGAATTCCAATTATTGTATCCCATTCCGGATAAATAGAAAATATTAAACTTTCCGATCGAACATTCGAACACCCAAGTTTTCCCGAAACCGTCCAACACATGAAATAGGTTCAAAGACATTCACTTCATGCCTCAGTACCAACGGTCCAGCCGTAGAAGGGTCAAGCCAACGCCTCACATGTGGCACGCCGTACTGCCCCAAACCCGAAGGTTCAAAGGGCAGTTCAAGACGGTCACATAATCGAGTTAAGGTTTGTTGTCTTCTAGAGGGACCATCGCGTTACTTGCACTACTCAGAACGTCCTTAAACCACACAAAAATCCAACACTTGGATATTTTCCGGCAGGGGAAAAGTTGGGTATTTATATCCGGTTGGACCTTTTAACATATTCAAAAAATTATCCGGAAAGCACTTAGACAAAGTTCGATAATCCGATCGAAATACCGAGTCCCCAATACAACCCAAAATACTCAACTCTTGAATAAATATTAAAAATTCCCAGAGAACTCAGCACTGAATAAAAGAAGTTACTGTGCAAAATTGGGTGCGTGACGTCATCATACGGCCGCGGAACCGCCGCAGAAGCCAGGCTTCTGCCGCGGTTCCGCCGCACTTTGGAGGAATTGGGTGATCGTGTTTCACAGTAATTCTTAGAAAGTCCTGCTGAATTTTCTGCATATTTTTAATTTGGAAAAAACCCAGTTTTTAAAAAATGTACAGAAAGTAACTTTGATATTAGGGTTTCGGTTCGATCGGACTTCAAACTCCGTCTGGACTTCGCCTAAGGCTCTAGCTAGTCTCTGATACCACTGTAGAGTTCCTAGGCACGCTAATGAGGTCTCACAAGGCATCAACCATGCCAATTTCAAATTTTACGGGTGCCGAGAAACCCTAATACGGATCGTTGACTAGAAGTTTAGGCGATATACGAATCTAGTTAACAACTTAACTAAAGATAAGAAGCTACAACCTTTGTAGATCCGGATATCCACTTCCTTGGCTCCACGTAGGCATCCTCTTGCTGTCCATCTCGAATCCTGGACTCAATCGTCGGCTTGATCGGAGAAATGGGCGGACTAGGTCGTCGGCTTCGTGCCGAAGATGATCTACGTCGAGGCATCACAAGTTCAAGCTCCGACTTCACAAATTTGTGAAGCTTGTGAAGATAACACCCAAAACAACTTGGCAAGAGGTAGAGGGAGAAGAAATAGGAGGTGGGTTCACTTTAGAATTGGAATTCTCACTTTAGAACTCAAGTTGCCATTGATGGCATCAAGTTTTCATTCTTGAAGATGAAGAAGAAGATGAAGCTAGAATTATGATAAGTGTTAAGTTAAAATGAATAATAAATGAATACTTATCATAAACTAACTAGGGTTGAGTGTAGAGAATAGACCATGGTTAGTTGGATGGGTTAGGGTTAAGCATGAAGACAAGAATGGTTAAGAAGTCAAAGCTTCATGAAGCTTCAACTAGAAACAAACATAGCCACCATTCTTATCTAAACCTTTTCCAAATAAATAAACAAATAAATAAATAAAAAGGCAAAACCCTAATCATCTCTTAACCATGGTTTAATTCTTCACATTTAACCAAATGAGCAAGTATCATCAAACATGATACAAAGATGTGCACAAAAGTATATCACATATACAACATGTACATCAAGTGAGAAAATCCATTTAAAGTGAACCAATACCAGTTAATGCAAAGTAATATATCAAATATATAATTATACATTAAATCATTAAATCAACACTTGATTTAACGATCCGGTCATATCGCATATAACCGACCAGTATCCTATGTATCGGCTTATCGAATCAATCCCTGATTCGATATCTAGGCTATATCGCATATAACCATTCGATACATTCATCGCGAGAATGAAATACGGTATCACATACACGCATTATTCTCGGTCCTGCACATATCTCATATGCGCTCCTATTTCGTTTCGCTTGAGCCAGGAAACATCTGTGTAGGACTCTAAAGACTCGTCAATACGCCGGTAGCAGATGATGATCATATCAAGCACCCATAAGCCGCAAGCGGTCTGCTAAACGTAACGGCCATCCGGGTATTGAGCGATCAGAAGATCGACGAGCTAGCCCGCTCATACTCCTGTGAATCCAACCAGTAACACTTACCGTACAGTCCGGTCTGTTCGTCTGATATGTCGCATATCAAGTCTAGGGGTGGTAAACGTCAGACCCCAATAACCGATAAGTCGTGCCGATATGAGGCTCATAACGGGTCGAGAAACTACTGGTAACACTTACCAGCAAATCTCTGATCAGCTCTGGCCAGGGACTTCCCTGTTACAGCCAATCGTGCACAGCGCAACATCAACCCCCAATACCGGGAGAGATGAAACCCCTCCTATCGCTCATTGCCTCCATGTGACTCGGGACTGTACCCAAAGACCACTGTTTTGCACGCCCTCATGGACGTGGTAAGGTGGAGATCAAAGCACAGTGGGAATCACACAAGACTCTATGACGATCTCGGGTTTACAGACTAACCTGTACAAGTGTCACCTGAGAACTGCTATCTGACGTGAGGTACAATACCATCTGGGAGCTCTCGGCGAGTCCGTCCAGTGTACCCAGTCTCTACTGAGCACCCGTATACCATCTCTGATGTCAAACACCAATGGATATGGGATCATCCATCGCCCATCTCATGGGTCGAGAAGCGTATACGCTAGTCTACACTGGTATATCGATGCCCTGTCTCGATACACCCACGACTAGGGACCTTGAAGGATGTACTTATGGACTACCATGTCCCCACTAGTATGATCTGCATCATAGTCCAGGTAGTCAAGTACACATCCTAAGGGCTTTATCAACATGTAACTATAAGACAGTTTAAAGAGACAAGTGTACATGTTAAGATAAAGAGTAACCAGATAGCATACTATCATATCGAGCAAGAAAGTCATCTCTATATATGTCCAAGCATCCAATATAATATACATCATCTGTACAATAATGGCCTCTAGGGCATACATACAACTAACAATTGTTCCGCATTTGGCGTCAGAATGACGGCCGGGGCGCTACCGTAGACTTACATGATTCCCACTGTGCTTTGATTTCCACCTTGCCACGTTCATGAGAACGTGCAAAACGGTAGCTTTTGGGTACAGTCCCGAATCATATGGAGGCAATGAGCGATGGAGGGGTTTCGTCTCTCCCGGTATTGGGGGTTGATGTTGCGCTGTGTTCGATTGGCTATAACTGGAAGTCCCTGGCCAGGGCTGATATGGGTGCTACTGGTAAGTGTTATCAGTAGTTTCTTGACCCGTTATGAGCCACACATCGACACGACTTATCGGTTACTGGGGTCCGACGTTTACCACCCCTAGACTGGATATGAGACATATCAGACGAAGAGACCGGACTGTATGGGAGTGTTACTGATTGGATTCACAGGAGAATATACAGGCTTGCTTGTTGATCTTCTGATCGCTCAATACCCGAGTGGCTGTTACGTTTAGTTGACCGCTTGCAGCTTGTGGGTATTTGATATGATCATCACCTACTGCCGGCGTATTGACGATTCTTTAGAGTCCCACACAGAGGTTTCCTGGCTCAGGAAAAACGGAGTAGGAGCGCATATGTGATATGTGCGGGACCGAGAATAATACGTGTATGTGATACCGTATTCGATTCTCATGATATGTGATATCGGCCGGGTATATGTGATATAGCCGGGTCATTGGATTAAGTGTTGATTCGATGAACTGATACAGATTATATTAGTCGGTTATTTGGAAAATAGCCGGATTATCGGATCAAGTGTTGATTCGATAATTTAGTGTATAATTATATATTTGATATATTACATTACATTAACTATTATAAGCTCACTTAAAGATTCTTTTTCTCACTTGATGATACATTGATGTATATGTGATATATGTTAATTGTATTATTTTCTTTTGGTACAAAATATATTATATATAGGATATATAATATTGTAACATGTTAGGGTTACAATTGCAACTAGGGTTTTAAGATTAAACCATACTAGGGTTTAGATTAGGGTTAATGTTTTGGATTAAGTTATGGATGAGCTTTGAGGAAGCTTCATGAAACATTGACTTTGTCCACCCTCTTTGTTTTATCCTTAATATTTTGCCAGATATTTGTTAACCCAAACCCTAACCCTAGTCTATGGTTAAGTTTCTATAAGGGTTAAGCATGACATGCTTAACTCTTTGTTGCAATTCCAACCTCAAATAATAATTCATTTTCATCACTCATCCTTCTTCATCTTCTTCTTGCTTCAAAAAGGAGCTTGCTTGATTTTATTTTTGTGATGAAATAAAGTGAGAAATTGAAAACAAAAGAGAGCAAAATTCCTATTTCATCATCCTCATCTATTCTACCCATTTAGATTAGGGTGTTTACTTCACTAATACATTATTAAAGAAGTGTGAGCTTGGGTTAGAGTTTCCTCAAGATAGATCATCTTGGATCTTGAAGATTACTAGCAAGGATGCATCATTCTCTTCATGGAGCCTCTCTAGAGTTCAGGAGCATGATGATCGCATCGAAGGGAATTCAACCCGGAGCTTATGAAGTGAAGGAACGGACTACAAAGGTTGTAATCCCTAACTCTTAGATGTTAAGTTGTTAACATATAGGTATTGTTTGATTCTTTAGTTAAAGATCTAGGGTTAGGGTTATCTAAAATGGCAAAAATTTTAACTTGGCATGGATGATGCCTCTCGAAACCTTGCTGCCGTTGTAGGTAACCCAACAGTGGTATCAAAGCCTTGCTAGAGAATTAAACGGATAAGTGTAGGGTTACGAAACCGAAAAAACTCCAAAACACCCGACGATAAACCCTAGTTTCTGTAAATTTTTTCGGAGTGTCAAAAAATGTTCCAAACAGTTGCAGAGTGATGTATGTGATACAATATGAGCACCGTAAAAATTTCATCCCATTCCAAAAAAATTTTGGCCGAGATCACACCCTTCAAAACCGGCCAGATCGGACCCTATCAGGCTGGAATTTGCACTGTGTTTAAAGCTCTGAGTTTTGATACTTTAGGTGTTGTTTGTATTTGCTAATTTTGCATGTGATGTTTTTTTTAGCAAAGGCAATTCAGAGTGTTTTGTAATTGTAATTCTAGCTTTGTTTTGGATAGTTTAGACAGTGTTAAAAAGTTTGAACGGATATCAATAACTCACTTTTTTCCCTGCCGAAAATTTCCAAGTGTTGGATTTTTCCTTAGTTAAAGAACATTCAAATAGCGTGCAAGTGATGCGGTGAACCCTCTAGAAGAACAAAAGCTTAACTCGATTTTGTGACCGTCAAAACCGCTACTAAACCCTAGAGTTTGTGGCAGTTTAGCGGTGCCACAAGTGAGGCATTGATTGACCCTTTTACGGATAGTTCACTACTACTGTGGCATGTGATGGATACTTCTAAACTACGTTCAAGTGTTGATTCGATCGGAATGTTTAATATCGTCTAACTTTTTCTGTAATGTGATACAATATGTGAAATTCATATAGTTAAGCATAAAATCCGTAATATGTGATATTTCGGGTTTACGATGTCTAAGGAGATTGTGGATTCCAAATGTTGTAGTTTTACATTTTCTTTTCTTTGACCGTAAGTGTAATATGTGGTATATTGCCGTTTTCGTTGCTATATGTCAACGACAATCGTGATAGGCATATTTTACTTACGTTGATGACATGTGATGTTATGTGTTGCTGTAATATGTTATATTAGCCGGGGTTTTTTATGTGAGATGAGGGTTTTTATTTTCATTCATGTAAAATTCATTGTATGTAATATCTTTTATTGGGGTACTTCCGGGTTGAGGATGATGTCACCATTGTATATTATTTACTTTTCCGCATTAGGATAGACCCAAGGAGGAGAGCACAAGTAACCGGGTTCTATGGTCCAGTGGGAGGCCATCTCGAGGAGTCGAGACCGGGTCTCCTAACTCTAGAATTGGTAGGGTTGCTTGCTGCTCTCGTAGAGGTATAGGGATGTGGGTTTGGCTATGCATCGCGACCGTGGAATCCGTGTTTTATACAAGCTCAAAATAAAACGTGGACCTCCTAGTATATCCAATATTTCATATGTTTCTTCTGCTGCTGATATATTGTGATGTGATCATATTATATGCGTAAGACGAATGCTTTATTATTGTATATATGATATATAATAAATGTTGCTTATGTTTTGCACCAGCGCTAGTCCCGTCCCGGTATGTCGTTAGTTAAGTAACCTAACGGTGCATAACAGGACACAGTGGCGAATGCGGATGGTATAAGCGTACGTTGTATTTTCATTTCTTCTATAATGCTTAGGAAGCTTAAACGATGGGATTCATTAATGAGATTAATAAAAGAAAAGAAACCTAAAAGATGTTGTAGAATCAAATTTAGAAAAAAGGATAGCTCTAGTTTTTGCTTTGCATAGCGGTATTCCTTGTAGAATATCCAGCACCTTATTCGACAAGGAAAGAGCCGAGATTCCTTCACCAGGAGTGACCTCTTTAGCGAAAATAGCAAATACTACAAACTCATGGTTTAGCTTTTGATTGCTTCCATAGTTCTTGCTTTGCATAGCGGTATTTTTGAAATATCCTGCACCTTATTCGATAAGGAAAGAGCCGAGATCCTTTCACCGGGAGTGACCTCTTTAGCAAAACAAGAAAAAGCCTAAAAACACTCCTTTTCAAAATCACTTGTTTCTACAATGATATCAAGTTCATTACGCGACAGGTTTTCTGAAAAACCTGTCGTAGCCCTCCGTCATTTCAAATAGAGACTAGTGTTCCCTGATTATAAATCAGGAAAAGATTCAGAAGAGGCATCACGTGTTCATACGTGATCAGTGGTCACGTGTTGGCACGTGATGGTCAAGCAGCGGCACAGAGCATATTTGTTCTCTAATTAAAAGTCAAGAAGAAGCTTCAGAAGAGGCATCACGTGTTCACACGTGACCAGTGGCCACGTGTTGGCACGTGATGGTTAAGCAGCGGCCAGAGAACAGAGCGCAGAAGAAGAGAAGCCCATTCCAGGGGTCACGTGCCTATACGTGACCAGGGGTCACGTGGCCACACGTGACCAGCTTTAAAAGCCTTATTCTTTGACAGAATTAAATTCTGAAGGAAGATCTTTCAAATCTTTCCAAAATGAAAAAGGATTATCTGAAACCGTTGGATTAAAAATCTAAAGGTGATTAAATATCACCAATTTATGGAAAAATCTTGGACTTGGAAAGATTTCCCCATAAATCTAACCGAAATAACAAAGAGATATTTTTGGATTTAAAATCCAATGGTGAAAAAAATTCACCTAATAATCTAAAGGCCCAGATTAATGATAAATATAAATCAAATCTTTCAATGAACAAATCAAATCTTTCAATGAGAGATTTACCAAACAGATTGATTCTTTTCCTTCTCCTATAAATAGGAGCCAAGAAAAGAAGAGGGAGGACCTTTTTTGATATACAGGGATAGAGATATAGAGCCTTGGAATCTTGAAAATTCACAAGGAAGAATTTGATTCTCTGCAAAAGAAAAAACCCTAGGAAACGAAAGAGAGGCTTCAAAAGAGAATTTAATTCTCAAAAGAGTTTAACTCTTAAATAAAAGAACTTAGTTCTTTCTCTGATTGAGGATCTGCAAAGTGCACATCTCCCAATGAATTGAGAATTTAATTCTCATTGGGTTGAGATCCTACCATGCAGATCTAAAACACAGAGGAGGAACTGAGTTTTGAGAATTTAATTCTCACAGAATTATAGGAATTTAATTCCTTTGAGATAAAATTAGGGTTTAACCCTAGGAATTTAATTCCTTCAGAATGGACAGAACTAGGGTTTAACCCTAATTGAGAACTTAATTCTCTCAAACTTACAGGAATTTAATTCCCTTAAAAAAGAATTAGGGTTTCACCCTATACCAGAATTTAATTCTTTACAGAAGAGAAATTAGGGTTCAACCCTATTTAAGAATATAATTCTTCAGAAGAAAACAGAAATTTAATTCCTCTGAAGTTCATTGCTAGGGTTTAACCCTATGAAGAATTTAATTCTGAAAAGATGAACAGATCTTTAAAATATGCAAAGAACCAGAGTCATGTGCTTCCACATGACCCCTTGGCTGAAGCTCTAACAGACAAACACCCAAATTCCCATCATGTGACAGCACGTGATGCTCCAAATTATTTAATGCTTCTGGTAGAACAAAATAAAGGGAAGCAGGGCGCTCTCACGTGCTACCACGTGACCCCTGCAAAGATCCATAGAAAAGAACTTTGAGGCAACGCCTCACGTGCCCCATGTGACCTCTCAAGCACACAAAGAAAAAGTAAAAGAAAAAGAGCTCTAGGGCGCCCTCACGTGTCAACACGTGACCCCTAATAAGCATTCTAACAGACCAGTGTTTAACACTGATTTTCTTAGTGTTTAACACTAAATTAAAATCTCGGTTACCAGTGTTTAAACACTGATTAACACTAATGTGAGATCTCTGTTGCCAGTGTTTAACACTGATTTGCTTTAGTGTTTTACACTAATTTGAAAGCCCTGTTGCTAGTGTTTAACACTGATTATCTTTTAGTGTTTAACACTAACTTGTTAATCTTATTCCCAGTGTTCAACACTGTTGATCTTTAGTGTTTAACACTAGCTTTAGCCCAATTGGCTAAATTTCTAGAGGCAAAGCCTCTCCTTCAATGAACCAACAGAGGGTCAATATGAAACATGATTGGACTTAGCCCAAGCTGGCCATAAATCCTCAATTCAAACATAACTGGGCTGTTAGGCTCATAATATAATTAATTGGTCTTGGTTCCAAATTGGGCCAAAGATCATCCAATCTACCTTGGTTTAAGGGTACATATCTTCACTCCTTTGATACTTGGCGTTGTAATTCCTCAATGTCTTCAAAGAGGTGACGGGTCCCGATGACCACACACTGAAACGGACTGTGGGGTCCTTAAACTCATGGACTATGAGGTCCTTAATCTTGACCAGGATATCTTAAAACTAACGCCGGACTGTGGGGTCTTTAAACTCATAGACTATGAGGTCCTTAACCTTGACCAGAACGTCTTAAAACTAACGACGGACTATGACGTCCTTAACCTTGACCGTGATGTCTTAAAACTAATGCCGGACTGTGGAGTCCTTAAATCCACGGACTATGATGTCCTTAACCTTGACCGCATTGTCTTAAAACTAACATTGGACCGCAATGTCCTTAAACTACCTATTGACCGTAATGTCACTAAACTAAACAACAGGGCTCCCTTAATTGCTCACTTGTTGGATCTAAAATATCCCGTTAAGTTGATCTTAGTCTAAAAACTAGACTAACGTATCCTTAACAAACGTTTAAGTCGATCTTAGTCTCAAATGAGGCTAACGTATTCTTAAACACAACCCCCAAACCCAAATATAAGATAATACGGATTTGGACTAGTCCAGGCCCTACGGGCGACGACATAACTCAGTCTCCGTATACAATCCACGGGCAGCCGAACACAAATCAAACACATATGACACGAAGTGACCATCTGGAGAAGGAGAAAGTTGTTACAGCAATGCGGTAGTGTAATTAACTGCAGGGGCTTGCGCCTGCAGGGAAGAGCGTCCCCACAATCAAAAACCCCTCAAGCGAGGGGGAATCTGACGAAGTCTGCTATATCGGACGCATCCGTTTACACATTCGATACATGGTGCCATAAATCAACTTGGCATCTTCGGAGAGGTAGACGGATAGCACCAATTAGCATCTGCCCCGAATCTCAGGCAAGACGTCCCTGCGTCGCGCCGTCTTTCGGAGGGAAACAGATTCTGGCACGCCCGGTGGGACCTTTTCCTCTTTTCACTCCACACTTCGTGTATCGTGGTTCGCGAACCAATCGAGGTTTGCTAATGGTTGCCCTTGGGTTTCGAAGTACTAAGAGTTGGTGTTTCGTTTGCTGTAGAAAGCAAAAGGATCAATGGCTGGCAACTGCTCAAGCTGCTCCAACTGCAAAAGCAACCGACGCTCCGCCTCACCTGGATGTGTAGCCTATGGACCGCAGGCTGCTTCCCTGTTTACTATGCCTGTGGAACAAGTGACTCAAGCTACCACCAGTCTATTCTTTGGGACCATGCTCCCGCCGGTGAACGTTAACATCCCAATGCCCATACCGGAAGCTTCAAAGAAGTCGGTCTTTGATCGACTTGCTACTCCCACGGCCCCTCTCAACGGGTCTTCCAACTCCTCAGTCTTCACCAGACTGAGCCTGAAGTCCAAAGGGCTCGCCAAGAAGCCCATGATCCCTGAGATGGCCATCCCTAAGGAGACAGCTGCTTCCGAAGTCGTCAAGGCAGCTTCTACTGCCAAAGAGTCGGTCTTTACAAGACTGGCTGTCCCAGCTCCCGCTCCAGCTCGAAGGTCTGTCTTTGACAGATTGGACACCGCCACTCAAAAGACGTCAGTCTTCAAGAGGGTGACACCGGAAGCAGCCCCTCCCCAGAACAGGGGGCAAGACGAAGACGTCGCTGAATCAATCCCAACAACCCGTCATGCCCGACGTCGCCACTGGCTCCGGATGAGGAAGACTGGGGGAAACTCCCCCTCTGGGCTAACTCCACCAGCTCCAACGGTGGAAATGGAGGCTGCTGTTCCAACCGGGAACAACTTCGAGCTGCTAAACAGGGTACGCAGAAATTCGCCAACTGCGGTTCTCAAAAGATCCCCTCCACCTGCGGAGAATGTTACAGAAGCGAAGCCGGAGCAGCCTCCTCAACGGCTGTCCTCCAAGATTTATAAGGTCTGGCGATGGGTCCAAGACTCAGTAATTGACCAAGATCACTCTCGTCAAAGAAAAGGGCGAAAGTGCAGGAAGAAAAGAAACGTCCTGTCAAACAACAAAGGAAGACAACCGCCAGGGTGCCCGCTGCAACGGCCCCCTCAACTTCAACGGCCCACAAGAGAAGAAGGCCAGAGAAAATCCCCGCGCCTGCGGCAAATGCCAAAGGCGGTGAACCTAAATGCCCTAAGTCTGGGGGCATGATGGTGCATACGATATACATGGCGTCCGGAAAGGAGGACAGCCGTGCATCCACGGGTCATAGACCGCTTATACGGTCAGTGACCAAAGCTCAGGAGCAACAGCAGAAGCTCCAAGAAATGATGAACGCGATGGCCGCACTCACTGGGCCGAAAGAAAGCCCCGAAGTGTCATCTGATCAACGCCAGGAGCAAAAAACTGACGCTGAATTCCTTCGTAGGATATTGGAGAAGAAGGATAAAGAGGCTGCCGAACAAGCAGCCAATATACAACGAATGGCCCTCCTGTTCCAGGACATGGTAGGAATGATGATCCAACAAGATTCTCCTGCTGAAGATCCTCTAATCGTCCTTAAAGACGACATGGGAGAAACGTCAAATCCTCCACCGGCTCTGTCAACAGCCAAGGAGGAGACAATCTCCAAAGCTGACCTAGACGAATATATAGCTCAGCAGATACGGGTTCACCAGGCGACTGAGGCAGCTGGTCAGGTTGTCAGAACAGGGCGACCATATCCGAGCTGGTATGACCAGATCAAGTACCCGACGGGCTATACAATACCGAAATTCCATGTCTATAAGGGGACAGGCAATCCCCATCAACATGTGGCCCAGCTTAGGGCGCTTTGTGGCAACACTGGAGGCGACGATAAGCTCTTTCTTCGCTAATTCGTCGGCAGCTTGTCAGAAACAGCGTTCGAATGGTATTCTGAACTCCCGAACGATTCCATCAAGACGTTCGCTGAAATGGAGTTGCTATTCACTCAGCGATTCGCGAGCGCCAGCGAACGTACCCCGATAACGGCATTGATTAATGCCAGGGTGAAACCAGACGAGACGTGGGTCCAGTACGCTATACGCTGGCGAAACTTATGGTAGAAATGCGAACAACGCATTGAGGAAGCGCCTGCGGTGGGCATGTTCGTGGGTATACTAGATCCTCATGCAACTATCTCACAGTTCATGATGTTCTTTAAACCAACCACGTTCCTGGCTCTGATCGACAACTTGGCCCAGATGGACCAGATGGGTCACAGACCGCTGATTGAATGTTTATTTTCTCGATTGGATGTAAAAGCAAGTATCGAATCAATTGTTTCCAGATAACGGTTTCATTTGATTGATAACAGTATCTTGTATCGGTATTTAGAAAATTGTATAAAGAAATCACAACCAAAGAATTAGATTTGACCGCAATCAATAACGGTGTCGTGTAGATTTCGTTAGCAAGTGCGGATCGTCCACATGGATTGTGCGATTCGTTTCTATGTTTAATTTGTTTGAATCGAAAAGTTAATCGAAAAGGAAAGAAAACATGATTCAAGAATTTATCAATTGATTCAGGTGTCACGAGTTTAATCAAGAATCAAGAAAAAGATAGAATCAAGAATTGGGTTTCGATAATATTTCCAACCAAAATGTTAAGAATTTAAATGAGTCTCGTAGGAATCGATCGGATCTATAGACGTGATGTAATTTCAAGATTTCGTGTTCTTGTCCTTCGAAGGATTGATACTAGATCGATGATGATCGACGAGAGTTAGGGCTTTCTTGATAAACTAGGGTTTCATCGTTTAACCCTTGTTCTTTCGTTGATATCATTTGCATTCTAGCCTCTAACAATTTCAAGAAACGATCGTAACTCCCCAATCTGGAGCGATATCAATCAAGAAAGCATCACAACGAATTGGGTCGTCGATTCTTGAACTTGCTAGGGTTTACAAAACTCGTAGGACTCAAGAATCGATTTAAGATATATTACATCATCATTCTATTGATCGTCTCGACTCCTCGACGAGCGGAGTATTACTCAAACATCATCACACAGAAAGTATTCAAGAATTAAGAAGATATCATGATGCGAGAATTTAAAGTAAACAAGATAAAAGAATATCACCTTTTATTTATATCAACAATTTGATTACAGTCGCTCAAGAACTACAAGAGGAAGAACTAAATTTTTGAATTGGCGTTGCTCGGCTCCGTGAGTCGTGGATCGGCTTTGACCACTTGCTCCGTTGAAGATCGGCTCGGCTCATAAAAGGTTGCAAGGCTTCTTGCTTGATGGGTACTCGGGATCTTGGCTTTTGATTGGAATTTAGGGTTAGGGTTTCACACAAGTTCTCTCACTAGACTTGTGGAAGAAGAAGATGAAGGAAGAGATAGAATGGCTCTCAAATGAACTAATGGATTGATTTTTCCAAGCTCATGAATTATATTTTACAAGTGAGCCTAGGGTCTTATTTATAGAGCACCCAAACCTTAAGCCTTTGAGTTCCCTCCAAAAGTTTGTTGAAAGACTTCTAGAAAGAGTTTGTTAGGCTTAGCTTAGGGTTTAGGAAGAAGTTTCTAGAATGATAGGCTAGTTTAGTGTTGATCCCAAAGCTTGCTGATCTGGCAGAATTCTCTGGAGTCTTCTGGAATTTGTTGTGCCTTTTTGAAGTCTGTACCCTGAGATAAGCATTATGGCCCAAATTTGAAGTGGTGACGTCAACAATCCGCCGCAGAACCGCGGCCTAAGGCGGTTCCGCGGCCAAGTATGCTCCTTGGGCCTTTGTATTTTTGCAGAGGTCTTGGGCTACTATTTGGGGCTTCTTCTGATATGTTGATTTTTGTTTTCCCTTTTGGATTGATACCAGATCTGAAATCATTGGCGTAACGTTTTAGCTGTACCCTGTAAATTTTGGCCTTTCTTCTAGATTTTCCTGCATAGATCTCAAAACAAGTGTTGCGCAATATAGAGATAATGCGATGCCATGAAATGCAGTCAATTTCCTTTATAGTGTCGGTTTCAGAGTCTAATACATGCAATCTGATATTTTGCGACAGTTTTGCTAATATGTAAAATATGAATGCCGGACACTTCTATATGGATGCAAATGATGAGGAAATTGCCGGCTAAAATATGCAATATTTTCGACTAATCAAATTCCCCCAAACTTAATTTCGATCGTCTCGAGCGAACTGTTTTATTAAAATGAGAAGGAGAAAATAAAGAAAGAGAAAAACTAACTAGCACACTTTCGTAGGCAATACGATTGCACTGAGCACGTGCAACAAGCCTTTAAACTTCTAGGTGTCCCTAGTAGGAGGAGTGTTGTCTCCTGAGGGTTTTCAGCGGATTGCACCCACAAAATCCAATAATAAAAGAAAGATCATGAATATTACATTTAAAGAAAAGAATCGTAGAAGAAAAACTTTGAAAATTAGGGTTTCCAACTAAGCTAGCTTTTCGGTTGTCATGAGCCCTATCTTAATGGTCATGAAAAGATGTTAGAAATCACGTCCTCCCTCAATAAAACATCGTCTTATTTTTCATTCCTATCTTTCTTCCAAACATCGATCATATAACCCTGCGTGTGTGTAAAGACATCCCTACACCCGGAGAATTCAATTCAAGCTATCATACTCTTGCCCATCAGCCTCAGTACATTTTAAGTAATGAATATTTAGATGAGATTGCTCACACACTTTCATGCGACCGTTAATACTTCTTGAGGTACTAACCGACCGATTACTTATGTGCTTGCTTAATTGGTGTATTTTCCTCGTCTTGCACCACCTCAGGCATAGCAGTGACTCCCAGACCAGTTGGCCTTAGGGCACTAGGTGAAAAGGCACCCTCGCTATATATTTTTTTATTATTGCCCTCGGTGATAACAAAACCAGTGTTAATTTTTCTCACCACTTTATATTTTCTTTATTCATTTTTTTTTCTTTTTATTTCCTTCATACATCGGCTTAAAGACAAGAGCATTTCAAGGTATCCTCTACTATCCCAGACTTTAAGACGTGTGTAAGTGCAAATAGCAGGGTATCAACGTTCAAAATGTTTGGCTTCCAGAATAGAAACTATTTTTCAGACTTATTTTTATCCTCAGATTAGTGACTTCCTTCATCTTACTAACTCTTGGGACAACGGCTCATAACTACTTATTACTAGTTCGTATAAGAAAACTTCTAATTTTCTTAGTTTTCTTAAATTTTTCTAATTTCATGGATGTAATTGTTCACTATCTAAACTTTTATTATCTTATTTATGTACAAAAAAGTGTAAATATTAAAATTATTTTTATACTTGAAAATTTTTATATTTTTATGGGTTTTGAAATTTTTTAAATTTTTATAGATTTTTAAAGAAATGTTTTGTGCTTATGCAGATGATATGCAAATGATGCAAAAATAAGCACAAACCTCCCCCAAACTTGTTTTCAACAGTTCCCTCACTGTTGCCAACCGCTATACCTACAAAAACTGTAAGCCTGGGGGGAATTATTAGTGGGGGCAAAATATATAAGTGAAGAACTTCCCCCAAACTTACTCTTTTCACTCACCTCCATTCAAAAAATGATGCAGTGATATACTGGACATGAAGGTGAGACGGAGGAATTTTAATCCAAATAAACTGGCTCTTGTAAGAATAAGAGCTCCTCCGTGGGGTCAGTGGAAAAATACGGCTTAAGTCTATGTCCATTTACTTTGAAAACGGTGCCGTTTTTAATATTTTCTACTTCTACTGCCCCGTGCGGGTATACAGACCGCACAACAAAAGATCCCTTCCATCGAGATCGGAGCTTACCTACGTGAAGGTGTAATCGTGAATCATAAAGAAGGACTTCTTGACCAGGTGAAAATGTTTTCATCAAAATGTTTTATCGTGAAAAACCTTAGTCCTATTCTTTGTGATTACAGCGTTATCATAAGCTTCATCGCGGAGTTCGCTTAGCTCATTTATTTGCAGCTTCCGAAAGTTGCAAGCAAGGTTTAGATCAAAATTTATTTCTTTTATAGCCCACAATGCTTTATGCTCTATCTCGACGGGTAAATGACATGCTTTCCCAAACACTATCCTATATGGAGACATTCCTAGGTCGGTCTTAAATGCAGTTCTGAATGCCCAAAGAGCATCCGTTAGTTTGGTCGACCGGTCTTTTCTATTTTTAGAAACAGTTTTCTCCAGGATAAGTTTGATTTGTCTGTTTGAGATCTCAGCCTGCCCGCTTGTTTGGGGATGATAGGGTGTAGAAAGTCGGTGGTTGATTGAGTATTTTCGCATCAGAGTCTCAAAAGACCTGTTGCAGAAGTGTGTTCCATTATTGCTAATAATAGCGCGTGGGTGTCCAAATCGCGAAAAGATATTCTCTTTCAAGAACTTAATGACAACTTTCTTGTCATTAGTGCGACATGGAATGGCTTCTACCCACTTTGAGACATAATCAACCACCAGCAATATGTACAAATTCCCAAAGGAGTTGGGAAAGGGACCCATAAAATCAATGCCCCAAACATCAAATATTTCAACAACCAGAATGGGTTGCTGAGGCATTTCATTCCTCTGGGATATTCTACCCGTATACTGACATTGTGTACAGGTTTTGCAATAGTCAAATGCGTCCTTGAATAAGGTCGGCCAATAAAATCCACATTGCAAAACCTTTTCTGTTGTCTTTCTAGGACCAAAGTGATCCCCACAGGCCTGATCATGACAAAATGAAAGAACACTCTTGAACTCTTCATTCGGGACACATCGGCGAATGATCTGATCAGGACAATATTTAAACAAATAGGGCTCGTCCCAGTAAAAGTTTTTTACTTGGGAAAGAAAATGATATTTGTCCTGTTTTGACCAATCGCTCGGTATAAGTCCCGTGGCATGATAGTTCACAATATCCCTGAACCATGGTTCAGCGGATATGCTCAAGAGTTGTTCGTCAGGGAATGAATCATTGATCGGCAGGGTCACAGGAGAAGAAATGATGCGTGAAAGATGGTCAGCTACTACGTTTTCACATCCTTTCTTATCTTTGATAACAAGATCGAATTCTTGTAACAGAAGGATCCAACGTATTAGTCGACCTTTTGCATCTTTCTTTGCCAGAAGATGTTTTAAAGCGGAATGGTCAGTATACACAACTATAGGTGAGCCAATTAAGTAAGGCCTGAATTTTTTTAATGCAAATACAACCGCTAAGAGTTCTTTTTCTGTGGTTGTATAATTGATTTGCGCATCATTCAGGGTCTTACTTGCATAGTATATCACGTGTGGCATCTTTTCGATGTGCTGTCCTAAGACTGCACCTACTGCAAAATCAGATGCGTCACACATCAGCTCAAAGGGGTAGTCCCAGTTTGGTGATGATAAAACGGGGGCTGAAGTGAGTGAGTGTTTAAGTGAGTCGAAAGCTATCTCGCAGTCCGAGTCAAAATGGAAGGTCGTATCCTTGGCCAGGAGAAGAGTTAAAGGTCTAGCAATTTTGCTAAAGTCCTTAATGAATCTCCTATAAAAGCCCGCATGGCCAAGGAAAGATCGAATATCTTTGACGCTTTTGGGATGAGGTAGGTTTTGAATGACATCTATCTTAGCTCTGTCAACCTTAATGCCTTTCTGTGAAATGACATGTCCAAGTACTATTCCTTCTTGGACCATAAAATGGCATTTTTCCCAGTTCAAAGTCAAGTTCTTCTCTTTGCAACGAGTAAGAACAGCGTCAAGATTCGCTAGGCAATCAGAAAAAGAGTATCCAAAAATCGAGAAATCGTCCATAAAGATCTCCAGAAAATTCTCCACCATATCAGAGAATATCCCCATCATACACCGCTGAAAGGTAGCGGGAGAATTGCATAACCCGAAGGGCATGCGACTGTAAGCAAAGGTACCAAAAGGACAAGTAAAAGTGGTTTTATCTTGATCCTTTTTGGCGATGGGGACCTGATTATAGCCTGAGTATCCGTCCATAAAACAATAATATTCTCGTCCCGCTAAGCGTTCCAGCATCTGATCAATGAATGGTAGAGGAAAGTGGTCTTTCCTCGTGGCAGCATTGAGTTTTCTATAATCAATACATAAACGCCACCGTGTTTGGGCGCGTGTCTGAATCAACTCATTTGCCTCATTGGTTATAACAGTGATGCCGGATTTCTTAGGAACGATATGTATAGGACTCACCCACTGGCTATCGGAGATGGGGTATATAATACCATTATCTAAGCATTTGACGATCTCTTTCATGACCGCTTCCTTCATGACGGGATTCAACCGTCTCTGTGGTTCTCGGGTTGGTCTGGCATCATCCATCACATGTATATGATGTTCAACTATCAAGGGACTAATCCCTTTGATGTCCGCCATACTCCAACCAAACGCCTCTTTGTTAGATCTCAATACCGATAAAAGTGCATTTTCTTGCTCTGATGCAAGAAAAGCGGATATGATAACCGGTAAAGACTCATTCTCACCTAGATATGCATATTTAAGGTGAGAAGGTAAAATTTTGTGATCTAATTCAGGCGGAGAAATGATAGAAGGAGGGATCATTGAGTGATTCTTGGAGTTACAAAGAAGCTCAGAGCCTGTGAAAGATACAGACTCGGATGGAGTAAAGTCAGGAGTGCATGATTCAAGTGTAGAGAAAGTGTCCTCACTAAGATCATGTGTGAAATCAAACAGAGATGTGGTAATGTCATCGAGATCAGTAAAGCAAAGTTCCTCAGCTCCATAACTATCGGGAGCGATCTCATGAACAGAGCACACATCTAAAATATGAGCAGGGGGTTCTGATGGCTGACTTCCAACTTTGTAGATATTTAGTTCAATGGTCATATTTCCAAATGATAAATTCATTGAACCATTTCTACAGTTTATAACAGCGTTGGAAGTGGCAAGGAAAGGACGACCCAGAATCACCGGAATTTGGCCCCGGGGGTTTGCTACAGGATGTGTGTCAAGCACAATGAAGTCTACAGGGAAAACAAATTCCCCGACCTTTATCAACACATCCTCTAATTCACCCCTTGGTTTGGTGATAGATCGGTCTGCCATCTGGAGAGTGCAGTGAGCAGGTTTCAGCTCTCCAATCCCTAGTTGCTCATAGACAGAATAAGGGAGCAGGTTAACACTTGCGCCAAGGTCTAAAAGAGCACAATTTATGTTTTTACCCCCAATCGAAATCGATATTGTAGGACATCCTGGGTCCTTTCTTTTCTTTGGAAGCTGGGGTATAAAAGCAGTGCTGATATTATTAGACATGAAGACCTTCTTTGGCACTTGAGTCTTCCTCTTCCTAGTGCACAAGTCCTTAAGAATTTTCGTATAAGCGGGGACTTGTTGAATTGCATCTAGGAGAGGGATATTGATGTTAACCTGTTTGAACATTTCCAAAATTTTCTCCATTTGAGGACTCGTTCTATTAGCCCTTAACCGGTTCGGGTAAGGAGCTTTCGCAATAAGCGGAGGGTCCATCACAGGAGAAGGGAGAGGGGATAGACGAGGTCCCAAAAGAGGTGTGGGGACCGTCTGTGGAGAACTATAAGGGTTGGGAGAAGGTGTCGAGCCTAGTGGGAAATGGAGAATAGGCTCGCGAGAAAATGGTGTGGTAGAAGAAGAAGGATCAGAAGGAGAAGTGTGTGTGTGTGGAAAGTTCTCAGCCGGGGTGTTGATATGATTTTCAGTATCATCAATACCTTCCCCGACATGATTGTTCAGCACTCTTCCCGATCTCAACGTTGTGATGGCATTTACATTGTAATGCCCAGGATTCTGTAGGGGTTGAGAGGGAAGTTTCCCTTTTTCTCTCGCACTCATTTCGGCTTTAAGTCGTGCGATTTCAGCTTCCATCGTTCTGATACTCTCAGCTTGGGACGCTGAGTTTTTCTTTATCTCACTGACGGAAGATCTAACCTCAGTCGAAACCTCTATGAAATTTGATAAAAGTGATTTCATGGTTTGAGTGAATTGAGAGAACTCGTCAGAACAGGACTGCATAGGATTAGACTGTGCATGAGTGTTGCCCTGGTTTTGGAAATTTTATGACTGATAGGGGTGCTGAGTGAGTTGAAGGGGTTGCTGTTGTGGTGGAGGAAGAGCCCTTTGAAATTGATTCGTGTTTGGAACCGTGTTTTGAGATTGGTTTTGGTTTCAAGCGAAATTCGGGTGATTCCTCCAACCCTGATTGTACGTGGAAGAATATGGATCGTTTCGAGGTCTTTGGAATGCGGCATTAGAATGCTCGTGACCTTGAAACGCAGAGTTTAATGGACATTCTTCCGTTAAATGAGACGGATCAGAACAGCACCCACAAACTGTTTTGGGGAGCGACACTGGGTTTAGGGAGGCTGCTGCAAATTTGTGTTCCATAGCGTCGAGCTTCTTTTGCATTGCTGCCATCTCAGCTCGAACGCCTATGGACATATCTATTTGGTGTACGCCACCCCTATTCAATGGTTGGGTACCACTCTCCCACTGTAGTGATTTTTCAGCGAACTCTTCTAAATACTTCCAAGCTTCCCCATCATCTTTGGTTATAAAAGTACCTTGACACATGTTTTCAAGGCTCTGTTTAGTGCTTGGGTTAATGCCCTCATAAATGATTCGGCACAATTCCCATCTCGGGATGCCGTGATGAGGACACTGAACCAATAGATCCTTGAAACGTTCAAAGCATTTTGAAAATGGTTCAGCAGGGAGCTGGGCAAATTGATTCAGTTCGCTACGGATTCGAGCTGTCTTTTGTATTGGGTAAAATTTCTTAAGGAATGCCGCTACGAATTCTTCCCAATTTGTAATAGAGTGTGCGGTAGTGTTATATAGCCACTTCTCGGCTATATCGCACAATGTAAATGGAAGAAGTTGTAGACGCATAGCATCCACTGAAAGTTGTGACGTACCCATCATTGCGCATACGTTTTCAAATTTGGTAATGAAAATGTAAGCGTCCTCAGTCTCGAGTCCGTGGAATTTGGGTAAAAGATTGATATACTGGGGCTTAATCTCAAAGTTATCCCCATTGGCTGGTGGTGTGGATAAGCAGGTCGAAAGAGGACCTCGAATAGGGTAGCACCTCTCCTGGAGAGAGATGCGGGGTGGATTCTGCGAACCAACGGACGGCGGCAGATTAGGGTTAAAGAAGTTTGATGGATTCGGATCCATCGGTGTGGGTGTGGTAGTGGGTAAAGAAAAGGTAAATGGAGAAATATCGACTTCGGAGTCGATAAAGGGTACGCGGACTAAACGGGCACTAGAATCCCGTGTCCAGCCTATCTTGAACTAAAATGGGTTAGTACAAGTGGCAGCGTTGACTTATAATTAGGGGTAATGAATGAATGCGGTGCTTGCTTTTGAAAAAGGGACAGATTTTTTGAAAAAATGATGCGACAAAACAAATGCAGCACACAAACCCTAGAATCTAGTGGTCACCTAGGTCCGGCTCTAGACCGCTCCTAACTGCCAAAAGACAGGTCGCAGGATAGAATCCTCCACTGCCTCTTTGTCCCCCTGTTGCTGGATAAGTGCCAGGTAAGTGGAAAGGTACTCCACTACGTAAGTAGTGGGCCTAATTAAAAACCACTAGCCTTAGACACACTCGCCTTAGGCACCACAAGAAAACGCAGATAAGCAATGAATTACCCACGGCCTTCTCTTGTCCTAATTGAGTGCGACAGTCCTTAGAGTCTTCTCTAGATTTCTTTTAGTTAATGTGGGTCAATGCGGATGCAAGTTCTGTGGTTTTCGGGGCCTAGGAAGGGTAATGAAATCCCCACCTAATTTGGATTTGGCCGTGCCCCTTAATTTCCATATTTAGAATGCAAACGACCAAGAAATCAAAATCACGCACAAATTTAATTTTGCTTTTGCGGGGCTGCGATTATTTGCAAAGAATTCTGCAGAAAATTGTCAGTTGGAGCTAAAAAGAGGAGAGAGGAGAAGGTAAGAAATCACCTGAAGAAAAATTGTACAGAGAACCCTCCAAGGGGCCGCGGTTCCGCCGCAAATGCCCTCTAATGCCGCGCTTCCGCGGTTGAAGTGTGGGAACACTGCACCAAAATTCTTCGCAAGCTTCCTGTTGATAACTCCAGCTCTCTGGAATTTTCCAAATTCCCAGTAAGCTCCAGATCTCCTTGCAATGAAACACAACAAATTGTTTAGGGTTTGCACGAATTTTGATCTCAAAAATCACAATGAAATAAATCTTTCAATTCAAACTTTGATATAAAACGAATTAGCGCGCGATCCCCGGCAACGGCGCCATTTTGATTGAATGTTTATTTTCTCGATTGGATGTAAAAGCAAGTATCGAATCAATTGTTTCCAGATAACGGTTTCATTTGATTGATAATAGTTTCTTGTATCGGTATTTTGAAAATTGTATAAAGAAATCACAACCATAGAATTAGATTTGACCGCAATCAATAACGGTGTCGTGTAGATTTCGTTAGCAAGTGCGGATCGTCCACAGGGATTGTGCGATTCGTTTCTATGTTTAATTTGTTTGAATCGAAAAGTTAATCGAAAAGGAAAGAAAACATGATTCAAGAATTTATCAATTGATTCAGGTGTCACGAGTTTAATCAAGAATCAAGAAAAAGATAAAATCAAGAATTGGGTTTCGATAATATTTCCAACCAAAATGTCAAGAATCTAAATGAGGCTCGTAGGAATCGATCGGATCTATAGACGTGATGTAATTTCAAGATTTCGTGTTCTTGTCCTTCGAAGGATTGATACTAGATTGATTATGATCGACGAGAGTTAGGGCTTTCTTGATGAAACTAGGGTTTCATCGTTTAACTCTTGTTCTTTCGTTGATATCATTTGCATTCCAGCCTCTAAAAATTTCAAGAAACGATCGTAACTCCCCAATCTGGAGCGATATCAATCAAGAAAGCATCGCAACGAATTGGGTCGTCGATTCTTGAACTTGCTAGGGTTTACAAAACTCGTAGGACTCAAGAATCGATTTAAGATATATTACATCATCATTCTATTGATCGTCTCGACTCTTCGACGAGCGGAGTATTACTCAAACATCATCACACAGAAAGTATTCAAGAATTGAGAAGATATCATGATGCGAGAATTTAAAGTAAACAAGATAAAAGAATATCACCTTTTATTTATATCAACAATTTGATTACAGTCGCTCAAGAACTACAAGAGGAAGAACTAAATTGTTGAATTGGCGTTGCTCGGCTCCGTGAGTCGTGGATCGGCTTTGACCACTTGCTCCGTTGAAGATCGGCTCGGCTCATAAAAGGTTGCAAGGCTTCTTGCTTGATGGGTACTCGGGATCTTGGCTTTTGATTGGAATTTAGGGTTAGGGTTTCACACAAGTCCTCTCACTAGACTTGTGGAAGAAGAAGATGAAGGAAGAGATAGAATGGCTCTCAAATGAACTAATGGATTGATTTTTCCAAGCTCATGAATTATATTTTACAAGTGAGCCTTGTTTGTTATATGTATGCCCTAGAGGCCATTACTATACATAGGATGTATATTGTAGTGGATGCTGGGACATATATAGGGAGGACTTTCTTGCTCGACATGATAGTATGCTATCTGGTTGATCTTTACCTTAACGTGTATACTGATTGTCTCTCTGTTACATGTTGGTAAAGCCCTTAGGATGTGTACTTGACTACCTGGACTATGATGCGGATCATACTAGTGGGGACATGGTAGTCTATAAGTACATCCTTCAAAGTCCCTAGTCGAGGGTATATCGAGACGGGGCATCGATATACCAGAGTAGACTAGCGTATACCTTCTCGACCCATACAGATGGGCGATGGATGATCCCATATCCATTGGTGTTTGACATCAGAGATGATATACGGGTGCTCAGTGGAGACTGGGTACACTGGACGGACTCGCCGAGAACTCCCAGATGGTATTATACCTCACGTCAGATGGCAGTTCTCTGGTGACACTGGTACAGAGTAGTCTGTTGACCCGAGATCGTCATAGAGTCTTGTGTGGTTCCCACTGTGCTTTGATTTCCATCTTACCACGTCCAAGAGGGCGTGCAAAACGGTGGTTTTTGGGTACAATCCCGAGTCACATGGAGGCAATGAGCGATAGGAGGGGATTCGTCTCTCCCGGTATAGGGGGTTGATGTTGCGCAGTGTTCGATTGGCTATAACAGGAAATCCCTGGCCAGGGTTGCTGAGATTTACTGGTAAGTGTTACCAGTAGTTTCTCGAAGTGTTATAGACCTCATATCGACACGACTTATCGAGCTATTGGGGTCTGACGTTTACCACCCCTAGGCAAGATATGCGACATATCAGACGATCAGACCGGACTGTACGGTAGTGTTACTGGTTGGATTCACTGGAGTGTGAGCGGGCTTGCTCGTCGATCTTCAGATCGCTCAATACCCGGGTGGCCGTTACGTTTAGCAGACCACTTGCGGCTTGTGGGTGTTTGATATGATCATCGTCTGCTGCCGGCGTATTAACGAGTCTTTAGAGTCCTACACAGAGGTTTCCTGGCTCAAGCGAAACGAAATAGGAGCATGTATGAGATATGTGCGGGACCGAGAATAATGCGTGTATGTGATACCGTATTCCATTCTCGCGATGAATGTATCGATTAGGTTATATGCGATATACCCTAGTTATCGAATCAAAGGTTGATTCGATAAGCCGATACATAGGATACTGGTCGGTTATATGCGATATGACCGGATCGTTAAATCAAGTGTTGATTTAATGATTTAATGTATAATTATATATTTGATATATTGCTTTGTATTAACTAGTATTGGTTCACTTTAAATGGATTTTCTCACTCGAGTGTGCGCATTGCATATGCGATATGATTTTTGTGCACTTGATTGTATCATGTTTGATGATACATATCTTTTTTGGTTAAGTGTAATGAATTAAACCTAGGTTAAGTAAATGATTAGGGTTTTCTTTTATTCATTCATTTATCTTTTCATTTGCATTTAAAAGATAAATGAGAAAAGGAAAAGAAGTGAAAAATGGTGGCTAGTTTTGTTTTCAACATGAAGCTTCATGAAGCTTTCATTAAGTCACCATTTTTGTCTCATCTCCTTAACCCTAACCATTCTTTAACCTTGGTCAATTCTCTACACTTAACTTGGGTTATGTTATGATAAGAATGGATTATTCTTTTCTTTTTTAAGAATCTTATCATATCATTTCTTCTTCTTCTTCCTTCAACTCAAGAAGAAAAACCTAGACTACATCAATGGTGGATTGATGATATGAGTGAGAAATCCAAATCTAAAGTCTACCCACTTCCTATTTCTTCATCCTCTACCTCTTTCCAAGTAGTAGAGTGTGTTTCCTTCACAAGTTTCTTGACTTGGTGAAGTGAGAGCTTGATCTTGCGATGCTTCGACGTAGATCATCTTCGGCATGGACATCGACGACCTAGCTCGCTTTTTCTCCGACGAAGCCGACTCTAGAGCCCGGATTCCTTTTGGACAGCGGAGACGACTTCGTTGCGGAGCTATGGAGGTGGAGCACCGGATCTACAAAGGTTGTATTTCCGATATCCCATTAGTTAAGTTGTTAACTAGATTGTTTTTCGCCTAGAAATCTAGCCGACGATCCGTACACTAGGGTTTCTCGGCACCATAATTTTTGAAATTGGCATGGTTGATGCCTTGTGAGACCTCTTGAGAGTGCCTAGGAACCCTACAGTGGTATCAGAGCCTAGCTAGAGCCTTAGGCGAAGTCTAGACGGAATTTGAAGTCCGAATGAACCCGAAACCCGATCACAAACTTGCTCTCTGTCCTTTTTTGAAAACAGTGAGTTTTTCAACATTAAAAATATACAGAAAAATCAGCAGGTGAATTTAAGAGATACTGTGAAATTCGTGCTCGTAATTCCATTAAAGAGCCGCGGATCCGCGGCACGAGCATGGCTCGTGTGGCGGATGCGCGGCGTCTTTGTCGTTTTGTGCATTTTAATTTTCACAGTAATTCTCATTTTTCTGTGGTGGTTTTCCTGGGAATTTTTAATATTTATTCAAGAGTTAAATTTTCTGCTGTGTTTTTGGGGATTCGGTGTTTCGATCGGAGTATCAAATTTTGTCTGTGTGGTTTTCCGGATAAATTTTAGAATATGTTAAAAAGTTCGACCGGATATAAATACCCAATTTTTCCCCTGTCGGGAAATTTCCAAGTGTTGGATTTTTCCGTAGTTTAACGACGTTCTAAGTAGTGCAAGTAACTCGATGGACCCTCTAGAAGACAACAAACCTTAACTCGATTATGTGACCGTCTTGAACTGCCCTTTGAACCTTAGGGTTTGGGGCAGTACGGCGTGCCACATGTGAGGCGTTGGCTTGACCCTTCTACGGCTGGACCGTTGGTACTGAGGCACGAACGGAATGTTGTTAGACTTGTTTCATGTGTTGATCTGTATCGGGAAAACTTGGGTGTTCGATTGTTCGATCGGAAAGTTTAACATTTGCTGTTTATCTGGAATGGGATACAATAATTGGAATTCACAATAGTTATGTGATAACTGAATGAATGTTGTAAATCTAGCAATTTAGTCTCACTTGATCGGTTGCCACGGAATTTTGATGTGATCAAAAGTCCGTCGCAATCACGTAGCGTACGCGGATACTCGCCGGGTAAACTTAATAGACAGCCTCACTCCATTGCCCCGACCAAGTGACTGTAGGAGAACCCCGTCGCCAAAAGCATCCGTTCGGGTGCTCACGGCAGCGGTGTTCCACCTTGGTGCACTTCGTCGACGGTATCGGGGGTGCAGCCGTCTACAAAAGTTTGCGACGAGCATTCGATCAGGATGTCGGGAATCTTGTTGAATTGCCCGACTCGATATTGAAAAGTGTTTTCGATTTGGAGACTGAAATGCGGGGTTTATAATTGTTAGGCATGTGATGTCTAAGTAATTCATTTGATTAGGCATGTGATGTCTAAAGAGATTGCGGATTCCAACTGTTGTAGTTTTACACTTTCTTTTCTGTGACCGTAAGTGTAATATGTGATATCGCCGGTTTCGTTGCTATATGTCAACGACAATTGGGATGCGCATATTTACTTACGTTGATGACATGTGATGTTATGTGTTGCTGGATATGTTATATTGGATCGTCGTGTTTGAATAGCCGGGGTTTTTTATGTGAGATGAGTGTTTTTCATTTTCATTCATGTAAAAACTTGTATGTAATATTCTTTTATTGGGGCGCTTCCAGGTTGCGGAAGTTGTCACCGTTTGTATATTATTTACTTTTCCGCACTAGGATAGACCCAAGGAGGAGGGGACAAGTAACCGGGTTCTGGAGTCCAGTGGGAGACCAACTCGAGGAGTCGAGTCCGGGTCTCCTAACTCTAGAATTGGTAGGGTTGCTTGCCGCTCTCGTAGGGGTCTTGGGGTGTGGGTTTGGCTATTCATCACGACCGTGGAATCCGTGTTTTATACTGGCTCGTATTGAAAACACGGACGTCCTAGTATATCCAATATTTCATATGATTCTTCTGCTGCGATATCTGTGATGTGATCATGTGATGTTCTGTGATAAATACAGTATATAGTATATATGATATATTATATAGATGTTACTTATGTTTTACACCCGCGCTAGCCCTGCCCCGCTCTGCCGTTAGTTACCTAACCTAACGGTGCACGAGGGGACATCGAGGCGAATGCGGATGGCATAAGTGTACGTCGTATTTATCTGTGATGATTAGGCACTTAAATGATAGGACTTCATTAATGTGATTAATGAAATAAAAGAAACCTAAGATGTTGTAGAATCGAATTTCAAAATAAAACAGGTAGCTACAGTTCTTGCTTTGCATAGCGGTATATGTGATATATCCTGCATCTTATTCGATGAGGAAAGGACCGAGATCCCTTCACCGGGAGTGACTCCTTTAGCAATAACTGGTAGATGCTACACACTCGGTTTGTCTTTTGATTACTTTTAAGAGTTTTTGCTTTGCACAGTGATATATATGATATATCCCGCACCTCATTCGACGAGGAAAGGACCGACGATCCCTTCACCGGGAGTGACTCCTTTAGCAAAACTAGAAAAGCCTCAAAAGCACTCCATTTTAAAAATTCATTCGATCCTACAACGATATCAAGTTCATTACGCAATAGGTTTTCAGAAAAACCTGTCGTAGCCCTCCGTCATTTCAGATAAGTAGTAGTTAGTATTCGTGCTGCGTTTGTTGGCCTTTGTCAAGGCGCAGTGTGCGGTAGCTAACTGGTGCTTATCTGCTTATGCATATGATGCAGATTGGGTTAGGGTAGTCGTGCGACCTTGTTGGCCTTTGTCAAGGGCCGTGCGGGTGGGTTTAATTCAATCAGGAAATGACGGGTTGAACTTGACTAGCATCCTATGGTTTGTTGGCCTTTGTCAAGGTCATAGGAGGTTAGGGGCAAAATATTATCGGGAATTTCAAGTGTTGAAATTTGCAATGAGATTGCATACCTTCTATGAGATAGTTGGATCCCGATACCCGCTGCGAGTAAGAGTTACTCCTGGGAGAGTTTTATACATTACAATTAGCCGATCAAGTAGGTGTCTAGAAAGGTGTCAACGAGGTTACGCCTCTGGGAAAACAAGGTTTACATTAATTAGGTTCGTGCGAAAGCACGGGGGACCTCCCTCAAAGTACCGACACTGGACTGGCTGAAAGATTGGCGAACTTGTAGTGTGTAATTAATCCCGGCTAGTCTTTCCTTTTAGGGTTTGAAGGAAGATTTGATAAAAAGCAGTGGGAGCCATCCTGATTAGATAAAATAATAACCAATCTATTCTTGCAAGAGCGCACGCTGAGTGTTTTCTTCTCTCTCTCTCCAGGTAGCGACCATATCACGCCTTAATCAAGATAATAATACGGAATATTGACCGAACCCGCTTGTTATACTGAGCTGGGGAACGTTGGTCCCGCTCCAACTTATAATTGTTATAAGATAGAGCAGGAAATAGGGGATTACCAGAATTCCTGTGCCGCCCAAACGAAGAGAGTGCATGCTGATGCATCATCTTCGGGTGTGTTCATTACAGAGAACTGTTTCTCAGTATCCTTTACGTCCTGGATATGTGATATCAGATCAGGATCCCAGATATGTAATATGTTACATAGGGCTACAGGAAGGTAGAGAACTGAGAAAGGGTGATAAGTTTCATGAGGCAGAAAACGGGGCAAGTGTTGCAGCCAAGTCTGTTGGTCACTGTCACCCTGTATTACCAATACATTGATTCTGAACGAATGTTTTTAGATACCGAACCTGATATACAAAATCATATCAGTCTCTTTATTAGTAAAGAAATGATAAAATTTTGTATTGTTGGATAATGTTTTGAACATTTCCTATATCAAAATTTGACCGGTTCAGGCACGTTATCTAAAAGCATAAATGTTCTAAATCAAACTACAGTTCTTAGTATACGGAACACACACAAGAGGAAGAGTTCAGAAATGAACGAATTCTTCTTGAGGCATTGTAGACTAGGTCATATCAATGCGACCCGACTGGCTAGAGTTACATATAGATGCATATTTAAATCAGTTTGAATTTACATCTTGTGAAACTCGCCAGTCATGTCACAAAGATAAGATGACCATAGCTCCGTTTAATGGAAACAGAGAAAGAGTTAATGAACTCTTGGGATGATACATGTTGATGTATGTGAGGTCCCCTGTCTACACATGCCAGGACTGGTTCTTTGTACTTCATTACATTCTCTGATAATCTCTCAAGATTCAGTCATATGTTCCTGTTGAAACATGAGTCCGAACCTTTTGAGATAGTCACAGAATATAAGTTAGAAGTAGAGAACCAATACGGGTATAAGTATTATGTCCTATGATGAGATCAAGGAGGAGAATACTTGTGCACGGAAATCCTGGATTATTCTAAAGGAGAATAGGATTCTCTCTCAGCATTACTCCTCCGTATACACCATAGCACGATGGTATATCGGGGCGGAGCAATAACACCCTATATGATAAGGTGTGCTCTATGATGAGTACTACTGAGTTACCTATTTCCTTTTGGGAGTTATGCACTTGAGAAGCTGCATACCTATTGAATAGGGTTCCAATCAAATCAGTTGCCTACCACTTCATATGTGATATGGAAAGGGAAGAGCCCATGTCTTAAGCTAGTTAAGATTTGGGGTTGACCGGCCTATGTCTAAAAGCAAAATCCGGACAAGCTCGAGGCAAGGTCAGTTATGTACAACTGGAAAGGTTCCAGCCATACAAACTACAGCTGATGATTTGATAGAACCAAAGGATTCAGTAGATTCCAACGAACCTCAGCCTCTCCGCCGATCTAGTAGTGTTCCTCGCCCACCTGAGAGATACTTCGGTTTCTCTATGACAGTGGGAGCGAGGATTGCGTCATGAGATGATGACCCAACTAGCTTCGAGCTGGCCATCGAGAGTAAGACTCTGTAAGAATGGCTGGATGTTTAGCGATCTGAGATGGAATCCATGTACTCCAGCAAAGTATGGACTTTGGATGCTATATCTGAAGGGTTAAATCCCCATCAGGAGCAAGTATATCTTGGGAAGATTACTTGGTGTACATCGAAAAGTTGAGACTTTCAAAGCTAGACTTGTCAAAGTTTGCATCATTTACCAGGCGTGGATTATGATGAAACCTTTTTCAAGTAACCAAGCTTAAGTCCATCCAGATCCTACTTGCCACGGCTGCATACCATGACTACGATATCTGGCGGTTGGGTGCCATGACTGCATTTCTAAATGATGTTTTAGAAGAGAGCGTCTATAAGTACACAGCCAGAGGGCCTTCGTAGACAGTGGGAGCAGCGGAAACGTGTGAAAGATGCTTTATAGGATTAAAGCAGGCATCGCGGAGTTGGAACATCTGTTTTGATGAATTAGTCAAAGAGTTTGACATCATCAAAATGGTAGATGAACCTTGTCTAAACAAAAAGGTAGTAGGGAGTATGGTGATGATCCTCGTAGAGTACGTGGATGACATACTCTTGATAGGGAAGGAGTTTCCTATGCTACGCTCGATCAATCTCCGCTTATCACAATGACTCTCCACATAGGATCAAAATGATACCTCCTAAATCCTGAGTTTTAGATCTATGAGATAGACTTAATTGGATGTTAGGATTCTCACTAGTTGTAGTGAGACGGTATCAACCGATCCTGGGGAGAATCACTGGAAGGGTTCCAGGGTGATAAAGACGACTGAATGTCAGTCACAGGCATTGTCTTTACCCTCAGTGGAGGGACGGTATGTTGGAAGAGTTCCAAGCTAGATACCGTGACATACTAGACGATAAAGGCAGGATACATCGCTACTTAAGATGCTACCAAAGAGGCAGTCTGGGTGTATATTGGTTCATAAGATGAACTACGTTCCTACCATTGTGAGACAATGGAGTTGTGGCTTATGCCAAGGAACACCCGTCCCATCAGTGACCCAGGCGTATTCTGAGGCCGCATCACCTGATCATGGAGATAGTTGATCTCCAGGGTGATCGAGGTAAGGAGAGTAGATTCTGAGGACAACACAGCGGATCCACTCACAAAGGCCTGTTCCCAAAGAGAGATTTTTTTATGGGATGGTTGAGTATGAGATACTGCAACCACTGCTACAGATGGCCCTAGTGCAAGTGGGAGATTGTTAGTTATATGTATGCCCTAGAGGCCATTACTATACATAGGATGTATATTGTAGTGGATGCTGGGACATATATAGGGAGGACTTTCTTGCTCGACATGATAGTATGCTATCTGGTTGATCTTTACCTTAACGTGTATACTGATTGTCTCTCTGTTACATGTTGGTAAAGCCCTTAGGATGTGTACTTGACTACCTGGACTATGATGCGGATCATACTAGTGGGGACATGGTAGTCTATAAGTACATCCTTCAAAGTCCCTAGTCGAGGGTATATCGAGACGGGGCATCGATATACCAGAGTAGACTAGCGTATACCTTCTCGACCCATACAGATGGGCGATGGATGATCCCATATCCATTGGTGTTTGACATCAGAGATGATATACGGGTGCTCAGTGGAGACTGGGTACACTGGACGGACTCGCCGAGAACTCCCAGATGGTATTATACCTCACGTCAGATGGCAGTTCTCTGGTGACACTGGTACAGAGTAGTCTGTTGACCCGAGATCGTCATAGAGTCTTGTGTGGTTCCCACTGTGCTTTGATTTCCATCTTACCACGTCCAAGAGGGCGTGCAAAACGGTGGTTTTTGGGTACAATCCCGAGTCACATGGAGGCAATGAGCGATAGGAGGGGATTCGTCTCTCCCGGTATAGGGGGTTGATGTTGCGCAGTGTTCGATTGGCTATAACAGGAAATCCCTGGCCAGGGTTGCTGAGATTTACTGGTAAGTGTTACCAGTAGTTTCTCGAAGTGTTATAGACCTCATATCGACACGACTTATCGAGCTATTGGGGTCTGACGTTTACCACCCCTAGGCAAGATATGCGACATATCAGACGATCAGACCGGACTGTACGGTAGTGTTACTGGTTGGATTCACTGGAGTGTGAGCGGGCTTGCTCGTCGATCTTCAGATCGCTCAATACCCGGGTGGCCGTTACGTTTAGCAGACCGCTTGCGGCTTGTGGGTGTTTGATATGATCATCGTCTGCTGCCGGCGTATTAACGAGTCTTTAGAGTCCTACACAGAGGTTTCCTGGCTCAAGCGAAACGAAATAGGAGCACGTATGAGATATGTGCGGGACCGAGAATAATGCGTGTATGTGATACCGTATTCCATTCTCGCGATGAATGTATCGATTAGGTTATATGCGATATACCCTAGTTATCGAATCAAAGGTTGATTCGATAAGCCGATACATAGGATACTGGTCGGTTATATGCGATATGACCGGATCGTTAAATCAAGTGTTGATTTAATGATTTAATGTATAATTATATATTTGATATATTGCTTTGCATTAACTAGTATTGGTTCACTTTAAATGGATTTTCTCACTCGAGTGTGCGCATTGCATATGCGATATGATTTTTGTGCACTTGATTGTATCATGTTTGATGATACATATCTTTTTTGGTTAAGTGTAATGAATTAAACCTAGGTTAAGTAAATGATTAGGGTTTTCTTTTATTCATTCATTTATCTTTTCATTTGCATTTAAAAGATAAATGAGAAAAGGAAAAGAAGTGAAAAATGGTGGCTAGTTTTGTTTTCAACATGAAGCTTCATGAAGCTTTCATTAAGTCACCATTTTTGTCTCATCTCCTTAACCCTAACCATTCTTTAACCTTGGTCAATTCTCTACACTTAACTTGGGTTATGTTATGATAAGAATGGATTATTCTTTTCTTTTTTAAGAATCTTATCATATCATTTCTTCTTCTTCTTCCTTCAACTCAAGAAGAAAAACCTAGACTACATCAATGGTGGATTGATGATATGAGTGAGAAATCCAAATCTAAAGTCTACCCACTTCCTATTTCTTCATCCTCTACCTCTTGCCAAGTAGTAGAGTGTGTTTCCTTCACAAGTTTCTTGACTTGGTGAAGTGAGAGCTTGATCTTGCGATGCTTCGACGTAGATCATCTTCGGCATGGACATCGACGACCTAGCTCGCTTTTTCTCCGACGAAGCCGACTCTAGAGCCCGGATTCCTTTTGGACAGCGGAGACGACTTCGTTGCGGAGCTATGGAGGTGGAGCACCGGATCTACAAAGGTTGTATTTCCGATATCCCATTAGTTAAGTTGTTAACTAGATTGTTTTTCGCCTAGAAATCTAGCCGACGATCCGTACACTAGGGTTTCTCGGCACCATAATTTTTGAAATTGGCATGGTTGATGCCTTGTGAGACCTCTTGAGAGTGCCTAGGAACCCTACAAGCCTAGGGTCTTATTTATAGAGCACCCAAACCCTAAGCCTTTGAGTTCCCTCCAAAAGTTTGTTGAAAGACTTCTAGAAAGAGTTTGTTAGGCTTAGCTTAGGGTTTAAGAAGAAGTTTCTAGAATGATAGGCTAGTTTAGTGTTGATCCCAAAGCTTGCTGATCTGGCAGAATTCTCTGGAGTCTTCTGGAATTTGTTGTGCCTTTTTGAAGTCTGTACCCTGAGATAAGCATTATGGCCCAAATTTGAAGTGGTGACGTCAACAATCCGCCGCGGAACCGCGGCACAAGGCGGCTTAGGCCGCGGTTCCGCGGCCAAGTATGCTCCTTGGGCCTTTGTATTTTTGCAGAGGTCTTGGGCTACTATTTGGGGCTTCTTCTGATATGTTGATTTTTGTTTTCCCTTTTGGATTGATACCAGATCTGAAATCATTGGCGTAACGTTTTAGCTGTACCCTGTAAATTTTGGCCTTTCTTCTGGATTTTCCTGCATAGATCTCAAAACAAGTGTTGCGCAATATAGAGATAATGCGATGCCATGAAATGCAGTCAATTTCCTTTATGGTGTCGGTTTCAGAGTCTAATACATGCAATCTGGTATTTTGCGACAGTCTTGCTAATATGTAAAATATGAATGCCGAACACTTCTATATGGATGCAAATGATGAGGAAATTGCCGGCTAAAATATGCAATATTTTCGACTAATCAACCGCCTCCCCCGAAGCCGGAACCTCGGAGTGACAAGGGTAAAGGGAAGGCAACCTTCGTTGCAAACGCTCAGCAGCAACCCAGTGCCCCAAAGCTGGCGGATCAACTGGAAGAAAGATGGCGGCATTATAATGAGAAAATGAAGCGCCCCTACTCATTCCCGCGAGATAAGACGAAGAGGCTATTCGAGCTGGCGGTACGCAACAGGCTTATCAACTTGCCAAATCCAAGGCGACCGCCGCAACCCAGTGAGGTGAATAACTAGTGCCCTTACCATCAAACGGTAAGCCATCCGATTAAGGATTGCTACATCTTCAAAGGATGGATTGAAGATCAATACCTACAGGGCAAGTTTGCGCTGTCCGAGAAGTGGAAGGTGAACCCGCCACAACCTCACACTCCCAAGAAGACGGACACACCGGGGGTAACTTGTTCTTTCATTGAAGAAGCTCCATGGGAAATCGTGCTTTCAGCAAAAACCAAAAGAATGCTGAATGAGCTCCAGACGTGCCCGGTAATCTGGTGGAAGAACCCGCTAGAACCCTGGGTCATTGAAGGGATGCTGAAGCCATGCCCAACGCCAAAGATCGGTGGTGATGGCCTAAGTACTCACACCCAGCCGTCGAAATCTTCAAAGAAGAAGAAGAAGAAATCCAAGAAGCCCATGAAGCCTGGCAACAAGCGCACGGATTTGCAGAAACAGATTGACGCGCTGGAAGAGTACAATCAAAAGGCGCGGACTCCCATCACACTCCAAGAGTTCCTCAACCACGTCTTTCAAGAGGAAGATAATGGAGAAAGCTCGTCGGATGAATCCGACGGATATGCGGCGAGCTGTCATATGATCTCCCACTCGTTTACGGACGATGAAAGAACTCCTGGCACTGAGAAACTGGGGGCACAGCCTGAACCAAAACTTGTGTGGCTAACAGACGAAATGATTGACGCCTTTCTAGACGAGATTCGTCTGAAAAGTAAAGCTGACCGAGAGCGTGAGATGGACGCATCAGAAGGAGCCAAACGCAGGCGACTAAACGAAAGAGTCGAAGCACTCCCGCCAGATCAAAAGACATCCGATGCGAATAAAAACATATTCAAGACGAGAAAAAGGTTTGCCAAAGCCATGTCAATGGAAATGAAGCTACCATCCTCGGAAGAAAACACGCCCAATGGGATGGAGAGGTGTTCATAACATAATATTGCATTTTGTATTCCCCATTCTTACGCATTTTAGAATAAAAACAGGTGCTTTTGACCCATGTCTGCTACATGTTACAGGTTACAGGTTCTTGGAGCGAAAACAGTGAAAAACACAAAAGACGACACAAAAGAAGGACTTTTGACCAACAAATAGGAAGATCTTAGTAAAGCCTAGAAGAAGAACGGTTCACCATCAACAAGGCAACGCAAGATCCATAAATACAAAGTAGACGGTTAAAAGATCCATCGCAAAGTGTTCACTGAAAATCTGGAATTAATATAGAAGCCAAATTGATAAAAGGAATAAAAAACCAGGAAGACCAAAGAACCATGATGCAGCCCAGAAAAATTCATAAAATGAACTCCTCAATGGGCCGCGGAACCGCGGCCCAATGCCTACCCATGCCGCGGTTCCGCGGCCGTCTAGTGCCCGTGCACGAAGAAAATTTTACCAAAATTCTGAGGAGGCTATGGAAATATTTTCTGGGGGTATATTTGTAATTTTAGACATGCGGAGCAATTGTAAACCTAGGGTTTCTATGTCCTATAAATAGAACCCAAAAGCTTTGTATTTTCTCATGCCTCCCTTTAATGAATAAAATTTAGAAATCTTTTGGAGAGCATCCGTGTTTCTTCTCCATTAAGAAATTCAGATCTGACAACCCTGCATGGATGATTGGAGGGATGCATCTGTAAGTAATTTAATTTCTTGCCTTAGTGTGGATTTCAATTTCTTGCCCTAGGTAGATTTAATTTCATGCCCTAGGAACTTGTTTAGGGTTTAGCTTTGAAGAAGGATTTTGAGAGATGAGATCTCTCACCCCTTTCTTACCCACCAAATCTTTACAATAGGACTCCATGCATACATGCACATACCGCTCCCTACGGCACTCTATCCCTCGAGGTAGCGGTGATACCGTAGTATAATGGCCCGGGTGTGATGTTTTCCATGGAGGTTAGGGTAAGGATCTCTAAAGGAAGGACAAGAACCTAGAGAAAGGAACACCTTCCCGAACGGATCTAATTCACTTTATTGATAATTACCATAACTCCTCATAGATCTTCATTCGGGTATTGAAAGCGGTGAGATTTAATTACATTTCCAAACCATCCCTAAACCTAGCCCTAGCAAGAATAGATCTAGATAATTGCCCTAGGTTAATTAGATTTTTAGATTTAATAAACAACCAAACACCCTTCGGAATTAACTCGTAAGAACGAATCGGAAATTCACAAAATCCCTGTGGACCGACCCGTACTCACCGGCTAGCTTCATGCGACGCCGTTCTTGATTGCGGTTACAAATATTTTTGATCCATCTTTTAGAAAGCGCAAGCACGCTAAATAACATAAATCAAGAAGCACCCTAATTATTGCTCATATCATCGGAAGATTTCACACCCCACTGAGGAGTGTGACGCTTTTAAGATATGGTGGCAGGGATATGTTGCTCACCGGCAACATTTTAAGCGGATGAAACGCAGAACTCGTCGGGAGCAGAAAAGTACAACCGAAGGGCACAAAAGAATAACTGGTAACTTTTACATGGTCAACGCCGGAGGATCACAAGTTCTCACCTTTGGGAGCGACTCTGATGAGGAAATGGCTCTGGGCCCTCTCTTTAAAGAATCCATCTTAGGGAAAGAGGAAGAACCAAAGGCCTGTGAAAACATTCAGCTGCCCAATCGCACGCTTTCCGAAAAGAACCTCGGACCGGCAACTAGAAAAGACAAGGGAAAGGAAAAGGTCGCTGAGGATATCGCCTTAGATGACCAAGTCATGAAAGAGCTAACTGCTAAGGACCCGCTCAAGAAGAGTAAGGTGGACTACAACATCCTAGCGCACCTAAGGAAGCTACCTTCGCAGCTCAGCATTCTCGACGCCCTCTTATTATCAAAAGAAGAGAGAGATTCATTAATCAAGACGCTACAAGAGCCCGAGCAATTCCAAGCCTTCATCACCGAACAGAGGATGAAGGATGAACTGGAAGAAGTACACACAACCGATGTCACGTTCGGTGCTGAAGACCTTCTCCTTGGGACGTGCGACCACAACCGTCCCCAATACGTCTCTGGATATTGCCACGATATTAAGAGAGGCAAAATCCTGGTTGATAATGGATCCTCCGTCAATCTCCTTAATGTTCGGGTGTTGAAGGAAATCTGCTTGAGCGTTCAGCACCACGCTCGTGATAAAATTACCATCGCCGGTTTTGACTCCCAGTCGTCACGGACTCTCGGATCTGTAATACTAACGTTACGCTTCAGACTGCTCATCACAGACATTAAGTTTCACGTCATTGACGCCAAGACCTGCTACAACGCCTTGCTCGGTCGTCCTTGGTTACACGAGTACAACATCATCCCTTCTATGCAACATCAGTGTATGAAGTATTTCAAGGATGGTCTCGAGTACATCGTGACAGGCGAGCTGAACCCATTCTCCGTGAACGAAGTCCGTAAGTACGATGATGCAAAGTACTTTTTGCCAGATTTCGAGGATACAGAAAGGTGTCGCAAACCGGAGAACAAAGCCGCCGCCGCCATCCCTGTTTTCGGGAGCGATACCGAAGAATAAGAAGAGATAGTTTACGCTGGGCCGTCTCGGCGCAGCAACCCGGGACCGTCCGCCCCCATATTGATCTTCGGAAGCGACTCGGAAGACGAGGTTAATGCTGTGTTCTCCAGTCGGCTGTCAATACAAGAATCCCCTAGTGATGATCAGAGTTTGAAAATCACCATGATTCCGCGGGAGCACTAAAAAGATCTTGACATGCTTGAAGCTTACAATGTGCATGACCTGCAGACGTTTTACGTCTCTCCCAGGCGAAAAGGCGATCCTATTCTACCGGTCCACGGAAACAAGAGTCGAGAAAGAAATCTGGCACGGCGTGGATTCTACCCTCGACAGTCTGCAACCCATCCGTTTTCCCAGATAATACACGAATGGACTAAAAGGCTATTGAAGCGCCAAGGGGTACCTTTAAAACAAATTATTCGACAAGCTCGGTTCTACAACAGGATTTGGGATGTCCCTGGGACTCGGCGTAAGTTGCCCAACGGGAGAATGGAGACGCTTGGGCTTGGATATGTGAGATCCGGGAAACAGGAACGAGTCCATAGTAGCTACGCCATATATAACTTTGATGAAGAAGAGGACGCCCTGTCAGAAAATGCCGCTCCCGCACCGAGGCAAGATCCTGCCATCAAAATGCCGAGTCCGTCATTTGAAGAACGAATGGACAAGCTTATCAGGAAAGCATGTCAAAAAGCTCGGGACGACCATAATCGCGAAATAGCCATCTACGAGAAATCCAGGACGCAACGTCTTTTTCAACAGGCTGTAAAAGACGAAAATGCTCCTCCCTGTCAACCTGCTGTGCAAAAGGCCCGACGCAGAGGCAGAAATAAGTCAAAAAGCGGAAAAGGAGGTCAACAACGACAATACAGGATCAAAGAGTCATGTGATCAGGTATTGCGCGGTCCAGATTTGTCCCTCATGAGGAAGATGAGTCGGGCGTATTCTTTCCCTCAAGACAAGACGAAGAAGATACTTGATCTCGCTTTAAAATATCGAATGATTACACTTCCGGAATCTAGACATCCTGAGCAAGTTAACGAGGTCTCTCATCCGGGCTATTGCTCTTATCACCGAGCCATAGGACACCCTATCAAAGACTGCTTCACCTTCAAGAACTGGGTTGAAGATCAGTATCAGCTCGGCAAGCTCGCTCTATCTGACAGCTGGAGGGTAACGCCGCCACAAAAGCATGAACCCAAAGCCACAAGAGCAGAACCAGATCCACATCGGTCTTGGAAGCGAGCTCATACCTATCATATGATAACGATATCAAAAGAAGAGCCCGAGAACATGAATGACTTTCCCTGGTGGTTTGAAAACAGCAATGACGACGGGGTAATTTCAGAATTTCCACCAGCACCGAAAGAGCTGGAGGATGGAATACACACCACTGCCGATAACCTCAAGAAAATTGACTTAGGGACAGTGAACGACCCACGACCGACATTCGTCAGCGAGCTACTATATGAAGAAAGGGTGGCTGCGTTAAAAGACGTACTTATGCAGCATAGAGATTGCTTCGCATGGAACTATTCTGAAATACCAGGACTAGATCCAAAAATAGCTGTCCATAAATTGGCAATATCCCCGGACGTCAAGCCAGTCAAACAAGCGCAGAAAAGAATGCCGCTCGAGCTTGAGATGAGCATCAACGCCGAAGTCAAGAAACTGATCGACTCTGGGTTTATCCAGGAAGTTCAGTATCCCGATTGGATCGCAAACATCGTCCCAGTAATGAAGAAAAATGGGATAGTGCGCATATGCGTAGACTTCCGGGATCTCAATAAAGCTTGCTCGAAGGACGATTTCCCAGTACTGGTAACCGAGCTGATGATAGATAACACGTCCACTCACGAGGTTTTCTCCTTCATGGACGGCTCATCAGGATACAATCAGATAAAGATGCATCCCGAAGACCAGAAGCACACCACTTTCCGGACCCCTCTGGGAATATTCTGCTACAAAGTTATGCCCTTCGGCCTAAAGAACGCCGGTGCCACTTATCATAGGGCCATGACGAAGATCTTCGATGACCTCATACATGAAATCGTCGAATGCTATATCGACGACCTCGTGGTTGAAAGAAAATCATACGAGGAACATCTCGAGCACCTGAAGAACGTATTTCAACGCCTTCAACCGTACAACTTGAAGATGAACCCTCTCAAGTGCGCATTCGGAGTTTCCTCGGGCAAATTTCTAGGATTCATTGTCCGACACCGAGGAATCGAGATAGATCCGTCGAAGATCAAGGCGATTATGGAAATGCTACCGCCAAGGACTCTCAAACAATTGCGGTCCCTCCAAGGGAAGCTCGCGTATATACGGCGATTTATAGCCAACCTTTCAGGAAAATGCCATCCTTACAGCCACCTGATGAAGAAGGGAACCCCGTTCGTCTGGGATCACAAATGCCAGGGTGCACTGGATGAGATCAAGCAGTACCTGCAGAACCCGCCGGTGTTAGCTGCTCCGGTCAAGGGAAAACCTCTTATTCTTTATACCACAGCCCTCGAAGGTTCCTTAGGCGCATTATGGGTGCAATGGAACGACCAAGGGAAGGAGAGAGCGCTCTACTATTTAAGTCGAGTCCTACTTGGGGCAGAAAGCAATTATTCCCCCATCGAAAAGCACTGCCTGGCGTTGATCTTCGTGATAATGAAACTTCGGCACTATGCGTTGGCGCATGAAGTTCGTCTCATTTCGAAGGTGGACCCCCTTAAATATTTGATGTCGAAGGCCATATTGACGGGACGACTCGCTAAATGGGCCCTACTCTTGATGGAGTTTTCGATAACCTATCGGCCTCTCAAGGCAGTGAAAGGCCAGGCCATTGCCGACTTCCTCGCTGAACATCCGGTACCTGCCGATTCTCCTCTGAATTGTGATCTGCCAGACGAACATGCGTTTGACGCGATCGATGGTGGTGATACCCGATGGGAGCTTTATTTCGATGGAGCATCCTCCTTGAAGAAGCGCAAACAAAGCATCCCTATAATCAAATCGGGGGTGGGTCTCATCTTCGTAACTCCACAAGGAGGGATAATGCGCTTTGCTTTCTCCTTAACAGAGCCGAGGACAAACAATGAAGCCGAATACGAAGCTTTAATAGCAGGCCTCGAGATCGCCATCGACATGGGAATTGAAAACCTCCTCATATATGGAGATTCTCAATTGGTCGTCAGTCAAGTAAATGGCGACTACCAGATATGCAAGCCAGAGATGGTGAAGTATGGAGAGAGAGTACAGCAACTGCTAACTCAAATCCCTTCCTACACTTTGGAAAACATACCGCGTGTGGAAAACAGCAAAGCGGACGCGTTGGCCAAGCTCGCTAAAGAACTGGCTGACGAGAACCTCGATGACGTCAGAATCGTGGTACAAAGCCGTCGGGTGCTTGCCCCAGCAGAAATGTGTCCGGAATCATCCGAAGAAAAGGGAACAACTGAGCAGATGACCCTGCAAATAAATGTCCAAGAGAAGGTTGGAGATTGGAGAGAAGTCTTCATAGACTACTTCAAATCCCGTCGAACACCGGAAAATGCGTCCTCAAGACATCAGCTTATGAAACGAGCTCTGTCTTTCGCCTTCGTCAACGATACTCTATACAAGAGGTCATTTGATTCTTTGTGGTTGAGATGTATGGGACCTGACGAAGCGAAAAGAGTCATTCAGGAAGTTTACGATGGACTCTGCGGTTCTCACCAAGCAGGCCCGAAGATGAAATTGAAGATTAAACGAATGGGATACTACTGGCCCACGATGATCCAGGACTGCCTCGAATACGCGAAGCAATGCCACTCGTGCCAGATCCTTGGGGACTTTATCCATCAGCATCCAAATCCACTCCATCCAACGGTGGCTAGCTGGCCGTTCGAAATGTGGGGAACTGACGTAATCGGCCCTATCGAACCAGCATCATCCAGGGGACATCGCTTCATCCTAGCGACCACTGATTACTTCTCTAAATGGGCAGAAGCAGTACCGCTGAGGGAAGTGAAGACGGAGAATATCCTCAATTTCTTCAAGACGCACGTTATTTATCGGTTCGGAACTCCACGACGGATCATCTCCGATAACGGTCCAGCCTACAGAAGCCACAAGATTAGTCGTTTCGCGCAGCAACACAACATAGACTGGAGATATTCCTCAGTTTATAATCTCCGAGCTAATGGTCTAGCTGAGGCTTTCAACAAGACCTTGACGAAGATCGTAAAGAAGACGGTGTCCCAAAATAAGAAGGACTGGCACGAGAGACTACAAGAAGCTTTCTGGGCATATCGAACTACATTCAAAACGGCCACAAACACGACGCCGTACGCATTGGTATTCAGTACAGAAGCAGTACTTCCCCTCGAGATAGAGTTACCCTCTCTACGAGTAGCAGTCCACTACGAGCCGACGGACGAAGAAAATGCTCACCTTCGGCTTGAGGAGCTTGACGCCCTTGATGAAACCCGGCTCATAGCGCAACAAAATCTGGAGGCTTACAAAGCAAAGATGACGCGCTCATATGAAAGATTGACTAGGCCGAGGACATTCCGCCAAGGCGAACTCGTGCTAGTGGTCAAAAGACCTATGATCCCCAATCGCGCCAAACGGGGAAAATTCGAGCCGAACTATGAAGGCACGTACGTCATAGACAAGATCTACCAGGGTGGAGCCTATCTACTCATGGATATGCACGGTGAAAGACCTTTCAGGCCAATAAACGGCCGCTTCCTGAAGAAATACTACTCTTAACGAGTCATGGCCCGGGTCAATGATAGATGACGACGACTATGTCCGCTCGCTATCTTCCTAAGCCCGAACTCTATAAGTAGTAACCGGCCTTCTTCGACATCGGACCGAAATGTCCTTAAACTAACGACGGACCGAAACGTCCTTAAACTAACGACGGACCGAAATGTCTTTAAACTAACGAAGGACCGAAGCGTCCTTAAACTAACGACGGACCGAAACGTCCTTAAACTAGCAGCGGACCGAAACGTCCTTAAACTAGCAACGGACCGAAACATCCTTAAACTAACAATAGACCACTATGTCCTAAAAACAGCTGTTGACCGAGATGTCGATAAACTACGGTGGTTTGCAGCATCTCAAAGCCGATAAAAAAAATAAAAAATAATAATAAAAAAAAAACCGTACGTCCATAAGCGAAATGGGCACGGATGAAAACCCAAAAGGGCTCCGTGAGTAAAAACAGCAGGGCTACCGGCGAGTGTTTGTGAAAACCCTAAAGGGTGCAACCTCGTTAAAGGACACTTGCAGGGTCGTCGCGACCTTGTAAGGAGAAACCACTCGCGTGAGATCCTTACGACTCACATGGGAGCAACACACTTAGGAGTCCTCACGATTCCTAAGGAGAAATTACACTTGCGAGATCCTCACGACTCGTAAGGAGAACTCTCTTATGGGACCCTCACGGCTCATAAGATTTGAAAGTTTTAAGTTACAGAAACCTGAACCTGTTCTTAAGCAAACCCCACTACAACCTTCGACATTGCCCTACAAGAGGCTCATACTGACTCTTGTATACAATCCACGGGCGTAAATAAACATTTCCCTAACAAAGTCCCACCAGCAACTAAGGATATGTCCATATGGTGAACGACCCTTATGAGTCCTCTCGACTTATAAGGAGAAAATCCTTTTGTAAGATCCTTACGACTTACAGGGGAACACACACTTAGGAATCCTCACGATTCTTAAGGAGAAATTACACCTACGAGATCCTCACGATTCGCAGGGAGAAATACCTTTATGAGACCCTTACGACTCATGAAGTCAAAAGCCTTAGTCGACAGGATCTTTACCCTGTTCGCTAAGCCACCTTTGTTCGCTATAGAAAGAAGCAAATGATGATTCGCTTCTGGAAATATCCCAGTTGTAGCGGTGCTGATGCCGAAATCGGTGTCTAATCCCAAGCTTGCGGCAAAAAAAAAAACCAGCAAGCCACACATGCATACGAAACAGCCGAAATGATGGGGAAACTTGTGACAAAATCAGCAAGTAAAAATGTATGCATGAAAAATAGCCGAAATGATGGGGCAACTCGCAAAAAAAAGCAGCGAGTAGAAAATAAAATAAATAGCCGAAATAATTGGGCATCGCGAAAAATAGCCGAAATGATGGGGCAATCGCGACCTTCGCGATATAAAAGCTGAAATGATAGAGCATCGCGGAAAAAAAAAAAAAAAAATGAAATTTATGCCCTGCAGGTGATATTACATCAATCACTGTATACAATCCAAGGGCACAAACAAAGAAGGGATCACACTCCACCTCACCAGGTTTCATCAAAGGAAGAGGCCAAGTCTCGAAGGGCCACAAATAGCCTAGAGATCTTCTCAACATTCGTCTCGTTGCGGCAAATACAACCTCGAGCAAAGCGGAACAACGGCGATTCCCAGTTCCATGACTCGGCGGTGTACAGATCACCGAAAGTCAAATCCCAACTCCGTGAAATGCGGATACAATCAACAAAATTCCTGGTTACGTGGAACGCGGATAACGTCACTCTTTGACCCCGTGGAAAACGTCCAGAGCGAAGCCTGGTCCTCGCAGAACATGGCAGTGAACCCGTGGGAAGCATCCAGAGCAAAATTCCTGGTCACGTGGAACGCGGATAACGTCACTCTTTGACCCCGTGGAAAACGTCCAGAGCGGAGCCTAGTCCTCGCCAAGCACGGCAGTGAACCCGTGTGAAGCATCTAGTGCAAAATTCTTGGTCATGTGGAACGCGGAAAACGTCACTCTTTGACCACGTGGAAAACGTCCAGAGCGGAGCCTAGTCCTTGCCAAGCACGGCAGTGAACCCGTGTGAAGCATCTAGTGCAAAAATCATGGTCACGTGGAACGCGGATAACGTCACTCTTTGACCCCGTGGAAAACGTCCAGAGCGGAGCCTGGTCCTCACCAAGCACGGCAGTAAACCCGTGTGAAGCATCTAGTGAAAAATTCCTGGTCATGTGGAACACGGATAACGTCACTCTTTGACCCCGTAGAAAACGTCCAGAGCGGAGCCTAGTCCTCGCCAAGCACGGCAGTGAAACCATGTGAAGCATCTAGTGGAAAATTCCTGGTCACGTGGAACGCGGATAACGTCACTCTTTGACCCAGTGGAAAACGTCCAGAGCGGATCTTGTTCCTCGCAGAACACGGCTGTGAACCCGTGGGAAGCATCCAGAGCAAAATTCCTGGTCACATGGAACGCGGATAACGTCACTCTTTGACCCCGTGGAAAACGTCCATAGCGGAGCCTAGTCCTCGCCAAGCACGGCAGTGAACCCGTGTGAAGCATCTAGTGCAAAATTCCTGGTTACGTGGAACGCGGATAACGTCACTCTTTGACCCCGTGGAAAACGTCCAGAGCGAAGCCTGGTCCTCGCAGAGCACGGCAGTGAACCCGTGGGAAGCATCTAGAGCAAAATTCCTGGTCACGTGGAACGCGGATAACGTCACTCTTTGACCCCGTGGAAAACGTCCAGAGCAGATCCTGGTCCTCGCAGAGCACGGCAGCGAACCCATGTGAAGCATCCAGAGCGGAGCCTAGTCCTTGCCGAACACGGCAGTGAACCCGTGTGAAGCATCTAGTGCAAAATTCCTGATCACGTGGAACGCGGATAACGTCACCCTTTGACCCCGCGGAAAATGCCCAGAGCGGAGCCTGGTCCTCGCAGAGCACGGCAGTGAACCCGTGTGAAGCATCCAGAACAAACATCGGACTGTGGAGTCCTTAAAATCCACGGACTATGATGTCCTTAACCTCGACCGTAATGTCTTAAAACTAACGATCAACCACCATGATTCTAGACTGAATTTACCTGGGTTCAAGGGTACATCTCTTCACTCCTTTGATATTCGTCGTTGTAATTCCTCAACGTCTTCAAAGAGGTGACGGATTCCGGTAACCAAACATTGGACTGTGGAGTCCTTAAAATCCACGGACTATGATGTCCTTAACCTTGACCGTGATGTCTTAAAACTAACACCGGACTGTGGAGTCCTTAAATCCACGGACTATGATGTCCTTAACCTTGACCGGGATGTCTTAAAACTAACGTTGGACTGTGGAGTCCTTAAATCCACGGACTATGACGTCCTTAAACTTGACCGTGATGTCTTAAAACTAACCTTGGACTGTGGAGTCCTTAAACCCACGGACTATGATGTCCTTAACCTTGACCGCGATGTCTTTAAACTACGGTACCTTGAAAAACATTCCAAAGCAACCCCTGACCCCATGAAATACGGATAAGGGCAACCGCATCCAGCACTTGCGGGTCCTCACGACCCGTAGGGAAGCAAATTCTCTTATGAGATCCTTACGAATTTCAAGGGAAAACACGCTTAGGAATCCTCACGATTCTTAAGGAGAAATTACACCTACAGGATCCTCTCGACCTGTAGGGAGAAAAACTCTTTATGAGACCTTCACGGCTCATAAAGTTCAAAAGTCTTAGGAGGCAGATCTTAACCCTGAATCCTAAGCCATCGCTGTCCTACAGAGTGACCAAGATAAATTGTCCGCAGAACATATTCAATAAAAGGAGACACACCATTGAGAAGAAAAATATGTCTTTATTCATAAACTAAAATGAATACAAAGTACAATTTATGGAAAAGGCAAAAAGAATATACTCTCATCCAGGAGTATGTACAAAAAAAAAGAAAAGAAAAAGATACAAGTCTTCAAGCCGGCGGGCGAAGTAACAATTTTACTAGCACGTCCTTCTTCTGCTGAGTCACGGCTTCATGATTCAGTATCGCCCGAAGACGGGCCTTCGCCTGAGCCTGCTGGGCCTAATACGAGGCGAGCCGGCCTTTGAGCTCTTTCTCAGTGACCTTGTGAGCCTCGACCCTTTCGCGAGTGAACACGACAGCTTTATCAAGAGCCACCACCTCTCTGATAGAATCTTGAAGTACCCTCCAGAGTTCACACGCTTTATCGGCTTTGGCTGTAAGGCTGGTTTGAAGCTCGCTCAATGCCTTAGAGGCCAGCTCCCTTTCAGAGAATTTGCGGCCGAGCCTCTTCTCGCATGATGCCATGTTTGCCGCGCACCGTGCTATCGGCCCCCGCAACTCCGCCTTTGTAGCCACGACCTCCAAGGAAAGGCGGGAACACTCAAGGGCGTGCAAGCAAGCCTCCACCTGCCGACAGAACTCCACCCAGACTTTCACTACCTCTTCGCTATGGTAGGTGGCAAGAAAAGGAAGAGAACCGTTAGCTTCGGCGGCAAATGCTTCAGCCGTGGTTGCGCCACCAGCCCGAAGCTCCTCGATCAAAGATGACAAGGAGACAAGTCTTAACTGGGCCAAGCGTTCTGAAGCTCGCAAAGCATAGGGGCCGGGCGGCATAACGATACGCGATTCCAGCACTACGGGGGCTGGCAGGGCTGTTCGGATTTAGAAAATGTCAGTAAAACTCTTAAGCAAAAGAACAAGTGGGACTATATTGAAATGTCACTTACCTACGGTCATGCAAGTAGGAGCTGAAAGTTCCCCTGGCCCTTCAACGACCTCGACCTCGTCGTCAGCTTCCAAAACTGTAAGAGACATCAAGGTCATTTCGCAAAATAGCGACAATGCTATAATAAAAAACGGTGAACGACGCTAACCTTGCCCAGAGGAAAGGACGATGCGCTGAGGGGAGATCGCCTGCGGAGCTGCCATCTCCAGCAGACACTGAAGGGATTGCCGGGGAGACAGATCGGCAATAGAGGCCGCCGGTACGCGCAATTCTGAAAAGACAAAAGAGTTCAGGTAACAGAAATATTACTAGCTTAAAATGTGGAAGGTTACCTTCGACACTCCTCCCATTCTGAGCTGGGGGAATAGCAGCTTCAACGGCCTCTGCCGTGACCTCGGGCTCCAACAAAGGGAGGGTGGTCCCGACTACCTCCATCCCAGCCTCTGGGCCACCATCAGGAAGAGTCGTTGAGGTGGCGACCGCCAAGGGAGCCTCTCCCAAAGGAGCGAGTGCTCCGGAATCAAGAACCGCCACCTGAAGTTCTATTGTGAGAGGAGCAGCATCGTCAAACCCCTCCACATCGACCAATGTTTTTGGGAACATCAACAGGCTCTATCTTCAACAAGCCCGTAGGAACCTTCCCCATCGCCGAAGTCTCTGCACAATTCACACAAGAATAAGAATACATGTATATGAGTGCAGCCAACATGAAGTACTGCAAAGAAATATAGAAACATACCAATGCGTAGGGAAGCCTTCAATATGGCTTCTTCAAGCCGATGCTCCTTCTCAAGGAGGTGTGCTCGCCGGGGTTTAATAGTAGACTCGTATCCGCCCGTACACAAGGAGAGCGCGTTCGCGGCATCCTCCGAAGCAGCCTGCTTAAGGGCCCTTTCTCCCCACTCCTCCAAAGGGCCAATGAACCGCCGCCGTATCCACGAAGGATCTTCATAGAAGATGACGGCAGGATAAGGCCTCTTCGGGATCCTTACCTTCTCAGCTTCAAGCTGCGAGCGTCTTATAGCCTTATCCAATTGTGCGGCTTCCTCAGCAGATGAACCTGGGAAAAGAAGACCATCGTCCGGCGATGTCATGGATATGGGTTCGTCTTGAACGACAGGTTCGGATCCTTCTGAAAGATCGAGCAGATGGGCGACCGTTTTCTTCCTCCTCTTTGGCCCGGAACTGATGCCAGAGGATGCTCGCTTCATTTCCCGTGGAGCCTTGGCACGACACTGACCCACCTCACTTTCAATGCCATCGTTTGGCGGTGCTACCGAGGACGACACCGCCATTGTCGACGCCGCGGGTGGTGGTGCTGCAACTGGAGCCCGATTAGCTCGCGATCGGGTGCCCAAAGGCATGCCGACTATTGGCGTGAGGTCTACTCCCGACTCTCCCAAAATAAGCGCAACACCGGTATCCCTTAGGGGAAAGCGGACCGGGGCGCGCGGTCGCAACGTAGCTCCTGTGGCCAGAACCTGAGTAGGAGCACCATGTCCAAGGAGCATCCATCTCCCCTCCACAATAATCGGGTTGACCCGATGAAGGTACCAGCCCGTAAACGACCCCACGCACCGGGGAAGATGGTCAGCTTTAGGGACCATGAAGTGGGAGCCGGTGTTCAACCTCACGAAATGATGAGCGGCATCGCGAACGGCATCAAGTGAAGGGACCGGCGCAACTATGAAAGCCTCGAAAGGAATGCCCTGGTTGTATCCAAGCTGCCGGGCGAAGCGATGCGGGTTGTACCGCATGAAAAGAGCCGCACTATCCTGGCGAAATACCAAATAGCCTGGTCTAATTGCATACAAGTGCGCGGCCTCCCGGGGCCTCAAAGAAGGTACGTTGTCTTTTGACCGGTCCCAGAGTTGTTGAACTGGACCTGAGGGAGAAGATAAAACTCTGTCGGTAAACACCAATCCGCCAGCAGTAGCATAAGGGGCAATCAACGCCCGAATGGCCCCAAATTGAGTTGGATCGGAGGTGGAAGCATTCACCAATTGCATAAGTCACGGGAAGGTGTAGGCGTCGTAAAATGCGGGCCTCTGATGCATAGCGAAAGCACCCAACACGTGCATTTCGATCCAAGACGTGAAGTAATGAAGCGAAAAGTTTACTACATCTACGCCAGGAGTAGAGGTATTAGCCGCAGCGCCCAACCCATGATAAAGACGCGCCAAAGCCGGGATGCCGACAGCCAGCCGTGTCCCCTCAGCTATACGATGGGCCGGATAGATAACCGAGACTCTCATAAAGCGGCGATGCATGGGGATGACGAACCAGCTGAGCCAGACGCTGACGAAGCCCACGAAGAACGTCTCCTCGTCCATGCCGGGAGCTGCAATGGATTCGAAAGACACCGGCGATATAATGGGGATGTAATACTGTGGTAAATCCGATTCCTGGGTCGGCAGCGTCTTCGGACCAAACCCAAAGGGGTCATTAATATGCACAAACTTCGGAGCTGTCTTCGACAGGACATCCTCGCGAAGGAAGCAAGCGATGAAGCTCTTAAAAGTGACGCCTTGCTCCTCAGATTCCGTGAACAGCCGATCAAAAATACCCAGTGCCTTGATCAAACTCAAACGCTGGTGGCGAACGGCGTTCTCACTAGACAAGCCGTCGGTAATTGCGGGCTCGGGCTCAAAAACATACTCATCAGGAGGCAGCAGCTCCTCATACAGTGTACCCCTGATTGGCAGCCCCGAGATCTCGCGAAATTCTTCCAGAGAGATCGAAACCTAAAGAAAAGTGTTGGTGGGGAGATTCCACTGGTTCAAGAATGCCTTAACCCACCAGACATGGGGGGATTGGTAGTGGAAGAGCGACGCATACATCGCCTGGTAAAGCCCGACCTTCTGCAGCCGCGCGCGATGGGTGGACAGGATGTAACGAGCCCAGAGGAGGTAGCCCATAGGGTGTCGAGGGGTGAGCCCTATCTTGTAGATTTGTCCCCATGGTTGGGCCTCACCCTGACAAATACGCCGCCCCAGAATATCTATAGCTGGGATCGATGATTCGGGATACCCGTGGTCGAAGGCTTGAGCCGCCACATCGGTGTCCAATTCGGCATCTCCACAGCAAAGACTGTCCTTGGTGGGTCCATTGGCAGAAACGGAAAGGTGGGCTCCGTTGGTACTTCGCAAAGAAAGCTTTGACGTCCCCGGATAATATGACCGTACCAGGTCCCCCACAAAAGCAAGTTGGCACAGGTCGGGTCATGGGCCTTGATCATCGCCATCATTTCCTCATCAGATGGTGATTGAGGATAGGCGGCCTTCGAGTGAGCGAAAGGGAAATACGAAACAGACGTCATCGCACCTGTAATAAAATAAGGGGAAACTGTTAAGGCAAAACCAACAGTGATTATAGATATATATATATATATATATATATACAAGGGAAAAGAAAGCGACAGCAGACTCTTTTTATGGGACCATTGGCTACAAAACACATGGGTCCCACGAAATCAAGATGACGGCTGGCTAATGATGAGGCACAGCAATCATAATGAGACAAAGGGAATATTCTAATTAAATAAACAGAGGACTTCAAATAACCCTACACACTCCCCTAAAAGAAATCCACCTTAGGCTCTACAACAAATCAAACAGGATCAAGGGAATTAAATTCCCACAAAAGACATCATTGCAAGTTTCTTCTTCATTGATTGTAGAAGGACAACCCAAGGCAAGAAAACCCTAAGAAGCCTCCATGGGAAGAACTTAGTTCTTCGTAGGAATTAAATTCCTTTTGAAAAGGGGAATTAAATTCCCAGAAACTTTTTTTTAGGATGGAGTTAAATTCCATGGATTTGAACCGTCACCATCATCTCCCTAAAGATTATATGAGCCCTAAGAGATCTACTGTTCGAAGATTAAATGGTTTTCTATTTTTTGTTGATGAACTTGAAGAAAATGGGTTCATGTTAAAAGGGTGAAACCCTTAAGGTGGATTTAAAATCCAGATAATTTTATGTATAAAAGTTCTTCGTTCGCTCAAGATGATTACCTGAGGAAAAGGAATCAGTCAACAGAGTTAAACTCTGGAAAATTTTTGGAACAAAGAACTAAGCTCTGGAAAGGAGAATTAAATTCTCAAAAAGAAAAGTATGCAAGGAGGAAGATGAGCAAAAGTGGAGGCTCTTCTGAAAGGACATGGGCATTTATAGGATGGGATGGAAAACGTTTCATCTACCCTATACCCAAAGCAGATCCGACGGTCACAAAAGTGACAGCGTTGCACTCACGCGCAGACACGTGAGAACAACGCTATGGGGGCATTTGTTCCCTGATTAAAAATCAGGAAAAGATTCAGAAGAGGCATCACGTGCTCACACGTGACCAGTGGTCACGTGTTGGCACGTGATGGTCAAGCAGCGGCACAGAGCATATTTGTTCTTTAATTAAAAGTCAAGAAGAAGCTTCAGAAGAGGCATCACGTGCTCACACGTGACCAGTGGTCACGTGTTGGCACGTGATGGTTAAGCAGCGGCCAGAGAACAGAGCGCAGAAGAAGAAAAGCCCATTCCAGGGATCACGTGCCTACACGTGATCAGGGGTCACGTGGCCACACGTGACCGGCTTTAAAAGCCTTATTCTTTGACAGAATTAAATTCTGAGGGAAGATCTTTCCAATCTTTCCAAAATGAAAAAGGATTATCTGAAACCGTTGGATTAAAAATCTAAAGGTGATTAAATATCACCAATTTATGGAAAAATCTTGGACTTGGAAAGATTTCCCCCTAAATCTAACCGAAATAACAAAGAAATATTTTTGGATTTAAAATCCAATGGTGAATAAAATTCACCTAATAATCTAGAGGCCCAGATTAATGATAAATATAAATCAAATCTCTCAATGAACAAATCAAATCTTTCAATGAGAGATTTACCAAACAGATTGATTCTTTTCCTTCTCCTATAAATAGGACCCAAGAAAAGAAGAGGGAAGACCTTTTTTTGATATACAGGGAGAGAGATATAGAGCCTTGGAATCTTGAAAATTCATATGGAAGAATTTGATTCTCTGCAAAAGAAAAAACCCTAGGTAAGGAAAGAGAGGCTTTAAAAGAGAATTTAATTCTCAAAAGAGTTTAACTCTTATATAAAAAGAACTTAGTTCTTTCTCTGGTTGAGGATCTGCAAAGTGCACATCTCCCCATGAGTTGAGAATTTAATTCTCAATGGGTTGAGATCCTGCCATGCAGATCTAAAACACAGAGGAGGAACTGAGTTTTGAGAATTTAATTCTCACAGAATTATAGGAATTTAATTTCTTTGAGATAAAATTAGGGTTTAACCCTAGGAATTTAATTCCTTCAGAATGGACAGAACTAGGGTTTAACCCTAATTGAGAACTTAATTCTCTCAAACTCACAGAAATTTAATTCCCTTAAAAAAGAATTAGGGTTTCACCCTATACCAGAATTTAATTCTTTACAGAAGAGAAATTAGGGTTCAACCCTATTTAAGAATATAATTCTACAGAAGAAAACATGAATTTAATTCCTCTGAAGTTCATTGCTAGGGTTTATACCTATGAAGAATTTAATTCTTAAAAGATGAACATATCTTTAAAATATGCAAAGACCCAGAGTCACGTGGTACCGCGTGACCCCTTGGCTGAAGCTCTGACAGACAAACACCCAAATTCCCATCACGTGACAGCACGTGATGCTCCAAATTATTTAATGCTTCTGGCAGAACAAAATAAAGGGAAGCAGGGCGCTCTCACGTGCTACCACGTGACCCCTGCAAAGATCCATAAAAACGAACTTTGAGGCAACGCCTCACGTGCCCCATGTGATCTCTGAAGCACACAAAGAAAAAGCAAAAGAAAAAGAGCTCTAGGGCGCCCTCACGTGTCAACACGTGACCCCTAATGAGCATTCTAACTGACCAGAGCATGGGACTCCATCACGTGCTCACACTTGATGGCCGTCGGAATTAAAAGTGTTAAACACTTACCTGCAGAATAAAATAAGGGAAATCAGGGTGCCCTCACATGTCACCACGTGACCCCTAATGAGCATTCTAACAGACCGGAGCGTAGGCCTCCATCACGTGCTCACACGTGATGGCCGTCAGAATTAAAAGTGTTAAACACTAATCTGCAGAATAAAATAAAGAGAAGGAGGGTGCTCTCACATGCTACCACGTGACCCCTCTTGCCTTAGTGTGTAACACTAAATTGAAACCTCTGTATCCAGTGTTTAACACTGATTTGCCTTAGTGTTTAACACTAATTTTCTTAGTGTTTAACACTAAATTAAATCTCTGTTAGCAGTGTTTAACACTGATTTTCTTAGTGTTTAACACTAAATTAAAATCTCGGTTACCAGTGTTTAAACACTGATTAACACTAATGTGAGATCTCTGTTGCCAATGTTTAACACTGATTTGCTTTAGTGTTTAACACTAATTTGAAAGCCCTGTTGCTAGTGTTTAACACTGATTATCTTTTAGTGTTTAACACTAACTTGTTAATCTTATTCCCAGTGTTCAACACTGTTGATCTTTAGTGTTTAACACTAGCTTTAGCCCAATTGGCTAAATTTCTAGAGGCAAAGCCTCTCCTTCAATGAACCAACAGAGGGTCAATATGAAACATGATTGGACTTAGCCCAAGCTGTCCATAAGTCCTCAATTCAAACTTAACTGGGCTGATGGGCTCATAATATAATTAATTGGTCTTGGTTCCAAATTGGGCCAAAGATCATCCAATCTACCTTGGTTTAAGGGTACATCTCTTCACTCCTTTGATACTTGGCGTTGTAATCCCTCAATGTCTTCAAAGAGGTGACGGGTCCCGATGACCACACACTGATACGGACTGTGGGGTCCTTAAACTCATGGACTATGAGGTCCTTAACCTTGACCGGGATGTCTTAAAACTAACGCCGGACTGTGGGGTCCTTAAACTCATGGACTATGAGGTTCTTAACCTTGACCGGAACGTCTTAAAACTAACGACGGACTATGACGTCCTTAACCTTGACCGTGATGTCTTAAAACTAATGCCGGACTGTGGAGTCCTTAAATCCACGGACTATGATGTCCTTAACCTTGATCGCAATGTCTTAAAACTAACATTGGACCGCAATGTCCTTAAACTACCTATTGACCGTAATGTCACTAAACTAAACAACATGGCTCCCTTAATTGCTCTCTTGTTGGATCTAAACGATCCCGTTAAGTTGATCTTAGTCTAAAAACTAGACTAACGTATCCTTAACAAACGTTTAAGTCGATCTTAGTCTTAAATGAGACTAACGTATCCTTAAACACAACCATCAAACCCAAATCTAAGATAATACGGATTTGGACTAGTCCACGCCCTACAGGTGACGACATAACTGTTGGAAATAGTGCCCTCAGAGTCAATTATTGGATCACAGGCACGTGATTGCAATGATTGAGGGAGGACCTGTCCCAGTAGGACAGTCTTACTCGAGATAATAGTATGCTATCTGGTTTATCTTTATCATCGTGTACTGTTTTAGGTGCCCTGACTTGTCGCTATTACACGTTGATAGAGCCCCTAGGATTCTTGCTTGACCACCAGCAGTATGAGGGCGATCATATAAGTGGGAGCTGGGGTCCATAAGCACATCCTTAAAATGTCCCTAGTCGTGGGAGTTTCGAGACAGGGCATCGATACTCCAGAGTAGACTAGTGTATACAGTCGAGACCCCGACGAGGGGTGGTGGCCGGCCTCACAAGCCACTGGTGTCAGTTGGATCACCTAAGATGTATACAGGTGCTCATTGGGTTATGAGTACACCGGACAGGACTCGCTGGGAACATGCTAGTTGGTCTTATACCTGACGTCAGATAGCAGTTCCCTGGTGACATGTGTACAGGTTAGTTCATCGACCTGGGGATCGTCATTTGTCTCATGTGAGTTCCCACTGTACTTTGATTACTACCCTACCACGCTCAAAGGAGACGTGCAAACAGGTTTTAGTTGGGTACAGTCCCGAGCCACATGGAGGCAGTGAGCAGATCTTCAGGGGTTCGTCTCTCCCGGTATTGGGGGTGAGGTCGCGCTGTGTCTAGGAGAGCCATTACACGAAGCCCTCGGCCGAGGCAGGAGATTTACTGGTAGGTATTCCAGTAGTATCTCAGGATGTTCTGGGCTACACTCCGACACGACTTGTACCGCTTTTGGGGGTTTGACTTTTACCAACCCCCTAAGACCGCCATGCGATGCTCATAGACGAACGGACCGGACTGTATGGATATTGTCACTGACAGGCTCAGTAGGGTGTCAGGATGAGTTCGCTCATCGACGTCCTTTTTGGTCAATACCTTGTAGCCCGTTACATATTGGCTTAGACCTCTGACATGCTAGTGGTTAAATCCACAACCAAGGTGTTGAAGAGTCTTTAGAGTCCCCCACATTCAGTTTCTCAAGTTTTCGGGCGAAACGCTGTAGAGGCCTTATGGAGATATGGCAGGGTTCGATCAGATACGTGCGGTATTGCACAGATCCTGATCGAACGATTTATACTAGCCGGCTTTGGTTTAAGCCGGATCCTAGTATAGTACAGTGTAGATTTTGTCTCATTGCATTTGTATTTCGGTCGGAATACAAATGCGGGTGTGTATACACAGTATCGGGGTTTTCCTGTAATTTATTACGGGACCAGTTTTCTGGAGTTGCCAGTTTGTTTTCTGTTTCGGCCATATTTCTTTGTATCTTTCAATGGCCGAAGTTTGGTGGAGAAGGGCTTATTTGCATTTGTGCAAATAAGCATTTGTGGAAGGTGTTCTTTGCATACTTTTGTGTCATGATGGTTTCATGATGGAGCCCCATCCTTTGACCTTCCATGGTTTATGATTGCTTGACTTTTTGTAGCAATCATGGTTGTTGATTAATTGGTGGAGTGTGGATTTGTTAGTGATCATTGCTTGACTTTGGAGTCATCATGCTTATGATGATGGTTGAATATGATAACCATTTCCTTTCACTTGCTTATTTGGTGTGGCTATCCTTTTTCACTCCCTCACACTCTCTCTCATTCTCTCCTCTCCCATAGCCATGGCCGGCCAAGCTCCAAGGGGGCTGTCCCAATTTTGTGCAAGGGGATTTCATCTCTTTTGGCTTTGGAAAATCATATAGCTCCACAAAAATTCCATGTATCATCCCTCCACCAAAAATGGCAACCTCCATGAACCCCAAAATGAGACATGGTTCTACACGTATCCTACAGCAAACCTTGGGCACGTCGACTCTCCAGCTTCATGCCCGAGTTGCCTCGGTATAGAGGTGGGAGCCCGTAAAAGATGCAGGCGACGTGGTGCCCTTCCGACGAGGAGGTGGAGACTGGACATTCCGCGGGAGATCGGGACGACGGCGAGAAGACCGGAGGACACGGATCGCTCGGTATATCTCACTTCCCCATCTAGTAGTTAGCTAGGACTAGTTAATGGTACGATCCGGGTTTTAGTGCGCGGTGGTGCCGGTTTGAAAAATTAAAGTTAACCATCGCTTCCGCATTTGGCCTCGGGATGGAAGCCGGGGCGCCGCCGTGCACTTACAGTGGTATCAGAGCCTCGCCATTAACATAGTCTTGCTTGGTCTAATGTGTTTTACATTTCCGATTGAAAATTTTTTCCCAAAACCGCATTTTTCAGTACAACAGTTTTCTGTCGAAATTGTTTTGTCTCGAAAATGTTTTCAGGTTGTCTCAGAATACTGTGCAGGGAAGTATAAGCCTACTGTAAAAATTTGGTAGCGAGATCTCAATATTCGACCGCGGAACCGCGGCCAAACCCATGCTTGGGCCGCGGTTCCGCCGCTGTTTTGAGTGATCAGTGCACCAATTTTTTACAGAGGCCTCCTGTGATGAAAATAGGGGTTTTGGAATATTAATTTTGAGCCCAGAATTTCTTGATGTGCTACAGTAGTACTTAGGGGCCCACTTGGTAAATTTAATCGATCGGATATTTTAAACACATTAGTTCACAGTATTTACATTATATCTGCGACTGTGAATGTCACTTGATCGGTAAATCCTGTCTAACTGCTATAGCCCGGTTAGACGGATTTGCGAACGTGACTTTCACGTTGATGATCTATGTATTGCTGTGATGTTGCGGATCGGTCGTGGGGGATAGCCTGGATGCAATGCTAGTACAGTTTTTGTTGTATTATGTACATTTGATATTGCGGGGCGAGCGTCCGACATGTGGACTGCCGTCACTACCTGTTTGTATTATTATTTTGGGGCACGACCAGGTTGCGGTCGATGTACCCATTGTATGTATATTTTACTTTCTGTACTAGGATTGCCCCGCGGAGGGGTGCACGGATAGCCGGGTTCTAGAGGGCAACGGGCCCGCATCTCATGGCATTGAGAGGGAGGGGGTTTTACTCTAGAATTGGCGGGCTATCCGCCGCACTCGTACGGGGTACAGGTTGACCCAGGAGGGGTGCCCAAGTTACCGGATTCTATGAAGTGCTGGGTGGTCCATTCACGTTGCTGAAGGGGGCTGCCTCGCTTCAGGTTTTGGTGGGTAACTTGCCGCGCCCGTAGGGGTCTAGGATTTTATTGCACAGGCTATCCACACGACCAGGGGAACGTCGGGTTTCAGCGTCTCTGTGAAATCCGGGGATCCCAGATATCTGTATTGTTCTATGATGCTGTACATTTCTGTGATGTTGGATTTTATCACGCCTTGAGCGAATATAATATATTGGTATATATATTAGTAGACGTTGTATATGTTTTGCATCCGCGCTAGTCCAGTCCCCGCTCTGTCGTTAGTTAGCTAACCTAACGGGTAATGATGGGACCCAGTGGCGAATGCGGATGACATATACGTACATCAGTATATTTTCGTTCTTTGTGGTGTGATCAATTGATGGGACTGCATTGATTCGGATCAATGCAAGTTTAAAACAAACCTAATCTGATGTTGTTGGAACACTTTTCAAAAATCTGTTATTGCAAGGACGTTCACTTTTGTTTTGCATCGTGGTATTCAGTTGGAATATCCTGCTCCTCAGTCGACGAGGCAAGGGCCGAGATCCCTTCACCGGGAGTGACCCCTTGGACAAAAAGTTTGCGTTAGGGCAATGATTTCACTATAGCCGATTACTTTTTCTTTGCACCGTGATATTCAGTTGGAATATTCTGCACCTCATTCTACGGGGAAAGAGCCGAGATCCCTTCACCGGGAGTGACCTCTTTAGCAACGGTTTTCGTCACTATATTTTTATAAAGCTATCAGTTCCTTCAACGATATCAAGTTCATTACGTTAAAGGTTTTCGCTAGAAACCACTCGTAAGCCTCCGTCGTTTCATATGGGTGGTCAATAGTATTCAAGCTGTGTATGTTGGCCAAAGTCAAGGCACAGTGATTGGTAGCTATTGGGGTATTCATATGCAGCATAGATAGATGCGTTGGTTTGGGACAGTCGTACTGCCATTTTGGCCAAAGTCAAGGGTAGGTACGGGTGGATTCAAATTAACCTGGAGAATGACGGGTATAATTTGACATGTGACTTATGATATGTTGGCCAAAGTCAAGGTCATAAGAGCATGGGGCAGAAATCACATCGGGAGTTTCTAAAGAAACTGAAACTTGCCAGATATGCGCATACCTTCTGGAGTGTGATAACGTGAGCGGATTCCGTCACGTTATCATACGATGATAGTTGGATCCCGATTCCCACTGATGAGTTGGTTTACTCCTCGGGTGACCCCGACTAATTCTTCTTTCAGGTTTGGAGGAGAATTTGACGGTACAGTGGGAGGCTTCCAGATTCGATAAATTGGTAACCATTCTGATCTAGGAAAGAGTGCACGCTGAGTGTTTCTTTTCTCTCTCTCTTTGGCAGCAACCCATTGACCCGACCCTAAGACTATGACTCAGTGACCAAGTTAACCGAACCTTCTTAAACACTGGCTTTTGGATTGTCAGAGTTGCGAACCTCATTGTCACTCCTATTTTTACCCTTTTCTCCAGGACACCCCGTATTACTACGAACGTCCACTTCCATTGGACAATACCATCATATGGTTAGATACGAACTCGAAAGAATTTATTCGAGAATGGTTTCAGGTTCTGGAGAAAACGGATAGGACTATTCAGTTGTCTTTTCCTTTTACCTTCCCTCAGGTTGCGAGTACTCCTTGGTTTAGGAGATAGTACACCTATTACGTAAATTGGATAGTCTTCTTCCAAACCTTAGGCTGGTGCCGAACGGTGGGGAATGAAGAAAACCAATTAGCATAACGATGGTGTACAGAAGGTATTATGTAAAAGACAAAGAAAGGGATTAGTAAGAGGGCAACGTAAACTGCGACTGATATTCACGACCAAACCAGGTATTTCATTACCACTCCCACTTCACCTTTGTATTTCTCCAGGACACTCCGTATCACTACGAAGATCCACAGTTTATTGGATACTCCATCGTATGGTTATATACGAACTCGAAAGGAACTTATTCCAGTTCGGGGATGGATTCTGGTTCAGGAGAAATAGGAATAAGGTTTATTCGGTTGTCTTTTATATTCACCTTCTCTCGCATTGCGAGTGCTCCTGGGATTAGGACAGTACACCCATTATGCTTATTGGATAGTCTTCTTCCAAACCATAGGCTGGTGCCGAACGGTAGGGAAGGAAGAAAACCATTTGGCCTAAAGGGGTGTGCAGAAGGTAATGACTAAAGACATATAAAGGGATTTGGAGAGGTGGCAAAGAATTATACGGTTACAGTCGTGAATCTGGAAGAGGCATTACTAGGAATACCGGGATACCCCATCGAAACATTTCAATATTTCAGTTTCACTGTGTACTGTTAAAGGAAAACTGATTTCCCGATTAGACACTTGCTCCAGGGTATGTATTTACCAAGTCTGATTCTCACATCTGTATGGTTTACAGATGTTGAGTGGGAGTAAGTTATTGGGAATTGGGTGATCGTCCTCATTATATCGGGATTCGTTGTAATCGGTGATATTTGAGGAAGTCACCTGGGTTGTTTGCCGGACGGCAAATATTTGGTTTTGAATATCCGCTGTTGTGCACCAATTTAAAATTTATATATCTGTACGTCTATTTTCATAGAGTGAGATATACCTTTTTGAAATTATGTCTATGAGATTTACCTATATCAGTGGATGGTTAGGTAAGGAGCATTAAACAGCGGTGTAATTCTTCTTAACCATAAGTACAGTTTTCAACCTACGACACACAGTGAATGAGTAATCAGACTCAAGGGACTTATACAGAGTATTGTATGTTGTCCAGGGTCCATCAGGACAGAGGGGTTGGTCCTCGTACTATATTCGGTTTACTTATGACTTCTCTAGTTTTTAGACAGGTGTTTCGTGGAAACACAGGGTCCGAATTTTGAGAAGTTATAGGTATATGGATAAAGTAGAGAACCAGATGTTGCAAGTATCGGGATTCTTCAAGTTGATCGAAGATGTAGATACTTGAGTATGGTCTTCAGTTGATAGTAGTGATTAAGAGAACTTGCTTCTCTTTCAGGTTACTCATAATTGGAAGCATTCCTAAGTTGAGTAACGCTGATCGGCCTCCTTCCATTTAGTTGACATGCACTGGGGACGGCTGCATTATTTGAATCTGGTTCAATTAAATCAGTGCCTCTGTTTCTATATTGGATATAGAACAGTTCATATCTTAACAATGTTAAGGTACGGGGAGTTGTCCGGTTTATGCTTAAAACCAGACTCTGGATAACTCAAGGCACGTTTCTGTAATGGCTGTTTGTGGGTTGACCCAGGCTATGACGAGGGTTGACTTTCTACCATAAGAAAGATCAATAGTGATATTGTTCTTGACTCGCCACGGTTTTAATAAAAATGGATTTTTTCAAAAAAAAAGTAGTGGGAGTATGGTAGAACTGGAAGTGATTCCAGAACCGCAAACGATTACTGAAGATTTGATACGAACCTAAAGATTCAATCTGGTTTGACATTCCATTGGCCACTCCGCAGATAAGGTGGGTAACTTCAGGCACCCGAGAGGTACTCCGGTAGCCTCAAGGACGGTGACGGGGAAGTTCTTGTTTACCCACACTTGCCATTGCTGTTGTTCCAGACTGTGAGACCCGGCAGGAGGATGAGTATAGCGTCGTTCTAAACTAGCTTTAGAAGTGTACGTGTATATGACTCTGCCAGAGGGTTGTCGTAGTCAGTGGGAGCAGCGGAAGCATTGGTGGACAGGTGGCTTATGTCTATTTATAGACTAAAGCAGATATAGCGGAGATAGATCATCAATTTCTGATGTGACAGTTATAGGCTTGACTTCATCAGAATAGGGGATGGATCTGTTGAGAAGTTAGTAGGGTGTGATGTCATGGTATTTGGATGACATACACAGAGTAGGAAGTGATATTCCTATACTACGATCGGTTATACTTAAGTCTTCACACAGTGGTTTCTCCACATGGGACTTGGACATTATATCAGACATACTGGTTACTAGATATATGGTTTTAGATCTAGATTTGGGTGGTTTCCCAATTAAGGGTACTTAGACAGCATTCTAAGAGTATTTAGAATGGACGACTCCTGGCACGGTAGTGTACCTGCAGGTGATGGAGTCACCCTCTCTAAAGGTGTCTTACAGACTAAAGGGGAGAGGGATGTGCATGATTGGCAGATCACTTGCTTAGGCAATTGAGTCAATCATGAGATTTCAAGTACCACACCAGATGTTATTCTTGCAGTAGATGCAATAAGTTGATATTGATCCAATCCTGGAGAAACAATCGGAAGCAGCTTTAGAACATAAGTGGATGTTCTAGGGATATGCTAACGACAGCCTCATTCAGGAGACAGTTATCATTCCAGGCTTCCAAGGTGACCTGGACGACAAGGAGGTTGTCAGAGTTATAGTTTTTCCCTCTGACGAGGGGCAGTATTTTGGACAGGTGGTCCAAGGCAATACTGAGGGAGGCATGGCGCTAGATACTGATTAAGTTCAGTTGACAGTACAGTCTAAGAAGTTTGGATTTGGAGTTCATTTATGAGCTAGGTCCCATCAGACATCCAGACATTCTAAGACAGGTATTGCTCATTTCGGGAGAAGGCTTTCTCCGCGAACATGGGATATAGAGAGACATAGAAAGAAACATCAAAGCGGATCCACTCACTGAGGCTATTCTTCGAACGCAATAGTTTCGCAAACGAGCTTTGTGAGACTGACTAGTAGAGGAGTTGGGTGTTCGGTATCACACGGGTTGTGAGTATGCGACATCGCAATAATTAGCCTTGAGTGCAAGTGGGAGATTGTTGGAGATAGCCCTCAGAGTCAATTATTGGATCACAGGCATGTGATTGCAATGATTGAGGGAGGACCTGTCCCAGTAGGACAGTCTTACTCGAGATGATAGTATGCTATCTGGTTTATCTTTATCATCGTGTACTGCTTTAGGTGACCTGACATGTCGCTATTACACGTTGATAGAGCCCCTAGGATTCTTGCTTGACCACCGGCAGTATGAGGGCGATCATATAAGTGGGAGCTGGGGTCCATAAGCACATCCTTAAAATGTCCCTAGTCGTGGGAGTTTCGAGATAGGGCATCGATACTCCAGAGTAGACTAGTGTATACAGTCAAGACCCCGACGAGGGGCGGTGGCCGGTCTCACAAGCCTCTGGTGTCAGTTGGATCACCTAAGATGTATACAGGTGCTCATTGGGTTATGAGTACACCGGACAGGACTCGCCGGGAACATGCTAGTTGGTCTTATACCTGACGTCAGATAGCAGTTCCCTGGTGACATGTGTACAGGTTAGTTCATCGACCTGGGGATCGTCATTTGTCTCATGTGAGTTCCCACTGTACTTTGATTACTACCCTACCATGCTCAAAGGAGACGTGCAAACAGGTTTTAGTTGGGTACAGTCCCGAGCCACATGGAGGCAGTGAGCGGACCTTCAGGGGTTCGTCTCTCCCGGTATTGGGGGTGAGGTCGCGCTGTGTCTAGGAGAGCCATTACACGAAGCCCTCGGCCGAGGCAGGAGATTTACTGGTAGGTATTCCAGTAGTATCTCAGGGTGTTCTGGGCTACACTCCGACACGACTTGTACAGCTTTTGGGGGTCTGACTTTTACCAACCCCCTAGGCCCGCCATGCGATGCTCATAGACGAACGGACCGGACTGTACGGATATTGTCACTGACAGGCTCAGTAGGGTGTCAAGATGAGTTCGCTCATCGACGTCCCTTTTGGTCAATACCTGGTAGCCCGTTACGTATTGGCTTATACCTCTGACGTGCTAGTGGTTAAATCCACAACCAAGGTGTTGAAGAGTCTTTAGAGTCCCCCACATTCAGTTGCTCAAGTTTTCGGGCGAAACGCTGTAGAGGCCGTATGGAGATATGGCAGGGTTCGATCAGATACGTGCGGTATTGCACGGATCCTGATCGAACGATTTATACTAGCCGGCTTTGGTTTAAGCCGGATCCTAGTATAGTACAGTGTAGATTTTGTCTCATTGCATTTGTATTTCGGTCGGAATACAAATGCGGGTGTGTATACACAGTATCGGGGTTTTCCTGTAATTTATTACGGGACCAGTTTTCTGGAGTTGCCAGTTTGTTTTCCGTTTCGGCCAAATTTCTTTGTATCTTTGAATGGCCGAAGTTTGGTGGAGGAGGGCTTATTTGCATTTGTACAAATAAGCATTTGTGGAAGGTGTTCTTTGCATACTTTTGTGTCATGATGGTTTCATGATGGAGCCCCATCCTTTGACCTTCCATGGTTTATGATTGCTTGACTTTTTGTAGCAATCATGGTTGTTGATTAATTGGTGGAGTGTGGATTTGTTAGTGATCATTGCTTGACTTTGGAGTCATCATGCTTTTGATCATGGTTGAATTTGATAACCATTTCCTTTCACTTGCTTATTTGGTGTGGCTATCCTTTTTCACTCCCTCACACTCTCTCTCATTCTCTCCTCTCCCATAGCCATGGCCGGCCAAGCTCCAAGGGGGCTGTCCCAATTTTGTGCAAGGGGATTTCATCTCTTTTGTCTTTGGAAAATCATATAGCTCCACAAAAATTCCATGTATCATCCCTCTACCAAAAATGGCAACCTCCATGAACCCCAAAATGAGACATAGTTCTACACGTATCCTACAACAAACCTTGGGCACATCGACTCGCCTGCTTCATGCCCGAGTTGCCTCGGTATAGAGGTGGGAGCCCGTAAAAGATCCAGGCGACGTGGTGCCCTTCCGACGAGGAGGTGGAGACTGGACATTCCGCGGGAGATCGGGACGACGGCGAGAAGGCCGGAGGACACGGATCGCTCGGTATATCTCTCTTCCCCATCTAGTAGTTAGCTAGGACTAGTTAATGGTACGATCCGGGTTTTAGTGCGCGGTGGTGCTGGTTTGAAAAATTAAAGTTAACCATCGCTTCCGCATTTGGCCTCGGGATGGAGGCCGGGGCGCCGCCGTGCACTTACAATAACTAAGTCTCCGTATACAATCCACGGGCAGCCGAACACAAATCAAACACACACGACACGAAGTGACCATCTGGAGAAGGAGAAAGTTGTTACCGCAATGCGGTAGCGTAATTAACTGCAGGGGCTTGCGCCTACAGGGAAGAGCTTCCCCACAATCAAAAACCCCTCAAGTAAGGGGGAATCTGACGAAGTCTGCTACATCGGACGCATCCTTTTAAACCTTCGATACATGGTGCCATAAATCAACTTGGCATCTTCGGAGAGGTAGACGGATAGCACCAATTAGCATCTGCCCCGAATCTCAGGCAAGACGTCCCTGCGTCGCGCCGTCTTTCGGAGGGGAACAACTAGTTAGTATTCGTGCTGCGTTTGTTGACCTTAGCCAAGGCGTAGTGTACGGTAGCTAATTAGTATTTATCTGTTAAAACATGAGATGTGATTGAGTTAGGGTAGTCGTACGACTTTGTTGACCTTAGCCAAGAGTCATACGGGTGGGTTTAATTCAATCAGGAAATGACGGGTTGAACTTGGCTAGCACTTATGATTTGTTGACCATGGCCAAGGTCATGAGTTGCTACGGGCAAAAGTATTACCGGGAATTTCAAGTGTTGAAATTTGCATTGAGATTTCATACCTTCTATGAGATAGTTGGATCCTGATACCCACTGCGAGTAAGAGTTACTCCTGAGAGAGTTTTACATATGACAATTAGCCGATCAAGTAGGTGTCCAGAAAGGTGTTTGCGGGGTTATGCCTCTGGGAAAACGAGATTTATTTTAATTAGGTCCGTGCGAAAACACGGGGAACCTCCCTCAAAGTACCAACACTGACCTGGCTGAAAGATTGACGAACTTGTAAAGTGTAACTAATCCCGGCTAATCTTACCTTTTAGGGTTTGATGGAAGATTTGATGAAAACAGTAGGAGCCATCCTGATTAGATAAATTAATAACCAATCTAATCTTGTAAGAGCATACGCTAAAGTGTTTTCTTCTCTCTCTCTCCAGGTAGCGACCCTGTCATGCCTTAATCAAGATAATAATATGGATGTATTGACTGAACCCGCTTGTTATACTGAGCAGGGGAACGTTGGTCCCGTTCCAATTTATAATTGTTATAAATCCGAGCAGAAAATAGGAGAATATCCAGATTCCACTCCACCCAAATGAAAAACAAGCATGCTGATGCATCTTCTTCGGGTGTATTAGTTATCGAGAACTGTTTCTCAGTTCACTCTACATCCTAGGTATTAGATACCAGATCGGGATCCCATATATGTAATATGTTACATGGGCTACGTAAAGGTAGAGAACTGGGAGAGGGTGATCATTCCATAAGAGTAGGGAATGGTGCAAATGTTGCAGCCAAAGCTATTGTCGAATATCACCTTGCGTTACCAAATGGTAATTCATTGATTCAGAACGAATGCTATTACATTCCGACCCTAATATGTAATATTATATCAGTTTCTTTATTGGGTAAAGAAGGTTTTAATTTTGTAGTACAGGATAATATTATGAGTATCTTCCTGAATCAAAAGTTAATTAGATCAGGCTCGTTAAATAATGGCATATACATTCTGAACCAAACTATAGTCCTTAATGTACAAAACGCACACAAGAGGAAGAGTTCATAAATGAACGAATCCTTCTTGTGGCATTGTAGACTAGGTCATATCAATGCGACACGACTAGCTAAGTTACACAAGGATGGATATTAGCTAAGTTACACAAGGATGGATATTTGAATCTGTTCGAATTTTCATCCTATGACACTTGCCAGTCATTTCTCAAAGGCAAGATGACCAAAACTCCGTTTAGTGGACACGGAGAAAGAGTTACTGAACTATTGGGGTTGATACATAGTGATGTATGTGATCCCATGTCTACACACGCCAAGAATGGTTCTTCATACTTCATTACATTCACTAACGATCTCTCAAGATACGGATATGTGTTCCTGTTGAAACACAAGTCTGAAGATTTTGAGAAATTCAGAGAATATAAGCACGAAGTGGAGAACCAAACGGGTAAAAGTATAAAGATCCTTCGATCTGATCGAGGAGGAGAATACTTGAGCAATGAGTTTTTAGACTATCTAAAAAAGAATGGGATTCTCTTTTAGCTTACTCCTCCCTATACACCATAACACAACGGTGTATCGGAGCGGAGGAATCACACCGTATTAGATATGGTGCGCTCTACAATGAGCACTGTTGAGTTGCCTATTTCTTTTTGGGGGTTTGCGCTTGAGACAACCATATACCTATTGAATAGAGTTCCAACTAAATCGGTGCCTACCACTCTATATAAGATATGGAATAGGAAGAGACCATCTCTTAAACGAGTTATGATATGGGGTTATCCGGCATATGTTAAAAGACAAAATCCGAACAAGCTCGAGGCAAGATCAGTTCTTTGCAAGTTTGTGAGATATCCAAGCAATTCGTATGGATATCTATTCTACCACGGTGAACAACAAAAGGTGTTTGTTGCTCAACATGCCACCATTTTAGAAAAGGAATTTCTTGTAAAAGAAATTTGTGGCGAAGAGGTAGAGCTGGAAGAAGTTCCAGCAGCACAAACTACAACTGATGTTTTACTGGAACCAGAGGATTCAGTAGTTCCCGACGAAACCCAGCCTCTCCACCGATCTAGTAGGGTTCCTCATCCACCTAAGAGATACTACGGTTTTCTCATCGATGGTGGGAGCGAGGATTGTATCATGGAAGATGATGACCCGACTAGCTTCGAGCAAGCCATCACGAGTGGGGACTCTGTGAAATGGCTGGATGTAATGCGATCTGAGATGAAATCCATGTACACCAACAAAGTATGGACTTTGGAATTTGCTCCTGAAGAGGTAAAACCCATTGGGAGCAAATGGATCTTTAAGAAGAAACTTGGTGTAGATGGAAAAGTTGAGACTTTCAAAGCTAGACTTGTTGCAAAGGGTTTTAGTCAACGACCAGGTGTGGATTATGACGAAACCTTTTCTCCAGTGGCTATGCTTAAGTCCATCCGGATCCTGCTTGCCATTGCTGCATACCATGGCTACGAAATCTGGTAGATGGATGTTAAGATTGTCTTTCTAAATGGTGATTTAGAGGAGTGCGTGTACATGACTCAGCCAGAAGGCTTCGTAGACAGTGGGAGTAGAGGAAAGGTGTGCAAGCTGCTTAAATCCATCTATGGGTTAAAGCAGGCATCGCGGAGTTGGAACATCTGTTTTGATGTTGTAGTCAAAGAGTTTGACTTCATCAAAAACGTAGATGAACCTTGTATCTACAAGAAGGTTGCAGAGAGTAAGGTTGTCTTTCTCGTATTGTACGTGGATGACATACTCTTGAAAGGAAATGATGTTCCTATGCTGCACTCGGTCAAGCTCTTCTTATCACATAGATTCTCAATGAAAGATCTAGGTGATGCCTCCTGCATTTTGGGGATTAAGATCTATAGAGATAGATCTAAACGGATACTGGGATTGTCCCAATTCAGGTATATTGACACCATACTAAAGAGGTTTAGTATGGAAGAATCCAAGCGTGGGTATTTACCCACGATCTCTGGACTCACTCTCTCCAAAGAGATGTCTCCTAAGACTAATTTGGAGAGAGCTCGCATGCAAGGAATACCCTATGCTTCGGCAGTAGGCTCTATCATGTACACGATGCTATGTACCAGACTCGATGTAGCATACTCACTAAGCGTAGTGAGTAGGTATCAAGCAGATCTAGGAGAGTCACTGGACAGCTGTGAAGAACATTCTCAAGTACTTGAGAAGGACTAAGGAGATGTTCTTGGTGTATGGTAACGGAGAACTCCAGGTGGAGTCCTTTGCCGATTCGAGCTTCCAAAGTGATAAGGACGACTCTAAGTCGCACTCGGGATTTGTCTTTACCCTAAATGGAAGGGCGGTTTTTTGGAAGAGTTCCAAGCAAGAAACCGTGGCAGACTTGACGATGGAGGTTGAATACATCGCTGCCAACGATGCTGCCAAAGAGGCTGTCTGGATGAAGAAGTTCATCACTGAACTTGGTATGGTTCCATCCATTGAGCATCCAATACCTTTGTATTGTGATAACAATTGAGCTATGTCTTTGGCCAAGGAACCCAGGTCCCATCAGAGATCCAGACATATTCTGAGGCGGTATCACCTGATCCTATAGATAGTTGATCACCGCGAGATCGAGGTCAGGAGAGTTGACACGAAGGACAACACTGCGGATCCACTCACCAAGGCCATACCCCAGATACAATTTGAGAGACTCTTCGAGATGTTGGGTATGAGATACTACAACAGCTGGCCTTAGTGCAAGTGGGAGATTGTTAGTTTTATATATGTCCTAGAGGCCATTGTTGTACATATGATGTATATTATAGTGGATGCTTGGATATATATAGAGAGGACTTTCTTGCTCGACATGATAATATGCTATTTGGTTTCACTTTATCTTAATATATTGACTTGTATTGGTTTGCTGTCTTGCTCTCACATGTTGATAAAGCCCTTAGGATATGTACTCGACTACTGGGACTATGATGCAGATCATACTAGTGGGCCAGGGTAGTCCAAGAGTACATCCTATAACTGTTACTAGTTTAGGGTGTATCAAGACAGGGCATCGATACTCCAGAGTAGACTAGCGTATACGCGTCTTGACCTATACGATGGGCGATGGATGATCCCATATCCATTGGTGTTTCACATCAAAAATGGTGTACGGGTGCTCAGTGGAGATTGGGTACACTGAACGGACTCGGTGAGAACTCCCAGATGGTATTATACCAATCGTCAGATAGCAGTTCTCTGCTGACACTGGTACAGGTTAGTCTGTAGAACCGAGATCGTCATAGAGACTTGTGTGATTCCCACTGTGCTTTGATTTCGACCTTACCACGTTCATGAGAACGTGCAAAATGGTGGCTTTTTGGTACAGTCCCGAATCACATGGAGGCAATGAGCGATAAGAGGGGTTTCGTCTCTCCTGGTATTGGGGGTTGATGTTGCACTGTGTTCGATTGACTATAACTAGAAGTCCCTGGCCAGGGCTGATATGGAGTGCTACTGGTAAATGTTATCAGTAGTTTCTCGACCCGTTATGAGCCATACATCGACATGACTTATCGGTTACTGGGGTCTGACATTTACCACCCCTAGACTGGATATGCGACATATCAGACGAAGAGACCGGACTATACGTGAGTGTTTCTGATTAGATTCACAGGAGAATGAATAGGCTTGCTAGTTGATCTTCTGATCGCTTAATACCCGGGTGGCTGTTACGTTTAGCTGACTGCTTGCAGCTTGTGGGTGTTTGATATGATCATCATCTACTGCCGGCGTATTGATGATTCTTTAGAGTCCTACACAGAGGTTTCCTGCCTCAGGCAAAACCGAGTAGGAGCGCATATGTGATATGTGGGGGACCGAGAATAATACGTGTATGTGATACCGTATTAGATTATCGCGATATGTGATATCGGCCGTGTATATATGATATAGCCGGATCATCGGATCAAGTGTTGATTCGATGAACTGATACAGATTATATTAGTCGGTTATTTGCAAAATATCCGGATTATTGGATCAAGTGTTGATTCGATAATTTAATGTATAATTATATATTTGATATATTACATTACATTAACTAATATAAGCTCACTTAAAGATTCTTTTTCTCACTTAATGATACATTGATGTATATGTGATATATGTTAATTGTATTATTTTCTTTTGTTACAAAATATATTATATATGTGATATATAATATTGTAACATGTTAGGGTTACAATTGCAACTAGGGTTTTGAGATTAAACCATACTAGGGTTTGGATTAGGGTTAATGTTTTGGATTAAGTTATGGATAAGCTTTGAGGAAGCTTCATGAAACTTTGACTTTGTCCACTCTCTTTGTTTTATCCTTGATATTTTGCTAGATATTTGTTAACCCAAACCCTAACCCTAGTCTATGGTTAAGTCTTTATAAGAGTTAAGCATGACATGCTTAACCCTTGGTTGCAATTCCAACCTCAAACAATAATTCTTTTTCCTCACACATTCTTCTTCATCTTCTTCTTGCTTCAAAAAGGAGCTTGCTTGATTTTATTTTTGTGATGAAATAAAGTGAGAAATTAAAAACAAAAGAGAGCAAAATTCCTACTTCATCATCCTCATCTATTCTAGCCACTTAGATTAGGGTGTTTACTTTACTAATACATCATTAGAGAAGTGTGAGCTTGGGTTAGAGTTTCCTCAAGGTAGATCATCTTGGATCTTGAAGATTACTAGTAAGGATGCATCATTCTCTTCGTGGAGCCTCTCTAGTGTTCGGGAGCATGATGATCACAGCGAAGGGACTTCAACCCGGAGCTTATGAAGCGAAGGCACGGACTACAAAGGTTGTAATCCCTAACTCTTAGATGTTAAGTTGTTAACATATAGGTATTGTTTGATTTTCTAGTTAAAGATCTAGGGTTAGGGTTATCTAAAATGGCAAAATTTTTAACTTGGCATGGATGATGCCTCCCGAAACCTTGCTACCGTTGTATGAAACCCAACAGTATCATCACCGACCACGGGAGGAACTTCGAAAACGAGAAAGTGCAGGATTTCTGCAATGAATATCATATCCACATGAAGTTTGCCATGGTCGCAAATCCCCAATGCAACGGGCAGGCCGAAGTTGCTAACCGGGACATCCTACGAGGTCTCCGGACCCGCCTAGAAGGACGCCAAGGCAGTTGGGTCAAGGAGCTGCCCCGAGTCTTATGCGCCCTGCGCACGTCAAAGAAGACCCCCACCGGGGAAACTTCTTTCAGCCTCTGCTACGGGACTGAGGCAATGGTCTCAACGGAGATCGGGCTACCTAGTCATCAGGTCAAACACTTCGATGATGAAGCAAACACCACGGCACTATGGACCAACCTGGACATCTTGTTGGAGAAATAAGACCGGGCTCAGATCTGGGCTGCTACCTATCAGCAGAAAACTGCCTGATACTACAACGCGCGGTTCAAGCGTCGCTCCTTCAGGACCGGGGATCTGATCCTACGGCGAAATGAGTTCATCGATCAGGGCATGCTGCATAAGTTTTCCCCGAAATGGGACGGTCCTTTCCTCGTCTCTGAGGTGCTTCTCGGCGGAGCCTACCGCTTGCAGGACGTGGACGGGCGCGAGCTTCCACGGCCTTACAACGCTGAGAAGCTCAAGCTGTACCAGTAAAATGAATACCTATGAGTGTGTACCTCTCCTTTCACAAAGGCAATGTAAATTTTTCTAAAATGTCCTTTCCATTCAAATAACAAGAAGGGAACACTAGAACATTGCATAAGAAGAGTCTTATTCATCCAAAAAGGTATTATGGGTTCCTCAGCCTTCCAGAAAAAGGAAAGGTTACAACAAAGGTGGCACGGGATCAAGGAAGTACTCCTGGTGATACTCGGAGTAGATTTCCGTTAGCCGGGACCTCGCCGCTATAGTCCGCTCCCACCGACGCAGCGCGCGGACCCGAGACACCACAGAAGAACCCGACGCACCGCCCTCTGAGCCTTGGTCCACGATGTACCTCATCTTGAAACACTCCAGGATGAGAGCCAAGGATCGATCATGCCTGGCCTTCGAGATGAGGTCGAACAGGAAGATCGAACGCACCTTATCGAGCGCTTCATCCAGAAGGTCCTCGGTGAAGGGGTTCTCCAGACCCGGGGACCCCCTCCAAATCGCATACATCAGCATCTGAAGCAGGGACGACCGCCGAGGGAGAAGCCGGCTAAAGTGATCCTCTAGGTGCTGAACCACTCCCCAGTATCCATCCTCGGTCAGAGATTGGTCATACAAAGCGACATCATCAAGGGAGATGATCTCTTCGATCAAATACACGCGCTCAGCCATCTCAAAGAAAGCGATGCCGGAGGAACTGCCATCCCCTCTCTATTTATAACCCCAAGCAAATCTTCAAGGACCCGGATTCTTGCGCATACAGGCGCGAATCTTAAGAATCGCGGCAGCTAATCCAATACCATGCCTCCATGTGGCGATACTGACGTGGCTTCACGAAACTTTCCGCCTTACCCTGTACGTCCCTGACACATGTCATCCGTGACTATTGCCTATCCCGATGTCCACGCATCAAGAGGGTCGGTAAATTCCCGCGCAACTAGGCATCAACCTTGCTCGGCCCATCCTTAGCGGGCCCCTCATGTCCCCTCCTGCGCTAAGGATCGAAGCCCTCACCAAGAGGCAGCTGAGCGGCTACCCTGCTTGGCTATCCCTGGCTGGTAGCTCCCTACCCCACAACGCCAGGGATAAAAGCCCTCGCAAAGAGGCAGCCGAGCGACTACCCTCCTCGACTATCCCCGGCCGGTAGCTCCCTACCTCGCAACGCCTGGGATCTAAGCCCTCACCATGAGGCAGCCGAGCGGCTACCCCGCTCGGCTATCCCTGGCCGATAGCTCCCTACCCCCAAAACGTCAGGGATCAAAGCCCTCACCAAGAGGCAGCCGAGCGACTATCCTGCTCGGCTATCCCTGGCTGGTAGCTCCCTACCCCACAACGCCAGGGATCAAACCCCTGGCCAAGAGGCACCAGGAAACAACCCTGCTCGGCCATCCTTAAGGATCAAAGCCCTCGCCAAGTGGCACCAGGCAGCAACCCTGCTCGGCCCGTCCTTAGTAGGCCTCTTACGGCCCCTCCCGCACTAAGGATCAAAAGCCCTCGCAAGAGGCAACCGGGCCCGCCCTTGTTCGGTTATCCCTGGCTGGTAACTCCCCACCCCACAATGCCAGGGATCAAAGCCCTCGCCAAGAGGCACCGGGAAGCAACCCTGCCCGGCCCGTCCTTAAGGATCAAAAGCCCTTGCAAGAGGCAACTGGACCCGCCCTTGCTCGGTTATCCCTGGTTGGTAGCTCCCTACCCCAACACACCAGGGATATAAGCCCTCGCCAAGAGGCACCGGACAGTAAACTTGCTCAGCCCGTCCTTAGTAGGCCTCTTACGGCCCCTCCCGCGCTAAGGATCAAAAGCCCTCGTAAGAGGCCGCCGGGCCCGCCCTTGCTCGGTTATCCCTGGCTGGTAGCTCCCTACCCCAAAACGTCAAGGATATAAGCCCTTGCAATGAGACGATCGAGCAGCTACCCTACTCGTCCCATCCTTTGTAGGCCCCTTACTGTAGGGTTCCTAGGCACCCTAATGAGGTCTCACAAGGCATCAACCATGCCAATTTCAAATTTAAACGGTGCCGAGAAACCCTAGAACGGATCGTTGGCTAGATTTCTAGGCGAAAAAGCAAACTAGTTAACACTTAACTAAGTGAACGGAAATACAACCTTTGTAGATCCGGTTCTCCACCTCCATAGCTCCGCAACGAAGTATCCTCGCTGTCCAAATCGAAATCCGGGCTCTTGCGTCGGCTTCATCGGGGAAGAAGCGGGCTAGGTCATCGACGACGTGCCGAAGATGATCTATGTCGAAGCATCACTAGATCAAGCTCCACCTTCACCAAGCCATGAAAACTTGTGAAGGAAACACACTCTACTACTTGACAAGAGGTAGAGGATGAAGAAATAGGAAGTGGGTAAACTTTAGAATTGGATTTCTCACTCTAATTCATCAATCACCATTGATGAAGCATGCTTTTCTTCTTGTGAAGAAGAAGAAGAAGATGAAGAAAGAATTATGATAAGTTATTTAGAATAGAAAAGAATATGATACTTATCATAATTTTAACCAAAGTTAGGTGTAGAGAATAGACCATGGTTAGAGTTAATGGTTAGGTTTAGGAAAAGAACAAGAATGGTTATGCTTTCAACACTTCAAGAAGTTTCCACAAAATGACAAAATAAGCCACCATTCCTTTTAATTTCCAGCCTTTATCGTCTAGTATGCCACGGTGTCTAGCTTGGAACTCTTCCAACATACCATCCCTTTACTGAGGGTAAAGACAATGCCTGTGACTGACACTCAGTCGTCTTTATCACCCTGGAACCCTTCCAGTGATTCTCCCCAGGATCGGTTGATACCGTCTCACTACAACTAGTGAGAATCCTAACATCCATTTAGATCTATCTCATAGATCCAAAACCTAGGATTTAGTAGGTATCACTTTGATCCTATATGGAGAATCATTGTGATAAGCGGAGATTGATCGAGCGTAGCATAAGAAATTCCTTTCTTATCAAGAGTATGTCATCCACGTACTCTACGAGGATCACCACCATACTCCCTACTACCTTTTTGTTTATACAAGGTTCATCTACCATTTTGATGATGTCAAACTCTTTGACTACTTCATCAAAACAGATGTTCCAACTCCGCGATGCCTGCTTTATCCTATAAAACATCTTGCACATGTTTCCGCTGCTCCCACTGTCTACGAGGCCCTCTGGCTGTGTACTTATAGAAACACTCTTCTAAAACATCATTTAGAAAAGCAGTCATGACACCCAACCGCCAGATATCGTAGTCATGGTATGTAGCCGTGGCAAGTAGGATCTGGATGGACTTAAGCATAGGTACTTGAAAAGGTTTCATCATTATCCACAGCTGGTCAATGATGCAAACTTTTAACAAGTCTAGCTTTGAAAGTCTCAACTTTTCGATGTACACCAAGTAATCTTCTCAAGATATACTTTCTCCTGATGGGGATTTAACCCTTCAGATAAAACAACTAAACTCCATACTTTGTTGGTGTATAAGGATTCCATCTCAGATCACTAAGCATCCAGCCATTCTTACAGAGTCCCACTCCTGATGGCCAGCTCGAAACTAGTTGGGTCATCATCTCATGATGCAATCCTCGCTCCCACTGTCATAGAGAAACAGAAGTATCTCTCAGGTGGGTGAGGAACCCTACTAGATCGGCGGAGAGGCTGAGGTTCGTTGGAATCTACTGAATCCTTTGGTTCTATCAAATCATCAGCTGTAGTTTGTATAGCTGGAACCTTTCCAGTTTTACATAACTTACCTTGCCTCGAGCTTGTCCAGATTTTGCTTTTAGACATAGGCCAGACAACCCCAAATCTTAACTAACTTAAGACATGGGCTCTTCCCATTCCATATCACATATGAAGCGGTAGGCAACTGATTTGATTGGAACCCTATTCAATAGGTATGCAGCTTCTCAAGCGCATAACTCCCTGAGGAAAAAGGTAACTCAGTAGTACTCATCATAGAGCACACCATATCAAATAGGGTGTATCTGCTCCGCCCTGACATACCATCGTGCAATGGTGTATACGGAGGAGTAATGCTGAGAGAAAATCTCATTCTCCTTTAGAATAGTCCAGTATTTCCGTGCTCAAGTATTCTCCTCCTTGATCACATCAAAGGACATAATACTTATACCCGTATTTTGGTTCTCTACTTCTAACTTATATTCTGTGAATATCTCAAAAGGTTCGGACTTGTGTTTCAACAGGAACATATGACTGAATCTTGAGAGATTATCAGAGAACGTAATGAAGTATAAAAAACCAGTCCTGGCATTTGTAGACTGGGGACCTACATACATCAACATGTATCATCCCAAGAGTTCACTAACTCTTTCTCTGTTTCCAATAAACAGAGCTGTGGTCATCTTATCTTTGGGACATGACTGGCAAGTTTCACAAGATGTAAACTCAAACTGATTTAAATATGCATCTATATGTAACTTAAGCTAGTCGGGTCGCATTGATTTGACCTAGTCTACAATACCTCAAGAAGGATTTGTTCATTTCTGAACTCTTCCTCTTGTGTGTGTTCCGTATACTAAGAACTGTAGTTTGATTTAGAACTTCAACGCTTTTAGATAACGTGCCTGAACCGATCAACTTTTGATATAGGAAATGTTCAAAACATTATCCAACAATACAAAATTTTACCGTTTCTTTACTGATAAAGAGACAGATATGATTTTGTATATCAGGTTCGGTATCTAATAACATTCGTTCAGAATCAATGTATTGGTAATACAGGGTGACAGTGACCAACAGACTTGGCTGCAACACTTGCCCCGTTTTCTGCCTCATGAAACTTATCACCCGTTCTCAGTTCTATACTTATCTGTAGTCCTATGTAACAGATTACATATCTGGGATCCGGATCCGGTATCATATACCAAGGATGTAAAGGACACTGAGAAACAGTTCTATATAATGAACACACCCGAAGATGATGCATCATCATGCACTCTCCTCGTTTGGGCGGCACGGGAATTCTGGTAATCCCCAATTTCCTGCTCTGTCTTATAACAATTATAAGTTGGAGCGGGACCAACGTTCCCCAGCTCAGTATAACAAGCGGGTTCGGTCAATAATCCGTATTATTATCTTGATTAAGGCATGATATGGTCGCTACCTGGAGAGAGAGAGAAGAAAACACTCAGCGTGCGCTCTTGCAAGAATAGATTGGTTATTATTTTATCTAATCAGGATGGCTCCCACTGCTTTTTATCAAATCTTCCTTCAAACCCTAAAAGGAAAGACCAGCCGGGATTAATTACACACAACAAGTTCGCCAATCTTTCAGCCAGGCCAGTGTCGGTACTTTGAGGGAGGTCCCCCGTGCTTTCGCACGAACCTAATTAATGTAAACCTCGTTTTCCCAGAGGCGTAACCTCGTTAACACCTTTCTAGACACCTACTTGATCGGCTAATTGTAATGTATAAAACTCTCCCAGGAGTAACTCTTACTCGCAGCGGGTATCGGGATCCAACTATCTCATAGAAGGTATGCAATCTCATTGCAAATTTCAACACTTGAAATTCCCGATAATATTTTGCCCCTAGCAGCTTATGACCTTGGCTAAGGTCAACAAATCATAAGTGCTAGCCAAGTTCAACCCGTCATTTCCCGATTGAATTAAACCCACCCGCACGACCCTTGGCTAAGGTCAACAAAGTCGCACGACTACCCTAACTCAATCGCATCATATGCTTATACAGATAAGCACTAATCAGCTACCGCACACTACGCCTTGGCTAAGGTCAACAAACGTAGCACGAATACTAACCAGTACTTATCTGAAATGACGGAGGGCTACGACGGGTTTTTCAGAAAACCCTTTGCGTAATGAACTTGATATCGTTGTAGAATCAAATGATTTTGAAATGGAATGCTTTTGAGGCTTTTCTAGTTTTGCTAAAGGAGTCACTCCCGGTGAAGGGATCGTCGGTCCTTTCCTCGTCGAATGAGGTGCGGGATATATCATATATATCACTGTGCAAAGCAAAAACACTTAAAAGCAATCAAAAGACAAACCGAGTGTGTAGCATCTACCAGTTATTGCTAAAGGAGTCACTTCCGGTGAAGGGATCTCGGTCCTTTCCTCATCGAATAAGGTGCAGGATATATCACATATACCTCTGTGCAAAGCAAGAACTGTAGCTACCTGTTTTGTTTTGAAATTCGATTCTACAACATCTTAGGTTTCTTTTATTTCATTAATCTTATTAATGAAGTCCCATCATTTAAGTACCTAAACATCACAGATAAATACGACGTACACTTATGCCATCCGCATTCGCCTCGATGTCCCCTCGTGCACCGTTAGGTTAGGTAACTAACGGCAGAGCGGGGCAGGGCTAGCGCGGGTGTAAAACATAAGTAACGTCTATATAATATATCATATATACTATATACTGTATCTATCATAGAACATCACATGATCACATCACAGATATCGCAGCAGAAGAAACATATGAAATATTGGATATACTAGGACGTCCGTGTTTTCAATACGAGCCAGTATAAAACACGGATTCCACGGTCGTGATGAATAGCCAATCCCACACCCCTAGACCCCTACGAGAGCGGCAAGCAACCCTGCCAATTCTAGGGTTAGGAGACCCCGACTCGACTCCTCGAGTTGGTCTCCCACTGGACCCCAGAACCCGGTTACTTGTGCTCCCCTCCTTGGGTCTATCCTAGTGCAGAAAAGTAAATAATATACAAAAGGTCACATCTTCCGCAACCTGGAAGCGCCCCAATAAAAGAATATTACATACAAGTTTTTACATGAATGAAAATGAAAACACTCATCTCACATAAAAACCCCCGGCTATTCGAACACGACGATCCAATATAACATATCCAGCAACACATAATATCACATGTCATCAACGTAAGTAAATATGCGCATCCCAATTGTCGTTGACATATAGCAATGAAACCGGCGATATCACATATTACACTTACGGTCACAGAAAAAAAGTGTAAAACTACAACAGTTGTAATCCGCAACCTGCATAGACATCGCATGCCTAATCAAATGAATACCTTAGACATCACATGCCTAACAATTATAAACGCCGCATTTTAGTCTCAAAATCGAAAACTCTTTTCAATATCAAGTCGGGCAATTCAACAAGATTCCCGACATCCTGATCGAATGCCCGTCGCAAACTTTAGTAGGCGGCCGCACCCCCGATACCGTCGACGAAGTGCACCAAGGCGGAACACCGCCACCGCGAGCACCCGAACGGATGCTTTCGGCGACGGGGTTCTCCTGCAGTCACTTGGTCGGGGCTATGGAGTGAAGCTGTCTATTAAGTTTACCCGGCGAGTATCCGCGTACGCTACATGATTGCGACGGACTTTTGATCGCATCAAAATTCCGTGGCAACCGATCAAGTGAGACTAAACTGCTATGTTTATAACATTCATTCAGTTATCACATAACTACTTGTGAATTCCAATTATTGTATCCCATTCCGGATAAATAGAAAATGTCAAACTTTCCGATTGAATAATCGAACACCCAAGTTTTCCCGAAACAGCTCATCACATGAAACAAGTCTAACAACATTCAGTTCGTGCCTCAGTACCAACGGTCCAGCCGTAGAAGGGTCAAGCCAATGCCTCACATGTGGCACGCCGTACTGCCCCAAACCCGTAGGTTCAAAGGGCAGTTCAAGACGGTCACATAATCGAGTTAAGGTTTGTTGTCTTCTAGAGGGACCATCGCGTTACTTGCACTACTTAGAACGTCGTTAAACTACGGAAAAATCCAACACTTGGAAATTTCCCGACAGGGGAAAAATTGGGTATTTATATCCGGTCGAACTTTTTAACATATTCTAAAATTTATCCGGAAAGCCACACAGACAAAATTTGATACTTCGATCGAATATACAAAGTCCCAACACTACCCCAGAAAATTCAACTCTTGAATAAATACTAAAAATTTCCAGAAGACTCAGCATTACAAAACATGAATTACTGTGCAAGCCACGTGGTGTAACTCAACACAGTGGCCGCGGAACCGCCGCGAATCCCATGGTGGGGCCGCGTTTCCGCGCCTCTGTAGTCGATTTATTATCACGTGCTTCACAGTAACTCATGCAATTACCTGCTGAATTTTTTGGTAATTTTTAATCTGGAAAAATCCACGTTTTCAGAAAAAGTACAGAGAGCAATTTGTATTGGGGTTTCGGGTTCGTTCGGAATTCAAATTCCGTCTGGACTTCGCCTAAGGCTCTAGCTAGGCTCTGATACCACTGTAGGGTTCCTAGGCACCCTAATAAGGTCTCACAAGGCATCAACCATGCCAATTTCAAATTTAAACGGTGCCGAGAAACCCTAGAACGGATCATTGGCTAGATTTCTAGGCGAAAAAGCAAACTAGTTAACACTTAACTAAGTGAACGGAAATACAACCTTTGTAGATCCGGTTCTCCACCTCCATAGCTTCGCAACGAAGTATCCTCGCTGTCCAAATCGAAATCCGGACTCTTGCGTCGGCTTCATCGGAGAAGAAGCGGGCTAGGTCATCGACGACGTGCCGAAGATGATCTACGTCGAAGCATCACTAGATCAAGCTCCACCTTCACCAAGCCATGAAAACTTATGAAGGAAACACACTCTAATACTTGGCAAGAGGTAGAGGATGATGAAATGGAAAGTGGGTAAACTTTAGAATTGGATTTCTCACTCTAATTCATCAATCCCCATTGATGAAGCATGCTTTTCTTCTTGTGAAGAAGAAGAAGAAGATGAAGAAAGAATTATGATAAGTTATTTAGAATAGAAAAGAATATGATACTTATCATAATTTTAACCAAAGTTAGGTGTAGAGAATAGACCATGGTTAGAGTTAATGGTTAGGTTTAGGAAAAGAACAAGAATGGTTATGCTTTCAACACTTCAAGAAGTTTCCACAAAATGACAAAATAAGCCACCATTCCTTTTAATTTCCATAATGAATAAATAATCAAATAAATAAATAAGAAGTTTAAACACAACCCTAACCATTTACTTAACCAAGGTTTAAACTAAACATACACCTAATCAAGCATGTATCATCAAACATGATACAAACAAATACACAAAAATATATCACATATACAATGTGCATATCAAGTGAGAAAATCCTTTTAAAGTGAACCAATACTAGTTAATGTAAAGTAATATATCATATATATAATTATACATTAAATCATTAAATCAACACTTGATTTAACGACCCGGTCATATCGCATATAACCGACTAGTATACAATGTATCGGCTTATCGAATCAATCCTTGATTCGATAACTAGGTTATATCGCATACAACCATTCGATACATTCATCGCGAGAATAGAATACGGTATCACATACATGCATTATTCTCGGTCCCGCACATATCTCATATGCGCTCCTATTTCGTTTCGCTTGAGCCAGGAAACCTCTGTGTAGGACTCTAAAGACTCGTCAATACGCCGGCAGCAGGCGATGATCATATCAAACACCCACAAGCCGCAAGCGGTCTGCTAAACATAACGGCCACCCGGGTATTGAGCGATCTGAAGATCGACGAGCAAGCCCGCTCACACTCCTGTGAATCCAACCAGTAACACTACCGTACAGTCCGGTCTGATCATCTGATATGTCGCATATCTCGCCTAGGGGTGGTAAACGTCAAACCCTAATAGCTCGATAAGTCGTGTCGATATGAGGTCTATAACACTTCGAGAAACTACTGGTAACACTTACCAGTAAATCTCAGCAACCCTGGCCAGGGATTTCCTGTTATAGCCAATCGAACACAGCGCAACATCAACCCCCTATACCGGGAGAGACGAATCCCCTCCTATCGCTCATTGCCTCCATGTGACTCGGGACTGTACCCAAAAACCACCGTTTTGCACGCCCTCTTGTACGTGGTAAGATGGAAATCAAAGCACAGTGGGAACCACACAAGACTCTATGACGATCTCGGGTCAACAGACTACTCTGTACCAGTGTCACCAGAGAACTGCCATCTGACGTGAGGTATAATACCATCTGGGAGTTCTCGGCGAGTCCGTCCAGTGTACCCAGTCTCTACTGAGCACCCGTATATCATCTCTGATGTCAAACACCAATGGATATGGGATCATCCATCGCCCATCTGTATGGGTCGAGAAGGTATACGCTAGTCTACTCTGGTATATCGATGCCCCGTCTCGATACACCCACGACTAGGGACTTTGAAGGATGTACTTATGGACTACCATGTCCCCACTAGTATGATCCGCATCATAGTCCAGATAGTCAAGTACACATCCTAAGGGCTTTACCAACATGTATCAGAGAGACAATCAGTGTACACGTTAAGGTAAAGAGCAACCAGATAGCATACTATCATGTCGAGCAAGAAAGTCCTCCCTATATATGTCCCAGCATCCACTACAATATACATCCAATGTACAGTAATGGCCTCTAGGGCATACATATAACTAACACTTACGGCCCCTTCCGTGCTAAGGATCTAAGCCCTCACCAAGAGGCAACCAGGCCCGCCTTTGCTCGGTTACCCCTGGCCAGTAGCTCCATACCCCCAAAACGCCAGGGATCTAAGCCCTCGCCATGAGGTGACCGAGTAGCTACCCTGCTCGGCCCGTCCTTAGTAGGCCCCTTACGGCCCCTCCAACAACAACGAAACAAAGCCTTCACCAAGAGGCACCCGGTCCATCTACGTCTGAGCAATCTCCACCTCGACTTCAAGGATATGGAGATACCGTCTTCCCGCCGGTCTTTGCACACTTGGCAAGTGTCAACTCAATGTGTAATCGCTAGACGAAGAACCGACATAACACGAAGGCTACTGTGCAAATATAAGTGTTTACCGACAAAGGGAAATACGCGCGCAAATACTACTGCAAAAAAGTTTTTATTCACAAAATCAAAAGTCTTTACAAGGGTATTGTGGGCTCCCCAGCCTTATCAAATTACCTAGAGGCTTACAAAAGAGAGAAAAGCCAAAAAGTTCGGGCCGCGAGCCCGGCTTAGACCCCGCCTCCCTCATCACCATCGGCCGGAGGCATGACCACTGAAAGTGGGACCCGTGCACGGAGCTCACTGTTGGCAAATTCCAGAAACTACTCCTTGACGGCATCAAGAGCTTTTTTCTATGCAATGGCGGAGGCCTCGCCGAGGTCGACGTAAAACTGGTCCGACCCCTTATAATCAGTCGCCGCCTTTCTAGCCCAAACCTCGGCAACCTCCGCCGCTTGAAGCGCCACCTCGATATCCCGCCTGCTGGCATCCCTCACCCTCTTCATGGCTGCAAAGCGATCGTCCAGTTCCACCAACTTCGCCTCGATGACTCGATGGGACTCATTCAGGCGGTGATATGACTCCCGGCACTTTGAGACGGTGAGCTCCTCGACGGCCGATCGGGCTTCAAGGACGGCCATCCTCTCCCTCTCTAGACGCAGCTCAAGTCGCAGATCCTCGGCCTCCGAAGAAGACTCTCCCACCGGCCTCATAGCTTGGATAGCCCCCTCGGTCTCCATACGAGTAATGAGGGCGCAGTGCTGAAAGACCTAACGAAAAACAGCAGAGAGGCTTAGAGACGCTCGAATTAAAGAAAGGGCTCTCGAAATAACACACGAGGGAGTACATACCTGCACCGCCTTCTGAGCTATAGCTGCCATCTGGGCCCTCAGGGTCTCCCGCAGAATCTGGCCCCCAGCTGACTCCTCCATACCAGGAAGCAGGCTGGCAGCAATGGAAAGCCCCGACGGGACCATGAAACGGACGTCCCCCTCCTGCACAGGAATCCCCTCCGGAATCTCCGTCGGTGGCGCACGAGAGACCGTCCTCTTCCACTTAAGAGGAATCCCATCTTCGTCCTCTCCTGTATCCCTCGCCTGGGGCCTGGGAACCCGTGTACGCCTTTGGCCGCCGCCGGAACAATCATCAGGAGCTCGTGACGGGATAGATGGCCCTACCGTCGATGGCACATTTGGTGCGGGGCTAGGGTCAGCCGGAGGAACGGCCGCACCGCCGTCCCTCCTCCGGGACATAGCGCCGAGGGCACCAAGAGTCCTGGATCGATCCATTTGTCCTGCCAAAGGGAGAGGCTCGACTCAGAAAGAGAAGAAGCGGAAGAAAGAAGAAGAAGACACCTAACCCGATGGAGAGGAGTTCCCGGAAGAGAAAATGCAGAGATCCGACCTCAAGTTGAGAGCGCCGAGCTTACAAAACTCAGAACGAGGAAAATATGAAGAGATATGGGTCCTGAAGCGGACCCCACCTCTATTTATAGCTGCCAACGTGCACATCCTACGGCGGCACTCATCTCCCGACGAAGCGGTTCAGTGCATTCGATGGCCACGATCGCTCCACCCGTCACATGTGCATTGGCCACGTCCCAACAGACGCCAGAGGTCTGCGGCCCATCGCGTCAGCCAACCAGCACCCGACACGTGGGCTGTCGCTTCAGCGAAAGTACGCACGATCCGGCGCATTCTCTTTAATGAAAAGATCTCACCCTGATTCTGTTAGTTATATGTATGCCCTAGAGGCCATTACTGTACATTGGATGTATATTGTAATGGATGCTGGGACATATATAGGTAGGACTTTCTTGCTCGACATGATAGTACGCTATCTGGTTGTTCTTTATCTTAACATGTATACTATCTGTCTCTCTGTTACATGTTGATAAAGCCCTTAGGATGTGTACTCGACTTCCAGGACTATGATGCAGATCATACTAGTGGGGCCTAGGTAGTCTATGGGTACATCCTTCAATGTTCCTAGTCGTGGGAACATCGAGACGGGGTATCGATATTCCAGAGTAGACTAGCGTATATCTTCTCGACCCATGTGATGGGCGATGGATGATCCCATATCCATTGGTGTTTGACATCAGAGATGGTATGCGGGTGCTCAGTGGAGACTGGGTACACTGAACGGACTCGCCGAGAACTCCCAGATGGTATTATACCTCACGTCAGATGGCAGTTCTCTGGTGACACTGGTACAGCTTAGTCTGTTGACCCGAGATCGTCATAGAGTCTTGTGTGTCTCCCACTGTGCTTTGATTTCCACCCTACCACGGCTCTACTGAGTCATGCAAACAGGTGGTTTTTGGGTACAGTCCTGATTCACATGGAGGCAATGAGTGATAGGAGGGGATTCGTCTCTCCCGGTATTGGGGGTTGATGTTGCGCTATGCTCGACTGGCCATAACAGGAAATCCCTGGCCAGGGTTGCAGTGATATACTGGTAAGAGTTATCAGTAGTTTCACGATTGTTATGGACCTCACGTCAGCATGACTTATCGAGCTACTGGGATCTGACGTTTACCACCCCTAGGCGAGATATGCGACATATCAGACGAACAGACCGGACTGTACGGTAAGTGTTACTGGTTGGATTCACAGGGGTGTGAGCGGGCTTGCTCGTCGATCTTCTGATCGCTCAATACCCGGGTGGCCGTTACGTTTAGCAGACCGCTTGCGGCTTGTGGGTGCTTGATATGATCATCATCTGCTGCCGGCGTATTGACGAGTCTTTAGAGTCCTACACAGAGGTTTCCTGGCTCAAGCGAAACGAAATAGGAGCGCATATGAGATATGTGCAGGACCGAGAATAATGCGTATATGTGATACCGTATTCCATTCTCGCGATGAATGTATCGATTGGTTATATGCGATATAACCTAGATATCGAATCAAGGATTGATTCGATAAGCCGATACATAGGATACTAGTCGGTTATATGCAATATGACCGGATCGTTAAATCAAGTGTTGATTTTATGATTTAATGTATAATTATGTATTTGATGTATTACTTTGCATTAACTAGTATTGGTTCACTTTAAATGGATTTTCACACTTGATGTGCAAGTTTTATATGTGATATACTTTTGTGCACATGTTTGTATCATGTTTGATGATACATGCTTACTTGGTTAAGTGTAAAGAATTAAACCATGGTTAAGTTAATGATTAGGGTTTTGTTTAGTTATTCATTTATCTTATTTATTTATTTTCTTTTCTATTATAATTAACATATCATATTCATCTTCATCTTCTTCTTCATCTTCAACATGAAGAAAACCTAGCTACCATCAATGGCAACTAGTGAAAATGAGTGAGAAATCCAATTCTAAAGTGAACCCACTTCCTATTTCTTCATCCTCTACCTCTTGCCAAGTAGTATAGGGTGTTTTCTTCACAAGTTTCATGACTTGGTGAAGTGGGAGCTTGATCTTGTGATGCCTCGACGTAGATCATCTTCGGCATCGAAGCCGACGATCAAGCCCGCCCATTTCTCCGATGAAGCCGATGCTAGAGTCCTGGATTTGATTTGGACAGCGGAGGGACCTCATCACGGAGCCTAGGACGTAGAGGACCGGATCTACAAAGGTTGTAGCTTCTTTCCTTTAGTTAAAATTCGTTTATTTGCATTGCATCGCCTCATTATCTAGTTAACGATCTGTATTAGGGTTTGTAGGCACTTGTAAAATTTGAATTAGCCATGTTTGATCACTTGTGAGACTTCACAAGTGTGCCTAGGAACCCTACAGTGGTATCAGAGCCTAGCTAGAGCCTTAGGCGATGCGTAGACGGAATTAGAAACCCGATCGAACCCGAAACCCTAACCCGACAACCCTCTCTGTACTTTTTTCAAATTTGTGGATTTTTGTATATTAAAAATATGCAGAAAAATCAGCAGGGAATCCTAAGAATTACTGTGCAACATGTGTCCATGATTCAACAAAAGTGCGGCGGAACCGCGGCAGAAGCAAGGCTTCTGCGGCGGTTCCGCGGCCGTATTGTCACAATGCCTAATAATTTTTGCACAGTAATTCCTATTTTCTGGTACTGGATTTTCTGGGATGTTTTAATCTGAACTCAAGAGTTGAGTTTTCTGGGTTGTATTGAGGATTCGGTGTTTCGATCGGATTGTCTGATTTTGTCTGTGTGCTTTTCCGGATAATTCTAGAATATGTTAAAAGGTTTGACCGGATATAAACACCTACTTTTTCCCCTGCCGGGAAATTTTCAATTGTTGGACTTTTCCGTAGTTTAATGACGTTCTAAGTAGTGCAAGTAACGCGATGGTCCCTCTAGAAGACAACAAACCTTAACTCGATTATGTGACCGTCTTGAACCGTCCTTTGAACCTTAGGGTTTGGGGCAGTACGGCGTGCCACATGTGAGGCGTTGGCTTGACCCTTCTACGGCTGGACCGTTGGTACTGAGGCACGAACTGAATGTTTTTAGACTTATTTCATGTGTTGAGCTGTATCAGGAAAACTTGGGTGTTCGATTGTTCGATCGGAAAGTTTAACATTTTCTGTCTTATCCGGAATGTGATACAATAATTGGAATTCACAAGCAGTTATGAGATGACTGAATGAATGTTATAAACATAGCAGTTTAGTCTCACTTGATCGGTTGCCACGGAATTTTGATGTGATCAAAAGTCCGTCGCAATCACGTAGTGTACGCGGATACTCGCCGGGTAAACTTAATAGACAGCCTCGCCCCATAGCCCCGACCAAGTGACTGTAGGAGAACCCCGTCGCCGAAAGCATCCGTTCGGGTGCTCGCGGCAGCGGTGTTCCGCCTTGGTGCACTTCGTCGACGGCGTCGGGGGTGCAGCTGCCTACTAAAGTTTGCGACGAGCATTCGATCAGAATGTCGGGAATCCTGTTGAATTGCCCGACTTGATATTGAAAAGAGTTTTCGATAATGAGACTAAAATGCGGGGTTTATAATTGTTAGGCATGCGATGTCTAAGGAATTCATTTGATTAGGCATGCGATGTCTAAAGAGATTGCGGATTCCAACTGTTGTAGTTTTACACTTTCTTTTCTGTGACCGTAAGTGTAATATGTGATATCTCCGGTTTCGTTGCTATTTGTCAACGATAATTGGGATGCGCATATTTACTTACGTTGATGACATGTGATGTTATGTGTTGCTGGATATGTTATATTGGATCGTCGTGTTTGAATAGCCGGGGGTTTTTATGTGAGATGAGTGTTTTTCATTTTCATTCATGTAAAAACTTGTATGTAATATTCTTTTATTGGGGCACTTTCAGGTTGCAGAAGATGTCACCGTTTGTATATTATTTACTTTTCCGCATTAGGATAGACCCAAAGAGGGGAGCACAAGTAACCGGGTTCTGGGGTCCAGTGGGAGACCAACTCGAGGAGTCGAGTCCGGGTCTCCTAACCCTAGAATTGGTAGGGTTCCTTGCCGCTCTCGTAGGGGTCTAGGGGTGTGGGATTGGCTATTCATCACGACCGTGGAATCCGTGTTTTATACTGGCTCGTATTGAAAACACAGACGTCCTAGTATATCCAATATTTCATATGATACTTTCTGCTGCCTTATCTGTGATGTGATCATGTGATGTTCTGTGATAGATATAGTATATGGTTTATATGATATATTATATAGACGTTGCTTATGTTTTACACCCGCGCTAGCCCTGCCTCGCTCTGCCGTTAGTTACCTAACCTAACGGTGCAGACGGGACATCGAGGCGAATGCGGATGGCATAAGCGTACGTTATATTTATCTGTGATGATTAGGTGGACTTAAATGATGGGATATTCATTAATGAGATTAATGAAAGAAAATAAACCTAATTGATGTTGTGGAATCGAATTTCTAAATAAAACAGGTAGCTACAGTTCTTGCTTTGCATAGCGGTGTTCATTATAGAACATCCTGCACCTTATTCGATGAGGAAAGGACCGAGATCCCTTCACCGGGAGTGACTCCTTTAGCAATAACTGGCAGATGCTACAACCCTCGGTTTGTCATTTGATTGCTTCTATAGTTTCTGCTTTGCACAGTGATATATATGATATATCCTGCACCTCATTCGACGAGGAAAGGGCCGACGATCCCTTCACCGGGAGTGACCCCTTTAGCAAAACTAGAAAAGCTTCAAAAACATTCCATTTAAAAACCATTTGATTCCACAACGAGATCAAGTTCAAAGCGTTAAAGGTTTTCATAAAAATTATTCGCAACCCTCCGTCATTTTAGGAAGTAGAGTACTTAGTATTCGTGCTGTGTTTGTTGACCTTAGTTAAGGCACAGTGTACGGTAGCTAAGTGATGTCTTCCTACACCGCATATGATGCGATTAGTTAGGACAGTTGCGTGACTTTGTTGACCTTAGTTAAGGGTCATGTGGGTGGGTCTAAGTAATCACGAAATGACGGGTAGAACTTGACTAGTGCTTATGATTTGTTGACCATAGTTAAGGTCATAAGTACTAGGGGTAAAAATCATTATTGGGAGTTTCAAGTGTTGAAATTTGCAATGAGATTGCATACCTTCTATATGATTGTTAGATCCCGATACCCACTGCGAGTAATTGTTACTCCTGGGAGAGTTTTGCACTTTACAATTAGCCGATCAAGTAGGTGTCTAGAAAGGTGTCAATGGGGTTACGCCTCTGGGAAAACGAAGGTTTACTGTAATTAGGTCCGTGCGAAAGCACGGGGAACCTCCCTCAAAGTACCGACACGGCCTGGCTGAAAGATTGGCGAAACTTGTAGTGTGTAATTAATCCCGGCTAGTCTTTCCTTTTAGGGTTTGAAGGAAGATTTGATAAAAACAGTGGGAGCCATCCTGATTAGATAAAATATATAACCAATCTAATCTTGCAAGAGCGCACGCTGAGTGTTTTCTTCTCTCTCTCTCTCTCCAGGTAGCGACCATATCACGCCTTAATCAAGATAATAATATGGATGTATTGACCGAACCCGCTTGTTATACTAAGCTGGGGAACGTTGGTCCCGCTCCAACTTATAATTGTTATAAGACAGAGCAGGAAATAGGGGAATACCAAGATTCCCATGCCGCCCAAACGAAGAAAGTGCATATGATACATCTCCTTCGGGTGTGTTCATTATAAAGAACTGTTTCTCAGTATCCTCTGCATTCTGGGTATTTGATACCGGATCAGGATCCCAGATATGTAATCTGTTGGGCTACAAAAAGGTAGAAAAACTGAGAACGGGTGATAAGTTTCATGAGACAGAAAACGGGGAATGTGTTGCAGCCAAGTCTGTTGGTCACTGTCACCCTGTGTTACCAACACATTGATTCTGAACAAATGCTATTAGATACCGAACTTGATATACAAAATCATATCAGTCTTTTTATGAGTAAAGAAATGATAAAATTTTGTATTGATGGATAACGTTTTGAACATTTCCTATATCAAAAGTTGATCGGTTCAGGCACGTTATCTAAAAGCATTGATGTTCTAAATCAAACTACAGTTCTTAGTATACGGAACACACACAAGAGGAAGAGTTCAGAATTGAACGATTCCTTCTTGAGGTGTTGTAGACTAGGTCGGATCAATATGACCCGACTAGCTAGAGTTACATAAAGATGCATATTTAAATTAGTTTGAATTTACATCTTGTGAAACTCGCCAGTCATGTCACAAAGATAAGATGACCATAGCTCCGTTTACTGGAAACAGAGAAAGAGTTAATGAACTCTTGGGATGATATATGTTGATGTATGTAGGTCCCCTGTCTACACATACCAAGACCGGTTCTTTGTACTTCATTACGTTCTCTGATAATCTCTCAAGATTCAGACATATGTTCCTGTTGAAACACAAGTCCGAACCTTTTGAGATATTCACAGAATATGAGTTAGAAGTAGAGAACCAAAATAAGGGTATAAGTATTATGCCCTATGATGAGATCAGGGAGGAGAATACTTGGGCATGGCATTCCTGGAATATTCTAAAGGAGAATGTGATTCTCTCACAGCATTACTCCTCCGTATACACCATAGCACGATGGTATATCGGGGCGAAGCAATCACACCCTATATGATATGGTGCGCTCTATGATGAGTACTACTGAGTTTCCTATTTCCTTTTAGGGAGTTATGCATTTATGAAGTTGCATACCTATTGAATAGGGTTCGATTCAAATCAGTGCCTACCACTCCATATGAGATATGGTATGGGAAGAGCCTATCTCTTAAGTAAGTTAAGGTTTGGGGTTGTCCAGCCTATGTCTAAAAGCAAAAATCCGGACAAGATCAAGGCAAGGTCTGTTGTGTAGAACTGGAAAGGTTCCAGCTATACAAACTACAGCAGGTGATTTGGTAGAACCAAAGGATTCAGTAGATTCCAACGAACCTCAGCCTCTCCGCCGATCTAGTAGGGTTCCTCATCCACCTGAGAGATACTTCGGTTTCTCGATGACAGTGGGAGTGAGGATTGCATCATGAGATGATGACCCAACTAGTTTCGAGCTGGCCATCGAGAGTAGGGACTCTGTAAGAATGGCTGGATGCTTAGCGATCTGAGATGGAATCCATGTACACCAGCAAAGTATGGACTTTAGCTGCTATATCTGAAGGGTTAAATCCCCATCAGGAGCAAGTATATCTTGAGAAGATTACTTGGTATAGATGGAAAAGTTGAGACTTTCAAAGCTAGACTTGTTAAAGGTTTTAGTCATCAACCAGGCATGGATAATGATGAAACCTTTTCCGGTGCCTATGCTTGAGTCCATCCAGATCCTACTTGCCATTGCTACATACCATGACTATGATATCTGGTGGTTGGGTGCCATGACTACTTTTCTAAATAATGATTTAGAAGAGAACGTCTATAAGAACACAGCCAGAGGGCTTCATAAACAGTGGGAGCAGGGGAAATGTGTGCAAGTTGCTTTATAGAATAAAGCAGGCATCGCGGAGTTGTAACGTCTGTTTTGATGTGGTAGTCAAAGTGTTTGACTTCATCAAAATGGTAGATGAACCTTGTATATACAAAACGGTAGTAGAGAGTAAGATGGTCATCCTCGTATTGTACATAGACAACATACTCTTGGTAGGAAAAGAGTTTCCTATGCTACGCACGGTCAATCTCCGCTTATCACAAGGATTCTCCAATAGGATCAAAGTGATACCTCCTAAATCCTGAGTTTTCATCTATGAGATAGATGTAATTGGATGCTAGGATTCTCACTAGATGTAGTGAGATGGTATCAATCGATCCTGGGGAGAATCACTGGAAGTGTTCTAGGGTGATAAGGACGACTGAATGTCAGTCACAGGCACTGTCTTTATCCTCAGTGGAGGAACGGTATGTTGGAAGAGTTCCAAGCCAGATACCGTGGCAAACTAGACGATAAAGGCTGGTAACATCGCTATTAAGGATACTACCAAAGAGGAAGTTTGGGCAAATATTGGTTCATAAGATGAACTAGGTTCCTACCATTGTATGACAATGGAAGTGTGGCTTTGGCCAAGGAACCCCGATCCCATCAGTGACTCAGACATATTCTGAGACAGTATCACCTGATCATGGAGATAGATGATCTCCAGGATGATCGAGGATAGGAGAGTAGAATCAGAGGACAACACGGCGGATCCACTCACGAAGGCCTTTTCCCAAAGAGAGACTTTTAGGGGATGGTTGAGTATTAGATACTACAACTACTGCTACAGATGGCCCTAGTGCAAGTGGGAGATTGTTAGTTATATGTATGCCCTAGAGGCCATTACTGTACATTGGATGTATATTGTAATGGATGCTGGGACATATATAGGTAGGACTTTCTTGCTCGACATGATAGTACGCTATCTGGTTGTTCTTTATCTTAACATGTATACTATCTGTCTCTCTGTTACATGTTGATAAAGCCCTTAGGATGTGTACTCGACTTCCAGGACTATGATGCAGATCATACTAGTGGGGCCTGGGTAGTCTATGGGTACATCCTTCAATGTTCCTAGTCGTGGGAATATCGAGACGGGGCATCGATATTCCAGAGTAGACTAGCGTATATCTTCTCGACCCATGTGATGGGCGATGGATGATCCCATATCCATTGGTGTTTGACATCAGAGATGGTATGCGGGTGCTCAGTGGAGACTGGGTACACTGAATGGACTCGCCGAGAACTCCCAGATGGTATTATACCTCACGTCAGATGGCAGTTCTCTGGTGACACTGGTACAGCTTAGTCTGTTGACCCGAGATCGTCATAGAGTCTTGTGTGTCTCCCACTGTGCTTTGATTTCCACCCTACCACGGCTCTACTGAGTCGTGCAAACAGGTGGTTTTTGGGTACAGTCCCAATTCACATGGAGGCAATGAGCGATAGGAGGGGATTCGTCTCTCCCGGTATTGGGGGTTGATGTTGCGCTATGCTCGACTGGCCATAACAGGAAATCTCTGGCCAGGGTTGCAGTGATATACTGGTAAGAGTTATCAGTAGTTTCACGATTGTTATGGACCTCACGTCAGCATGACTTATCGAGCTACTGGGATCTGACGTTTACCTCCCCTAGGCGAGATATGCGACATATCAGACGAACAGACCGGACTGTACGGTAAGTCTTACTGGTTGGATTCACAGGGGTGTGAGCGGGCTTGCTCGTCGATCTTCTGATCGCTCAATACCCGGGTGGCCGTTACGTTTAGCAGACCGCTTGCGGCTTGTGGGTTCTTGATATGATCATCATCTGCTGCCGGCGTATTGACGAGTCTTTAGAGTCATACACAGAGGTTTCCTGGCTCAAGCGAAACGAAATAGGAGCGCATATGAGATATGTGCAGGACCGAGAATAATGCGTGTATGTGATACCGTATTCCATTCTCGCGATGAATGTATCGATTGGTTATATGCGATATAACCTAGATATCGAATTAAGGATTGATTCGATAAGCCGATACATAGGATACTAGTCGGTTATATGCGATATGACCGGATCGTTAAATCAAGTGTTGATTTAATGATTTAATGTATAATTATGTATTTGATATATTACTTTGCATTAACTAGTATTGGTTCACTTTAAATGGATTTTCTCACTTGATGTGCAAGTTGTATATGTGATATACTTTTGTGCACATGTTTGTATCATGTTTGATGATACATGCTTACTTGGTTAAGTGTAAAGAATTAAAACATGGTTAAGTTAATGATTAGGGTTTTGTTTAGTTATTCATTTATCTTATTTATTTATTTTCTTTTCTATTATAATTAACATATCATATTCATCTTCATTTTCTTCTTCATCTTCAACATGAAGAAAAACTAGCTACCATAAATGGCAACTAGCGAAAATGAGTGAGAAATCCATTTCTAAAGTGAACCCACTTCCTATTTCTTCATCCTCTATCTCTTGCCAAGTAGTATAGGGTGTTTTCTTCACAAGTTTCATGACTTGGTGAAGTGGGAGCTTGATCTTGTGATGCCTCGATGTAGATCATCTTCGGCATCTAAGCCGACAACCAATCCCGCCCATTTCTCCGATGAAGCTGATGCTAGAGTCCTGGATTTGATTTGGACAGCGGAGGGACCTCATCACGGACCCTAGGACGTGGAGGACCGGATCTACAAAGGTTGTAGCTTCTTTCCTTTAGTTAAAATTCGTTTATTTGCATTGCATCGCCTCATTATCTAGTTAACGATTCGTATTAGGGTTTGTAGGCACTTATAAAATTTGAATTAGCCATGTTTGATCACTTGTGAGACTTCACAAGTGTGCCTAGGAACCCTACAGATTTGCTGGCATCATCCAAAAGATACAACAAATTACCCGGGGACACGCCCGAAGATATCTTCGAAAAGGAGCTCATCTCGGGTGACCTGGCAGACCACTCTCGACCCGACCCATCAGCTGGTCGGGACGAGATTGGGGGGCTAATGATGATGCTCGATATTGGTGATCTCCCAGATCATGACATGTGGTAGATGACGTGTCCCAGAGTATGCAAGAAAGGACCTACAGTGGCCGACCAGACCACTTTTATGCCCGTCCTACTGTTAGTTATATGTATGCCCTAGAGGCCATTACTGTACATATGATGTATATTGTAGTGGATGCTAGGGCGTATATAGGGAGGACTTTCTTGCTCGACATGACAGTATGCTATCTGGTTGCTCTTTACCTTAACGTGTATACTGATTGTCTCTCTGTTACATGTTGGTAAAGCCCTTAGGATGTGTACTTGACTACTTGGACTATGATGCAGATCATACTAGTGGGGACATGGTAGTCCATAAGTACATCCTTCAAAGTCCCTAGTCGTGGGTGTATCGAGACGGGGCATCGATATACCAGAGTAGACTAGCGTATACCTTCTCGACCCATTTAGATGGGCGATGGATGATCCCATATCCATTGTTGTTTGACATCAGAGATGATATACGGGTGCTCAGTAGAGACTGGGTACACTGGACGGACTCGCCGAGAACTCCCAGATGGTATTATACCTGACGTCAGATGGCAGTTCTCTGGTGACACTAGTACAGGTTAGTCTGTAAACCCGAGATCGTCATAGAGTCTTGTGTGGTTCCCACTGTGCTTTGATTTCCACCTTACCACGTACAAGAGGGCGTGCAAAACGGTGGTTTTTGGGTACAGTCCCGAGTCACATGGAGGCAATAAGCGATAGGAGGGGATTCGTCTCTCCCGGTATAGGGGGTTGATGTTGCGCTATGTTCGATTGGCTATAACAGGAAATCCCTGGCCAGGGTTGCTGAGATTTACTGGTAAGTGTTACCAGTAGTTTCTCGAATTGTTATAGACCTCATATCGACACGACTTATCGAGCTATTGGGGTCTGACGTTTATCACCCCTAGGCGAGATATGCGACATATCAGACGGACAGACCGGACTGTACGGTAAGTGTTACTGGTTGGATTCACAGGAGTGTGAGCGGGCTTGCTCGTCGATCTTCTGATCGCTCAATACCCGGGTGGCCGTTACGTTTAGCAGACCGCTTGCGGCTTGTGGATGTTTGATATGATCATCATCCGCTGTCGGCGTATTGACGAATCTTTAGAGTCCTACACAGAGGTTTCCTGGCTCAAGCGAAACGAAATAGCAGCGCATATGAGATATGTGCGGGACCGAGAGTAATGCGTGTATGTGATACCGTATTACATTCTCGCGATAAATGTATCGATTAGGTTATATGCGATATACCCTAATTATCGAATCAAGGATTGATTCAATAAACCGGTACATAGGATACTAGTCGGTTATATACGATATGACCGGATCGTTAAATCAAGTGTTGATTTAATGATTTAATGCATAATTATATATTTGATATATTACTTTGCATTAACTAGTATCGGTTCACTTTAAATGGATTTTCTCGCTCGGATGTGCGCATTGCATATGCGATATGATTTTGTGCACTTGCTTGTATCATGTTTGATGATGCATGCAAACTTGGGTTTGTGTAAAGATTGAACCATGGTTTTATGAGTGGTTAGGGTTTATTATTTTCTTATTCATTTATTTTATTTAGTTATTCATTTGGAAAAAGAAAAAGAGTGAGAAAATGGTGGCTTTTCTTTGTTTGTAAATGAAGCTTCATGAAGCTTTCATTAAGTCACCATTTTGTCTCATGTTAAAACCTAACCACTCCACTTAACTATAGTTCTCTCTCTACACTTAACCATGGTAAGAGTTATGATAAGAATGGATTTTCTTTTTCTATTTTAAAAAATTCTTATCATAACATTCTTCTTCTTCTTCTTCATTTCTTCATGGAAGAAAGCTTGCTCCATTAATGGGAAGTGATGAAAATGAGTGAGAAATCCAATTCTAATGTGAACCCACTTCCTATTTCTTCATCCTCTACCTCTTGCCAAGTAGTAGAGTGTGTTTCCTTTACAAGTTTTCTTGACTTGGTGAAGTTGGAGCTTGATCTAGCGATGCCTCGACGTAGATCATCTTCGGCACGTCGTCGATGACCTAGCCCGCTCTTTCTCCGATGAAGCCGACGCTAGAGCCCGGGATTTGATATGGACAGCGGAGAGGACTTCATCACGGAGCCATGGAGGTGGAGGACCGGATCTACAAAGGTTGTATTTCCGTATTCTTGTAGTTAAGTGTTAACTAGTTTGCTTTTTCGCCTAAATTTCTAGCCAACGATCTTGTTAGGGTTTCTCGGCACCGTTAAAACTATGAAATTGGCATGGTTGATGCCTTGTGAGACCTCTAGTGTGTGCCTAGGAACCCTACAGTGGTATCAGAGCCTAGCTAGAGCCTTAGGCGAAGTCTAGACGGAATTAGAACTCCGATCGAATCAAAACCCAAACCCTGATATTGCTCTCTGTACTTTTTCTGAAATCGTGGAATTTTGAGAATTAAAAATATGCAGAAAAATCAGCAGGGGATTCTAAGGGTTACTGGAAAATTCGATGGCCTGATTCCTTAAACTCACAGCGGATCCGCGGCATGAGCTTGCTCATGCGGCGGTTCCGCGGCACTTTTGTCGTTTTGTGCATCGAAGTTTGCGCAGTAATTCTTATTAAGCAGTGCTGGTTTTCCTGGGAATATTTTAATATTTATTCCAGAGTTTTATTTTCTGGGTTGTATTAGGGATTCGGAGATTCGATCGGACTGTCTAATTTTGTCTGTGCGTGTTTCCGGATAATTTTTGAATATGTTAAAAAGTTCGACCGGATATAAATACCCAATTTTTCCCCTGTCGGGAAATTTCCAAGTGTTGGATTTTTCCGTGGTTTAAAGACGTTCTAAGTAGTGCAAGTAACTCGATGGACCCTCTAGAAGACAACAAACATTAACTCGATTATGTGACCGTCTCGAACTGCCCTTTGAACCTTAGGGTTTGGGGTAGTACGGCGTGCCACATGTGAGGCGTTGGCTTGACCCTTCTACGGCTGGACCGTTGGTACTGAGGCACGAACTGAATGTTTTTAGACTTGTTTCATGTGTTGATCTGTATCGGGAAAACTTGGGTGTTCGAATGTTCGATCGGAAAGTTTAACATTTTCTAATTATCTGGAATGGGATACAATAATTGGAATTCACAAGTAGTTATGAGATAACTGAATGAATGTTATAAACATAGCAGTTTAGTCTCACTTGATCGGTTGCCACGGAATTTTGATGCGATCAAAAGTCCGTCGCAATCACGTAGCGTACGCGGATACTCGCCGGGTAAACTTAATAGACAGACTCGCTCCATAGCCCCGACCAAGTGACTGTAGGAGAACCCCGTCGCCGAAAGCATCCGTTCGGGTGCTCGCGGCAGCGGTGTTCCTCCTTGGTGCACTTCGTCGACGGCGTCGGGGGTGCGGCCACCTACTAAAGTTTGCGACGAGCATTCGATCAGGATGTCGGGAATCCTGTTGAATTGCCCGACTTGATATTGAAAAGTGTTTTCGATAATGAGACTAAAATGCGGGGTTTATAATTGTTAGGCATGTGATGTCTAAGGTATTCATTTGATTAGGCATGCGATGTCTATGCTGGTTGCGGATTCCAACTGTTGTAGTTTTACACTTTCTTTTCTGTGACCGTAAGTGTAATATGTGATATCGCCGGTTTCGTTGCTATATGTCAACGACAATTGGGATGCGCATATTTACTTACGTTGATGACATGTGATGTTATGTGTTGCTGGATATGTTATATTGGATCGTCGTGTTTGAATAGCCGGGGGTTTTTATGTGAGATGAGTGTTTTTCATTTTCATTCATGTAAAAACTTGTATGTAATATTCTTTTATTGGGGCACTTCCAGGTTGCGGAAGATGTCACCGTTTGTATATTATTTACTTTTCCGCACTAGGATAGACCCAAGGAGGGGAGCACAAGTAACCGGGTTCTGGAGTCCAGTGGGAGACCAACTCGAGGAGTCGAGTCCGGGTCTCCTAACTCTAGAATTGGTAGGGTAGCTTGCCGCTCTCGTAGGGGTCTAGGGGTGTGGGTTTGGCTATTCATCACGACCGTGGAATCCGTGTTTTATACTGGCTCGTATTGAAAACACGGACGTCCTAGTATATCCAATATTTCATATGTTTCTTCTGCTGCGATATCTGTGATGTGATCATGTGATGTTCTGTGATAGATACAGTATATAGTATATATGATATATTATATAGATGTTACTTATGTTTTACACCCGCGCTAGCCCTGCCCTGCTCTGCCGTTAGTTACCTAACCTAACGGTGCACGAGGGGACATCGAGGCGAATGCGGATGGCATAAGTGTACGTCGTATTTATCTGTGATGTTTAGGTACTTAATTGATGGGACTTCATTAATGTGATTAATGAAATAAAAGAAACCTAAGATGTTGTAGAATCGAATTTCAAAATAAAACAGGTAGCTACAGTTCTTGCTTTGCACAGCGGTATATGTGATATATCCTGCACCTTATTCGATGAGGAAATGACCGAGATCCCTTTACCGGGAGTGACTCCTTTAGCAATAACTGGCAGATGCTACACACTCGGTTTGTCTTTTGATTGCTTTTAAGTGTTTTTGCTTTGCACAGTGATATATATGATATATCCCGCACCTCATTCGAAGAGGAAAGGACCGACGATCCCTTCACCGGGAGTGACTCCTTTAGCAAAACTAGAAAAGCCTCAAAAGCACTCCATTTTTAAAATCATTTGATTCTACAACGATATCAAGTTCATTACGCAATAGGTTTTCAGAAAAACCTGTCGTAGCCCTCCGTCATTTCAGATAAGTACTAGTTAATATTCGTGCTACGTTTGTTGACTATGTTAAGGCGTAGTGTGCGGTAGCTAATTAGTGCTTATCTGCATAAGCATATGATGTGATTGGATTAGGGTAGTCGTGCGACTTTGTTGACTATGTTAAGGGTCGTGCGGGTGGGTTTAATTCAATCGGGAAATGATGGGTTGAACTTGACTAGCACTTATGATTTGTTGACTATGTTAAGGTCATATAGCTGCTAGGGGCAAAATATTATCGGGAATTTCAAGTGTTGAAATTTGCAATGAGATTGCATACCTTCTATGAGATAGTTGGATCCCGATACCCGCTGCGAGTAAGAGTTACTCCTGGGAGAGTTTTATACATTACAATTAGCCGATCAAGTAGGTGTCTAGAAAGGTGTTAACGAGGTTACGCCTCTGGGGAAACGAGGTTTACATTAATTAGGTTAGTGCGAAAGCACGGGGGACCTCCCTCAAAGTACCGACACTGGCCTGGCTGAAAGATTGGCGAACTTGTAGTGTGTAATTAATCCCGGCTAGTCTTTCCTTTTAGGGTTTGAAGGAAGATTTGATAAAAAAAGCAGTGGGAGCCATCCTGATTAGATAAAATAAATAACCAATCTATTCTTGCAAGAGCGCACACTGAGTGTCTTCTTCTCTCTCTCTCTCCTGGTAGCGACCTTATCACGCCTTAATCAAGATAATAATACGGATAATTGACCGAACCCGCTTGTTGTACTGAGCTGGGGAACATTGGTCCCGCTCCACCTTATAATTGTTATAAGACAGAGCAGGAAATTGGGGATTACCAGAATTCCCGTGCAGCCCAAACGAAGAGAGTGCATGCTGATGCATCATCTTCGGGTATGTTCATTATACAGAACTGTTTCTCAGTATCCTTTACGTCCTGGGTATGTGATACCGGATCAGGATCCCAGATATGTAATCAGTTACATAGGGCTACAGAAAGGTAGAGAACTGAGAACGGGTGATAAGTTTCATGAGGCAGAAAACGGGGCAAGTGTTGCAGCCAAGTCTGTTGGTCACTGTCACCCTGTATTACAAATACATTGATTCTGAACGAATGCTATTAGATACCGAACCTGATATACAAAATCATATCAGTCTCTTTATCAGTAAAGAAATGATAAAATTTTGTATTGTTGGATAATGTTTTGAACATTTCCTATATCAAAAGTTGATCGGTTCAGGCACGTTATCTAAAAGCATTAACGTTCTAAATCAAACTACAGTTCCTTGTATACAGAACACACACAAGAGGAAGAGTTCAGAAATGAACGAATCCTTCTTGAGGCATTGTAGACTAGGTCATATCAATGCGACCCGACTAGCTGAAGTTACACATAGATGCATATTTAAATCTGTTTGAATTTACATCTTATGAAACTTGCCAGTCATGTCACAAAGATACGATGACCATAGCTCTGTTTATTGGAAACAGAGAAAGAGTTAGTGAACTCTTGGGATTGATACATGATGATGTATGTAAGGTCCCCTGTCTGCACATGCCAAGACCCGTTCTTTATACTTCCTTACATTCTCTGATAATCTCTCAAGATTCAGACATATGTTCCTGTTGAAACACAAGTCCGAACCTTTTGAGATATTCACAGAATATAAGTTAGAAGTAGAGAACCAATAAGGGTATAAGTATTATATCTTTTGATGTGATCAAGGAGGAGAATACTTGAGCACGGAAATCCTGGACTATTCTAAAGGAGAATGAGATTCTCTCTCAGCATTACTCCTCCGTATACACCATAGCAAGATGGTATATCGGGGTGGAGCATCAGCACCCTATGAGTTATGGTGTGCTCTATGATGAGTACTACTGAGTTTCATATTTCCTTTTGGGAGTTATGCACTTGAGAAGTTGCATACCTATTGAATTGGGTTCGTATCAAATCAGTGCCTACCGCTTCATATATGATATGGAAAGGGAAGAGCCCATATCTTAAGTTGGTTAAGATTTGGGGTTGTCCGGGCTATGTCTAAAAGCAAAATCCGGACAAGCTCGAGGCAAGGTCAGTTATGTAGAACTGGAAAGGTTCCAGCTATACAAACTGCAGCTGATGATTTGATAGAACCAAAGGATTCAGTAGTAACCAACGAACCTCAGCCTCTCCGCCGATCTAGTAAGGTTTCTCACCCGCCTGAGAGATACTTCGGTCTCTCTATGACAGTGGGAGCGAGGATTGCATCATGAGATGATGACCCAACTAGTTTCGATCTGGCCATCAGGAGTAAGACTCTGTAAGAATGGCTGGATGCTTAGTGATCTGAGATGGAATCCTTATACACCAACAAAGTATGGACTTTGGTTGCTATATCTGAAGGGTTAAATCCCCATCAGGAGCAAGTATATCTTGAGAAGATTACATGGTGTAGATGGAAAAGTTGAGATTTTCAAAGCTAGACCTGTTAAAGGTTTTCGTCATCGACCAGGCATGGATAATGATGAAACCTTGTTCCAGTATCTATGCTTAAGTCCATCCAGATTCTACTTGCCACGGCTACATACCATGACTACGATATCTGGTGGTTGGGTGTCATGACAGCTTTTCTAAATGATATTTTAGAAGAGGGAGTCTATAAGTACACAGCCAGAGGGCCTCGTAGACAGTGGGAGCAGCGGAAACGTGTACAAGATGCTTTATGGGATAAAGCAGGCATCGCGGAGTTGGAACATCTGTTTTGATGAGTTAGTCAAATAGTTTGACATCATCAAAATGGTAGATGAACCTTGTATATACAAGAAGGTAGTAGGGAGTATGGTAGTGATCCTCGTAGAGTACGAGGATGACATACTCTTGATAGGGAAAGAATTTCCTATGCTACGCTCGGTCAATCTCCGCTTATCACAAGGATTCTCCATATAGGATCAAAGTGATACCTCCTAAATCCTGGGTATTGGATCTATGAGATAGATCTAAATGGATGTTAGGATACTCACTAGTTGTAGTGAGATGGTATCAATCGATCCTGGGGAGAATCACTGGAAGTGTTCCAGGGTGATAAAGACGACTGAATGTCAGTCACAGGCATTGTCTTTACCCTCAGTAAAGGGACGGTATGTTGGAAGAGTTCCAAGCTAGATACCGTGGCACACTAGACGATAAAGGCTGGATACATCGCTACTAAAGATGCTACCAAAGAGGCAGTCTGGATGTATATTTGTTCATGAGATGAACTTAGTTCCTCCCATTGTGTGACAATGGAGTTGTGGCTTAGGCCAAGGAACGTCCGTCCCATCAGTGATCCAGACATATTCTAAGGCAGTATCACCTGATCATGGAGATAGTTGATCTCCAGGGTGATCAAGGTTAGGAGAGTTGACTCAGAGGACAACACAGCGGATCCACACACAAAGGCCTTTTCCCAGAGAGAGACTTTTATGGGATGGTTGAGTATGAGATACTACAACCACTGCTACAGATGGCCCTAGTGCAAGTGGGAGATTGTTAGTTATATGTATGCCCTAGAGGCCATTACTGTACATATGATGTATATTGTAGTGGATGCTAGGGCGTATATAGGAAGGACTTTCTTGCTCGACAAGATAGTATGCTATCTGGTTGCTCTTTACCTTAACGTGTATACTGATTGTCTCTCTGTTACATGTTGGTAAGCCCTTAGGATGTGTACTTGACTACCTGGACTATGATGCAGATCATACTAGTGGGGACATGGTAGTCCATAAGTACATCCTTCAAAGTCCCTAGTCGTGGGTGTATCGAGATGGGGCATCGATATACCAGAGTAGACTAGCGTATACCTTCTCGACCCATTTAGATGGGCGATGGATGATCCCATATCCATTGGTGTTTGACATCAGAGATGATATACGGGTGCTCAGTAGAGACTGGGTACACTGGACGGACTCGCCGAGAACTCCCAGATGGTATTATACCTGACGTCAGATGGCAGTTCTCTGGTGACACTGGTACAGGTTAGTCTGTAGACCCGAGATCGTCATAGAGTCTTGTGTGGTTCCCACTGTGCTTTGATTTCCACCTTACCACGTCCAAGAGGGCGTGCAAAACGGTGGTTTTTGTTAGTTATATGTATGCCCTAGAGGCCATTACTATACATAGGATGTATATTGTAGTGGATGCTGGGACGTATATAGGGAGGACTTTCTTGCTCGACATGATAGTATGCTATCTGGTTGAACTTTACCTTAACGTGTATACTGATTGTCTCTCTGTTATATGTTGGTAAAGCCCTTAGGGTGTGTACTTGACTACCTGGACTATGATGCGGATCATACTAGTGGGGCCATGGTAGTCCATAAGTACATCCTTCAAAGTCCCTAGTCGTGGGTGTATCGAGACGGGGCATCGATATACCAGAGTAGACTAGCGTATACCTTCTCGACCCATACAGATGGGCGATGGATGATCCCATATCCATTGGTGTTTGACATCGGAGATGATATACGGGTGCTCAGTAGTGACTGGGTACACTGGACGGACTCGCCGAGAACTCCCAGATGGTATTATACCTCACGTCAGATGGCAGTTCTCTGGTGACACTGGTACAGAGTAGTCTGTTGACCCGAGATTGACATAGAGTCTTGTGTGGTTCCCACTGTGCTTTGATTTCCATCTTACCACGTCCAAGAAGGCGTGCAAAACGGTGGTTTTTGGGTACAGTCCCGAGTCATATGGAGGCAATGAGCGATAGGAGGGGATTCGTCTCTCCCGGTATAGGGGGTAGATGTTGCGCTGTGTTCGATTGGCTATAACAGGAAATCCCTGGCCAGGGTTGCTGAGATTTACTGGTAAGTGTTACCAGTAGTTTCTCGAACAGTTATAGACCTCATATCGACATGACTTATCGAGCTATTGGGGTCTGACGTTTACCACCCCTAGGCGAGATATGCGACATATCAGACGATCAGACCGGACTGTACGGTAGTGTTACTGGTCGGATTCACTGGAGTGTGAGCGGGCTTGCTCGTCGATCTTCAGATCGCTCAATACCCGGGTGGCCGTTACGTTTAGCAGACCGCTTGCGGCTTGTGGGTGTTTGATATGATCATCATCTGCTGCCGGCGTATTGACGAGTCTTTAGAGTCCTACACAGAGGTTTCCTGGCTCAAGCAAAACGAAATAGGAGCGCATATGAGATATGTGCGGGACCGAGAATAATGCGTGTATGTGATACCGTATTCTATTCTCGCGATGATTGTATCGAATGGTTGTATGCGATATAACCTAGGTATCGAATCAAGTAATGATTCGATAAGCCGATACATTGAATACTAGTCGGTTGTGTGCGACATGACCGGATCATTGGATCAAGTGTTGATTTAATGATTTAATGCATAATTATATATTTGATATATTACTTTGCATTAACTAGTATTGGTTCACTTTAAATGGATTTTCTCACTCGGGTGTGCGCATTACATATGCGATATGATTTTGTGCACATGTTTGTATCATGTTTGATGATACATGGTTTTTGGTTAAGTATATAGAATTAAACAAAGGTTAAGATGATGGTTAGGGTTTATTATTTATTATTCATTTATCTTATTTAATTATCTATTTATTTATGATAAATGAATAAAAGAAAAAGAAATGAAATGGTTGCTAATTTTGGATTCTAGTTGAAGCTTCTTGATCTTTTGACTAAGTGACCATTTTGTCTCTTGTTTGACCCTAACCATTCCTTTAACCATGATTAGCTCTCTACACTTTACCATGGTTTCATTATGATAAGAATGAAATTCTTTATTCATTTTAATTATTCTTATCATATAAGCTTCTTCTTCTTCTTCCTTGACTTCAAGAAGAAAAGCTTCACCTCCATCAATGGTGATTGATGCATATGAGTGAGAAATCCAATTCTAAAGTCTACCCACTTCCTATTTCTTCATCCTCTGCCTCTTGCCAAGTAGTAGAGTGTGTTTACTTCACAAGTTTCTTGACTTGGTGAAGTCGGAGCTTGATTTAGCGATGCCTCGACGTAGATCATCTTCGGCATGGACATCGACGACCTAGCTTGCCCATTCTCCGACGAAGCCGACTCTAGAGCCCGGATTTGATTTGGACAGCGGAGACGACCTCGTTGCGGAGCCGTGGAGGTGGAGGACCGGATCTACAAAGGTTGTATTTCCGTTAAACTTTTAGTTAAGTGTTAACTAGTTAGTTTTTCGCCTAGACATCTAGTTATCGATCCGTAGTTTAGGGTTTGTAGGCACCATAATTTTTGAAATTGCCATGGTTGATGGCTTGGGAGACCTCACTAGCGTGCCTAGGAACCCTACAGTGGTATCAGAGCCTAGCTAGAGCCTTAGGCGAAGTCCAGACGGAAATTGAAGTCCGAACGAACCCGAAACCCCGAACCAATATTGCTCTCTGGACTTTTTCCTAAAATGCGGATTTTTGTGAATTAAAAATTTCTAGAAAATACATAAAATAAAACTAAGAATTACGGTGCAAACTCAGGTGAGTAATTCGTTTAAACGGCGGCGGAACCGCGGCATAAGCACTGCTTATGCGGCGGTTCCGCGCTACATTGGTGACGTCATCGTACCTGCTCTGCACAGTAATTCCTATTATTTTATGCTGAGTTTTGTGGGAATATTTAAAACTTATTCCAGAGTTGAAATTTCTGCAGTTGTTTTGGGGATTCGGTATTTCGATCGGGGTATCAAATTTTGTCTGTTTGGCTTTCCGGATAAATCTTAGAATATGTTAAAAAGTTCGACCGGATATAAATACCCAATTTTTCCCCTGTCGGGAAATTTTCAAGTGTAGGATTTTTCCGAAGTTTAACGACGTTCTAAGTAGTGCAAGTAACGCGATGGTCCCTCTAGAAGACAACAAACCTTAACTCGATTATGTGACCGTCTTGAACTGCCCTTTGAACCTTCGGGTTTGGGGCAGTACGGCGTGCCACATGTGAGGCGTTGGCTTGACCCTTCTACGGCTGGACCGTTGGTACTGAGGTACGAACTGAATGTTGTTAGACTTATTTCATGTGTTGATCTGTATCGGGAAAAGTTGGGTGTTCGATTGTTCGATCGGAAAGTTTAACATTTTCTGTTTATCTGGAATGTGATACAATAATTGGAATTCACAAAGAGTTATGAGATAACTAAATGAATGTTATAAACACAGCAGTTTAGTCTCACTTGATCGGTTGCCACGGAATTTTGATGTGATCAAAAGTCCGTCGCAATCACGTAGCGTACGCGGATACTCGCCGGGTAAACTTAATAGACAGCCTCACTCCATAGCCCCGACCAAGTGACTGTAGGAGAACCCCGTCGCCGAAAGCATCCGTCCGGGTGCTCCCGGTAACGGTGTTCCGCCTTGGTGCACTTCGTCGACGGTATCGGGGGTGCGACCGTCTACTGAAGTTTGCGACGAGCATTCGATCAGGATGTCGGGAATCTTGTTGAATTACCTGACTTGATATTGAAAAGTGTTTTCGATTTTGAGACTAATTGCGGGGTTTATAATTGTTAGGCATGCGATGTCTAAGTAATTCATTTGGTCAGGCATGCGATGTCTGAGGAGGTTGCGGATTCCAACTGTTGTAGTTTTACATTTTCTTTTCTATGACCGTAAGTGTAATATGTGATATCGCCGGTTTCGTTGCTATATGTCAACGACAATTGGGATGCGCATATTTACTTACGTTGATGACATCTGATGTTATGTGTTGCTGGATATGTTATATTGGATCGTCGTGTTTGAATAGCCGGGGGTTTTTATGTGAGATGAGTGTTTTTCATTTTCATTCATGTAAAAACTTGTATGTAATATTCTTTTATTGGGGCGCTTCCAGGTTGCGGAAGATGTCACCTTTTGTATATTATTTACTTTTCCGCACTAGGATAGACCCAAGGAGGGGAGCACAAGTAACCGGGTTCTGGAGTCCAGTGGGAGACCAACTCGAGGAGTCGAGTCCGGGTCTCCTAACTCTAGAATTGGTAGGGTTGCTTGCCGCTCTCGTAGGGGTCTAGGGGTGTGGGTTTGGCTATTCATCGCGACCGTGGAATCCGTGTTTTATACTGGCTCGTATTGAAAACACGGACGTCCTAGTATATCCCATATTTCATATGATTCTTCTGCTGCGATATCTGTGATGTGATCATGAGATGTTCTGTGATAGATACAGTATATAATATATATGATATATTATATAGACGTTACTTATGTTTTACACCCGCGCTAGCCCTGCCCTGCTCTGCCGTTAGTTACCTAACCTAACGGTGCACGAGGACATCGAGGCGAATGCGGATGGCATAAGTGTACGTCATATCTATCTGTGATGTTTAGGTATTTAATTGATGGGACTTCATTAATGTGATTAATGAAAGAAAAGAAACCTAAGATGTTGTAGAATCGAATTTTAAAATAAAACAGGTAGCTACAGTTCTTGCTTTGCACAGCGGTATATATGATATACCCCGCACCTTATTCGATGAGGAAAGGACCGAGATCCCTTCACCGGGAGTGACTCCTTTAGCAATAACTGGCAGATGCTACACACTCGGTTTGCTTTTGACTGCTTTTGCGTTTTTGCTTTGCACAGCGATATATATGATATATCCCGCACCTCATTCAACGAGGAAAGGACCGAGATCCCTTCACCGGGAGTGACTCCTTTAGCAAAACTAGAAAAGCCTCAAAATCACTCCATTTCAAAACTTCATTTGATTCTACAACGATATCAAGTTCATTACGCTCATGGTTTTTATGAAAAACCTGCGTAGCCCTCCGTCATTTCAGATAAATTACATATAGTATTCGTGCTACATTTATTGGCTTTCGTCAAGGTGTAGTGTGCGGTAGCTATGTGCTGTTTATCTGCTGCATATGATGCGACTGGATTAGGGTAGTCGTACGGCTTTGTTGGCTTTCGTCAAGGGTCGTGCGGGTGGGTTTAATTCAGTCAAGAAATGTACGGGTTGAACTTGACTAGCGGGCTGTGGTTTGTTGGCTTTCGTCAAGGTCATAGCACGCTAGGGGCAAAAGCATATCGGGAATTTCAAGTGTTGAAATTTGCAATGAGATTGCATACCTTCTATGAGATAGTTGGATCCCGATACCCACTGTGAGTAAGTGTTACTCCTGGGAGAGTTTTATACATTACAATTAGCCGATCAAGTAGGTGTCTAGAAAGGTGTCAACGAAGTTACGCCTCTGGGAAAACGAGGTTTACATTAATTAGGTTCGTGCGAAAGCACGGGGGACCTCCCTCAAAGTACCGACACTGGCCTGGCTGAAAGATTGGCGAACTTGTAGTGTGTAATTAATCCCGGCTAGTCTTTCCTTTTAGGGTTTGAAGGAAGATTTGATAAAAAGCAGTGGGAGCCATCCTGATTAGATAAAATAATAACCAATCTATTCTTGACAGAGCGCACGCTGTGTGTTTTCTTCTCTCTCTCTCCAGGTAGCGACCATATCACGCCTTAATCAAGATAATAATATGGATGAATTGACCGAACCCGCTTGTTATACTGAGCTGGGGAACGTTGGTCCCGCTCCAACTTATAATTGTTATAAGATAGAGCAGGAAATAGGGGAATACCAGATTTCCTATGCCGCCCAAACGAAGAGAGTGCATGTTGATGCATCATCTTCGGGTGTGTTCATTATACAGAACTGTTTCTCAGTATTCTTTACGTCCTGGGTATGTGATACCAGATCAGGATCCCAGATATGTAATCTGTTACATAGGGCTACAGAAAGGTAGAAAAACTGAGAACGGGTGATAAGTTTCATGAGACAGAAAACGGGGCAAGTGTTGCAGCCAAGTCTGTTGGTCACTGTCACCCTGTATTACAATACATTGATTCTGAACGAATGATATTAGATACCGAACCTGATATACAAAATCATATCTGTCTCTTTATTAGTAAAGAAACGATATAATTTTGTATTGTTGGATAATGTTTTGAACATTTCCTATATCAAAAGTTGATCGGTTCAGGCACGTTATCTAAAAGCATTAATGCTCTAAATCAAACTACAGTTCTTAGTATACTGAACACACATAAGAGGAAAAGTTCAGAACTGAACGATTCCTTCTTGAGGTATTGTAGACTAGGTCAGATCAATGTGACCCGACTAGCTAGAGTTACATATAGATGCATATTTAAATCAGTTTGAATTTACATCTTGTGAAACTCGCCAGTCATGTCACAAAGATAAGATGACCATAGCTCCGTTTATTGGAAACAGAGAAAGAGTTACTGAACTCTTGGGATAATACATGTTGATGTATGTAGGTCCCCTGTCTACACATGCCAGGACCGGTTCTTTATACTTCATTATATTCTCTGATGATCTTTCGAGATTCAGACCTATGTTCCTGTTGAAACACAAGTCCGAACCTTTTGAGATATTCACAGAATATAAGCGAGAAGTAGAGAACCAGAATACGGGTATAAGTATTATGTCCTTTGATGTGATCAAGGAGGAGAATACTTGAGCACGGAATTCCTGGACTAGTCTAAAGGAGAATGAGATTTTCTTTCAGCATTACTCCTCCGTATACACCATAGCACGATGGTATATCGGGGCGGAGCAATAACACCCTATGAGATAAGGTGTGCTCTATGATGAGTACTACTGAGTTACCTATTTCCTTTTGGGAGTTATGCACTTACGAAGTTGCATACCTATTGAATAGGGTTCCAATCAAATCAGTTGCCTACCACTTCATATTTGATATGATAAGGGAAGAGCCCATATCTTAAGTTGGTTAAGATTTGGGGTTGTCCGGGCTATGTCTAAAAGCATAATCCGGACAAGCTCGAGGCAAGGCAAGTTATGTAGAACTGGAAAGGTTCCAGCTATACAAACTACAGCAGATGATGGAAAGAACCAAAGGATTCAATAGATTCCAACGAACCTCGGCCTCTCCGCCGATCTAGTAGGGTTCCTCACCCACCTGAGAGATACTTCGGTTTCTCTATGACAGTGGGAGCGAGGATTGCATCATGAGATGATGACCCAACTAGTTTCGAGCTGGCCATCTAGAGTAAGACTCTGTAAGAATGGCTGGATGTTTATCGATCTGAGATGGAATCCTTATACACCAACAAAGTATGGACTTTGGTTGCTATATCTGAAGGGTTAAATCCCCATCAGGAGCAAGTATATCTTGAGAAGATTACTTGGTGTATATGGAAAAGTTGAGACTTTCAAAGCTAGACTTGTTAAAGGTTTTCTTCATTGACCAGGCGTGGATAATAATGAAACCTTTTCCAGTAGCTATGCTTAAGTCCATCCAGATCCTACTTACCACGGCTGCATACCATGACTACGATCTCTGGTGGTTGGGTGTCTTGACTGCTTTTCTAAATGATGATTTAGAAGAGAGCGTCTATAAGTACACAGCCAGAGGGCTTCGTAGACAGTGGGAGCAGCGGAAACGTGTGCAAGATGCTTTATAGGATAAAGCAGGCATCGCGGAGTTAGAACATCTGTTTTGATGAAGCGGTCAAAGAGTTTGACATCATCAAAATGGTAGATGAACCTTGTATATACAAAAAAGGTAGTAGGGAGTATGGTGACGATCCTCGTAGAGTACGTGGATGACATACTCTTGATAAGAAAGGAGTTTCTTATATATGGCTACGCTCGATCAATCTCCGCTTATCACAAAGATTCTCCATATAGGATTAAAGTGATACCTACTAAATCCTGGATTTTGGATCTATGAGATAGATCTAAATCGATGTTAGGAAACTCACTAGATGTAGTGAGGTGGTGTCAATCGATCCTGAGGAGAATCACTGGAAGGGTTCCAGGGTGATAAAGACGACTGAATGTCAGTCACAGGCATTGTCTTTACCCTCAGTAAAGGGACGGTATGTTGGAAGAGTTCCAAGCTGGATACCGTGACATACTAGACGATAAAGGCAGGATACATCGCTACTTAAGATGCTACCAAAGAGGCTGTTTGGGTGTATACAGGTTCATGAGATTAACTATGTTCGTACCATTGTGTGACAATGGAGTTGTGGCTTATGCCAAGGAACGCCGGTCCCATCAGTGATCCAGACATATTCTAAGGCAGTATCACTTGATCATGGAGATGGTTGATCTCCAGGGACATCGAGGTTAGGAGAGTAGACTCAGAGGACAACACAGCGGATCCACTCACAAAGGCCTGTTCCCAGAGAGAGACTTTTATGGGATGGTTGAGTATGAGATACTACAACCACTGCTATCAGATGGCCCTAGTGCAAGTGGGAGATTGTTAGTTATATGTATGCCCTAGAGGCCATTACTATACATAGGATGTATATTGTAGTGGATGCTGGGACGTATATAGGGAGGACTTTCTTGCTCGACATGATAGTATGCTATCTGGTTGAACTTTACCTTAACGTGTATACTGATTGTCTCTCTGTTACATGTTGGTAAAGCCCTTAGGGTGTGTACTTGACTACCTGGACTATGATGCGGATCATACTAGTGGGGACATGGTAGTCCATAAGTACATCCTTCAAAGTCCCTAGTCGTGGGTGTATCGAGACGGGGCATCGATATACCAGAGTAGACTAGCGTATACCTTCTCGACCCATACAGATGGGCGATGGATGATCCCATATCCATTGGTGTTTGACATCGGAGATGATATACGGGTGCTCAGTAGTGACTGGGTACACTGGACGGACTCGCCGAGAACTCCCAGATGGTATTATACCTTACGTCAGATGGCAATTCTCTGGTGACACTGGTACAGAGTAGTCTGTTGACCCGAGATCGTCATAGAGTCTTGTGTGGTTCCCAAGTGCTTTGATTTCCATCTTACCACGTCCAAGAGGGCGTGCAAAACGGTGGTTTTTGGGTACAGTCCCGAGTCATATGGAGGCAATGAGCGATAGGAGGGGATTCGTCTCTCCCGGTATAGGGGGTAGATGTTGCGCTGTGTTCGATTGGCTATAACAGGAAATCCCTGGCCAGGGTTGCTGAGATTTACTGGTAAGTGTTACCAGTAGTTTCTCGAACAGTTATAGACCTCATATCGACACGACTTATCGAGCTATTGGGGTCTGACGTTTACCACCCCTAGGCGAGATATGCGACATATCAGACGATCAGACCGGACTGTACGGTAGTGTTACTGGTCGGATTCACTGGAGTGTGAGCGGGCTTGCTCGTCGATCTTCAGATCGCTCAATACCCGGGTAGCCGTTACGTTTAGCAGACCGCTTGCGGCTTGTGGGTGTTTGATATGATCATCATCTGCTGCCGGCGTATTGACGAGTCTTTAGAGTCCTACACAGAGGTTTCCTGGCTCAAGCAAAACGAAATAGGAGCGCATATGAGATATGTGCGGGACCGAGAATAATGCGTGTATGTGATACCGTATTCTATTCTCGCGATGATTGTATCGAATGGTTGTATGCGATATAACCTAGGTATCGAATCAAGTAATGATTCGATAAGCCGATACATTGAATACTAGTCGGTTGTGTGCGACATGACCGGATCATTGGATCAAGTGTTGATTTAATGATTTAATGCATAATTATATATTTGATATATTACTTTGCATTAACTAGTATTGGTTCACTTTAAATGGATTTTCTCACTCGGGTGTGCGCATTACATATGCGATATGATTTTGTGCACATGTTTGTATCATGTTTGATGATACATGGTTTTTGGTTAAGTGTATAGAATTAAACAAAGGTTAAGATGATGGTTAGGGTTTATTATTTATTATTCATTTATCTTATTTAATTATCTATTTATTTATGATAAATGAATAAAAGAAAAAGAAATGAAATGGTTGCTAATTTTGGATTCTAGTTGAAGCTTCTTGATCTTTTGACTAAGTGACCATTTTGTCTCTTGTTTGACCCTAACCATTCCTTTAACCATGATTAGCTCTCTACACTTTACCATGGTTTCATTATGATAAGAATGAAATTCTTTATTCATTTTAATTATTCTTATCATATAAGCTTCTTCTTCTTCTTCCTTGACTTCAAGAAGAAAAGCTTCACCTCCATCAATGGTGATTGATGCATATGAGTGAGAAATCCAATTCTAAAGTCTACCCACTTCCTATTTCTTCATCCTCTACCTCTTGCCAAGTAGTAGAGTGTGTTTACTTCACAAGTTTCTTCACTTGGTGAAGTCGGAGCTTGATTTAGCGATGCCTCGACGTAGATCATCTTCGGCATGGACATCGACGACCTAGCTTGCCCATTCTCCGACGAAGCCGACTCTAGAGCCCGGATTTGATTTGGACAGCGGAGACGACCTCGTTGCGGAGCCGTGGAGGTGGAGGACCGGATCTACAAAGGTTGTATTTCCGTTAAACTTTTAGTTAAGTGTTAACTAGTTAGTTTTTCGCCTAGACATCTAGTTATCGATCCGTAGTTTAGGGTTTGTAGGCACCATAATTTTTGAAATTTCCATGGTTGATGTCTTGGGAGACCTCACTAGCGTGCCTAGGAACCCTACAGTTTTTGGGTACAGTCCCGAGTCACATGGAGGCAATGAGCGATAGGAGGGGATTCGTCTCTCCCGGTATACGGGGTTGATGTTGCGCTGTGTTCGATTGGCTATAACAGGAAATCCCTGGCCAGGGTTGCTGAGATTTACTGGTAAGTGTTACCAGTAGTTTCTCGAATTGTTATAGACCTCATATCAACACGACTTATCGAGCTATTGGGGTCTGACGTTTACCGCCCCTAGGCGAGATATGCGACATATCAGACGGACAGACCGGACTGTACGGTAAGTGTTACTGGTTGGATTCACAGGAGTGTGAGCGGGCTTGCTCGTCGATCTTCTGATCGCTCAATACCCGGGTGGCCGTTACGTTTAGCAGACCGCTTGCGGCTTGTGGATGTTTGATATGATCATCATCCGCTGCCGGCGTATTGACGAGTCTTTAGAGTCCTACACAGAGGTTTCCTGGCTCAAGCGAAACGAAATAGGAGCGCATATGAGATATGTGCGGGACTGAGAGTAATGCGTGTATGTGATACCGTATTACATTCTCGCGATAAATGTATCGATTAGGTTATATGCGATATACCCTAATTATCGAATCAAGGATTGATTCAATAAACCGGTACATAGGATACTAGTCGGTTATATACGATATGACCGGATCGTTAAATCAAGTGTTGATTTAATGATTTAATGCATAATTATATATTTGATATATTACTTTGCATTAACTAGTATCGGTTCACTTTAAATGGATTTTCTCGCTCGGATGTGCGCATTGCATATGCGATATGATTTTGTGCACTTGCTTGTATCATGTTTGATGATGCATGCAAACTTGGGTTTGTGTAAAGATTGAACCATGGTTTTATGAGTGGTTAGGGTTTATTATTTTCTTATTCATTTATTTTATTTAGTTATTCATTTGGAAAAAGAAAAAGAGTGAGAAAATGGTAGCTTTTCTTTGTTTGTAAATGAAGCTTCATGAAGCTTTCATTAAGTCACCATTTTGTCTCATGTTAAAACCTAACCACTCCACTTAACTATAGTTCTCTCTCTACACTTAACCATGGTAAGAGTTATGATAAGAATGGATTTTCTTTTTCTATTTTAAAAAATTCTTATCATAACATTCTTCTTCTTCTTCTTCATTTCTTCATGGAAGAAAGCTTGCTCCATTAATGGCAAGTGATGAAAATGAGTGAGAAATCCAATTCTAAAGTGAACCCACTTCCTATTTCTTCATCCTCTACCTCTTGCCAAGTAGTAGAGTGTGTTTCCTTTACAAGTTTTCTTGACTTAGTGAAGTTGGAGCTTGATCTAGCGATGCCTCAACGTAGATCATCTTCGGCACGTCGTCGATGACCTAGCCCGCTCTTTCTCCGATGAAGCCGACGCTAGAGCCCGGGATTTGATATGGACAGCGGAGAGGACTTCATCACGGAGCCGTGGAGGTGGAGGACCGGATCTACAAAGGTTGTATTTCCGTATTCTTGTAGTTAAGTGTTAACTAGTTTGCTTTTTCGCCTAAACTTCTAGCCAACGATCTTCTTAGGGTTTCTCGGCACCGTTAAAATTATGAAATTGGCATGGTTGATGCCTTGTGAGACCTCTAGTGTGTGCCTAGGAACCCTACACCTACAAACAAACGTTGGCTCACCTCCGAGCCCCTGCACAATTGGCCTCCTCGGCCTCACAACTCGTCTCCGGGCTACCGCAGAACCAAGATACCTCGGTTCTCCCGCTCGTCCATGAGCTCTCCCGCCGAGGTCATCTTCCTCTGCCTTATCGGCCGACCAACGGCACAGCTCACAGGCGCGACCGCCATCCCGCGAAACTCGCCATGCGCGAGATATCCGCCGGCCACATCTCACATTCCACGCCATCACGATCCCCCATTAACGAGCCTGTCTCGCCATTAATAAGAGATCCCGCCCATCACGCGGGCGTGACGTCGGGAGCATAACGGCCATCGTGATTCTCGCGCCTGCCCTGCCTGCTGCCACCGCTATATAAACCCCTTCTTCAGACGGTTCAAGTAAGCCATTTTGACTCCACTAAGCCGTTACTCTATTCGCATTTCCTCTCTAAGTTGACCGTTGGAGGGTCCTCAGTGGTACAACCACCCTGGAACTTCCTTGCAGGTAGCTCGGAAACAACCAACCTCAAACCCATTGAGATCCACACGCTTCAGGAGCCTGCCTCCAGATCCAATCTCAGCCGTTTATCGCCGCCATAAGCAGATCAACGGAAGGTAACATCTTAGCATGATCCAGGTCAGGTCACTAGTCAAATTGGATATAGGTCTGTTTTGTTATTATATTAGTCAAGTTTTAGACCTTTTTATTTTATTTATTAATCCATGATTTGTATTCTGAACAGAGCTACAATGGGACAAGCAACAGAGAAGCTGTCTTATAGGAGGAAAGGTGGATGTGGACAGTGATCATCTTTGGTGTGTGGTTTTCATCAGTGTGTTTTATTTTGGTGTTATGGAAGAAAAGAAATTTGTTGTTATCATACAATTTAGGAATTTAAGTCAGGATTTGTGTTGAAACTAAACTATAGACTGCGGTATTTGTATGCATGTTGCACACATATTCAGTATGAGACATCTTTATTTTTAGACTATTTATATTGGTTTGATTATCTTCCGTTACTCTGTGCATGTTTTTGTGCATGACTTTATGCATTTGGTGTTCAGTATTGTGTATATATTGCATGTTGCTATGCATCTGTGTATTTGTCTACATGCTGCAGTATTTGCGTATTTGTGTGCTTCATACACAAGTTTAAGGCATTTGTGTGCATTCTGCAGTTTCATATGCATTTTTTGTTACAGTTCCTAGCGTCCTTGCCACTACAACCACGGTCTTTGTGGAATGAAAAACAAAATTTCGATATGCGCTAGAAACAATAAACCCTAGAATCTTAACCAAACATTTAAACTAGAAATCTAGAAAGAGTTTATCAACTATGGAAAGAAGCTTATACCAAATGATTCGTATCCTTCAGTCTTCAATCCGCTTCTTTAGCTCCTCGGGATCTCCGTGATCAAGCTTGACCGCCGGTCTTCCTTAGTCGAAAATGATCAACCCGAGAGATATGGTTCAAGACTCTAGCTTCACTCAATGAAGCAACTAAATGTCCGAACTTGCTATACTATGATGTCTAGAGATGTAGTTATGATATCTAGTATTTTTCTCTCTCTCTTCCATCCTTAATTCTCAACTTATGAGAGGGTGGGGAAGAAGATGAAGAAGGAGCTCAAGAGGAGAGCTAAGTGAGGAGAGAGAACAAAATGGTGAGAATGGAAAAACTGGTGAGAATGGAAAAACTGGTGAGACAAAATATCATCCATGGTTATGTATAAATAATTTTCACAAATAAAATATAACAACCATACTTGAATAGTTTTGACAAATGAATTTACACTAACATGTCTCTCACCATTCTCACCTCACTTCACTCTCATTTCCATTTAAATGAATAAATGGATAAACCAAAAACGAGGTGTCCGCATTCTAGAATATTTTTCCATATAAATACGGAATCCACTCTACCGTATATACATATCCGAATTCATATCGAAATACGAATACCCAAAGAGATAAAATAATACAATGAACATAATACTAAAATATACATATCGAAATATATATATGTAAATTATTAAATCAATACCTGATTTAATAATCCGGCTTAATTCTAAACCGGCAAGTATTATCAACCCTCCAATCAAAAGTCCAGATAGCTAGTTGTCACAACTTGGAAATGGTAAGTGATCGGCACATGAATCACGTGAAGTCTATAGGACCCTACCGTAACCATTAAGCCGAAAATCAGGAATTTAAACCTTTTTAAGTAAATAGTGGAGGTGAAGTTTTGGAAAAAAGATATAAATGAAATCAAGTTCCGCTTTTTAAAGTATAAGTAAAGTTCGTTGAAAATACAAGTGGATTGTATACTAAATTTTGAAAATATTTTCGTCATTTGAAATTTTGGCAGCACCTCCTTTGTAAATTTTGATAAAAAAAACCAATACATATATATCAATAATATCAACATCTGCAATCGGGAGCTATCTCATCGCCAATCGGTGGAAACACAACTACGCGATATATGTATGACGCCCAAGGCAAAGATCAACACAAGAAAGAAAATAAAAAAAGTACCAAAAACATCATCAACTCAAATATATCCAACTCAACCAAAAGAATATAACATACAAATCACGACCCTAAGTCTAATGGAATATACAAATCCGGTCTCTAAGCCCACGCATATACAAGTCTGGTTGATGGCGTTTTTAACTAGATTACAAGAGAATATTAATATACAGACAGTAGTTACGATAACCCACCTACCAAGCAATCACCCGAAGAAGTGTACCAGCAAGCCACTACTGATTCGAGCTGTCAGTCCGCATGAAAACTATAGCACAACGGGGGTGAGTTGCCAACTCGTGAGTAGAAAATATCATCAGGTAGAAATCAAATGCATAACAATCTACCTAACTCATACTGTAATACTAATATCATGATATGTGGTAATGAAAGTGGACGTGTATGTGTGTGTGTGTGTAATATTGTGTCTGTATCAATATGTGGTAACATGTCATCCATAACATGTGTGTATATATATATCATCCAATAAGTGTCCATCAACGACACTCGAAATCATCATAAAACACTGAGTGCACAAAATCTACACTCGAAATCATCATAAAACCCGTGTCCAGTATCGACACGTAAATCCTCATATCTCAGGCGCCGTATCATTAGATCGGTCCTCATATCCATCTGTATCATATCACTCCGGTCGGTATCCTCCGAATATCCGCCGAATCCCATACTTTCACCGGTAGGTAGTGATCCAAGCCAAGCTCAACATCTTTCTATACGATCTTCTTTCCCCTGAGTACCGTACCGGGTCCACCATGTATCCGCAGACAATGACTCCTCCCTCCTCGAATATGATAATAATCATAGCTCAGAACCGAGAAAACTCATGGTAGTCGCCGAAATATTTTATCTAGAGAAAACCGCGTTTTTGAAACGTTCACAAGTTTTATAAAATCATATCTGCGGTTTCTAAAATTCAAAAATCTCATCAAAACAAAATCTCATAAGAACATGACAATAATGGAATAACATGTAAAGGCACAGAACAGTAATATAATGCGTGGCAAGTGTGTTCATATCAGCGTGTCGTATAAGTAGTGTAAAGAAGATACAATATCTGAAACAGTACGTGGTGCTGGGTACTAATAAAAATCTAAAATGCTAACAGGGTATAGTGTGATACGGTGGCATAGCGAGTTCTATCTGTGTACGTGGCATGGCAGTTATCGATGATGTGGTGTGAGCATACGAGTATGTGTATGTACAACATGTAAACTATCGGTAATGGTGTGCATATCCTAACAAACAAAGTCAAGTAGAGCTAAAGGTATAAACGTAATATATATCGTGAATGAACAAAACGTGAGCAAATGTAGAAATAAGAAATCGAAATGCAAGCGCATACAGAATAATGAAATCGTAACGTAAACGAGTATTAAAATATCAAACTACGTATGAGCCATACAGTTATAGTTTAAAATAACACGAAACGTTGTTTTTGGAAATAGGGGACTGCGATATTTTTGAAATATATACCATTTGAAAATTCGTAGCGCACTCTTGAAATTATCATGTAAAAGTACATAACAAATCGTTGGTTTTGAAAGTAGGTATGGCTCTAAACATCTCATATTTTCCACTTTGAAATATTAACAAAACTTCTCGAGTCGAAATAAATATCGGCCATAATCGTCAATCGATCCTCATTATATCACGTACGGAATAACTCTCGTACGATATCATCCAATCAATATGGTACGGATCTATAGTCGCGTAGACCAATCTCATATCATCTCATATCATATCATATTGTCTCATATCATATCATCTCATATCATACCATACCATATCATGTTATATCATACTATATCATGTATACTTATATCGTATATATCCTTATATATATATATATATATAGCCTAATGGAAAGAAATTGAGACTAAGGGTATAATCATCTACTATGTGTACTACAATCGTATATGGTTAGATTGGGCATATAATTCTAGTGTATATATATAGTATCCTAATCTCTACGGTTATGGGGGTGCTATACGCCATCCACCCGACTACCTCCGTAGATATACATCTACTCACCTAAATGCCTCGTCCTAGTCGAACCCGACGGATGCCTTGCCCTTCTTCGTCGTCTGAGAAGTCCATGTGATTGTACCTAAAATCGAAATCATAACCAAAATCGCATAAAAACCCAAATCGAAATTGAAATCACGAGCGAAGCGACATTTGTTAGAACCTATGGTCAACGCGTTCTAAAACGACAAAATACCTCCCGATGTTGACGTACGAACGTTGAACAACCGAATCAAGAAACAAATATTCAAAATCCAAGTTTCAAATATTGGAAAATATCGCCAAAAACAACTCAAATTACTCCCAGATTTTTACTCAGGTGATCTGGGGAAAAACAACATATAAAGTGCGCTTAGTTTTCAAGTGTGTGAGCTACAGAACAAACCCTACACCCTAACTTATCAACAAGGCCGCAAATTGCGGTCCCAGGGAATAAATTGGCGGTTTTGGCATAGAGTTAGGGGCTCGGGTTTCTACGGTGGTCTTCTATTGGTCCAAGTATCTCACTGTATTCTTTAAATAATTTTCAGATATCCCTAGTTTCTCCAGATTCCATTTGAACTTCAAAACTCAATGAAAAACCCACATTTGAAATTCTAAACTCATGTTTGATACTTCACAACTCATTAACACCAATGATACTTCCACTAAAACACTCAAATATCACTAATAAGGTTGTAATCACTCACTAACCCTCTACTACGCCATCACTACAAGTTCTATCCATAAAAATTCACTTTTAAAAATCTCAAGTCTATAAAACATACTCCTTTAACTCTAAACTATTTTTCATGGCAAGAATACTTAAAACTTATCTAAGTGTGGTTATTACCTAAAGATTGAGACTGGGGAAGGTTCCAAGCTTGCAAAAGACCCCAACGTGAAAACTTGATCACACCATGATGCTTAGGCTGAGAATAGGAATATTTTTTGTGAAGGCTTCTTGGTGTTTTGATGTGATTTGCATGATTTTTTAGGGTTGTAGATGAGGGTGGAGGAGGTGGAGAAGGAAAAGAGGAAGAAGAAGATGAAGGAGATAAGGAAAATAAGATGAAGAAATGAGATATGGTTGCCAACCATAACTCCCCCTCTCTCTCTTGTCCATATTTTTTTAATATTACAACCACCTTACCACCGTGTCTCCTCCTCTCATATTCTTTTCTCTTTTCTTTTTCTTTGAAAACTATAAAACCAAATTTAAAATACAAATGATAGAAGAATAAAAGAAAGCTTAATATATTTTCACTTATTCATATGTCATGCACACTAATCATGGTTTAACCAATAAAGCTTGATGCACTAAATAGGCAAACACAAATAAAATTAAACATTAAACTTATATGGATATATTTATATACTAATTTATTAAAAACCCAATTAAACAAATGCTTTCATAAATAAGAATTCGTTTTAAATTCCAATTATTTTCCAAAATAAAGGTATATAATTATACCAATCTCCGAAAACTCAAATCCATGTTCGGTATATATATCCGTATAACTCATTATATTATTATTTAAATTCCAAAATAATATTTTCTATTTTCTGAAATGTTACACTAGTATACTCATTTGATCGGAACCCTGTACGTATCAAAATACGGCCACTACATCATTTCGCCTGAATCAGGAAAACCTTCTATGTGGGACTCTAAATACTCGACAGTACGCTGGTAGTGGGTTTAACCACAAGCACGTTAGCGACACAAGCTGTACGTAATGGCTACCCAGCTACCTGTCGAAAAGGAAGGCCAATGAGTTGTTAGTTATATGTATTCCCTAGAGACCATTGCTATACATAGGATGTATATTGTAGTGGATGCTTAGACATATATAGGGAGGACTTTCTTGCTCGACATGATAGTATGCTATCTGGTTGCTCTTTACCTTAACGTGTACAATCATTGTCTCTCTGTTACATGTTGGTAAAGCCCTTAGGATGTGTACTTGACTACCTGGACTATGATGCGGATCATACTAGTGGGGACATGGTAGTCCATAAGTACATCCTTCAAGGTCCCTAGTCGTGGGTGTATCGAGACGGGGCATCGATATACCAGAGTAGACTAGCGTATATCTTCTCGACCCATACAGATGGGCGATGGATGATCCCATATCCATTGGTGTTTGACATCAGAGATGATATACGGGTGCTCAGTGGAGACTGGGTACACTGGAGGGACTCGCCGAGAACTCCCAGATGGTATTATACCTTACGTCAGATGGCAGTTCTCTGGTGACACTGGTACAGAGTAGTCTGTTGACCTGAGATCGTCATAGAGTCTTGTGTGATTCCTACTGTGCTTTGATTTCCACCTTACCACGTCCAAGAAGGCGTGCAAAACGGTGGTTTTTGGGTACAGTCCCGAATCACATGGAGGCAATGAGCGATAGGAGGGGATTCGTCTCTCCGGGTATAAGGAGTTGATGTTGCGCTGTGTTCGATTGGCTATAACCGGAAATCCCTGGCCAGGGTTGCTGAGATTTACTGGTAAGTGTTATCAGTAGTATCTCGAACTGTTATAGACCTCATATTGACACGACTTATCGAGCTACTGGGGTCTGACGTTTACCACCCCTAGGTAAGATATGCGACATATAAGACGACGAGACCGGACTGTACGGTAAGTGTTACTGGTTGGATTCACAGGAGTATGAGCGGATTTTCTCGTCGATCTTCTGATCGTTCAATACCCGGGTGGACGTTACGTTTAGCAGACCGCTTGCGGCTTATAGGTGTTTAATATGATCATCACCTGCTGCCGGCGTATTGACGAGTCTTTAGAGTCCTACACAGAGGTTTCCTGGCTCAAGCGAAACGAAATAGGAGCGCATATGAGATATGTGCGGGACCGAGAATAATGCGTGTATGTGATACCGTATTCTATTCTCGTGATGAATGTATCGATTGGTTGTATGCGATATAACCTAGTTATCGAATCGAGGATTGATTCGATAAGTCGATACATTGGATATTAGTCGGTCATATGCGATATGGCCGGATCGTTAAATCAAGTGTTGATTTAATGATTTAATGCATAATTATATATTTGATATATTACATTTCATTAACTAGTATTGGTTCACTTAAGATGGATTTTCTCACTTAATGTGCACATTGTATATATGATATAGTTTTGTGCACTAGTTTGTATCATATTTGATGATACATGCAAACTTGTGTGTGTGTTTACTTCAAACCATGGTTTAGGTAAATGGTTAGGGTTTTAATTTATTTATTCATTTATTTATTTATTCTTTTGGGCAAGAAATAAAATGGTGGCTTATTTTGTTTTTACTTGAAGCTTCATGAAGCTTTGAAAAATCTTTGACCATTTTGTTTCTTTCTTTAACCCTAACCATTTACTTAAACCATAGTTTATTCTCTACACTTGTTAACTCACCCATGGTTGCTAAATGATAGATATCACTTTATTTTCTTTTTGGAAAATAATTGATTCTTTTTCTTCTTCTTCAAGTGAAGAGAAGAAAAGCTTTCTACAAAAATGTCAAGTGATGATTCCAAGTGAGAAATCAAAATCCAAAGTGAACCCACTTCCTATTTCTTCATCCTCTACCACTTGCTATGTAGTATAGGGTGTTTTCTTCACAAGTTTCATGACTTAGTAAAGTTGGAGCTCGAGTTAGAGTCGCCTCGACGTAGATCATCTTCGGCATCGAAGTCATCGACCTAGCCCGATCATTTCTTCGATGAAACCACCGCGAGAGTCCGGGACCCGGTGATCGCAGCAAAGGGACGTCAACAAGGAGCTAGAGAAGTGGTGGACCGGATCTACAAAGGTTGTACTTCCATTCACTTAGTAGTTAAGTTGTTAACTAGCTTGATGTTTCGCCTATCCTCTAGTTAACGATCCGTATTAGGGTTTGTAGGCACATGAAAAAATTTGAATTTGGCATGGTTGATGCCTTGTGAGACCTCATTAGTGTGCCTAGGAACCCTACAGTGGTATCAGAGCCTAGCTAGAGCCTTAGGATATGAGTAGACGAAATTAGAAACCCGAACGAACCCGAAACCCTAATCCGAAACCCTTCTCTGTACATTTTTTGAAATCGGGGATTTTTGAGAATTAAAAATATGCAGAAAAATCAGCAGGCTTTTTTTATGAATTACTGTGAAGCACGTGCTCCTGATTCAACAAAAGCGCGGTGGAACTGCGGCACGAGCATGGATCGTGCGGCGGTTCCGCGGCCATATAGTCACTTCAGCATTTGAAATTTGCACAGTAATTCCTATATGTTAGTGCTGTATTTTCTGGGAAATTTTAACTTCTACTCAAGAGTTGAGTTTTCTGGGTTGTATTGGGGACTCGGTGTTTCGATCGGGAAGTTTAACTTCGTCTGTGTTTTTCCGGATAATTTTAGAAAATCTTGAAAAGTTCGACCGGATATAAATACCCAATTTTTCCCATGTTGGGAAATTTCCAAGTGTTGGATCTTTCCGTAGTTTAATGACGTTCTAAGTAGTGCAAGTAACGCGATGGTCCCTCTAGAAGACAACAAACCTTAACTCGATTATGTGACCGTCTTGAACTGCCCTTTGAACCTTAGGGTTTGGGGCAGTACGGCGTGCCACATGTGAGGCGTTGGCTTGATCCTTCTACGGATGGACCGTTGGTACTGAGGCATGAAGTGAATGGTTTTTAAACTTATTTAATGTGTTGATCTGTTTCGGGAAAACTTTGGTGTTTGAATGTTCTATCGGAAAGTTCAACATTTTCTATTTTATATGGAATGTGATACAATACTTGGAATCCACAAGTAGTTATGAGATAACTGATTTGGATGTTATAAACATAGCAGTTTTGTCTCACTTGATCGGTTGCCATGGAATTTTGATGTGATCAAAAGTCCGTCGTAATCGCGTAGCGTACGCGGATACTCGCCGGGTAAACTTAATAGACAGCCTCACCCCATAGCCCCGACCAAGCGACTGTAGGAGAACCCCGTCGCCGAAAGCATCCGTTCGGGTGCTTGCGGCAGCGGTGTTCCGCTTTGGTGCACTTCGTCGACGGCGTCGGGGGTGCGGCCGCCTACTAAAGTTTGCGACGAGCATTCGATCAGGTTGTCGGGAATCCTGTTGAATTGCCCGACTTGATATTGAAAAGAGTTTTCGATAATGAGACTAAAATGCGGGGTTTATAATTGTTAGGCATGCGATGTCTAAGTAATTCATTTGATTAGGCATGCGATGTCTAAGGAGGTTGCGGATTCCAACTGTTGTACTTTTACATTTTCTTTTCTGCGACCGTAAGTGTAATATGTGATATCGCCGGTTTCGTTGCTATATGTCAACGACAATTGGGATACGCATGTTTACTTACGTTGATGACATGTGATGTTATGTGTTGCTGGATATGTTATATTGGATCGTCGTAGTTGAATAGCCGGGTTTTTTTTATGTGAGATGAGTGTTTTTTTTCATTTTCATTCATGTAAAAACTTGTATGTAATATTCTTTTATTGGGGCACTTCCAGGTTGCGGAAGATGTCACCTTTTGTATATTATTTACTTTTCCGCACTAGGATAGACCCAAGGAGGAGAGCACAAGTAACCGGGTTCTGGAGTCCAGTGGGAGACCAACTCGAGGAGTCGAGTCCGGGTCTCCTAACTCTAGAATTGGTAGGGTTGCTTGCCGCTCTCGTAGGGGTCTAGGGGTGTGGGTTTGGCTATTCATCGCGACCGTGGAATTCGTGTTTTATACTGGCTCGTATTGAAAACACGGACGTCCTAGCATATCCAATATTTCATATGATTCTTCTGCTGCGATATCTGTGATGTGATCATGTGATGTTCTGTGATAAATACTGTATATAGTATATATGATATATTATATAGGCGTTACTTATGTTTTACACCCGCGCTAGTCCTGCCCCGCTCAGCCGTTTGTCACCTAACCTAACGGTGCACAAGGGGACATCAAGGCGAATGCGGATGGCATAAGTGTACGTCGTATTTATCTGTGATGTTTAGGTAATTAAATGATGGGACTTCATTAATATGATTAATAAAAGAAAAGAAACCTAAAGATGTTGTAGAATTGAATTTCAAAAATAAAACAGGTAGCTACAGTTCTTGCTTTGCACAGCGGTATATATGATATATCCTGCACCTTATTCGATGAGGAAAGGGCCGACGATCCCTTCACCGGGAGTGACCCCTTTAGCAATAACTGGCAAATGCTACACACTCGGTTTGTGTTTTGATGGCTTCTATAGTTTCTGCTTTGCACAGTGATATATATGATATATCCCGCACCTCATTCGACGAGGGAAGGGCCGACGATCCCTTCACCGGGAGTGACCCCTTTAGCAAAACTAGAAAAGCATAAAAAACACTCCATTTCAAAATCATTTGATTCTACAACGATATCAAGTTCTTTACGCAATAGGTTTTCAGAAAAACCTGTCGTAGCCCTCCGTCATTTCAGATAAGTCCTGTTTAGTATTCATGCTGCGTTTGTTGACCTTGTCAAGGCGCAGTGTGCGGTAGCTAACCAGTATTTATCTGCTTATGCATATGATGCATATTGGGTTAGGGTAGTCGTACGGCCTTGTTGACCTTGTCAAGGGTCGTGCGGGTGGGTTTGATTCAATCAAGAAATGACGGGTTGAACTTGACTTGCAGTCTATGGTTTGTTGACCTTGTCAAGGTCATAGATCGTTCGGGGCAAAATTATCGGGAATTTCAAGTGTTGAAATTTGCAATGAGATTGCATACCTTCTATGTGATAGTTGGATCCCGATACCCACTGCGAGTAATTGTTACTCCTAGGAGAGTTTTACACATTACAATTAGCCGATCAAGTAGGTGTCTAGAAAGGTGTCAACGGGGCTACGCCTCTGGGAAAACGAGGTTTACATTAATTAAGTTCGTGCAAAAGCACGGGGGACCTCCCTCAAAGTACCAACACTGGCCTGGCTGAAAGATTGGCGAACTTGTAGCGTGTAATTAATCCCGGCTAGTCTTTCCTTTTTTGGTTTGAAGGAAGATTTGATAAAAAACAGTGGGAGCCATCCTGATTAGATAAAATATATAACCAATCTGATCTTGCAAGAGCATACGCTGAGTGTTTTCTTCTCTCTCTCTCCAGGTAGCGACCATATCACGCCTTAATCAAGATAATAAAACGGATATATTGACCGAACCCGCTTGTTATGCTGAGCTGGGGAACGTTGGTCCCGCTCCAACTTATAATTGTTATAAGACAGAGCAGGAAATTGGGGAATACCAGATTTCCCGTGCCGCCCAAACGAAGAAAGTGCATATTGATGCATCATCTTCGGGTGTGTTCGTTACAAAGAACTGTTTCTCTGTATCCTCTACGTCCTGGGTATTTGATACCGGATAAGGATCCCAGATATGTAATCTGTTACATAGGGCTACAGAAAGGTAGAGAACTGAGAACGGGTGATAAGTTTCATGAGGCAGAAAACGGTGCAAGTGTTGCAGCCAAGTCTGTTGGTCACTGTCACCCTGTATTACTAGAATACATTGATTCTGAACGAATGTTATTAGATACCGAACCTGATATACAAAATCATATCAGTCTCTTTATTAGTAAAGAAGGATATAATTTTGTATTGTTGGATAATGTTTTGAACATTTCCTATATCAAAAGTTGATCGGTTCAGGCACGTTATCTAAAAGCATTGATGTTCTAAATCAAACTATAGTTCTTAGTATACGGAACACACACAAGAGGAAAAGTTTAGAAATGAACGAATCCTTCTTGAGATATTGTAGACTAGGTCATATGAATGCGACCCAACTGGCTGAAGTTACATTTAGATTTATATTTAAATCAGTTTGAATTTACATTTTGTGAAACTTGCCAGTCATGTCACAGAGATAAGATGACCATAGCTCTGTTTATTGGAAACAGAGAAAGAGTTAGTAAACTCTTGGGATTGATACATGTTGTAACATTTCAAAAAGATAAAATATTAATTTTTGGGAATTTTTAATAATTTAATATTATTTTATTGAATATTTTAATATTTTGGTAATTTTAAATACAAATAAATAAGAAAAATGTTAGAAAAACTATGGAAAATTATAAAATAGGGTAAATTAGAGTATTATGCCATTTCTAAGTTTAATTGATTAGTTATATGCTAATTTAGTGCTAATCGCGATTAAAAATCGCTAATCGGTTTTTTAGCATTTTTGTGCAAAACATGCACATATCATTCTTTTTCACACTTGTGTTACATTTTTATTGCCATGGTTTGTTTTGGGGTTACTATTTGAGTGAGAAGGGTTTTAAAAAAGGAAAAGAAAAGAGAAAAGAATAAAGAAATGGGTAGTTGGTGAGAGAGAGAGGTATGGGCTTCATTGACTAAAGACTTAGCCATTTCTTCCCTTCATTTCCCTCCCTCTTCTCCTCTCTCCTGCTGCTGCTTATCCTTCATCTCCCTCCCCTCTTCAACCCCTCACAACACCTCTAAAACAACCCCAAAACCCAATCTCCATTTCATTAAATGTGTGCACAAGCTCTTGATCTACACTTTGGACTAAAGAAGCAAGGATTTTGGCCACTAAGGGCAACTCAAGAAAATTCTTGAGTTGCCAATTGAGGTATTTACTGAACCCTTAGTTTAGTTTTAGCATTTCTTTCACCCCCATGTTGTGATTGAACCGATATTGTGTGATTTTGTGGACTTGATGAAAACCTAGTTAGGGTTTGAGGGAAACTTGTATTGTATTGTGAAATTAAGCTCAGTTGAGGTTATATAAACACCCTAGTGCATGAATTGAGACCCTAACCTGAAGCCTAAACCCAAAATACGGATTTTAGAAACCGATATCGGAAAATTTGTGGAATCTGTGAGGGTTTTATTGAATCTGCTTTCACCCGTGACACCTGAAAATAAAATTGAGTGGACAGTGGTATGTGCAGGCACTCAGGAAGATACCACCAAGAACCCAGCCCCTAACTCCCAACCTTGGCCGCCAATTTATCCAGTTTGGCCACAATTTGCGGCCTGGGTCCCTTCATTTTGCCTCGTGTTTGTTCTGTAGCTCCTACATGTATAGATTAGACCCCTGGTATTTATAGATTTGTCTAATTGGACCTAGGGTGAAATCTGGAGCATATTTCCTTAGTTGCTGTTTTTGATTCGTGTTTCCGTATTCCGTATTTCCAATTCTGAAATTGTGTATTATGTTTTACCTCGACTATTTGGCGTTTATATGACGATATAGAGGGTTTATTGATGGTTTTGAAGGCGTGCCATAGGTTCCAACCTATAGGCCTCTTATTGTATCGTTTTGGGTTTCGTGTGTCGTTTTAGCTTTGGTTCGGTTTTAATGCGCATATACGACACATTGATGTGTAGGTACCCCATGAAGACTACGGGACGACAAGCAAGCGCGTAGTGACATCGAAAGATGGAGACGTAAGGTGAGTAGATTATATCTACTGGGGGAAGTCGGGTGAATGGCGTATAGCACCCCCGCAGTCCGTAATTAGTATACTATATATTATGCTTGATAGTTATAGTGTGTCGTGGATATGATAGGTTAGGTGTACTATGGATAGTGTAGGGTTAGAAGTGACTAGTGTAGTTCATAGTCGCGAACCCTAGAATAGATTTACACCTATACGCACACCCTTGCATATTCATTATACTTGCACTGTGTTGATGATATTGGATGACATTGGAGACGAGTCGATGATGTTGGGCATTGTGCCGCGAGATCGGTGATTTGATGTGATTCGTATTTGGGATACGATACGTGATCTCTAGCGGGCCTTGGGACGTGTGCTTGCACACGCAGTATATTGATGGTATTAGTTGTACTAGACTTAGATCAGTACCCCAGATTATGTGATAGATGATAGTGATACCTGAGATGTGATGAGCTAGTGTGATATTGACCCGTACCCAGCTATTGGGATGCCGTACGACGATTTACCGTACGAGCTTTACATTGATGTTAGATCCGTACTCATGACTTGAGGATGTCATATGATATACTGTATCGTACGCGATACTATTGAGGCGGAATCACCGACTATATATATATATGTATATATTGACTCAGATTTAGGTGGTTTCCATACCCCTCCTGATGGACTTGGCTTAGTAGATGTTAGACTAGACCGAGTCATACCTATTTCAAAACTAGCGAATCGGGAATATCTTAAGGGCAAGTAAAGGGGTTCTACGGGTATTTACAAAGGCGTATCTATTCTTAAAAACACCGTAACCCTTATTTCACTAAAACCCCGATTCGTCTTATTTCAAAAGGCACCACTGCAGGATATGTACATATTGGTGTAGATTCTTTACTGTTGCATTGATTATTCGATTCCGCATCGCATTGCATGTGTTTATTTCTATATTGCAATCATGCTGTTAGGACACCAGCACCATTATCGATGATGCATATGTTCCACGTACACTTGTTGCCGGCTCACACACTTCATCATCGATAATTGCCATGTCACTACACACAGTATTATTGCATCAGGATATGACTTTGTATGTGCATACCAGTATTCTATGTTACATGATATACTGTTATACTTGCATCTCATTTATATATCACATACATCATGCTTTCTGATTATACGCATTGAGATATTCGTTTTCATGATATTTCTGGATTTGGGAACCGTGGGGATTTTTCAAAGGAGAGTATGTACTTATTTGAAAAACCCGGTTTCCTTGATTATGATATTTGCGCAGCCACCATGAGATTTATCGGTTCTGATTATATACCCCATATGAGGAGTGTGTGCCGTATGAGGGTACATGGTGGGGCCCGGTATGGTTCCCCTCGGCAAGAAGATCGAAGGATTATGCCGATTGAGCCTGGAGGTGGGCGAGTACCTACCGGTGATTGTATTTGAGCTCGGTGGATATCCCGGGGATACCGACCGGAGTTGAGAGATGGACATGGGTTGACCCGTGCTGCCGGGGCCGAGGGCCGATACCGCAGACGGAGCCCCATATGGACGAGGAATTACGTGCCGATGCTAGACACAGGTTTCATGATGTTTCCATGTTTGATTATATCCTCACATTTACATGCATGATGCATATTGTCATTGGGTGACAGGTGGACGGGATCCACATATATACAGACTTTCATTACATTGATCATACTTCACTTGTATATATAACAGGGTATGAGGGCGCTGTTATATATACCCTTACACCAATATTAGTGGAATGGGACGCTAATATATGTGTATTGACTTTCATTTTGATACTTCAGCATATTTACTTCATGCAGACATACCTTATGTTTATGACATGTTATTTCCTGAGGCACTGGCACGGGTACTTGGTACTACATACACGATAGATGTTACATTGCCACCTTTTCATGCTTCAGGCTTATTCTTTGAGGTTTATTTATCTGATCGTTTGACCTAGGATTATGTCTTGCATTCGGTTTCTGCTTGTAGATATTCTCTATTCACGAGTTGGCAACTCACCCCCGTTGTGCCACAGTTCTTGCAGGTTTTGCCGTACAGGTTTCTTTGCGGCATTTTTGGCACATTGCTTTCCTTTGCGGGTGATTTGCTTGGTAGGTGGATTCTTGCATCAGAACCACCCTTGTATATGTAGTATTCATTGTATCTAGAATTCCACCAACCAAAACTTGTGTATTGTTTCAGACTTAGACATTAGTGTTGTATTATTCGACCTTAGAGTCGCGCTTAGTAGTATTGCGGTTTTCATTCTTATTGAGTTTCTTTTGGATTTGACCTTCGCCATTCGGCGTTGTATATTATATTGCTTGCATGGTTGTGACCGTCGATTGACGAAGAGCTAGCTCCCGCTTGGGGATGCCTTTTATTCATTGTATATATATATTGTTCTTGTTGTACCCCGTTCGGGGCCAGTATTTACAAAAGAAACACTGCCGAAATTTTTTGAAAATACTTTACATTTTTAAAATGCACATTCGGCTTAGTTATTTAAAAACCTTGACTTCAAACATGTTTTCCTTCACTTCTTTAAAACCAGTTTTCTTTATTTACTTTTAAAATGGTTTTAGATTTCTGGGCTTTTGGCTTACTTGGATCAGATGGAGTCCTATAGACTTCATTTGGTTCAAGGGCCAGTCACGTGCTCTTTCGGGTCGTGACAAAGTTGGTATCAGAGCGCTAGGTTGACCTTGGTTCGAGTCTAAGTTTGACTATTTGGAGCCTAGGGCGTCTATATATATACGGAACTTAGGCTTGACCTTACGGAACTTAGACTTAGTCGAGGGGGTGTTAGACCCGAACTTTCGTCGTATAGGATGACCCTTGGTTGATGGAATAGGTGACTAAAGTAGAGTGACGTACCGTAGGTATGTTCCGCGGCATCCTTACGACACGCCACTCCGCTTAATGAACCTTAGGATATACATATTTTCGAGATCAGTGATTCTCTTCATATCCATGATTATACATCCACTTGAGATCCTCGATACTATTAGTTTCATGATCATACCTTCATTGATGCTGTTCCTTCTTATGATCATGTATCCACTCTGGATCTGTTGTTCTCTTTCTTGCCATTGATCTGCTCTCTTCGATACTCGATTGAGGTTCCTGTCGCCATGTTTGAGCGCAGTTTGGGCTGCTGCTAGGGTTACGGTCGGTGCGAGCTCGTCTGGTACGAAGGCCGACCATTGTGTTTTCTGGTGACATGGGAACGTCTCGAGTTAGTATTGGTGACTGTGACCTCTAGTGGAGGCGAGTGCTTAGTTTTGCACCGGATGATCGGGCCATTGTTAGAGCTGCCAGTTGAGAGAGGACTGTTGATGTACAGCATACCTCAGAGGTTATGATGTCGCTTACCGTGCAGACAGATGGACCAGCTGTTGCTGAGATTGACAGGATGTTGCTTTCAGAGCTTACGAGCTGAGATTGCCGGAGCTTTCAGGCAGATATGAGACAGATGATAGCTAGTCTACCCGGTTTGAGAGACGAAGGTGATTCGTCCGATTTATGCGCCGGAGCGGGCCTAGTTGAGTTGAAGATTTCCAGTGTGGAGAGTCTTACTCGGATCTAGAGCGGACCGATTCAGAGATGACCGCCAATGTATCGCCTTTCCTGGAGGATTGAGGCACTGTTCAGCATACAGACGAATGAGCCAGTTGTTGCTGCAAATGAAGAGATATCGCCCAGATGGTTGGAGCTACTACAGCTTGAGCATATACTTAGAGACATGATGGATGGTCGCTAGTCACCTGAGGATGAATGACTAGGACATGTGGTTCGTTCACCGATGCGAGGTCATCAGATAGATTGTTTCCAGCTAGAGACGACTTCACGCGGAGACGTTGAGAGTCGATAGAGACGATCGAATGTCAGGAGCCATTTTCTAAGTTTAAAGTATACGGAAAGACATGCAGGTGATTCCATGGACCCTCTAGAAGAATGAAACCCTAACTCGACTTAATGACCGTGTGAAAGCCTTTGAACCTTAGGGTTTGCGACAGTTCCGCGGCGCCATTAGTGAGGCTTGGGTTTGCCCTTCTACGGCTGGATCACCGACGCTGTGGCATGTACTCGATACTATTAAACTGTACTCAAGTTGTTGATCTCTTGGGGGATTATAAGGTTCTGACGAGTCGATCGAATGTTTCGACATCATTCGGATATCATGTGATGGGATGCTTTGCTTGGAAGACTCCAGATACGAGTATAGCCGTTGGAGCACAGTCCATGCAGCCACGATGAGACGAGTCCGAATCAGTCGACATTAAAGCAGAGTGAAGAAAAGAGTTCGCAAGAGATTTCGACGAGATGACGTCCCACTCCGCTGACATCAGAGATGTGATACGCACCCAGAGGCGTTGTTTATGGATATATCTTCCAGAAAGAAGCGCGATAAGTATGCAGCCGTTCCGGAATAAGAATTTGCTTCAGCAATGGATGATGACTTCCGGGCAATCCGGAAGGAATGAGATTTGAGAGAGAAACCTCGATAGGACCTTTCTGGAATACGATACGAGAAGACCTAGACCCAGGGGTGGTCATATTGCGCACACCCAGCAGGCCAGAGTTCGGCATCGTCGACGAGGTAGTTGACCAGGTTCGGATAAAGGAACTTACCCAAATGCGTTGCAAATTGATCAAGGATGGACGAGTATTGAGTATTCCTCCGATGGTTGGGACGCGTTCCCGAGGAACTGTTCGGCCAGACATCTTACATAGAATGGTGAAGCTATAGTACGCGATTTCGAGTCCGTGCAAGAGACTTCGGATTGACTGTGGCCGAGAACAGTGCAGTGCGTAGATAGCATGGCGTGACGCCATAGTGGACGACGATAGAGACAAGTAGAACCAGAGGTTCGTGCGGGACGCTGACGAGCTGTTATTACTTCCCGTCGAGACTAGAGACCTGATATGCTTACAGAGGCGTTGGGATACGACCAGTTTCCGAGAGAATGTTGTGCTGAGGATGCAGATGTCCATTGAGCGAAAATAGATTATGCAAAAGTACCAGCCTTCGTACAGTTCGTCTTAGGTAAGATCGGAAGAGACCTTGAGCAGGATTCCTTCCAGGACATTGCTGCAATGATGTTTGCACCCAGGATCAGATGTGTGATGTGCATTCAGAGAGCCAGAGGCCGACGCCAGTGACATGCTGCTTTACGAGTAGCCATGAGGATTGACCGAGAGATGACCAGAGAAGTGCCAGAACGGAAATCGTCCCCGTTAGCACACCTGACAGGGCCGATAAGCCGATTGACTGCGAGATGGGTAATCCGCAGAGAAGATAATGACCCGGAGTCAGAGGACGCCAGACCGTGAGCAAGAGGCAAGTAGATATCTTGCGCTGATAGCCGTTGGATGCACCGACTCCTTCTCGACCTTGAAGGAGGAACTACCGACGACGGTATTTATGATTTGTGATTTTGTGATTCGGTTATCACGTATCCGTCATTTTGGATTTCGGTGTTTTGGGCGTTTTATTGCATTATTTAGTTTTGATGACTGAGTTTCATGATATTGTTTCATGCACCTACTAGATATTTATATTTTGCGCATAGTTATTACATTTAAGCTATTGATTGTGATTTCACGCCCATCTTATGCAGTGATTTGATTTACACTTCCAGCATAGTTTTCATGCACCTTTAGTGTTTTGATATACGATTTTGGTGCACGCTAGATGCACCAAATCGGGATTCTTTGTGCATGTCAACTGCACCTGATTTTGCTGTCAGGCACATCCGTTGCCTATCACAGATGTTTCGTGCACACCAGTTGCACCTAGATGTTGTTTTGTACACCTGTTTGACACATATATGAATTTTGATTCCTTGCGCACTAGACGCATAGGATATTCTTATACACACATTTTGTGTATTGATTTCTAGTAGAGCAGTACACTTTGATGATATTCGCTATGTATTGATGTTTTCGGAATCCCGACAAATTGGATTTTTACTGAAATGTTTTTGTAAATAGGGGATTAAATTTAAATTCGGGGACCGAATTTCTTTAAGGGGGGTAGATTGTAACATTTCAAAAAGATAAAATATTAATTTTTGGGAATTTTTAATAATTTAATATTATTTTATTGAATATTTTAATATTTTGGTATTTTTAAATACAAATAAATAAGAAAAATGTTAGAAAAACTATGGAAAATTATAAAATAGGGTAAATTAGAGTATTATGCCATTTCTAAGTTTAATTGATTAGTTATATGCTAATTTAGTGCTAATCGCGATTAAAAATCGCTAATCGGTTTTTTAGCATTTTTGTGCAAAACATGCACATATCATTCTTTTTCACACTTGTGTTACATTTTTATTGCCATGGTTTGTTTTGGGGTTACTATTTGAGTGAGAAGGGTTTTAAAAAAGGAAAAGAAAAGAGAAAAGAATAAAGAAATGGGTAGTTGGTGAGAGAGAGAGATATGGGCTTCATTGACTAAAGACTTAGCCATTTCTTCCCTTCATTTCCCTCCCTCTTCTCCTCTCTCCTGCTGCTGCTCATCCTTCATCTCCCTCCCCTCTTCAACCCCTCACAACACCTCTAAAACAACCCCAAAACCCAATCTCCATTTCATTAAATGTGTGCACAAGCTCTTGATCTACACTTTGGACTAAAGAAGCAAGGATTTTAGCCACTAGGGGCAACTCAAGAAAATTCTTGAGTTGCCAATTGAGGTATTTACTGAACCCTTAGTTTAGTTTTAGCATTTCTTTCACCCCCATGTTGTGATTGAACCGATATTGTATGATTTTGTGGACTTGATGAAAACCTAGTTAGGGTTTGAGGGAAACTTGTGTTGTATTGTGAAATTAAGCTCAGTTGAGGTTATATAAACACCCTAGTGCATGAATTGAAACCCTAACCTGAAGCCTAAACCCAAAATACGGATTTTAGAAACCGATATCGGAAAATTTGTGGAATCTGTGAGGGTTTTATTGAATCTGCTTTCACCCGTGACACCTGAAAATAAAATTGAGTGGACAGTGGTATATGCAGGCACCCAGGAAGATACCACCAAGACCCCAGCCCCTAACTCCCAACCTTGGCCGCCAATTTATCCAGTTTGGCCGCAATTTGCGGCGTGGGTCCCATCATTTTGTCTCGTGTTTGTTCTGTAGCTCCTACATGTATAGATTAGACCCCTGGTATTTATAGATTTGTCTAATTGGGCCTAGGGTGAAGTCTGGAGCATATTTCCTTAGTTGCTGTTTTTGATTCGTGTTTCCGTATTCCGTATTTCCAATTCTGAAATTGTGTATTGTGTTTTACCTCGACTATTTGGCATTTATACGACGATATAGAGGGTTTATTGATGGTTTTGAAGGCGTGCCATAGGTTCCAACCTATAGGCCTCTTATCGTATCGTTTTGGGTTTCGTGTGCCGTTTTAGCTTTGGTTTGGTTTTAATGCGCATATACGACACTTTGATGTGTAGGTACCCCATGAAGACTACGGGACGACAAGCAAGTGCATAGCGACTTCGAAAGATGGAGACGCAAGGTGAGTAGATTATATCTACTGGGGGTAGTCGGGTGGATGGCGTATAGCACCCCCGCTGTCCGTAGTTAGTATACTATATATTATGCTTGATAGTTATAGTGTGTCGTGGATATGATAGGTTAGGTGTACTATGGATAGTGTAGGGTTAGAAGTGACTAGTGTAGTTCATAGTCGCGAACCCTAGAATAGATTTACACCTATACGCACACCCTTGCATATTCATTATACTTGCACTTTGTTGATGATATTGGATGACATTGGAGACGAGTCGATGATGTTGGGCATTGTGCCGCGAGATCGGTGATTTGATGTGATTCGTATTTGGGATACGATACGTGATCTCTAGCGGGCCTTGGGACGTGTGCTTGCACACGCAGTATATTGATGGTATCAGTTGTACTAGACTTAGATCAGTACCCCAGATTATGTGATAGATGATAGTGATACCTGAGATGTGATGAGCTAGTGTGATATTGACCCGTACCCAGCTATTGGGATGCCGTACGACGATTTACCGTACGAGCTTTACATTGATGTTAGATCCGCACTCATGACTTGAGGATGTCATATGATATACTGTATCGTACGCGATACTATTGAGGCGGAATCACCGACTATATATATATGTATATATCGACTCAGATTTAGGTGGTTTCCATACCCCTCCTGATGGACTTAGCTTAGTAGATGTTAGACTAGACCGAGTCATACCTATTTCAAAACTAGCGAATCGGGAATATCTTAAGGGCAAGTAAAGGGGTTCTACGGGTATTTACAAAGGCGTATCTATTCTTAAAAACACCGTAACCCTTATTTCACTAAAACCCCGATTCGTCTTATTTCAAAAGGCACCACTGCAGGATATGTACATATTGGTGTAGATTCTTTACTGTTGCATTGATTATTCGATTCCGCATCGCATTGCATGTGTTTATTTCTATATTGCAATCATGCTGTTAGGACACCAGCACCATTATCGATGATGCATATGTTCCACGTACACTTGTTGCCGGCTCACACACTTCATCATCGATAATTGCCATGTCACTACACACAGTATTATTGCATCAGGATATGACTTTGTATGTGCATACGAGTATTCTATGTTACATGATATACTGTTATACTTGCATCTCATTTATATGTCACATACATCAAGCTTTCTGATTATACGCATTGAGATATTCGTTTTCATGATATTTCTGGATTTGGGAACCGTGGGGATTTTTCAAAGGAGAGTATGTACTTATTTGAAAAACCCGGTTTTCTTGATTATGATATTTGCGCAGCCACCATGAGATTTATCGGTTCTGATTATATACCCCATACGAGGAGTGTGTGCCGTATGAGGGTACATGGTGGGGCCCGGTATGGTTCCCCTCGGTAAGAAAATCGAAGGATTATGCCGATTGAGCCTGGAGGTTGGCGAGTACCTACCGGTGATTGTATTTGAGCTCGGCGGCTATCCGGGGGATACCGACCGGAGTTGAGAGATGGACATGGGTTGACCCGTGCTTCCGGGGCCGAGGGCCGATACCGCAGACGGAGCCCCATATGGACTAGGAATTACGTGCCGATGCTAGACACAGGTTTCATGATGTTTCCATGTTTGATTATATCCTCACATTTACATGCATGATGCATATTGTCATTGGGTGACAGGTGGACGGGATCCATATATATACAGACTTTCATTACATTGATCATACTTCACTTGTATATATAACAGGGTATGAGGGCGCTGTTATATATACCCTTACACCAATATTAGTGGAATGGGACGCTAATATATGTGTATTGACTTTCATTTTGATACTTCATCATATTTACTTCATGCAGACATACCTTATGTTTATGACATGTTATTTTCTGAGGCACTGGCACGGGTACTTGGTACTACATACACGATAGATGTTACATTGCCACCTTTTCATGCTTCAGGCTTATTCTTTGAGGTTTATTTATCTGATCGTTTGACCTAGGATTTTGTCTTGCATTCGGTTTCTGCTTGTAGATATTCTCTATTCACGAGTTGGCAACTCACCCCCGTTGTGCCACAGTTCTTGCAGGTTTTGCCGTACAGGTTTCTTTGCGGCATTTCTGGCACATTGCTTTCCTTTGCGGGTGATTTGCTTGGTTGGTGGATTCTTGCATCAGAACCACCCTTGTATATGTAGTATTCATTGTATCTAGAATTCCATCAACCAAAACTTGTGTATTGTTTCAGACTTAGACTTTAGTGTTGTATTATTCGACCTTAGAGTCGCGCTTAGTAGTATTGCGGTTTTCATGCTTATTGAGTTTCTTTTGGATTTGACCCTCGCCATTCAGCGTTGTATATTATATTGCTTGCGTGGTTGTGACCGTCGATTGACGAAGAGCTAGCTCCCGCTTGGGGATGCCTTTTATTCATTGTATATATATATTGTTCTTGTTGTACCCCGTTCGGGGCCAGTATTTACAAAAGAAACTCTGTCGAAATTTTTAGAAAAGACTTTACATTTTTAAAATGCACATTCGGCTTAGTTATTTAAAAACCTTGACTTCAAACATGTTTTCCTTTGAAGGATTCCTAGGCACTCTTGAGAAGGTTCATAAGGCATCAAACATGCAAGATGATATCTTTAAAGCTAAGTGTGAGGGATTACAACCTTTGTAGTCCGCTCCTTCGCTTCACAAGCTCCGAGTAGAAGTCCCTTCGCCGCGATCCACGATCTCCCGGACTCAAGAGAGGCTCCACGACTCAAACGATCCATGCTAGCTTGAAGTGTTCCGAATCTCCGATGATCTACGTCGAAGTTGCAAAAACCCAAGCTTTCTCACTCTAAAGAGATGTAACACCCTAAGCTCATGGGCTAGATGAGATGAGGATGAGGGAGTAGTATTTATGCTTTCATTTTATTCACTTTCTCACTTGAAATCATCACATAAGAATTAACTAGTAAGCTTTTTCTTTTTAGAACTCAAGAGAGAAGAAGATGAGAATGAAAAAGATAATCCTTTTGTGATGAATAGGAAAGAAAACTATATGATTGATATATCAACCATGGTCAAGGATGATAGGCTAAGAAGTTGTAGAGAATAAATTAGGGTTAGGGTTTGGTTAGGTTAAAGAAAAAGATCAACCATAATATCTTAACCAAGACAAAATAGAATCCTTCTAGAAAGAACTTGAAAGAGCTAACCCTAATCAAACCCTAATCCCTCATTATCATCCTTAAACATGTTTAATAATAAATCATATCATGTTACAATAATATATATCACATATATATTATATATTTGCAACATAAGAAAATAATACATTTAACATATATCGCATATATATCAATGTATTAATCCAGTGAGAAAATGAAATAATAAAGTGAGCCAATATTAGATAATGTAATACAATATATCATATATATTATTATACATTAAATCATCGAATCAACACTTGATCCAACGATCCGGCTATATCGAATATAACCGGCTAATATATCATGTACCGATTCATCGAATCAACACTTGATCCGATGTCCCAATTCATATCAAAATATCGCGAGAATATAATACGGTATCTCATATCGTATTATCCTTGGTCCTGCACATATCTCATATGTGCCTCTACTCCGTTTCGCCTGAGCCAAGAAACCTCTGTGTAGGACTCTAAAGAATCGTCAATACACCGGTAGCAGGTGATGATTATATCGAACACCCACAAGCTGCAAGCGGTCAGCTAAACGTAACAGCCACCCAGGTATTTACCGATTAGAAGATCAACAAGCTAGCCTATCCGTTCTCCTGTGAATCCAATCAGTAACACTCCCGTACAGTCCGGTCTATTCGTCTGATATGTCGCATATAAAGTCTAGGGGTGGTAAACGTCAGACCCCAGTAACCGATAAGTCGTGTCGATGTGAGGCTCATAACAGGTCGAGAAACTACTAGTAACACTTACCAGTAAATCTATATATCAGCCCTGGCCAGGGACTTCCAGTTATAGCCAATCGAACATAGCACAACATCAACTCCCTATACCGGGAGAGACGAAACCCCTCCTATCGCTCATTGCCTCCATGTGATTCGGGACTGTACCCAAAAGCCACCGTTTTGCATGCCCTCTTGGACGTGGTAAGGTGGAAATCAAAGCATAGTGGGAATCACACAAGACTCTATGACGATATCGGGTCTACAGACTACCCTGTACCAGTGTCACCGGAGAACTGCCATCTGACGTGTGGTATATCACCAACTGGGAGTTCTCGGCGAGTCCGTCCAGTGTACCCAGTCTCCACTGAGCACCCGTACACCATCCTTGATGTCAAAACACCGATGGATATGGGATCATCCATCGCCCATCATATGGGTCAAGATGCGTATACGCTAGTCTACTCTGGTGTATCGATGCCCGGTCTCGATATACCCTCGACTAGGAACAGTTATAGGATGTACTCATCGACTACTATGGCCCCACTAATATGATCTCATCATACTCCCAGTAGTCGAGTACAGATCCTAAGGGCTTTATCAACATATAAGAGTCAGACAGTAAACCAATACAAGTCAACATGTTAAGATAAAGAGAAACCAAATAGCATACTATCATGACGAGCAAGAAAGTCCTCTCTGTATATATCTAAGCATCCATCATAATATACATCAAATGTACAACAATGGCCTCTAGGGCATATACATAACTAGCAATCTCCCACTTGCACTAAGGCCAGCTGCTGTAGTATCTCATACCTAGCATCCCGAATAATCTCTCAAACTGTATCTGGGGAATGGCCTTCGTGAGTGGATCCGCAGTGTTGTCCTTCGTATCTACTCTCTTAACCTCGATCTCCCGGCGATCAACTATCTCCCTGATCAGGTGATACCGCCTCAGAATATGTCTGGACTTCTGATGGGATCTGGGTTCCTTGGCCAAAGCCACAGCTCCATTGTTATCACAATACAGAGGTATTGGATGCGCAATGGATGGAACCACACCAAGTTCAGTGATGAACTTCTTCATCCAGACAGCCTCTTTGGCAGCATCGTTGGCAGCGATGTATTCAGCCTCCATCGTCGAGTCTGCAACGGTATCCTGTTTGGAACTCTTCCAACATACCGCCCCTCCATTGAGGGTAAAGACAAAACCCGAATGCGACTTAGAGTCGTCCTTATCACTCTGGAAGCTGGAATCGGTAAAGGACTCCACCCGGAGTTCTCCGTTACCATACACCAAGAACATGTCTCTAGTCCTTCGCAAGTACTTGAGAATGTTCTTCACAGCTGTCCAGTGACTCTCTCCAGGATCTGCTTGATACCGACTCACTACACTTAGTGAGTATGCAACATCGGGTCTGGTACATAGCATCGCATACATGATAGAGCCTACTGCCGAAGCATAGGGTATCCCTTGCATGCGAGCTCTCTCCAAATCAGTCTTGGGAGACATCTCTTTGGAGAGAGTGAGTCCAGAGATCGTGGGTTTGTTCCCACGCTTGGATTCTTCCATACTAAACCTCTTTAGTATGGTGTCAATGTACCTGGATTGGGACAATCCCAGTATCCGTTTGGATCTATCTCTATAGATCCTAATTCCCAATATACAGGAGGCATCACCTAGATCTTTCATTGAGAATCTCTGTGATAAGAAGAGCTTGACTGATTGCAGCATAGGAATATCATTTCCTATCAAGAGTATGTCATCCACGTACAATACGAGGAAGACAACCTTACTCTCTGTTACCTTCTTATAGATACAAGGTTCATCTATGTTTTTGATGAAGTCAAACTCTTTGACTACTACATCAAAACAGATGATCCAACTCCGCGATACTTGCTTTAACCCATAAATGGATTTAAGCAGCTTGCACACCTTTCCGCTGCTCCCACTATCTACGAAGCCCTCTGGCTGAGTCATGTACACGCACTCTTCTAAATCACCATTTAGAAAGGCGGTCTTAACATCCATTTGCCAGATTTCGTAGTCATGGTATGCAGCAATGGCAAGTAAGATCCGGATGGACTTAAGCATAGCCACTGGAGAAAAGGTTTCGTCATAATCCACACCTGGTCGTTGACAAAAACCCTTTGCTACAAGTCTAGCTTTGAAAGTCTCAACTTTTCCATCTACACCAAATTTCTTTTTAAAAATCCACTTGCTCCCAATGGGTTTTACCCCTTCAGGAGCATTTTCCAAAGTCCATACTTTATTGGTGTACATGGATTCCATCTCAGATCGCATTGCATCCAGCCATTTCACAGAGTCACCACTCGTGATGGCCTGCTCGAAACTAGTCGGGTCATCATCATTCATGATGCAATCCTCACTTCCACCATCAATGAGAAAACCGTAGTATCTCTCAGGTGGATGAGAAACCCTACTAGATCGGAGGAGAGGCTGGGGTTCGTCAGGTACTACTGAATGCTCTGGTTCTACTAAATCTTCAGTTGCAATTTGTGTTTCTGGAACCTCTTCCAGCTCTACCTCTTTGCCACTAATTTCTTTTGCAAGAAATTCCTTTTCTAAAAAGGTGGCATATTGAGAAACAAACACTTTTTGTTCCTCAGCGTGATAGAAAATATATCTTTGAGAATTCTTAGGATATCTCACAAATTTGCAAAGAACTGATCGTGCCTCGAGTTTGTCTGGATTTTGTCTTTGACATAGGCCGGACAAGCCCATATCTTAACTCGTTTAAAATATGGTCTCTTCCCACTCCATATCTCATATGGTGTGGTAGGTACAGATTTAGACGGAACTAGATTCAATATGTATATGGCTGTCTCAAGCGCATATCCCCAGAAGGAAATAGGTAACTCAGCATTGCTCATCATAGATCGTACCATATCTAATAGGGTCCGATTCCTTCGTTCCGATACACCATTGTGCTGTGGTGTATATGGAGGAGTAAGCTGAGAGAGAATCCCATTCTCTTTTAGATAATCTAGGAACTCATTGCTCAAGTATTCACCTCCTCGATCAGATCGAAGAATTTTAATACTTTTGCCCGTTTGGTTCTCTACTTCATGCTTATATTCTCTGAATTTCTCAAAAGCTTCAGACTTGTGTTTCATCAGAAACACATGTCCGTATCTAGAGAGATCGTCAGTGAATGTAATGAAGTAGGAAGAACCGTTCCTGGCATGAGTAGACATGGGACCGCATACATCACTATGTATTAGTCCTAAGAGTTCAGTAACTCTTTCTCCGTGTCCACTAAACGGAGCTTTGGTCATTTTTCCTTTGAGACATGAATGACAAGTATCATAAGATGATAATTCGAACGGATTCAAATAACCATCCTTATGTAACTTAGCCAGTCGTGTTGCATTGATATGACCAAGTCTACAATGCCATAAGTAGGATTCGTTCATATCTGAACTTTTCCTCTTGTGTGTGTTTTGTATATTCAGGACTGTATTCTGATTCAGAATGAATATGCCATTATGTAACGAGCCTGATGCAATCAACTTTTGATCTAGGAATATGTTCATAACATTATCCTTTACTACAAAATTATATCCTTCTTTACTTAATAAAGAAACTGATATAATGTTGCACATCATGTTCGGTATATAATAGCACTCATTTAGAATCAGTGTATTACGACTTGGTAATACAAGGTGATATTCGCCAACTGCTTTGGCTGCAATACTTGTACCGTTCCCTACTTGAACGGAATGATCACCTTTTCCCAGTTCTCTATCTTTACGTAGCCCATGTAACAATTTACATATGTGGGATCCTGATCCGGTATCCAATACCCAGGACGTAGGGTGAACTGAGAAACAGTTCTTAATAACTAACACACCTGAAGAAGATGCATCAACATGCACATTCTTTTGGGCGGCGTGAGAATCCAGATATTCTCCTATTTCCTGTTCAGTCTTATAACTCTTATAAGAAAGAACGGGTCCAACGTTCCCCTGCTCAGTATAATAAGCGGGTTCAGTCAATACATCCATATTATTATCTTGATTATGGCCTGACATGGTCGCTACCTGGAGAGAGAGAGAAGAAAACACTTTAGCGTATGCTCTTGCAAGATTAGATTGGTTATTATCTTATCTAATCAGGATGTCTCCCACTGTTTTTATCAAATCTACCTTCAAACCCTAAAAGGTAAGATTAGCTGGGATTAATTACACCCTACAATTTCGTCAATCTTTCAGCCAGATCAGTGTCGGTACTTTGAGGGAGGTTCCCCGTGCTTTCGCACGGACCTAATTAAAGTAAACCTCATTTTCCCAGAGGCTTAACCCCGTTAACACTTTTCTAGACACCTACTTGATCGACTAATTGTCCTGTGTAAAACTCTCCCAGGAGTAACTCTTTCTCGCAGTGGGTATCGGGATCCAACTATCTCATAGAAGGTATGCAATCTCATTGCAAATTTCAATACTTGAAATTCCCGATAATATTTTGCCCCTAGCGATCTATGACCTTAACTAAGTCAACAAACCATAAATCGCAAGTCAAGTTCAACCCGTACATTACCCGATTGAATTAAACCCACCCGTACGACCCTTAACTGAGTCAACAAGGCCGTACGAATACCCTAATCCAATCACATCTCATGTTATAACAGATAAACATTACTTAGCTACCGTACACTATGCCTTAACTAAGTCAACAAACATAGCACGAATACTAAATAATATCTATCTGAAATGACGGAGGGCTACGCAGGTTTTTCAGAAAACCCTGAGCGTAATGAACTTGATATCGTCGTAGAATCATGTAGTTTTTGAAAAAGGAGTGTTTTTGAGGCTTTTCTTGGTTTTGCTAAAGAGGTCACTCCCGGTGAATGGATCTCGGCTCTTTCCTCATCGAATAAGGTGCAGGATATATCATATATATCACTGTGCAAAGCAAAACTCTAAAAGCAATCAAAAGACAAACCGGGTTTTGTAGCATCTGCCAGTTTCGCTAAAGAGGTCACTCCCGGTGAAGGGATCTCGGCTCTTTCCCCATCGAATAAGGTGCAGGATATATCATATATATCACTGTGCAAAGCAAAACTGTAGCTACCCTTTTTATAACGTTTTGATTCTACAACATCTTTAGGTTTCTTTTCTTTTTATTAATCTCATTAATAAAATCCCATAAGCTTATGCCTCCTAAGCATCACAGATAAATACGACGTACACTTATGCCATCCGCATTCGCCTCGATGTCCCCTCGTGCACCGTTAGGTTAGGTAACTAACGACAGAGCAGGGCAGGGCTAGTGCGGGTGTAAAACATAAGTAACATCTATATAGTATATCATATATACTATATACTTTATCCATCAGAACATATCAAATGATCACATCACAGATATCGCAGCAGAAACATAGATATAATGTGGGATATACTAGGACGTCCGTATTTAGTACTTAGCCAACAATAGAAAATACGGATTCCACAGTCGCGATGAATAGCCAAGCCCACACCCTGGACCCCTACGAGAGCGGCAAGCGACCCTACCAATTTTGGAGTTTAGGAGACCCGGTCTCGACTCCTCGAGATGGCCTCCCACTGAACCCCATAACCCGGTCACCTGTGCTCCCCTCCTTGGGTCCATCCTAATGCGGAAAAGTAAATAATATACAACACTGGTGGCATCAACCTCAACCTGGAAGTGCCCCAAATAAAAGAATATTACATTACATTTGAATTTACATGAATGAAAATATAAAACTCTCATCTCACATAAAACCCCTGGCTATTCAATTGCGACAATCCTGCACATCATATCTCAGCAACACATAATATCTCATATCATCAACGTAAGTAAGTATGCATACACCGATCGTCGTCGATGTATAGCAATGAAAACCGGCAATACAACTACATACTACACTTACGGTCACAGAAAAGAAAGTGTAAAACTACAATATTTGGAATCCACAACCACTTTAGACATCATGAATCCGAAATATCACATACTTCACATTTCATGCCTAACACAATGAATTCCACATATTGTATCACATTCCAGATAAATAGACAGTATTAAACTTTTCGAACAGATAATCAAATACCCAAAATTTCCCAAAGTGCTCAACACTTGAGCGGAGTTCAAATAATCCCAGAATATGTCATAGTACCAGTGATCTAGCCGTAGAAGGGTCAAGCCAACGCCTCACATGTGGCACGCCGTACTGCCCCAAACCCGAAGGTTCAAAAGGCAGTTCAAGACGGTCACATAATCGAGTTAAGGTTTGTTGTCTTCTAGAGGGTCCACTGCTTAACTTGTACAATTTTTCCGAAAGATTTAAACCCGATAAAAATTCAACACTTGAAAGTTTGCCGTACCGGGAAACAGTGAGTTAATGATATCCGTTCAAATAGTTTAACAGTTTCTAAATATCCGGAAATAAAAACGAATTTAAATATTCCGATCGAATCTACGATTACAAAAGAAACCCCAGAATACTCAACACTTGAGTCAGAATAAAAATACCCATAAAATAGTAAATACAGATATAAGAATTACTGTACAAAAACCCGTGCCTAATACACTAATACTGCCGCGGAACCGCCGCCGATGGGGGGTATTTGCCGCGGTTCCGCGGCCACGTGGTCGAATTAGAGGCACGAATTTCACAGTAATTCTTATCTTTTATTGCTGTATTTTTCAGGTATTTTTAATTCAGAAAAACCCCGGATTTTGAAAAATTTCCAGAGAGGGGGTAAATTTCGTCGGTTCGGGTTCGATCGGAGTTTTAACTTCGTAAACACGTCGCCTAATGCTCTAGCTAGGCTCTGATACCAATGAAGGGTTCCTAGGCACTCTTGAAAAGGTTCATAAGGCATCAAACATGCCCGGATAAAATTTTAGACGTGCCGAACAACCCAAAGACGGGATCTTTGCTAGATTATTAGGGTTTAGCATGCAAGATGATATCTTTAAAGCTAAGTGTGAGGGATTACAACCTTTGTAGTCCGCTCCTTCACTTCACAAGCTCCGAGTAGAAGTCCCTTCGCCGCGATCCACGATCTCCCGGACTCAAGAGAGGCTCCACGACTCAAACGATCCATGATAGCTTGAAGTGTTCCGAATCTCCGATGATCTACGTCGAAGTTGCAAAAACCCAAGCTTTCTCACTCTAAAGAGATGTAACACCCTAAGCTCATGGGCTAGATGAGATGAGGATGAGAGAGTAGTATTTATGCTTTCTTTTTATTCACTTTCTCACTTGAAATCATCACATAAGAATTAACTAGTAAGCTTTTTCTTTTTAGAACTCAAGAGAGAAGAAGATGAGAATGAAAAAGATAATCCTTTTGTGATGAATAGGAAAGAAAACTATATGATTGATATATCAACCATGGTCAAGGATGATAGGCTAAGAAGTTGTAGAGAATAAACTAGGGTTAGGGTTTGGTTAGGTTAAAGAAAAAGATCAACCATAATATCTTAACCAAGACAAAATAGAATCCTTCTAGAAAGAACTTGAAAGAGCTAACACTAATCAAACCCTAATCCCTCATTATCATCCTTAAATATGTTTAATAATAAATCATATCATGTTACAATAATATATATCACATATATATTATATATTTGCAACATAAGAAAATAATACATTTAACATATATCGCATATATATCAATGCATTAATCCAGTGAGAAAATGAAATAATAAAGTGAGCCAATATTAGATAATGTAATACAATATATCATATATATTATTATACATTAAATCATCGAATCAACACTTGATCCAACGATCCGGCTATATCGAATATAACCGGCTAATATATCATGTAACGATTCATCGAATCAACACTTGATCCGATGTCCCGATTCATATCAAAATATCGTGAGAAAATAATACGGTATCTCATATCGTATTATCCTTGGTCCTGCACATATCTCATATGTTCATCTACTCCGTTTCGCCTGAGCCAAGAAACCTCTGTGTAGGACTCTAAAGAATCGTCAATACACCGGTAGCAGGTGATGATCATATCAAACACCCACAAGCTGCAAGCGGTCAGCTAAACGTAACAGCCACCCGGGTATTGAGCGATTAGAAGATCAACAAGCTAGCCTGTCCGTTCTCCTGTGAATCCAATCAGTAACACTCCCGTACAGTCCGGTCTGTTCGTCTGATATGTCGCATATCAAGTCTAGGGGTGGTAAACGTCAGACCCCAGTAACCGATAAGTCGTGTCGATGTGAGTCTCATAACAGGTCGAGAAACTACTAGTAACACTTACCAGTAAATCTCTATATCAGCCCTGGCCAAGGACTTCCAGTTATAACCAATCGAACACAGCACAACATCAACTCCCTATAACGGGAGAGCGAATCCCCTCCTATCGCTCATTGCCTCCATGTGATTTGGGACTGTACCCAAAAGCCACCGTTTTGCACGCCCTCTTGGACGTGGTAAGGTGGAAATCAAAGCATAGTGGGAATCACACAAGACTCTATGACGATATCGGGTCTACAGACTACCCTGTACCAATGTCACCGGAGAACTGCCATCTGACGTGTGGTATATCACCAACTGGGAGTTCTCGGCGAGTCCGTCCAGTGTACCCAGTCTCCACTGAGCACCCGTACACCATCCTTGATGTCAAAACACCGATGGATATGGGATCATCCATCGCCCATCATATGGGTCAAGATGCGTATACGCTAGTCTACTCTGGTGTATCGATACCCTGTCTCGATATACCCTCGACTAGGAACAGTTATAGGATGTACTCATCGACTACTATGGCCCCACTAGTATGATCTCATCATAGTCCCAGTAGTCGAGTATAGATCCTAAGGGCTTTATCAACATGTGAGAGTCAGACAGTAAACCAATACAAGTCAACATGTTAAGATAAAGAGAAACCAAATAGCATACTATCATGACGAGCAAGAAAGTCCTCTCTGTATATATCTAAGCATCCATCATAATATACATCAAATGTACAACAATGGCCTCTAGGGCATATACATAACTAACATCCTTCACTTCTCTAAAACCAGTTTTCTTTATTTACTCTTAAAATGGTTTTAGATTTCTGGGCTTTTGGCTTACTTGGATCAGATGGAGTCCTATAGACTTCATTTGGTTCAAGGGCCAGTAACGTGCTCTTTCGGGTCGTGACACATGTTGATGTATGTAAGGTCCCCCGTCTACACATGCCAGGACCGGTTCTTTGTACTTCATTACATTCTCTGATGATCTCTCAAGATTCAGTCATATGTTCCTGTTGAAACACAAGTCCGAACCTTTTGAGATATTCACAGAATATAAGTTAGAAGTAGAGAACCAAAACGGGTATAAGTATTATGTCCTTTGATGTGATCAAGGAGGAGAATACTTGAGCACGGAATTCTTGGACTTTTCTAAAGGAGAATGAGATTCTCTTTCAGCATTACTCCTCCGTATACACCATAGCACGATGGTATATCGGGGCGGAGCAATAACACCCTATGTGATATGGTGTGCTCTATAATGAGTACTACTGAGTTTCCTATTTCCTTTTGGGAATTATGCGCTTGAGAAGCTGCATACTGATTTTGTCCAAAAATATTAAGTTAACCGCAATCAAGAACGGCATCGCATGAAGCTAGCCGGTGAGTACGGGTCGGTCCATAGAGATGTGTAATTTTCTTAATGTGTTTTTACGAGTTGATTCCGAATGTTGTTTGGATTGATTAATTAAATCTAAAACCTAGATCTATCAATAAACTAAATTAATCTAAATTAATGTCTTGCTAGGGTTAGGCTTAGGGGAAGTTTGGTGATTAAAGGTTTCCTCACCGCTTCCAATGCCTTATTTTTGATCTATTAGATGTTACGGTAATTATCAATAAAGTGGATTAGAGTCTTTTGGGAAGATATTTCTTCCTCTAGATTCTTATCCTTCCTTTATCGATAATTTCCCTAACCTCTATGGAAAACGCGCGCAACCGGTCCTTTATACTACGGTGTCACCGTTACCTTGAGGGGTAGGGTGCCGTAGGGGGCGGTTGTGCATGCATGCATGGAGTTCTAATTCTTAGTTGTGAAAGGGCATGAAAGGGGTGAGAGATCTCATCTCTCAAATCTTTCCCTAAGGCTAACCCTAACAAGCGAGGAGATTACTCGCTCATTAGGGGATTAAAAGACATTCTAATTAATAAAGAATTAAAAGCGAAGAAATAAAATTAACTTACTAATTTGATGGCTCCCTCCAAGCAATAATACAGAACAGATCTGAATTTGTTTATTGAAAAGTGGCATGAGTTTTACATATCTGTGATTACAATTTATAGGAAAACAGGAAAACTAGGGTTACAGATTCTCGCACACATGATTTTACAGATATGCCTACGGAAAATCCAAACCCCCGCACCGACGCACCGACACGAGAAAAATTCACCGACACGGGCTCTAAGCGGCCGCGGAACAGCGGCAAATGTAGGGGTAGGGCCGCGGTTCCGCGGCCCTTTGGTGTGATCAATTTACCAAAGTTTCTGGGCTGGTTCTGTATACATTGGGCTTTTAATTTCCATAGTTCTCTTCTCCCTTTGGCTTCTGGGTCTTTTCCAGATCTTCAGTGAAAACTTGTAAGGATCTTTTGACCGTTCATTTTGACATTTCGGACCGCATTGCCTTATACAATTGTGAATTGTTCTTCGTCTAGGCTTGACTAGGATCCGTCTACTTGTTGGTCAAAAGTCCCTTTCCTGTATCAACTTTCGTCTTTTTCACTGTATTCGCTCCAAGAGCCTGTATCCTGTAATATGCAACAAACGTGCGTCAAGAGTACCTGTTTATTTATAAAATGAATGAAAATGGGGAGTACAATAATGCAATATTATAGTATGAACAAATACCCCCAAACTTATCTTTTGCTCGTCCTCGAGCAAACTTATTTTTATTCACTACAAAAAACCTAACCGCACTTTCGCAGGGAAACGCGATTGCACTGAGCACGTGCAACAAGCCGTTAAACCTCTAGGTGTCCCTAGTAGGAGGAGTGTTGTCTCCTGAGGGTTTTCAGCGGATTACACCCACAAAATCCTATCAATTTGGTTTTTCGACTTTTGTTCTCCAATTAGGTTTTCCAACAGGGAATTCTATTATCTTCTACTTGTAAATTATACACCCACATTCTTCCCACTTCCTCATCATTTAACTTAAGATTATATATGTTCTATAGACTTACTTAGCTTTCGGCATCTCTTAAGTTTTCCTTCTAGGGTTACATCTCGACTCAGGAATTTCTATCAACTCTATTAAAGATACAAGTTCTATTTTTCATCCTTTTCCCTCATCTAAACTCCAATCACATACCCCTACGTGTGTGTATAAATCACCCCTACACTTGGAAATTCAAATCAAGCAATCATACCCTTGTCCGTTGTCCAAAGTACTTATTAATTGGTGAATTTTTAATTGAATTTTGCTTACACATCCTTCATGCGACCGTTAATACTTCTTGAGGTTAATACTTCTTGAGGTACCAACAACCGATTACAAGATATGTTTGCACTTTAAAGCGTAATTCCTAGTCTTGCAACACCCAAGGCTTTAGCAGTGACTCCCAAACCAGTTGGTCTAAGGCACTAGGTGATGAAGCACCCTCGCTAAATATTTTTCTATTTTCGCAGCCTTAAGTAATAACAAAAACCAGTGTTCATTTTTTTAATTCTTTATTCACACTTGTATATTTTTTTTCTTCGTACTAAGGACTTTAGACAAGAGCATTTCAAGGTCTCTTCTACTATTCCATGTTTCAAGGTGCGTGATTGTGCAATTTGTAGGGTATACATTTTCAGAATCTAGACTTAAGGTAGGAACTATTTTTCAAATTTATACTCTAATAAGAACATCAATACTTTTCCTTTGTTTCGACTTAGCCCAAAAAGTTAACTCAAAATTTGCCTATTTCTAAATAAACTACAAGGCATATACTTTCTACCGCTAAACTTTGAGGAAGATTATTTTTAGGGTTTTTAATTCACTAAGTCTAAGATCTAGTTGTTCCTAGCCAGTTAACCCATTCATCAAACTCAAGTCAATTAGCCAAAATTGAATACATTAATTTTTATAATTTTTCAAAATTTTCAATTTTTATGGGTTTTCAAATAAGTATGCAAATGCAAGAATATGTACAAATGAATGCGAAGGAAGAAAACGTACCGAGCATACCCCCAAACTTGAACTTGACAGTGTCCTCACTGTCATACTAAACCAAGAGGGTCAAAATACCGGCACTTCCCTGTTTATTTATTTATAATTTTTTATTGTTAAGAAAAAACAAAAATATATACAGAAAGGCCCTCCCCCAAACTTCATTTAAACTATGTTAGACATTACTGCCAAACTTTGCATAGACCAAACGTCAACACCAACCAGTTGAAAAATTTATCAGTAAAGAGTATCGGTTGGTGGAAGAATAAGTTATAGTGATCCAAAAATAATTGGGGAAGATAGAAGTGGTGGTATGGATGGTGTGGAGGTGAATATACAGGAGGTGGTTATGAATCAAAACGAGAATGGGAATGATCAGCAATCAGTGGAATATTAGCATTCTCGTAGCTTATTAAAAGAAATGGGGGTGGTTCAACTTCTAAAGGAGGAGGTTGACTCACCACAATACCCCCAAAATGTTCCTGTGGGTCCTCTATTGACGTGGCATCATCCATCAATTGCATATGATATTCAATTATAAGGGAACTGATCTCCTCGATGTCCGCCATAGTCCAACTGAAAACTTGCCGCCTATCTTGCAAGACCATCAAAAGGGCGTTCTCTTGCTCAAGGGCTAGAGAAGCTGATATTATAATGGGAAAAGTCTCATTCTCACCTATGTAAGCATATTTAAGGTGAGGTGGTAAGGACACGAGTTCGAGTTTCGGAGGCGAAAGAATCATAGCGGAATCTACCTCGAACTCAAAGGACTCCAACACATGTTCGAAATCACTGTAAACAACCGATTCAGATGGTTCAACTAACTCATCCAAAAATTCAAAAGACTCATATTCGGGCTGTGAGTCATCATCATCCGAAAAAGTGAAACATTCATAATCCATATCGGTTGTGTCAACGGTGGTAGGCTCAAGGAGGGACGCACTAGTGGCGTCAAAACTGTTTTCATCAAACAAGAATCTTTCAAGCTTGCAGTCCTCCTGCGTAATTTCGTGAACAGAGCAAACTTCTCGTGTACTAGCTTTAGGCACGGGGGGCAGACTTCCCATCTTATAAATATTGAACTCACTAGACATCTTCCCAAAGGATAGAGTCATGGAGCCATTGCGACAGTTTATTACAGCATTGGAAGTGGCCAAAAATGGTCGACCGAGGATCACCGGAATTTGGTTCCGTGGGTTAGCAACAGGTTGTGTATCCATAACAATAAAATCAACGAGGAATATGAACTCCCCAACTTTGATCAACACATCCTCTAGCTCACCCCTTGGATGGGTGATTGATCGATCGGCCATTTGGAGAGTACAACGAGTGGGTTTCAACTCTCCAACCCCTAATTGTTCGTACACGTAGTAGGGAAGCAGGTTAACACTAGACCCAGGATCTAAAAGTGCTCGATTAATTTTCTTATCCCCAATTGTGATTGAAATCGTAGGACAGCCGGGGTCCTTTCGTTTTTGGGGTAAGGTTTGAGGGTGGTTAATAGCATTGCTCACTGCACTAGCCACTAGCACTTTCTTGGGTACTTGAGATGCCTTTCTCTTCGAAGTGCATAAGCCCTTTAAGATTTTCGCGTATGAAGGGACTTGTTGGATTACATCCAAGAGAGGTATATTTATGCTAACCTGCTTAAATAATTCCACAATCTTCTCCACTTGTGCAGTTGGTTTATTGGGACTCAACCTGTTTGGAAATGGAGCATTTTGAAAATTTGTTGAGTCAAATGTCTGTGGAGTAGAATGTAGAGTAGGAACGGATCCCTGTGTGGATGTGTTCGTGTTGTGAGAAATGGGTCCATTCGAGTTAGAAGAAGTAGAGCCATGTGAAGGGTGGAGAATAGGCTCTAAAGAAAAAGGTGAAGAAGAAAGTGAAGAAAATGAAGAAGGGGAAGATGACGATGGAGAAGAAGAAGAAGAAGAACCACCGGCGGGGATGTCATCACTAGTTCCCACATTATTCTGCAACACTCTTCCGGATCTCAACATGGTCACCGCATTTACATTGTGATTGTGATATGCGTTTTGTGTGTGACCGGGATTTGGCAATGGTTGAGATGGAAGCTTTCCCTTTTCTCTCTCGCTCAACGCAGCAGTTAATTGTGCAATTTGTGCCTCAATAGATTTGATACTTTGATCGTGTGAAGCATTGTTATGCATCAAAGACTGAACATAATTTTCAAATCTTGCTGCAGATTCTGTAGTTTGCTTGAGAAATGCATCTATACTTTTTTCTAGCGAGATAACCTTATCATCATTTGGTTGAACCAAATTGTTCGTTTGATTTGTATAAGGTTGTTGTTGGAAAGGTTGCTGGTTTTGAGTTTGTGAAGGTGCTTGTTGTTGTTGTGGAGGATGAGGTCTTTGAAAGTTGTTATTTCCTTGGACTTGTTAATTTTGGTTCCAAGCGAAATTTGGGTGACTCCTCCACCCCGGATTGTATGTCGAAGAGTACGGATCGTTTCTTTGTCGTTGCTGAAATGCAGCATTGACTTGATCCTGTCCTTGAGTAGATGCATTATAAGGACACTCTTCGGTTAGATGCGATGGATCCGTACAACAAGCACAAACAGTTCGAGGAGGCATAACAGGGGCAGGAGAAGGCGATGAGATTTTGGTCTCAATGGCTTCTAGCTTTTTCATAAGTGCGGCCATCTCGGCCTTCATAGCAATCGACATATCTACTTGATGTATGCCTGCCCTAGATTGACCAATAGAAGAAGATGATGTGGTCTTGGTACTCTCCCACTGAATTGTTTGCTCACTAAGATCCTCAAGAAACTGCCACGCTTCGTCGCTAGACTTGGAGAGAAAATGACCTTGACATATGGTTTCTAGCAACTGCTTCGTTGCCGAGTTCAATCCCTCGTATAATGTTTGGCAAAGTTGCCAACTTTCGATCCCATGATGAGGGCATTGAACGAGTAGGTCTTTAAATCTCTCGAAGCACTTCCAAAATGGTTTGGAAGGAAGCTGTGTAAATTGTATAATCTCGTTACGGATTCTAGCAGTTTTGTGATGAGGATAGAACTTTTTTAGAAAAGCTTTCACAAACTCGTCCCAATTTCTAATGGAATGTGATGCGGTGCTGTATAGCCACTTCTCGGCTAGGTCACATAAGGTAAAAGGAATGACCCTTAGCCTTATAGCGTCATCACTTAATTGGGTCGTTTTCATCATGGCGCAAACATTTTGGAATTTATTGAAAAAAATATACGCATCTTCAGATTCCAAACCATGAAATTTTGGCAGCATTTTGATGAATTGTGGTTTTATTTCCCATTTGCCGGTGCGGGTGAAAGACATGTAGGTAAAGAAGTGCAGACGGGGTAGAAGAGATCCTGGAGCGCGACTCGTGCGGGCGCTACAACAGGCGGAAGATTCGGGTTATTCGCACCTAACTGAGGTGGAATCATTCCCGTCGGTAAGGTATCGTTGGGGTTGGATCCCGACATACCTTCGAATGAAGAATTTGAAGGTGGAGATAAGGAAATGGAGGGAATTTCGACTTCGGTGTCGAAAGGTTCGTCGGTTGGTACCAACGAAACACGGACTAATCGGGCATTAGTATCCCTAGTCCAAAGTGACATACACTAAAAGGAGTAGTGTAGTCAGAAAAAAAAGAAAAAACAGAATGTGGGGGTAAAATAACGTCAATGAGAAGAAATGGTGGAAGTGAGGTGCAAGTTTCCTTTAGTGACAAGTTGCAAGTTTGAAAAGATTTTTCTTTTTTTTATTTATGTGAGAGTTTTGCAAGGAGGTTTTTTGAAAAGAGACTTATGATACAAATGTATCAACCACACATGCGCAATCAGGCCTAGATCTAGGGTCACCTAGGTCTGCTAGACAGCTCCTAACTAGGGCTAGAAATAGGACCTCAAACCGCCTCTTCACCGACAATTATGGCCAGGTAAGAGCCAGGTAAGTGGGAAGGAACCACAATAGTGCGCCTAATTAATAACCACTAGCCTAGGCACACTTGCCTAGACACCGCAGAGTCAGTTAGGATAAACGGTCGATGCCTATACTAGTCCTTTTCCTATTGAGCTCGATGTCCTTAGGTCTGACTCTAGTATTTTTTAATTAATTGTGGTCGATGCAAATGCTTTAAGTGTTTTCTGGGGTCCTGGGAAGGGTGATGAAATCCCCACCCAATCTGAGTTTGGTCAATTAGCCCCTTAAAGTCCGATTAAATTATGCAAAACAATAAATTCACCTGCAATCAAATTTTTAGCGCGGCGCAAAGAAACCTGCAGAAAATCTGTTATTTAGAAGGGGGAGAAAGAATTTTTAGCGCAAAGAATTCCTGCCGAAAATTTCACAAAAGATATATTGAGGTTGGCAGAGGGGAGAATGAGAAACAAACTGGAATTTTTTCGCGCAGAGAAGGGCTCAGACAACCGCGGTTCCGCGGTCTGGGAAGCACTTTTGCCGCGGATGCGCGGTGGGACCAGGAGATCAGGTTGTCAGAAAATTTGTACGGCTCTGTTGTGACTTTTCTCCTCTGTTCCGATGCGACTTTTTCTGTTTTTCACTCTGTAATTTTCCAGATCCGCAATTCTTCGCTGTTCCTGCAAGATTCAAACACTAAACCCTTCAAACAGATAAAAATTGATAATTTTTTTTTTATATTTTTTATATTTTCAGATTTTTATAATTTTTAAAATTTATATCAACCCGAAATCACACAAAAGAAAAATTACGCCATCCCCAGCAACGGCGCCATTTGATTATGTCCAAAAATATTAAGTTAACCGCAATCAAGAACGGCGTCGCATGGAGCTAGCCGGTGAGTACAGGTCGGTCCACAGAGATGTGTAATTTTCTTAATGTGTTTTTACGAGTTGATTCCGAATGTTGTTTGGATTGATTAATTAAATCTAAAACTTAGATCTATCAATAAACTAAATTAATCTAAATTAAAGTCTTGCTAGGGTTAGGCTTAGGGGAAGTTTGGAGATTAAAGGTTTCCTCACCGCTTCCAATACTTTATTTTTGATCTATTAGATGTTACGGTAATTATCAATAAAGTGGATTAGAGTCTTTTGGGAAGATGTTTCTTCCTCTAGATTCTTATCCTTCCTTTATCGATAATTTCCCTAACCTCCATGGAAAACGCGCGCAACCGGTCCTTTATACTACGGTGTCACCGTTATCTCGAGGGGTAGGGTGCCGTAAGGGGCGGTTGTGCGTGCATGCATGGAGTTCTAATTCTTAGTTGTGAAGGCATGAAAGGGGTGAGAGATCTCATCTCTCAAACCTTTCCCTAAGGCTAACCCTAACAAGCGAGGAGATTACTCGCTCATTAGGGGATTAAAAGACATTCTAATTAATAAAGAATTAAAAGCGAAGAAATAAAATTAACTTACTAATTTGATGGCTCCCTCCAAGCAATAATACAGAACAGATCTGAATTTGTTTATTGAAAAGAGGCATGAGTTTTACAGATCTGTGATTACAATTTTTTGGAAAACAGGAAAACTAGGGTTATAGATTCTCGCACACATGATTTTACAGATATGCCCACGGAAAATCCAAACCCCCGCACCGACGCACCGACACGAGAAAAATCCACCGACACGGGCTCTAAGCGGCCGCAGAACCGCGGCAAATGTAGGGGTAGGGCCGCGGTTCCGCGGCCCTTTGGTGTGATCAGTTTACCAAAGTTTCTGGGCTGGTTCTGTATACATTAGGCTTTTAATTTCCATAGTTCTTTTCTCTCTTTGGCTTCTGGGTCTTTTCCAGATCTTCAGTGAAAACTTGTAAGGATCTTTTGACCGTTCATTTTGACATTTCGGACTGCATTTCCTTATACAATTGTGAATTATTCTTCGTCTAGGCTTGACTAGGATCCGTCTACTTGTTGGTCAAAAGTCCCTTTCCTGTATCAACTTTTGTCTTTTTCACTGTATTCGCTCCAAGAGCCTGTATCCTGTAATATGCAACAAACGTGCGTCAAGAGTACCTGTTTATTTATAAAATGAATGAAAATGGGGAGTACAATAATGCAATATTATAGTATGAACACATACCTATTGAATAGGGTTCAAATCAAATTAGCTGCCTACCACTTCATATGTGATATGGAAAGAGAAGAGCCCATATCTTAAGTTAGTTAAGATTTGGGGTTGTCCGGCCTATGTCTAAAAGCAAAATCCGGACAAGCTCGAGGCAAGGTCTGTAATGTAGAACTGGAAAGGTTCCAGCTATACAAACTACAGCAGATGATTTGATAAAACCAAAGGATTCAATAGAAACCAACGAACCTCAGCCACTCCGCCGATTTAGTAGGGTTCCTCACCAACATGAGAGATACTTCGGTTTCTCTATGACAGTAGGAGCGAGAATTGCATCATGAGATGATGACCCAACTAGTTTCGAGCTGGCCATCAGGAGTGGGACTCTATAAGAATGGCTGGATGCTTAACGATCTGAGATAAATTCCTTATACACCAACAAAGTATGGACTTTGGTTGCTTTATCTGAAGGGTTAAATCCCTATCAGGAGCAAGTATATCTTGAGAAGATTACTTGGTGTAGATGGAAAAGTTGAGACTTTCAAAGCTAGACATGTTAAAGATTTTCATCATTGACCAGGCGTGGATAATGATGAAATCTTTTTCAGTGGCTATGCTTAAGTCCATCCAGATTCTACTTGCCACGGCTACATACCATGACTATGATATCTGGCGGTTGGTTGCCATGACTGCTTTTTAAGTAATGTTTTAGAAGAGTGGGAGCAGCGGAAATGCGAGCAAGATGTTTTATGGGATAAAGCAGGCATCACGGAGTTGGAACATCTCTTTTGATGTAGTTGTCAAATAGTTTGACTTCATCAAAATGGTAGATGAACCTTGTATATACAAAAAGGTAGTAGGGAGTATGAAAGTGATCCTCGTAAAGTACGTGGATGAAATACTCTTGATAGGGAAGGAGTTTCCTATGCTACGCTCGATCAATCTCCGCTTATCACAATGATTCTCCATATAGGATCAAAGTGATGCCTCCTAAATCCTGAGTTTTGATCTATGAGATAGATCTAAATGGATGTTAGGATTCTCACTAGATGTAGTGAGACGGTATCAGTTGATCCTAGGGAGAATCACTGGAAAGGTTCCAGGGTGATAAGGACGACTGAATTTCAGTCACAGGCATTGTCTTTACCCTCAGTAATGGGACGGTATGTTGGAAGAGTTCCAAGCTAGATACCGTGGCAAACTAGACGATAAAGGCTGGATACATCGCTACTTAAGATGCTACCAAAGAGGAAGTCTGGGTATATATATTAGTTCATGAGATGAACTTAGTTCCTCCCATTGTGTGACAATGGAGTTGTGGCTTATGCCAAGGAACGTCCGTCCCATCAGTGATCCAGACATATTCTGAGGCAGCATCACCTGATCATGGAGATGGTTGATCTCCAAGGAGATCGAGGTTAAGAGAGTAGACTCAGAGGACAACACGGCGGATCCACTCACAAAGGCCTTTTCCCAGAGAGAGATTTTTATGGGATGGTTGAGTATGAGATACTACAACCACTGCTATCAGATGGCCCTAGTGCAAGTGAGAGATTGTTAGTTATATGTATGCCCTAGAGGCCATTGCTATACATAGGATGTATATTGTAGTGGATGCTTGGACATATATAGGGAGGACTTTCTTGCTCAACATGATAGTATGCTATCTGGTTGCTCTTTACCTTAACGTGTGCAATCATTGTCTCTCTGTTACATGTTGGTAAAGCCCTTAGGATGTGTACTTGACTACCTAGACTATGATGCGGATCATACTAGTGGGGATATGGTAGTCCATAAGTACATCTTTCAAGGTCCCTAGTCGTGGGTGTATCGAGACGGGGCATTGATATACCAGAGTAGACTAGCGTATATCTTCTCGACCCATACAGATGGGCGATGGATGATCCCATATCCATTGGTGTTTGACATCAGAGATGATATACGGGTGCTCAGTGAAGACTGGGTATACTGGACGGACTCGCCGAGAACTCCCAGATGGTATTATACCTTACGTCAGATGGCAGTTCTTTGGTGACACTGGTACAGAGTAGTCTGTTGACCCGAGATCGTCATAGAGTCTTGTGTGATTCCCACTGTGCTTTGATTTCCACCTTACCACATCCAAGAGGGCGTGCATAACGGTGGTTTTTAGGTACAGTCCCGAATCACATGGAGGCAATGAGCGATAGGAGGGGATTCGTCTCTCCCGGTATAGGGAGTTGATGTTGCGCTGTGTTCGATTGGCTATAACCGGAAATCCCTGTCCAGGGTTGCTGAGATTTACTGGTAAGTGTTATCAGTAGTATCTCGAACTGTTATAGACCTCATATCGACACGACTTATCGAGCTACTGGGGTCTGACGTTTACCACCCCTAGGCAAGATATGCGACATATCAGACGACGAGACCGGACTGTACGGTAAGTGTTACTGGTTGGATTCACAGGAGTATGAGCGGGCTTGCTCGTCGATCTTCTAATCGTTCAATACCCGGGTGGCCGTTACGTTTAGCAGACCGCTTGCGGCTTGTGGGTGTTTGATATGATCATCACCTGCTGCCGGCGTATTGACGAGTCTTTAAAGTCCTACACAGAGGTTTCCTGGCTCAAGCGAAACGAAATAGGAGCGCATATGAGATATGTGCGGGACCGAGAATAATGCGTGTATGTGATACCGTATTCTATTCTCGTGATGAATGTATCGATTGGTTGTATGCGAGATAACCTAGTTATCGAATCGAGGATTGATTCGATAAGTCGATACATTGGATATTAGTCGGTCATATGCGATATGGCCGGATCGTTAAATCAAGTGTTGATTTAATGATTTAATGCATAATTATATATTTGATATATTACTTTGCATTAACTAGTATTGGTTCACTTAAGATGGATTTTCTCACTTAATGTGCACATTGTATATATGATATAGTTTTGTGCACTAGTTTGTATCATGTTTGATGATACATGCAAACTTGGGTGTGTGTTTACTTCAAACCATGGTTTAGGTAAATTGTTAGGGTTTTAATTTATTTATTCATTTATTTATTTATTCTTTTGGGCAAGAAATAAAATGGTGGCTTATTTTGTTTTTACTTGAAGCTTCATGAAGATTTGAAAAAGCTTTGACCATTTTGTTTCTTTCCTTAACCCTAACCATTCACTTAAACCATAGTTTATTCTCTACACTTGTTAACTCACCCATGGTTGCTAAATGATAGATATCACTTCATTTTCTTTTTGGAAAATAATTGATTCTTTTTCTTCTTCTTCATCTTCTTTTTCAAGTGAAGAGAAGAAAAGCTTTCTACAAAAATGTCAAGTGATGATTCCAAGTGAGAAATCAAAATCCAAAGTGAACCCACTTCCTATTTCTTCATCCTCTACCACTTGCCATGTAGTATAGGGTATTTTCTTCATGAGTTTCATGACTTGGTGAAGTTGGAGCTCAAGTTAGAGTCGCCTCGACGTAGATCATCTTCGACATCGAAGTCATCGACCTAGCCCGATCATTTCTTCGATGAAACCACCGCGAAGGTCCGGGACCCGGTGATCGCAGTGAAGGGACGTCAACACGGAGCTATAGAAGTGGTGGACCGGATCTACAAAGGTTTTATTTCCATTCACTTAGTAGTTAAGTTGTTAACTAGCTTGATGTTTCGCCTATCCTCTAGTTAACGATCCGTATTAGGGTTTGTAGGCACATGAAAAAATTTGAATTTGGCATGGTTGATGCCTTGTGAGACCTCATTAGTGTGCCTAGGAACCCTACATGAGTAAGCTCATCCGAACTCCTACTGTAACATTTTAGGAAATATAAAATATTATTTTTGGAATTTAATATTAAAATAATATATTTCGCGAAAACTACCCGATTTGCAAAATTGGGGTTTTTGAAAAAAGGTTTAAATATATATACCAATATTTGCGAAATAATTGGGGATGAAAATGATTTATTCATATAAAAATATATTTATCGGATTTGGCATTTTTATAATTTATTATATGCAGTTTGGAAAAAATCGATTAGTGAACTACTAATCGCGATTAAGCCAAATCCGTATTTCTACAGTTTTCCATGGCTAGTGCACCATGACATATTATATGTTGTTTCATTTGTGTGGTTTATGGGAACTATGTGTGTTGTTGTGATAAAAAGAGAAAGGGTTAAAAAGGGAATGATTTGAGAGAGGGTGAGTGAAGCATGGGCTTGAGAAGGGTGATAATAAGAGAGAGTGAGGGTGAGAGAGAGGGGGGGCGGCCACATTCATTTTCCCTCCCCATTTGTTTTTCCTTCATATTTCTCAACTCATCTCCCTCCACCTCTACCCCATGAAACCATCTCGAAATCTTCATCAAAACCCTAAACCCCTTTCATTAAAAATGATCCCCATTTCATCCTATACACATTGGACCATGCAAGTTTGGATTTTGGAGACTTTGAGAAACTAGGGTTTTTCTTGAGTTGCCCAAATGAGATATATCTTCTATCATTTAGGTTAGTTTAAGTTTCTTTGTATCCTAGTTTAGTTCGAAGTTGTTTTGGTTAGGGTATGAGATGTATGGAAAATTCTTAGAGAAGGGTTGAGTGATTGTTTGGACATGTGGTGATGTAGTGGCTGTTTGCAAGACTTTAGAGGTGATTCTTGACCTGTATCAGAGAATTGAAACCAAAAACACGAAGTTAGATTTTCCCGATATCGGTTATTTGACAGTTTATGAGTATAATTAGGAATCTGGGATGACCCGAGAGACCCATAAATTAAGTTCCCTTCACAGTGAGACGTGCAGGCAACCATGAAGCAACCCTAGAAACCTGAGCCCCTAATGAGCATTCCTGGCGGCATATTTAAGGGATTTGGCCATAAATTGCGGCCAAGTCGGGGTGGTTTTGTGCAATTTTTGGACCATTGCTTCCTTATCAGATATTTAGAGCAACCCAATGTGCAAAATGTTCTAGTTTGGCCTAGAGTGAAATCTGGGAGTGGTTTTCCTATGTTGCTATTTTCGTGTTTTTCGATTCTGAAACTTGGGTTTTAGTATTTGATATTGTGTTTGGTCGCTTGATATTTGTACGTCAACGACGAGAGTTGTTTGGTCATTTTTGTACGCATAGGCTATAGGTTCTAACCTATAAGCAATGCCCGTGCCGTATTGGTTTTCCGGACTTGATGTTAATACCGATTGCGATTGTGTATTATTGTAGGTACCTTCGCGTGGATTCCGATACGACGGAGCATGGCGTCATCGACTTCGAAAATCTAGGATTAAGGTGAGTAGATTTATATCTACGGGGGAAGTCGGGTGGATGGCGTATAGCACCCTCGCAAATTTTGATGGAAACCGATATATATGGTTAAGGAAACCTATTCTAGGAACTTATGGATGTGATTAAAGGTTTAGTGTGACATGATATGAAAGAAATGATGTCTCGGATTGATACATATATAAGGATATGATAAGTGAACGTGAATCATGATATATAGATAGGTACTGTACGAGAATAAGTATGAGATTTAGAGTAGCATGACATGAGATTTATAAGATAGGATATATATATATATATATATATATATATGTAATTGACTTGATGTCGGATATAAATGTGATGAAAAGAATGTAAGATGTGATATGATGACTTGATTGATATGTCGGTATACAGATACGAGTCAATATGAGAGGATTGATACCTTTGCCGGTCCCTTGATATGAGATTGTTATGGATGTGACCTGGGTTATAGGTATATAGATATATATAATGTTATGAATCATGAGTGATATACCGTACGAGACGTTAGGTCCATACCCCTATTGTCATATAGGTTGATAGGATCCCTGATGGTTTAATGCCGTCGTACGATGATTTACCGTACGTGATGAGTTTTATGATGATTGATCCATACCCTTGACTAGAGAATGTCGTACGATAGATCATACCGTACATGATGTTGTGAGGTTGGTTGCCGGATGATAGATTCACCGACTCGGTCATATTAGATACATATACCTTATAGAATTTAGCAGACGATTTACTTATGTTACGTTCATGTCATTCTCATTGCATTACATATACCTGTGCTAGTACACCTACACCATTATCGATGATGAGTATATTATACTTACAAAGATGGCCGGCTCACACACTTCATCATCGATAATTGCTATGTCACTCACACAGTAGGATTGCTACATCATGCTATTATATTGCTATGCTCACACTAAGATGATATGCCCATGCTCACATTACTGTTCCATGTTGCATGATATACGGATATGCTTACATTCTGTTATATGTCGCATACATCATGCTTTACGATTATACGCATTGAGATATGTTGTTTTCATGAGATTTCTGGATTTGAGAATCGTGGTTATTTCAAAAGAAAGTATGTATTGTTTTCAAAACCCGGTTTCTCTTGATATGATATTTCAGTGCGTCCACCATGCTTTTTCTCGATTCTGAGACGTGTGCTAGAAATCCGATTCGAGGAGTTCGATGATCCGTTGCGGGTTCAAGGTGAATCCGGTATAGTACCCCGGGGCGAGAACAGATTGTTGTGAAGTAGACGATGAGTCTGGAAGAGGGACTACTACCTACCGGTGATTGGTTGGACCTGGAGGTTATCCAGAGGATATCGACCGGAGTCGAGAGATGGATATGGGATGATTCATTCTGCCGGAGCCCGCGGGCCGATCCCGCAGACGGAGCCTGAGGGCCGATCTGGACAGACGGAGCCCGAGATATGATGATTTACGTGTCGATGCTGGACACGGGTTTCATGATGTTTCGAGTGTCGATGTTGGACACTCAGGTTCCATGATTTTGATTTGTCGCGAGGGACACACATTGATTTATATCCTCATACTTTCATGCATATGCTTTTATGATATTTTACATGAATGATGTTGTTGTGTCATTGGTTGACACGTGGACGAGATCCACATACATACAGATATTAATTATATTGTTGGATCATACCCTCATGCTGATAGGCATTTATTTATGCCGTTGGCACATATACAGATGCGGTCACCCTACATATCATAGTATTACTTTTATGATATAGTTGACCTAAGAAATCGTTATTTTATTCGATTTCTACCCGATGATGTTTTCTACTCACGAGTTGGCAACTCACCCCCGTTGTGCCACAGTTCTTGCAGGTTGACCGCACGGATCGGTAGCGGCATCGTTGGCACACAGCTTGCATGCGAATGATTTGCTTTGGTAGGTGGGACATTTGGATCGTAATCAGCTGCATATCTTTTGAACAAGATTCCTACTAAGTCAGTGCCTACCCCACCATATCAGATATGGAGTTGGAAAGAACCCAATCTTAAGTACCTTAAGATATGGGGATGTCCAACTTTTGTAAAAAAACAGAATACGGAAAAGCTCGGGGTACGCTCAGTACTGTGTAAGTTTTTTGGATGCCCAAAGACTCCAGGGGTGTCTTTTCTATTACGCGGAGGAACAAAAGGTCTTTATTTCTCAGCATGCCCACTTTTTGGAAACTCAATTTCTTGAAAAGAAATAAGTGGGAGCGCAATAGAACTGGAAGAAATTCCAGAACCACAAGCTATTACTGAAAGCATGGTGGAACAAGAAGTTTCGAAAGAACCGGACATCCCCGCGCCACTCTGCAAGACTAGTAGGCAGTCTTATCCGCCAACAGATACTAGGATTTTCTTATAGACGGAAATAAAGAGGATTGCATCATCGACGATGATAAGTCAACTAGCTTCCAGAAAGCCATTCAGAGTAGAGACTCGGTAAAATGGCTGGATGCAATGCGGACCGAAATGGAGTCCATGTACACCAACAAAGTATGGACTTTGGACATTTCTCCAGAAGGGGTAAAACCCGTAGGCTGGAAATGGATCTTCAGAAAGAAAATTGGTGTGGATGGACAGATTGAAACCTATAAGTCTAGACTTCTTGCAAAAGGTTTTTGTCAAAGACCTAGTTTGGACTATGATGAAACCTTTTCTCCAGTGGCTATGCTCAAATCCATTCGGATCCTTCTTGCCATAGCTGCCTTCCACGATTATGAAATTTGGCAGATGGACGTAAACGCCGCTTTTCCGAATGGAAATTTGGAAGAGTGTGTTTATATGGATCAGTCGGAGGCTTTCACAGAGAGTGGGAGCAGCGGAAGAGTGTGCAAATTGCTTAAATCCATTTATGGATTAAATCAGGTATCGCGGAGCTGGAACATCTGTTTTGATGAGACGGTCAAGGAATTCGACATTATCAAAAATCCTCATGAACCATGCATTTATAGTAAAATTGTAGCGAGAACTGTGGTATTACTCGTCTTATACATGGATGACATTCTCCTGATAAGAAATGACATTCTTATGCTACAATCAGTCAAAGAATTCTTGTCACAAAGGTTCTCCCTGAAGGACCTGGGTGATGCCTCCTACATTCTGGGGATCCAAATCTATCGTGATGGATCTAAACGGATGTTGGGACTTTCATAGTCAAGGTATATCAACACCATACTGAAAAGATTTAGTATGGAGGATTCAAAGCGCGGTAATCTACCGGCTTGTCTCAGAATCACCCTCTCCAAAGAGATGTCTCCCAAGACTGATTTGGAAAGGGATCGCATGACTATTATGTAAGTCCGCGGCGGCGCCCCGGCCGACGATCCGACGCCGGAAACGCGGAAACAAAAACTTTCAAAAACTATTGAACCGGCACCACCGCGCACTTTTCACCCGGATCGGGCCATTAACCTAACAACTAGTAAAGTAAAATATGAGTAGAGAAGTATACCATGCGATCCGTGTCCTTCGGTCTTCGTCTCCACTCGAATCTCTCGCGGAAACTCCGTCCATCACCTCCTCGTCGAAAAGGGCACCACGTAGCCGGAATCTTTTACGGGCTCCCACCTCTTAACCGGGGCAACTCGGGCGTGAAGTTGGCTAGCCGACGCGTCCAAGATTTGCTGTAGGCAAGTGTAGAATCACATGTCTCTTTGGGGTTTATGTTGCCTTTTGATGGAGGGAATGAGCATAGGAATTTTTTGAAGCAAGCAAAGCTAAAATGAGAATGAATCATTTTTCCCTCTCCCAAAAATTGATGAACTCCCTCACTCTCCTCTAATGAAGTGGCCGGCCACATCTATTCATGGTGGAGAAAAAAAAATGAATTATTAAGCAAGAGAAGAAAAGGGAATGTATGTGTGAGAAAAAGGTCACACACATTCCTACACACATCCATCAAATGAAAAGCAAAGGAAATGACCATAATGGAATCCCATCATGATAAAGGCACAAATGCAATAAAGCCCTCCACAAAATGTTATTTGCAAACTGCAAATAACACCCTCCACCGATAAAGTCCGGCCGTGATGGAACAAAGGAAAACCGGCCGGAACGGAATGCAAACTGGCAACTTCAGAAAACTGATCCCGTAATAAATTACAGGAAAACTCCGCTACTGCAAATACATGCCCGCATTTGTATTCCCACTGAACACAAATGCAAAGAGACAAAACTACACTATCTAATACTAGGATCCGGCTTAAGCCAAAGCCGGCTAGTAAAAACTGTCCAATCACGATCCGTGCAATACCGCACGTATCTGATCGAACCCTGCCATATCTCCATACGGCCTCTACAGCGTTTCGCCCGAAACTTGAGTAACTGTGTGTATGGTTGACTCTAAAGACTCGTCAATACTATGGTTGTGGATTTAACCACTAGCACGTCAGAGGTATAAGCCAATACGTAACGGGCTACCAGGTATTGACCAAAAGGGACGTCGATGAGCGAACTCATCCTGACACCCTACTGAGCCTGTCAGTGACAATATCCGTACAGTCCGGTCCGTTCGTCTATGATCATCGCATGGCGGACCTAGGGGGTTGGTAAAAGTCAGACCCCCAAAAGCGGTACAAGTCGTGTCGGAGTGTAGCCCAGAACACCCTGAGATACTACTGGAATACCTACCAGTAAATCTCCTGCCTCGGCCGAGGGCTTCGTGTAATGGCTTTCCTAGACACAGCGCGACCTCACCCCCAATACCGGGAGAGATGAACCCCTGAAGATCCGCTCACTGCCTCCATGTGGCTCGGGACTGTACCCAACTAAAACCTGTTTGCACGTCTCCTTTGAGCGTGGTAGGGTAGTAATCAAAGTACAGTGGGAACTCACACGAGACAAATGACGATCCCCAGGTCGATGAACTAACCTGTATACATGTCACCAGGGAACTGCTATCTGACGTCAGGTATAAGACCAACTAGCATGTTCCCGGCGAGTCCTGTCCGGTGTACTCATAACCCAATGAGCACCTGTATACATCTTCGGTGAACCAACTAACACCAGTGGCTTATGAGACCGGCCACCGTCCCTCGTCGGGGTCTCGACTGTATACACTAGTCTACTCTGGAGTATCGATGCCCTGTCTTGAAACTCCCACGACTAGGGACCTTTTAAGGATGTGCTTATAGACCCCAGCTCCCACTTATATGATCGCCCTCATACTGCTGGTGGTCAAGCAAGAATCCTAGGGGCTCTATCAACGTGTAATAGCGACATGTCAGGTCACCTAAAGCAGTACACGATGATAAAGGTAAACCAGATAGCATACTATCATCTCGAGTAAGACTGTCCTACCGGGATAGGTACTCCCTCAATCATTGCAATCACGTGCCAGTGATCCAATAATTGACTCTGAAGGCACCATCTCCAACAATCTCCCACTTGCACTCAAGGCTAATTATTGCGATGTCGCATACTCACAGCCCGTGTGATACCGAACACCCAACTCCTCTACTAGTCAGTCTCACAAAGCCTGTTTGCGAAACTATTGCGTTCGAGGAATAGCCTCAGTGAGTGGATCCGCTTTGATGTTTCTTTCTATGTCTCTCTGTATCTCAAGTTCACGGAGAAAGCCATCTCCCGAAATGAGCAATACCTGTCTTAGAATGTGTCTGGATGTCTGATGGGACGTAGCTCATAAATGAACTCCAAATCCAAACTTCTTAGACTGTATCGTCAACTGAACTTAATTAGTATCCTGCGCCATGCCTCCCTCAGTATTGCCTTGGACCACCTGTCCAAAATACTGCCGCTCGTCAGAGGGAAAACTATAACTGTGACAACCTCCTTGTCGTCCATGTCACCTTGGAAGCCTGGAATGATAACTGTCTCCCGAATGAGGCTGTCGTTATCATATCCCTAGAACATTCACTTATGTTCTAAAACAGCTTCCGACTGTTTCTCTAGGATAGGATCAATGTCAACTTATTGCATCTAGTGCAAGAACAACATCTGGTGTGGTACTTGACATCTCATGATCGACTCAATTGCCTTAGCAAGTGATCTGCCAATCATGCACATCCCTCTCCCCTTTAGTCTGTAAGACACCTTTAGAGAGGGTGACTCCATCACCTGCAGGTACACTACCGTGCCAGGAGTCGTCCATTCTAAATACTCTTAGAATGCTGTCTGAGTACCCTGATTGGGAAACCACCCAAATCTAGATCTAAAGCCATAGATCTAGTAACCAGTATGTCAGATATAAAATCCATTTCCTTTGTGGAGAAACCACTGTGTGACGACCAAAGTATAACCGATCGTAGTATAGGAGTTTCTTTTCCTATTCTGTGTATGTTTTCCAAATACCGGGACATCACACCCTACTACCTTCTCAACAGATCCATCCCCTATTCTGATGAAGTCAAACCTATGACTGTCACGTCCGAAATAGATGATCTATCTCCGCTATATCTGCTTTAGTCTATAAATAGACATAAGCCACCTGTCCACCAATGCTTCCGCTGCTCCCACTGACTACAACAACCCTCTGGTAGAGTCATATACACGTACACTTCTAAAGCTAGTTTAGAACGACGCTATACTCATCCTCCCGCCGGGTCTCGCAACCTGGAACAACAGCAATGGCAAGTGTGGGTAAACAAGAACTTCCCTGTCACCGTCCTTGAGGCTACCGGAGTACCTCTCGGGCGCCTGAAGTTACCCACCTTATCTGCAGAGTGGCCAATGGAATGTCAATCCAGATTGAATCTTTAGGTTCCTATCAAATCTTCAGTAATCGTTTGTGGTTCTGGAATCACTTCCAGTTCTACCATACTCCCACTACTGTTTTCTGAAAAAATCCATTTTTATTAAAACTGTGGCGAGTCTAGAACAATATCGCTATTGATCTTCCAGATGGTAAAAAGTCAACCCTCGTCATAGCCTGGGTCAACCCACAAACAGCCATTACAGAAACGTGCCTTTAGTTATCCAGAGTCTGATTTTAATCATAAGCCGGACAACTCCCCGTACCTTAACATTGTTAAGATATGAACTGTTCTGTATCCAATATAGAACCAGAGGCACTGATTTAATTGAACCAGATTGAAATCATGCAGCTGTCCCCAGTGCATGTCAAGTAAATGGAGAGAGGCCGATCAGCGTTACTCAACTTAGGAATGCTTCTAATTATGAGTAACCTGAAAGAGAAGCAAGTTCTCTTAACCATTACTATCAATTGAATACCATACACAAGTATCTACATCTTCGATCACTTTGAAGAATCCCGATACTTGCAATACCTAGTTCTCTACTTTATTCAAATACCTAAAACTTCTCAAAATTCGGAACCTGTGTTTCCACGAAACACCTGTCTAAAAACTAGAGAAGTCATAAGTAAACCGAATATAGTACGAGGACCAACCCCTCTGTCGTGATAGACCCTGGACAACATACAATACTCTGTATAAGTCCCTTGAGTCTGATAACTCATTCACTGTGTGTCGTAGGTTGAAAACTGTACTTATGGTTAAGAAGAATTACACCGCTGTTTAATGCTCCTTACCTAACCATCCACTGATATAGGTAAATGTCATAGACATAATTTCAAAAGGTGTATCTCACTCTATGAAAATAGACGTACAGATATATCAATTTGAAATTGGTGCACAACAACGGATATTCAAAACCAAATATTTGCCCTCCGGCAAACTACCCAGGTGATTTCCTCAAATATCACCAATTACAACGAATCCCGATATAATGAGGATGGTCACCTAATTCCCAATAAGTTACTCCCACTCATCATCTGTAAAACCATACAGATGTGAGAATCCTACCTGGTAAATACATACCCTGGAGTAAGAGTCTAATTGGGAAATCAGTTTTCTTTTAACAGTACACAGTGAAACTGAAACATTGAAATGTTTCGTTGGGGTATCTTGGTATTCCTAGTAATGCCTCTTCCATTATCCAGATTCACAACTGTAACCGTATAATTCTTTGCCATCTCTCCATATCCCTTTATATGTCTTTAGTCATTACCTTATGCACACCCCTTTAGGCCAAATGGTTTTCTTCCTTCCCTACCGTTCGGCACCAGCCTATGGTTTGGAAGAAGACTATCTAATAAGCATAATGGGTGTACTGTCCTAATCCTAGGAGCACTCGGAATGCGAGAGAAGGTGAGGATAAAAGACAACCGAATAAACCTTATTCCTATTTCTCCCGAACCAGGATCCATCCCCGAACTAGAACAAGTTCCTTTCGAGTTCGTATATAACCATACAATGGATTATCCAATAAAATGGGATCTTCGTAGTGATACGGAGTGTCCTGGAGAAATACAAAGGTGATTTAGGATTGGCGAAGAAATACTTGGTTTGGTCGTGAATAGCAGTCGCAATTTACTTTGCCCTCTTACTAGTCCCTTGCTTTGTCTGAACTTAATACCTTCTGTACACCGTTTAGGCTAATTGGCTTTCTTCATTCCCTACCGGTCGGCACCTGCTTATGGTTTGGAAGAAGACTATCCAATTTGCGTAATAGGTGTACTATCTCCTAAACCAAGTAGTACTCGCAATCTGAGAGAGAAGTTAAAAGGAAAAGACAACTGAATAATCCTATTCGTTTTCTCCAGAACCAGAAACCATCGTCGAATTCCTTCGAGTTCGTATATAACCATACGATGGTTTTGTCCAATGGAAGTGGACGTTCATAGTAATACGGGGTGTCCTGGAGAAAAGGGTAAAAGTAGGAGTGGCAATGAGGTCTGCAACTCTGACAATCCAAAAGCCATTGTTAAAAAAGGTTTGGTCAACTTGGTCACTGAGTCATAGTCTAGGGTCGAGTCAATGGTCGCTGCCAAAGAGAGAGAGAAAAGAAACACACAGCGTGCACTCTAACCTAGATCAGAATGGTTATCACTTTATCTAATCTGGAAACCTCCCACTGTAACATCAAATTCTTCCCCAAACCTGAAAGAAGAATTAGCCGGGATCACCCGAGGAGTAAACCAACTCATCAGTGGCAATCGGGATCCAACTATCATCGCATGATAACGTGGCGGAATCCGCTCACGCTATCACACTCTAGAAGGTATGCGCATATCTGGCAAGTTTCAGTTCTTTTGAAACTCCCGATGTGAGTTTTACCCCATGCTCTTATGACCTTGGCGTGAGGTCAAAATATCATAAGTCACATGTCAAGTTCTACCCGTCATTATCCAGGTTAATTTGAACCCACCCGTACATACCCTTGACGTAGGCCAAAATAGTAGTACGACTGTCCCAAACCAACGCATCTATCTATGCAACAGATAAATACCCGGCAGCTACCAATCACTATGCCTTGGCGTGAGGTCAAAATACATAGCTTGAATACTACCGAATATTTAACTGAAATGACGGAGGGCTACGAATGGTTTCTGGCGAAAACCTTTAACGTAATGAACTTGATATCGTTGAAGGAACGGATAGCTTTATAAAAATAAAGTGACGAAAACCTTTGCTAAAGAGGTCACTCCCGGTGAAGGGATCTCGGCTCTTTCCCCGTAGAATGAGGTGCAGGATATTCTAACTGAATACCACGATGCAAAGCAAAAGTAATCGGCTATAGTGAAGTTATTGCCCTGATGCAAACTTCTGTCCAAGGGGTCACTCCCGGTGAAGGGATCTCGGCCCTTGCCTCGTCGACTGAGGAGCAGGATATTCCAACTGAATACCACTGTGCAAAACAAAAGTGAACGTCCTTGCAATAACAGCTTTTTGAAAAATGTTCCAACAACATCAGAATAGGTTTGTTTATCTTGCATTGATCCGAATCAACGCAGTCCCATCAATTGATCACACCACAAAGAACGAAAATAATGATGTACGTATATGCCATCCGTATTCGCCACTGGGTCCCGTCATCACCCGTTAGGTTACTTAACTAACGACAGAGCGGGGACCGGACTAGCGCGGATGCAAAACATATACAACATCTACTAGTATATATATATATATATAATATATAATTTTCGCTCAAGGCGTGATAAAATGCAACATCACAGAAATGTACAGCATCACAGAACAATACAGATATCTGGGATCCCCAGGTTTCACAGAGCCGCTGCTGAAACCCGACGTTCCCCTGGTCATATGGATAGCTGTGCAATGAAAATCCTAGACCCCTACGGGCGCGGCAAGTTACCCGCCAAAACCTGAAGCGAGGCAGCCCCCTTCAGCAACGTGAATGGACCACCCAGCACTTCACGGAATCCGGTAACTTGGGCACCCCTCTTGGGTCACCCCTATACCCCCTACGAGTGCGGCGAATAGCCCGCCAATTCTAGAGTAAAGCCCCCTCCATCTCAACACCATGAGATGCGGGCTCGTTGCCCTCTAGAACCCGGCTACCCGTGCACCCCTCCGCTGGGAAATCCTAGTACAGAAAGTAAAATATACATACAACGGGTACATCGACTGCAACCTGGTCGTGCCCCAGAAGAATAATACAAACAGGCAGTGACGGTAGTCCACATGTCGGACGCTCGCCCCGCAATATCAAATGTACATATAAAACAAAATTGTACTACCACTGCAACCAGGCTATCCCCACGACCAATCCGCAACATCACAGCAAAACACAGAACATAACCGTGAATGTCACGTTCGCAAATCCGTCTGACCGGGCTATAGCAGTTAGACAGGATTTACCGATCGAATGACATTCATGGTCGCAGATATAATGTAAATACTGTGAACTAGCGTGTTTAAAATTTCCGATCGATCAAATTTTATCAAGTGGGCCCCAAACACTACTGTAGCACTTACAGAAAATCTGGGCCCAAAAATAATATCCCAAAACCCCTATTTACAAGTCTAAAGCCTACTGGGAAATTTTGGTGCAATGAGCACACCTTCCCACTGCGGAACCGCGGCCAAACCATGGGTTTGGCCGCGTTTCCGCGGTCGTACTAACGAATCACGGCCCCAAATTTTCCCAGAATTCTTAGAATTGTCAACACATGTTTCTGAAACAACCTGAAAAATTTTTCGAGACAAAAAAAATTCGATAGAAACTTGTGCAATGGAAAATACGGTTTTTGGGGATTTTTGTTCGATCGGGTTTTAAACATACTAGAACAAGCTAGGCATGGTTAATGGCGTGGCTCTGATACCATTGTAAGTCCGCGGCGGCGCCCCGGCCGTCGATCCGACGCCGGAAACGCGGAAACAAAAACTTTCAAAAACTATTGAACCGGCACCACCGCGCACATTTTGTAGGGTTCCTAGGCACCCTAATGAGGTCTCACGAGGCATCAACCATGCCAATTTCAAAAATACGGTGCCGAGAAACCCTAACAAGGACCGTTGGCTAGAAGTTTAGGCGAAAAAGCAAACTAGTTTACAACTAAACTATAAGATAACGGAAATACAACCTTTGTAGATCCGGTGCTCCACCTCCATAGCTACGCAACGAAGTCCCCTCGCTGTTCTAGTGAATTCCCGGGCTCTAGCGACGGTTTCATCGGAGAATAGGTGAGCTAGGTCGTCGATGTCCATGCCGAAGATGATCTACGTCGAGGCATCGCTAGATCAAGCTCCAACTTCACCAAGTCAAGAAAACTTGTGAAGGAAACACACTCTACTACTTGGCAAGAGGTATAGGATGAAGAAATAGGAAGTGGGTAGACTTTAGAATTGGATTTCTCACTCTAATTCATCAATCACCATTGATGGATGCAAGGTTTTCTTCTTGAGTTCAAGGAAGAAGAAGAAGAATATTATGATAAGATTAATTGGAAAAGAAAAGAATAATCATTCTTATTATAAAGGTAACCATGGTAAAGTGTAGAGAGTGAACAAGGGTTAGTGGAGTGGTTAGGGTTAAGCATGAGACAAAATGGTGACATAGTCAAAATGTTCATGAAGCTTCATGAAATATTAAAAGAATGCCACCATTTTTCTCACCCTTTTTCTTTTTCCAAATGAATAACTAAATAATAAATAAATAAATAAATGAAAAAGAAAACAAAACCCTAACCATTCACAACCATGGTTTAATCTTTACACTTAACCAATAAAGCATGCATCATCAAACATGATACAATCATGTGCACAAAATCATATCGCATATACAATGCGCACATCCGAGTGAGAAAATCCATTCAAAGTGAACCGTTACTAATTAATGCAAAGTAATATATCAAATATATAATTATACATTAAATCATTAAATCAACACTTGATTCAATGATCCGGTCATGTCGCACATAACCGACTGGTATCAATAGTAACAACTTATCGAATCAACACTTGATCCGATAACCCGGCTATATCGCATATAACCGATCAATGTCACATCGCGAGAATCGAATACAGTATCACATACTGGTATTATTCTCGGTCCCGCACATATCTCATATGCGCTCCTATTTCGTTTCGCTTGAGCCAGGAAACCTCTGTGTAGGACTCTAAAGACTCGTCAATACGCCGGCAGCAGGTGATGATCATATCAAGCACCCACAAACCGCAAGCGGTCTGCTAAACGTAACGGCCACCCGGGTATTGAGAGATCAGAAGATCGACGAGCAAGCCCGCTCATACTCCTGTGAATCCAACCAGTAACACTACCGTACAGTCCGGTCTGATCGTCTGATATGTCGCATATCTCGCCTAGGGGTGGTAAACGTCAGACCCCAATAGCTCGATAAGTCGTGTCGATATGAGGTCTATAACAATTCGAGAAACTACTGGTAACACTTACCAGTAAATCTCAGCAACCCTGGCCAGGGATTTCCTGTTATAGCCAATCGAACACAGCGCAACATCAACCCCCTATACCGGGAGAGACGAATCCCCTCCTATCACTCATTGCCTCCTGTGACTCGGGACTGTACCCAAAAACCACCATTTTGCACGCCCTCTTGGACGTGGTAAGATGGAAATCAAAGCACAGTGGGAACCACACAAGACTCTATGACGATCTCGGGTCAACAGACTACTCTGTACCAGTGTCACCAGAGAACTGCCATCTGACGTGAGGTATAATACCATCTGGGAGTTCTCGGCGAGTCCGTCCAGTGTACCCAGTCTCTACTGAGCACCCTTATATCATCTCTGATGTCAAACACCAATGGATATGGGATCATCCATCGCCCATCTGTATGGGTCGAGAAGGTACACGCTAGTCTACTCTGGTATATCGATGCCCCGTCTCGATACACCCTCGACTAGGGACTTTGAAGGATGTACTTATGGACTACCATGTCCCCACTAGTATGATCCGCATCATAGTCCAGGTAGTTAAGTACACATCCTAAGGGCTTTACTAACATGTAACAGAGAGACAATCAGTGTACACGTTAAGGTAAAGTTCAACCAGATAGCATACTATCATGTCGAGCAAGAAAGTCCTCACTATATATGTCCCAGCATCCACTACAATATACATCCTATGTATAGTAATGGCCTTTAGGGCATACATATAACTAACAATCTCCTACTTGCACTAGGGCCATCTGTAGCAGTGGTTTGAAGTATCTCATACTCAACCATCCCATAAAAGTCTCTCTCTGGGAACAGGCCTTTGTGAGTGGATCCGCTGTGTTGTCCTCTGAGTATACTCTCCTGACCTCGATCCCCTGGAGATCAATCATCTCCATGATCAGGTGATACTGCCTTAGAATATGTCTGGATCACTGATGGGACCGGCGTTCCTCGGCATAAGCCACAACTCCATTGTCTCACAATGGTAGGAACGTAGTTCATCTCATGAACCAATATACACCCAAACAGCCTCTTCGGTAGCATCTTAAGTAGAGATGTATCCTGCCTTTATCGTCTAGTATGCCACGGTATCTAGCTTGGAACTCTTCCAACATACCGTCCCTTTACTGAGGGTATAGACAATGCCTGTGACTGACATTCAGTCGTCTTTATCACCCTGGAACACTTCCAGTGATTTTCCCCAGGATTAATTGATACTATCTCACTACAACTAGTGAGAATCCTAACATCCATTTAGATCTATCTCATAGATCCAAAATCCAGGATTTAGGAGGTATCACTTTGATCCTATATGGAGAATCATTGTGATAAGCGGACATTGATCGAGCGTAGCATAGGAAACTCTTTTCCTATCAAGAGTATGTCATCCACGTACTCTACGAGGATCATCACCATACTCCCTACTACCTTTTTGTTTATACAAGGTTCATCTACCATTTTGTTGATGTCAACTTCTTTGACTAATCCATCAAAATAGATGTTCCAACTCCGCGATGCCTGCTTTATCCTATAAAACATCTTGCACACGTTTCCGCTGCTCCCACTGTCTACGAAGCCCTCTGGCTGTGTACTTATAGACGCTTTCTTCCAAATCATCATTTAGAAAAGCAGTCATGACACCCAACCACCAGATATCGTAGTCATGGTATGTAGCCGTGGCAAGTAGTATCTGGATGGACTTAAGCATAGGTACTGGAAAAGGTTTCATCATTATCCACTCCTGGTCGATGAAGAAAACCTTTAACAAGTCTAGCTTTGAAAGTCTCAACCTTTCCATCTACACCAAGTAATCTTCTCAAGATATACTTGCTCCTGATGGGGATTTAACCCTTCAGATATAGCAACCAAAGTCCATACTTTGTTGGTGTATAAGGATTCCATCTCAGATCACTAAGCATCCAGCCATTCTAACAGAGTCTTCACTCTCGATGGCCTGCTCGAAACTAGTTGGGTCATCATCTCATGATGCAATCCTCGCTCCCACTGTCATAGAGAAACCGAAGTATCTCTCAGGTGGGTGAGGAACCCTACTAGATCGGCGGAGAGGCTGAGGTTCGTTGGAATCTACTGAATCTTTTGGTTCTACCAAATTATCTGCTGTAGTTTGTATAGCTGGAACCTTTCCAGTTTTACATTACAGACCTTGCCTCGAGCTTGTCCGGATTTTGCTTTTAGACATAGCCCGGACAACCCCAAATCTTAACTAACTTAAGATATGGGCTCTTCCCTTTCCATATCACATATGAAGTGGTAGGCAACTGATTTGATTCGAACACTATTCAATAGGTATGCAACTTCATAAGTGCATAACTCCCAAAAGGAAAAAGGTAACTCAGTAGTACTCATCATAGAGCACACCTTATCACATAGGGTGTAATTGCTCCACCCCAATATACCATCGTGCTATGGTGTATGCGGAGGAGTATTGCTGAGAGAGAATCTCATTCTCCTTTAGAAAAGTCCAGGATTTCCGTGCTCAAGTATTCTCCTACTCGATCACATCAAAGGACATAATACTTATACCCTTATTGGTTCTCTACTTGTAACTTATATTCTATGAATATCTCAAAAGGTTCGGACTTGTGTTTCAACAGGAACATATGTCTGAATCTTGAGAGATTATCAGAGAATGTAATGAAGTACAAAGAACCGGTCTTGGCATGTGTAGACAGAGGACCTTACATACATCAACATGTATCATATCCCAAGAGTTTACTAACTCTTTCTCTGTTTCCAATAAACAGGGCTATGGTCATTTTATCTTTGTGACATGACTGGCAAGTTTCATAAGATGTAAATTCAAACTGATTTAAATATGCATCTATATGTAATTTCAGCTAGTCGGGTCGCATTGATATGACCTAGTCTACAATACCTCAAGAAGGAATCGTTCAATTCTGAACTCTTCCTCTTGTGTGTGTTCCGTATACTAAGAACTGCAGTTTGATTTAGAAGTTTAACGCTTTTAGATAACGTGCCTGAACCGATCAACTTTTGATATAGGAAATGTTCAAAACATTATCCAACAATACAAAATTATATCCTTTCTTTACTAATAAAGAGACTGATATGATTTTGTATATCAGGTTCGGTATCTAATAACATTCGTTCAGAATCAATGTATTGGTAATACAGGGTGACAGTGACCAACAGACTTGGCTGCAACACTTGCCCCGTTTTCTGCCTCATGAAACTTATCACCCGTTCTCAGTTCTCTACCTTTCTGTAGCCCTATGTAACAGATTACATATCTGGGATCCTGATCTGGTATCACATACCCAGGACGTAGAGGATACAGAGAAACAGTTCTTTGTAACGAACACACCCGAAGATGATGCATCGGCATGCACTCTCTTCGTTTGGGCGGCACGGGAATTCTGGTAATCCCCAATTTCCTGCTCTGTCTTATAACAATTATAAGTTGGAGCGGGACCAACGTTCCCCAGCTCAGTATAACAAGTGGGTTCGGTCAATATTCCGTATTATTATCTTGATTAAGGCGTGATATGGTCGCTACCAGGAGAGAGAGAGAAGAAAACACTCAGCGTGCGCTCTTGTAAGAATAGATTGGTTATTATTTTATCTAATCAGGATGGCTCCCACTGCTTTTTATCAAATCTTCCTTCAAACCCTAAAAGGAAAGACTAGCCGGGATTAATTACATACTACAAGTTCGTCAATCTTTCAGCCAGGCCAGTGTGGGTACCTTGAGGGAGGTCCCCAGTGCTTTCGCACGAACCTAATTAATGTAAACCTCGTTTTCCCAGAGGCGTAACCTCGTTAACACCTTTCTAGACACCTACTTGATCGGCTAATTGTAATGTATAAAACTCTCCCAGGAGTAACTCTTACTCGCAGCGGGTATCGGGATCCAACTATCTCATAGAAGGTATGCAATCTCATTGCAAATTTCAACACTTGAAATTCCCGATAATATTTTGCCCCTAACGTGCTATGACCTTGACGAAAGCCAATAAACCATAGCGCGCTAGTCAAGTTCAACCCGTACATTTCTTGATCGAATTAAACCCACCCGCACGACCCTTGACGAAAGCTAACAAAGCCGCACGACTACCCTAATCCAATCGCATCGTATGCTAGCAGATAAGCAGCATATAGCTACCGCACACTGCACCTTGACGAAAGCCAACAAATGCAGCACGAATACTATATACAACTTATCTGAAATGACGGAGGGCTACGACAGGTTTTTCTGAAAACCTATTGCGTAATGAACTTGATATCGTTGTAGAATCAAATGATTTTTAAAATGGAGTGTTTTTGAGGCTTTTCTAGTTTTGCTAAAGGAGTCACTCCCGGTGAAGGGATCGTCGGTCCTTTCCTCGTCGAATGAGGTGCGGGATATATCGTATATATCACTGTGCAAAGCAAAAACTCTTAAAAGCAATCAAAAAACAAACCGAGTGTGTAGCATCTGCCAGTTATTGCTAAAGGAGTCACTCCCGGTGAAGGGATCTCGGTCCTTTCCTTATCGAATAAGGTGCAGGATATATCACATATACCTCTGTGCAAAGCAAGAACTGTAGCTACATGTTTTATTTTGAAATTCGATTCTACAACATCTTAGGTTTCTTTTATTTCATTAATCTCATTAATGAAGTCCCATCATTTAAGTACCTAAACATCACAGATAAATACGACGTACACTTATGCCATCCGCATTCGCCTCGATGTCCCCTCGTGCACCGTTAGGTTAGGTAACTAACGGCAGAGCAGGGAAGGGCTAGTGCGGGTGTAAAATATAAGTAACATCTATATAATATATCATATATACTCTATACTGTATCTATCACAGAACATCACATGATCACATCACAGATATCGCAGCAGAAGAAACATATGAAATATTGGATATACTAGGACGTCCGTGTTTTCAATACGAGCCAGTATAAAACACGGATTCCACGGTCGTGATGAATAACCAAACCCACACCCGTAGACCCCTACGAGAGCGGCAAGCAACCCTACCAATTCTGGAGTTAGGAGACCCGGACTCGACTCCTCGAGTTGGTCTCCCACTGGACTCCAGAACCCGGTTACTTGTGCTCTCCTCCTTGGGTCTATCCTAGTGCGGAAAAGTAAATAATATACAAAATGTGACAACTTCCGCAACCTGGAAGTGTCCCAATAAAAGAATATTACATACAAGTTTTTACATGAATGAAAATGAAAAACACTCATCTCACATAAAAAAACCCCGGCTATTCAAACACGACGATCCAATATAACATATCCAGCAACACATAGCATCACATGTCATCAACGTAAGTAAATATGCGCATCCCAATTGTCGTTGACATATAGCAACGAAACCGGCGATATCACATATTACACTTAAGGTCACAGAAAAGAAAGTGTAAAACTACAACAGTTGGAATCCGCAACCTCTTTAGACATCACATGCCTAATCAAATGAATTCCTTAGACATCACATGCCTAACAATTATAAACCCCGCATTTTAGTCTCATTATCGAAAACTCTTTTCAATATCAAGTCGGGCAATTCAACAAGATTCCCGAAATTCAGATCGAATGCTCGTCGCAAACTTCAGTAGGCGGCCGCACCCCTGATGCCGTCGACGAAGTGCACCAAGGCGGAACACCGCTGCCGCGAGCACCCGAATGGATGCTTTCGGCGACGGGGTTCTCCTACAGTCACTTGGTCGGGGCTATGGAGTGAGGCTGTCTATTAAGTTTACCCGGCGAGTATCCGCGTACGCTACGTGATTGCGACGGACTTTTGATCATATCAAAATTCCGTAGCAACCGATCAAGTGAGACTAAACTGCTACGTTTATAATATTCATTCCGTTATCACATAACTTCTTGTGAATTCCAATTATTGTATCCCATTCCAGATAATTAGAAAATGTTAAACTTTCCGATTGAACATTCGAACACCCAAGTTTTCCCGATACAGCTCAACACATGAAATAAGTCTAACAACATTCCGTTCGTGCCTCAGTACCAACGGTCCAGCCGTAGAAGGGTCAAGCCAACGCCTCACATGTGGCACGTCGTACTGCCCCAAACCCTAAGGTTCAAAGGGCAGTTCAAGACGGTCACATAATCGAGTTAAGGTTTGTTGTCTTCTAGAGGGTCCATCGCGTTACTTGCACTACTTAGAACGTCGTTAAACTACGGAAAAATCCAACACTTGGAAATTTCCCGACAGGGGAAAAATTGGGTATTTATATCCGGTCGAACTTTTTAACATATTCAAAAATTATCCGGAAAGCCAAATAGACAAAGTCTGATAAACCCGATCGAATCATCGAAGCTCCAAAACATCCCAGATTATTCAACTCTTGAATAAAAATTAAAAATATCCCAGAGAACTCATCACTGTAAAATAGGAATTACTGTGCAAAAGTCAACGCAAGAGGAGACCATACGGCCGCGGAACCGCCGCACATGCCAAGCTCGTGCCGCGGTTCCACGGTGGTTTAATTGAATTAGGCCCCCGTATTTCACAGTAATTCATATAATACCCTGCTTAATTTTCTGCAAATTTTTAATGTGGAAAAATGCACTGTTTTGAAAAAAGTACAGAGAGCATGGGAAAAATGGGGTTTCGGGTTCGATCGGGATTCAAACGTCGTCTAGACTTCGCCTAAGGCTCTAGCTAGGCTCTGATACCACTGCAGGGTTCCTAGGCACCCTAATGAGGTCTCACAAGGCATCAACCATGCCAATTTCAAAAATACGGTGCCGAGAAACCCTAACAAGGACCGTTGGCTAGAAGTTTAAGCGAAAAAGCAAACTAGTTTACAACTAAACTATAAGATAACGGAAATACAACCTTTTTAGATCCGGTGCTCCACCTCCATAGCTCCGCAACGAAGTCCCCTCGCTGTTCTAGTGAATTCCCGGGCTCTAGCGACGGCTTCATCGGAGAATAGGTGAGCTAGGTCGTCGATGTCCATGCCGAAGATGATCTACGTCGAGGCATCGCTAGATCAAGCTCCAACTTCACCAAGTCAAGAAAACTTGTGAAGGAAACACACTCTACTACTTGGCAAGAGGTAGAGGATGAAGAAATAGGAAGTGGGTAGACTTTAGAATTGGATTTCTCACTCTAATTCATCAATCACCATTGATGGATGCAAGGTTTTCTTCTTGAGTTCAAGGAAGAAGAAGAAGAATATTATGATAAGATTAATTGGAAAAGAAAAGAATAATCATTCTTATCATAAAGGTAACCATGGTAAAGTGTAGAGAGTGAACAAGGGTTAGTGGAGTGGTTAGGGTTAAGCATGAGACAAAATGGTGACATAGTCAAAGTGTTCATGAAGCTTCATGAAATATTAAAAGAATGCCACCATTTTTCTCACCCTTTTTCTTTTTCCAAATGAATAACTAAATAATAAATAAATAAATAAATGAAAAAGAAAACAAAACCCTAACCATTCACAACCATGGTTTAATCTTTACACTTAACCAATAAAGCATGCATCATCAAACATGATACAAACATGTGCACAAAATCATATCGCATATACAATGCGCACATCCGAGTGAGAAAATCCATTCAAAGTGAACCGATACTAGTTAATGCAAAGTAATATATCAAATATATAATTATACATTAAATCATTAAATCAACACTTGATTCAATGATCCGGTCATGTCGCACATAACCGACTGGTATCAATAGTAACAACTTATCGAATCAACACTTGATCCGATAACCCGGCTATATCGCATATAACCGATCAATGTCACATCGCGAGAATCGAATACAGTATCACATACTGGTATTATTCTCGGTCCCGCACATATCTCATATGCGCTCCTATTTCGTTTCGCTTGAGCCTGGAAACCTTTGTGTTGGACTCTAAAGACTCGTCAATACGCCGGCAGCAGGTGATGATCATATCAAGCACCCACAAGCCGCAAGCGGTCTGCTAAACGTAACGGCCACCCGGGTATTGAGCGATCAGAAGATCGACGAGCAAGCCCGCTCATACTCCTGTGAATCCAACCAGTAACACTACCGTACAGTCCGGTCTGATCGTCTGATATGTCGCATATCTCGCCTAGGGGTGGTAAACGTCAGACCCCAATAGCTCGATAAGTCATGTCGATATGAGGTCTATAACAATTCGAGAAACTACTGGTAACACTTACCAGTAAATCTCAGCAACCCTGGCCAGGGATTTCCTGTTATAGCCAATCGAACACAGCGCAACATCAACCCCCTATACCGGGAGAGACGAATCCCCTCCTATCGCTCATTGCCTCCATGTGACTCGGGACTGTACCCAAAAACCACCGTTTTGCACGCCCTCTTGTACGTGGTAAGATGGAAATCAAAGCACAGTGGGAACCACACAAGACTCTATGACGATCTCGGGTCAACAGACTACTCTGTACCAGTGTCACCAGAGAACTGCCATCTGACGTGAGGTATAATACCATCTGGGCGTTCTCGGCGAGTCCGTCCAGTGTACCCAGTCTCTACTGAGCACCCGTATATCATCTCTGATGTCAAACACCAATGTATATGGGATCATCCATCGCCCATCTGTATGGGTCGAGAAGGCACACGCTAGTCTACTCTGGTATATCGATGCCCCGTCTCGATACACCCTCGACTAGGGACTTTGAAGGATGTACTTATGGACTACCATGTCCCCACTAGTATGATCCGCATCATAGTCCAGGTAGTTAAGTACACATCCTAAGGGCTTTACCAACATGTAACAGAGAGACAATCAGTGTACACGTTAAGGTAAAGTTCAACCAGATAGCCTACTTCATGTCGAGCAAGAAAGTCCTCACTATATATGTCCCAGCATCCACTACAATATACATCCTATGTATAGTAATGGCCTCTAGGGCATACATATAACTAACACTTTTCACCCGGATCGGGCCATTAACCTAGCAACTAGCAAAGTAAAATACGAGTAGAGAAGTATACCAAGCGATCCGTGTCCTTCGGTCTTCGTCTCCACTCGAATCTCTCGCGGAAACTCCGTCCATCACCTCCTCGTCGAAAAGGGCACCACATAGCCGGAATCTTTTACGGGCTCCCACCTCTTAACCGAGGCAACTCGGGCGCGAAGTTGGCTAGCCGACGCATCCAAGAATTGCTGTAGGCTAGTGTAGAATCACATGTCTCTTTGGGGTTTATGTTGCCTTTTGATGGAGGGAATGAGCATAGGAATTTTTTGAAGCAAGCAAAGGTAAAATGAGAATGAATCATTTTTCCCTCTCCCAAAAATTGATGAACTCCCTCACTCTCCTCTAATGAAGTGGCCGGCCACATCTATTCATGGTGGAGAAAAAAAAATGAATTATTAAGCAAGAGAAGAAAAGGGAATGTATGTGTGAGAAAAAGGTCACACACATTCCTACACACATCCATCACATGAAAAGCAAAGGAAATGACCATAATGGAATCTCATCATGATAAAAGAACAAATGCAATAAAGCCCTCCACAAAATGTTATTTGCAAACTGCAAATAACACCGTCCACCGATAAAGTCCGGCCGTGAAGGAACAAAGGAAAACCGGCCGGAACGGAATGTAAACTGGCAACTTTAAAAAACTGATCCCGTAATAAATTACAGGAAAACCCCGCTACTGAAAATACATGCCCGTATTTGTATTCCCACTGAACACAAATGCAAAGAGACAAAACTACACTATCTAATACTAGGATCCGGCTTAAGCCAAAGCCGGCTAGTAAAAACCGTCCAATCACGATCCGTGCAATACCGCACGTATCTGATCGAACCCTGCCATATCTCCATACGACCTCTACAGCGTTTCGCCCGAAACTTGAGTAACTGTGTGTGTGGTGGACTCTAAAGACTCGTCAATACTATGGCTGTGGATTTAACCACTAGCACGTCAGAGGTATAAGCCAATACGTAACGGGCTACCAGGTATTGACCAAAAGGGACGTCGATGAGCGAACTCATCCTGACACCCTACTGAGCCTGTCAGTGACAATATCCGTACATTCCGGTCCGTTCGTCTATGAGCATCGCATGGCGGGCCTAGGGGGTTGGTAAAAGTCAGACCCCCAAAAGAGATACAAGTCGTGTCGGAGTGTAGCCCAGAACACCCTGAGATACTACTGGAATACCTACCAGTAAATCTCCTGCCTCGGCCGAGGGCTTCGTGTAATGGCTCTCCTAGACACAGCGCGACCTCACCCCCAATACCGGGAGAGACGAACCCCTGAAGATCCGCTCACTGCCTCCATGTGGCTCGGGACTGTACCCAACTAAAACCTGTTTGCACGTCTCCTTTGAGCGTGGTAGGGTAGTAATCAAAGTATAGTGGGAACTCACACGAGACAAATGACGATCCCCAGGTCGATGAACTAACCTGTACACATGTCACCAGGGAACTGCTATCTGACGTCAGGTATAAGACCAACTAGCATGTTCCCGGCGAGTCCTGTCCGGTGTACTCATAACCTAATGAGCACCTGTATACATCTTAGGTGAACCAACTAACACCAGTGGCTTGTGAGACCGGCCACCGTCCCTCGTCGGGGTCTCGACTGTATACACCAGTCTACTCTGGAGTATCGATGCCCTGTCTCGAAACTCCCACGACTAGGGACCTTTTAAGGATGTGCTTATAGACCCCAGCTCCCACTTATATGATCGCCCTCATACTGCTGGTGGTCAAGCAAGAATCCTAGGGGCTCTATCAACGTGTAATAGCGACATGTCAGGTCACCTAAAGCAGTACACGATGATAAAGGTAAACCAGATAGCATACTATCATCTCGAGTAAGACTGTCCTACCGGGATAGGTCCTCCCTCAATCATTGCAATCACGTGCCTGTGATCCAATAATTGACTCTGAGGGCACCATCTCCAACATATTATACCCTACGCTTCTGCGGTAGGCTCTATAATATATGTGATATTGTGTACCAGACCAGATGTAGCTTACGTACTGAGCGTTATAAGCAGGTATCAGTCAAACCCATGGGAAAAGCACTGGACAACAGTGAAGAACATTCTCAAGTACCCGAGAAGTACTAACGAGATGTTCTTGGTGTACGGCCAAAAAGAATTCTAGATCGAGTCCTTTGCTGACTCCAGCTTCCAGAGTGAGAAGGATGACTCCAAGTCTATGTCGGGTTATGCCTTTACCCTCAATGGAGAGGCGGTCTGTTGGAAGAGCTCCAAGCAGGACACCGTTGCTGAATCGACGATGGAAAGGAGTATATCGTTGCATGTGACGTCGAAAGAAGCAGTCTGGATCAGGAAGTTCGTGACAGATCTTCTGGTGGTTCCTTCCATTATTGATCCAATACCCTCTGTATTATGACAACAACGGCGCTATAGTTTTAGCGAAGGAACCAAGGTCCCATCAGAAGTCCAGACACATCTGAGGCGGTTCCACGTGATCAAAGTAATCATTGATCACCGGGAGATCGAGGTGCGGAGAGTAGAGACAGAGAACAACACTGCAGATCCACTCACAAAGGCCATCCCTCAGACACAGTTCGAGAGGCTAATCGAGATGATAGGTCTGCGATATGCCAATACATGGCCTTAGTGCAAGTGGGATATTGTTAGTGATATATGCCCTAGAGGTCATTATTGTATCATACTGGATTGTATATTACATATTGGAAGCTTGGGATATTCACAGTTCTAATAACAGTCTTGCTCAAAATGGTAGTATGCAACTTGGTTTGATTCTACCTCAATATGTGCATGTGTTTCTTTTAGCATATCGCTTATACATATTGGTAGAGCCCTTAGGATCTTTGCTTGACTACCAGCGTTGTGATGGCAGTTGTTAGTGATATATGCCCTAGAGGCCATTATTGTATCATACTGGATTGTATATTACTTAATGGGAGTTTGGGATATACACGGATATAGTAACAGTCTTGCTCGAAATGGTAGTATGCTACCTGGTTTGTTTCTACCTCAATATGTGCATGTGTTTCTTTTAGCATATCGCTTATACATATTAGTAGAGCCCTTAGGATATTTGCTTGATCAGCATTGTGATGGCAGTCATATTAGTGGGGGCTGGGTAATCTACAAGCACATCTTTATACAGGTCCCTAGTCGTAGGATTATCGAGACAGGGTATCAATACACCGGAGTAGACTAGTATATACACTGTAGGGTTCCTAGGCACTCTCAAGAGGTCTCACAAGGCATCAACCATGCCAATTTCAAAAATTACGGTGCCGAGAAACCCTAGAATACGGATCGTTGGCTAGATGTCTAGGCGAAAAGCAAACTAGTTAACACTTAACTAAGAGTACGGAAATACAACCTTTGTAGATCCGTTCCTCCACCTCCACGGCTCCGTGATGAAGTCCTCTCCGCTGTCTAAATGCAAGTCCCGGGCTCTAGCGTCGGCTTCATCGGAGAAAGAGCGGGCTAGGTCATCGACGACGTGCCGAAGATGATCTACGTCGAGGCATCGCTAGATCAAGCTCCAACTTCACCAAGTCAAGAAAACTTGTGAAGAAAACACACTCTACTACTTGGCAAGAGGTAGAGGATGAAGAAATAGGAAGTGAGTAGACTTTAGAATTGGATTTCTCGCTCATTTTCATCAATCACCATTGATGAAGAAAGGTTTTCTTCAATGAAGAAGATGAAGAAGAAGAAGCTAATGAATATGATAAGTTATTATAATAATAATAATAAAATCATTCTTATCATAATCTTAACCATGGTAATGTGTAGAGAGTTAATCATGGTTGAATGGAATGGTTAGGGTTAAGCATGAGACAAAATGGTCACTTGGTCAAAGTCTTCAAGAAGCTTCAACAACAAACAAAGTTAGCCACCGTTTTCTCTTCATTCTTATCATTTCCAAAAATGAATAAACAAATAAATAAATGAATAAGAAAATGAAAAACAAAACCCTAACCATTTAAATAACCATGGTTCAATCTTTACACAAACTCAAGTAAGCATGTATCATCAAACATGATACAATCAAGTGCACAAAAGTATATCACATATACAACTTGTGAACTTCAAGTGAGAAAATCAATTTAAAGTGAACCAATACTAGTTAATGCAAAGTAATATATCAAATATATAATTATACATTAAATCATTAAATCAACACTTGATTCAATGATCCGGTCATATCGCATATAACCAACTAGTATCCAATGTATCGGCTTATCGAATCAATCCTTGAATCGATAACTAGGTTATATCGCATACAACCATTCGACACATTCATCGCGAGAATAGAATACGGTATCACATACACGTATTATTCTCGGTCCCGCACATATCTCATATGCGCTCCTATTTCGTTTCGCTTGAGCCAGGAAACCTCTGTGTAGGACTCTAAAGACTCGTCAATACGCCGGCAGCAGATGATGATCATATCAAACACCCACAAGCCGCAAGCGGTCTGCTAAACGTAACGGCCACCCGGGTATTGAGCGATCAGAAGATCGACGAGCAAGCCCGCTCACACTCCAGTGAATCCAACCAGTAACACTACCGTACAATCCGGTCTGATCGTCTGATATGTCGCATATCTTGCCTAGGGGTGGTAAACGTCAGACCCCAATAGCTCGATAAGTCGTGTCGATATGAGGTCTATAACCATTCGAGAAACTACGATTAACACTTACCAGTAAATCTCAGCAACCCTGGCCAGGGATTTCCTGTTATAGCCAATCGAACACAGCGCAACATCAACCCCCTATACCGGGAGAGACGAATCCCCTCCTATCGCTCATTGCCTCCATGTGATTCGGGACTGTACCCAAAAACCACCGTTTTGCACGCCCTCTTGGACGTGGTAAGATGGAAATCAAAGCACAGTGGGAACCACACAAGACTCTATGAGGATCTCGGGTCAACGGACTACTCTGTACCAGTGTCACCAGAGAACTGCCATCTGAAGTAAGGTATAATACCATCTGGGAGTTCTCGGCGAGTCCGTCCAGTGTACCCAGTCTCCACTGAGCACCCGTATATCATCTCTGATGTCAAACACCAATGGATATGGGATCATCCATCGCCCATCTGTATGGGTCGAGAAGGTATACGCTAGTCTACTCTGGTGTATCGATGCCCCGTCTCGATACACCCACGACTAGGGACTTTGAAGGATGTACTTATGGACTACCATATCCCCACTAGTATGATCCGCATCATAGTCCAGGTAGTCAAGTACACATCCTAAGGGCTTTACCAACATGTATCGGAGAGACAATCAATGTACACGTTAAGGTAAAGATTAACCAGATAGCATACTATCATGTCGAGCAAGAAAGTCCTCCCTATATATGTCCCAGCATCCACTACAATATACATCCAATGTACAGTAATGGCCTCTAGGGCATACATATAACTAACAATCTCCCACTTGCACTAGGGCCATCTGTAGCAGTGGTTGCAGTATCTCATACTCAACCATCCCTATATAGTCTCTCTCTGGGAATAGGCCTTCGTGAGTGGATCCGCCGTGTTATGCTCTGCGTCTGCTCTCCTTACCTCAATCACCCTGGAGATCAACCATCTCCATGATCAGGTGACACTGCCTTAGAATATGTCTGGATCACTGATGGGACCGGTGTTCCTTAGCAAAAGCCACAACTCCATTGTCACACAATGGGAGGAACATAGTTCATCTCATGAACCAATATACACCCAAACAGCCTCTTTGGCAGCATCTTAATTAGCGATGTATCCAGCCTTTATCGTCTAGTATGCCACGGTATCTAGCTTGGAACTCTTCCAGCATACCGTCCCTCCACTGAGGGTAAAGACAATGCCTGTGACTGATATTCAGTCGTCTTTATCACCCTGGAACACTTCCAGTGATTCTCCCCAGGATCGATTGATACCATCTCACTACAACTAGTGAGAATCCTAACATCCAATTAGATCTATCTCATAGATCCAAAACCCAGGATTTAGGAGGTATCATGTTGATCCTATATGGAGAATCATTGTGATAAGCGGAGATCGATCGAGTGTAGTATAGGAAACTCCTTCCCTATCAAGAGTATGTCATCCACGTACTCTATGAGGATCATCACCATACTCCCTACTACCTTTTTGTATATACAAGGTTCATCTACCATTTTGATGATGTCAAACTGTTTGACTACCACATCAAAACAGATGTTCCAACTCCGCGATACCTGCTTTATCCTATAAAGCATCTTGTACACGTTTCCGCTGCTCCCACTGTCTACGAAGCCCTCTGGCTGTGTACTTATAGACGCTCTCTTCCAAAACATCATTTAGAAAAGCTGTCATGACACCCAACCGCCAGATATCGTAGTCATGGTATGTAGCCGTGGCAAGTAGTATCTGGATGGACTTAAGCATAGGTACTGGAAAAGGTTTCATCATTATCCACGCCTGGTCGATGACGAAAACCTTTAACATGTCTAGCTTTGAAAGTCTCAAATTTTCCATCTACACCAAGTAATCTTCTCAAGATATACTTGCTCCTGATGGGGATTTAACCCTTCAGATATAGCAACCAAAGTCCATACTTTGTTGGTGTATAAGGATTCCATCTCAGATCGCTAAACATCCAGCCATTCTTACAGAGTCTCACTCCTGATGGCCAGCTCGAAACAAGTTGGGTCATCATCTCATGATGCAATCCTCGCTCCCACTGTCATAGAGAAACCGAAATATCTTTCAGGTGGGTGAGGAACCCTACTAGATCGGCGGAGAGGTTGAGGTTCGTTGGAATCTACTGAATCCTTTGGTTCTTTCAAATCATCTGCTGTAGTTTGCATAGCTGGAACCTTTCCAGTTCTACATAACTGACCTTGCCTCGAGCTTGTCCGGATTTTGCTTTTAGACATAGGCCGGACAACCCCAAATCTCAACTAACTTGAGAGATGGGCTCTTACCTTATCATATCAAATATGAAGTGGTAAGCAACTGATTTGATTTGAACCCTTTTCAATAGGCATGCAGCTTCTCAAGTGCATAACTCCCAAAAAGGAAATAGGTAACTCAGTAGTACTCATCATAGAGCACACTTTATCACATAGGGTGTGATTGCTCCGCCCCGATATACCATCGTGCTATGGTGTATACGGAGGAGTAATGCTGAGAGAGAATCTCATTCTCCTTTAGAATAGTCCAGGATTTCCGTGCTCAAGTATTCTCCTCCTTGATCTCATCAAAGGACATAATACTTATACCCGTTTTGGTTCTCTACTTCTAAATCATATTCTGTGAATATCTCAAAAGGTTCGGACTTGTGTTTCAACAGGAACATATGTCTGAATCTTGAGAGATTATCAGAGAATGTAATGAAGTACAAAGAACCGGTCTTGGCATGTGTAGACAGGGGACCTTTATACATCAACATGCATCATCCCAAGAGTTCACTAACTCTTTCTCTGTTTCCAATAAACAGAGCTGGTGTCATTATATCTTTGTGACATGACTGGCAAGTTTCACAAGATGTAAATTCAAACTGATTTAAATATGCATCTACATGTAACTTTAGCTAGTCGGGTCGCATTGATATGACCTAGTCTACAATGCCTAAAAAAGGATTCGTTCATTTCTGAACTCTTCCTCTTTTGTGTGTTTTCCGTATACTAAAGAACTGTAGTTTGATTTAGAACATCAATGCTTTTAGATAACGTGCCTGATCCGATCAACTTTTGATATAGGAAATGTTTAAAACATTATCCAGCAATACAAAATTTTATCATTTCTTTACTAATAAAGAGAGTGATATGATTTTGTATATCAGGTTCGGTATCTAATAACATTCGTTCAGAATCAATGTATAGATAATACAGGGTGACAGTGACCGACAGACTTGGCTGCAACACTTGCCCCGTTTTCTGCCTCATGAAACTTATCACTCGTTCTCAGTTCTCTACCTTTCTGTAGCCCTATGTAACAGATTACATATCTGGGATCCTGATCTGGTATCACATACCCAGGACGTAGAGGATACAGAGAAACAGTTCTTTGTAATGAACACACCCGAAGATGATGCATCAGCATGCACTCTCTTCGTTTGGGCGGCACGGGAAATCTGGTATTCCCCAATTTCCTGCTCTGTCTTATAACAATTATAAGTTGGAGCGGGACCAACGTTCCCCAGCTCAGTATAACAAGCGGGTTCGGTCAATAATCCGTATTATTATCTTGATTAAGGCGTGATATGGTCGCTATCAGGAGAGAGAGAGAAGAAAACACTCAGCGTGCGCTCTGTCAAGATCAGATTGGTTATTATTTTATCTAATCAGGATGGCTCCCACTGCTTTTTATCAAATCTTTCTTCAAACCCTAAAAGGAAAGACTAGCCGGGATTAATTACACACTACAAGTTCGCCAATTTTTCAGCCAGGCCAGTGTCGGTACTTTGAGGGAGGTCCCCCGTGCTTTCGCACGAACCTAATTAATGTAAACCTCATTTTCCCAGAGGCGTAACCCCGTTAACACCTTTCTAGACACCTACTTGATCGGCTAATTGTAATGTATAAAACTCTCCCAGGAGTAACTCTTACTCGCAGCGGGTATCGGGATCCAACTATCTCATAGAAGGTATGCAATCTCATTGCAAATTTCAACACTTGAAATTCCCGATAATATTTTTCCCCCAGCACCCTATGACCTTGACGGAGGTCAACAAACCATAGGCTACTAGTCAAGTTCAACCCGTCATTTCTTGATCGAATTAAACCCACCCGCACGACCCTTGACGGAGGTCAACAAGGCCGCACGACTACCCTAACTCAATCTGCATCATATGCATAAACAGATAAATACTAGTTAGCTACCGCACACTACGCCTTGACGGTGGTCAACAAACGTAGCACGAATACTAAATAGGACTTATCTGAAATGACGGAGGGCTACGACAGGTTTTTCTGAAAACCTATTGCGTAATGAACTTGATATCGTTGTAGAATCAAATGATTTTAAAATGGAGTGCTTTTGAGGCTTTTCTAGTTTTGCTAAAGGAGTCACTCCCGGTGAAGGGATCGTCGGTCCTTTTCTCATCGAATGAGGTGCGGGATATATCATATATATCACTGTGCAAAGCAAAAACACTTAAAAGCAATCAAAAGACAAATCGAGTGTGTAGCATCTGCCAGTTATTGCTAAAGGAGTCACTCCCGGTGAAGGGATCTCGGTCCTTTCCTCATCGAATAAGGTGCAGGATATATCACATATACCGCTGTGCAAAGCAAGAACTGTAGCTACCTGTTTTAATTTTGAAATTCGATTCTACAACATCATTAGGTTTCTTTTATTTCATTAATCTCATTAATGAAGTCCCATCATTTATGTACCTAAACATCACAGATAAATACGATGTACACTTATGCCATCCGCATTCGCCTCGATGTCCCCTCGTGCACCGTTAGGTTAGGTAACTAACGGCAGAGCGGGGCAGGGCTAGCGCGGGTGTAAAACATAAGTAACGCCTATATAATATATCATATATACTATATATAGTATCCATCACAGAACATCACATGATCACATCACAGATATCGCAGCAGAAGAAACATATGAAATATTGGATATATTAGGACGTCCGTGTTTTCAATACGAGCCAGTATAAAACACGGATTCCACGGTCGCGATGAATAGCCAAACCCACACCCCTAGACCCCTACGAGAGCGGCAAGCAACCCTACCAATTCTAGAGTTAGGAGACCCGGGCTCGACTCCTCGAGTTGGTCTCCCACTGGACTCCAGAACCCGGTTACTTGTGCTCCCCTCCTTGGGTCTATCCTAGTGCGGAAAAGTAAATAATATACAAAGGGTGACATCTTCCGCAACCTGGAAGTGTCCCAATAAAAGAATATTACATACAAGTTTTTACATGAATGAAAATGAAAAACACTCATCTCACATAAAAACCCCCGGCTATTGAAACACGACGATCCAATATAACATATCCAGCAACACATAACATCACATGTCATCAACGTAAGTAAATATGTGCATCCCAATTGTCGTTGACATATAGCAACGAAACCGGCGATATCATATATTATACTTACGGTCACAGAAAAGAAAGTGTAAAACTACAACAGTTGGAATCCGCAATCTCCATAGACATCGCATGCCTAATCAAATGAATTACTTAGACATCGCATGCCTAACAATTATAAACCCCGCATTTTAGTCTCATTATCGAAAACACTTTTCAATATCAAGTCGGGCAATTCAACAAGATTCCCGATATCCTGATCGAATGCTCGTCGCAAACTTTACTAGGCGGCCGCACCCCCGACGCCGTCGACGAAGTGCACCAAGGAGGAACACCGCTGCCGCGAGCACCCGAACGGATGCTTTCGGCGACGGGGTTCTCCTACAGTCACTTGGTCGGGGCTATGGAGTGAGGCTGTCTATTAAGTTTACCCGGCGAGTATCCGCGTACGCTATGTGATTGCGACGGACTTTTGATCACATCAAAATTCTGTGGCAACCGATCAAGTGAGACTAAAGTGCTATGTTTATAACATTCATTCAGTTATCTCATAACTTCTTGTGAATTCCAATTATTGTATCCCATTCCGGATAAATAGAAAATGTCAAACTTTCCGATCGAACAATCGAACACCTAAGTTTTCCCGATACAGATCAACACATGAAATAAGTCTAACAACATTCAGTTCGTGCCTCAGTACCAACGGTCCAGCCGTAGAAGGGTCAAGCCAACGCCTCACATGTGGCACGCCGTACTGCCCCAAACCCGAAGGTTCAAAGGGCAGTTCAAGACGGTCACATAATCGAGTTAAGGTTTGTTGTCTTCTAGAGGGTCCATCGCGTTACTTGCACTACTTAGAACGTCGTTAAACTACGGAAAAATCCAACACTTGGAAATTTCCCGACAGGGGAAAAATTGGGTATTTATATCCGGTCGAACTTTTTAACATATTCTAAAATTTATCCGGAAAGCCACATAGACAAAATCTGATACTCCGATCGAAACACCGAATCCCCAAAACAACCCCAGAAAATTCAACTCTTGAATTCAAATTAGAAATACCCAGAAAATACAGAACAAGAATTTAAGAATTACTGTGCATAAGTCAACTGGAGAAAAGTCAAAGTAGCCGCGGAACCGCCGCATTAGCACGCTAATGCCGCGGTTCCGCCGCACTATAATGGAATCATGTTGTCGAACTTCACAGTTATTCTTAGATATTCCTTCTTTGTTTTCTGCATATTTTTAATTTCGAAAAATCCTCAATTTTCAAAAAAGGACAGAGAGCTTTTTTGGAATAGGGTTTCGGGTTCGTTCGGACTTCAAACTTCGTCAGGACTTCGCCTAAGGCTCTAGCTAGGCTCTGATACCACTTTAGGGTTCCTAGGCACTCTCAAGAGGTCTTACAAGGCATCAACCATGCCAATTTCAAAAATTACGGTGCCGAGAAACCCAAGAATACGGATCGTTGGCTAGATGTCTAGGCGAAAAGCAAACTAGTTAACACTTAACTAAGAGTACGGAAATACAACCTTTGTATATCCGTTCCTCCACCTCCACGGCTCCGTGATGAAGTCCTCTCCGCTGTCCAAATGCAAGTCCCGGGCTCTAGCGTCGGCTTCATCGGAGAAAGAGCGGGCTAGGTCATCGACGACGTGCCGAAGATGATCTACGTCGAGGCATCGCTAGATCAAGCTCCAACTTCACCAAGTCAAGAAAACTTGTGAAGGAAACACACTCTACTACTTGGCAAGAGGTAGAGGATGAAGAAATAGGAAGTGGGTAGACTTTAGAATTGGATTTCTCACTCATTTTCATCAATCACCATTGATGAAGAAAGGTTTTCTTCAATGAAGAAGATGATGAAGAAGAAGCTAATGAATATGATAAGTTATTATAATAATAATAATAAAATCATTCTTATCATAATCTTAACCATGGTAATGTGTAGAGAGTTAATCATGGTTGAATGGAATGGTTAGGGTTAAGCATGAGACAAAATGGTCACTTGGTCAAAGTCTTCAAGAAGCTTCAACAACAAACAAAGTTAGCCACCATTTTCTCTTCATGCTTATCATTTCCAAAAATGAATAAACAAATAAATAAATGAATAAGAAAATGAAAAACAAAACCCTAACCATTTAAATAACCATGGTTCAATCTTTACATAAACTCAAGTAAGCATGTATCATCAAACATGATACAATCAAGTGCACAAAAGTATATCACATATACAACTTGTGAACTTCAAGTGAGAAAATCAATTTAAAGTGAACCAATACTAGTTAATGCAAAGTAATATATCAAATATATAATTATACATTAAATCATTAAATCAACACTTGATTCAATGATCCGGTCATATCGCATATAACCAACTAGTATCCAATGTATCGGCTTATCGAATCAATCCTTGAATCGATAACTAGGTTATATCGCATACAACCATTCGACACATTCATCGCGAGAATAGAATACGGTATCACATACACGTATTATTCTCGGTCCCGCACATATCTCATATGCGCTCCTATTTCGTTTCGCTTGAGCCAGGAAACCTCTGTGTAGGACTCTAAAGACTCGTCAATACGCCGGCAGCAGATGATGATCATATCAAACACCCACAAGCCGCAAGCGGTCTGCTAAACGTAACGGCCACCCGGGTATTGAGCGATCAGAAGATCGACGAGCAAGCCCGCTCACACTCCAGTGAATCCAACCAGTAACACTACCGTACAGTCCGGTCTGATCGTCTGATATGTCGCATATCTTGCCTAGGGGTGGTAAACGTCAGACCCCAATAGCTCGATAAGTCGTGTCGATATGAGGTCTATAACCATTCGAGAAACTACGGGTAACACTTACCAGTAAATCTCAGCAACCCTGGCCAGGGATTTCCTGTTATAGCCAATCGAACACAGCGCAACATCAACCCCCTATACCGGGAGAGACGAATCCCCTCCTATCGCTCATTGCCTCCATGTGATTCGGGACTGTACCCAAAAACCACCATTTTGCACGCCCTCTTGGACGTGGTAAGATGGAAATCAAAGCACAGTGGGAACCACACAAGACTCTATGACGATCTCGGGTCAACGGACTACTCTGTACCAGTGTCACCAGAGAACTGCCATCTGACGTAAGGTATAATATCATCTGGGAGTTCTCGGCGAGTCCGTCCAGTGTACCCAGTCTCTACTGAGCACCCGTATATCATCTCTGATGTCAAACACCAATGGATATGGGATCATCCATCGCCCATCTGTATGGGTCGAGAAGGTATACGCTAGTCTACTCTGGTGTATCGATGCCCCGTCTCGATACACCCACGACTAGGGACTTTGAAGGATGTACTTATGGACTACCATGTCCCCACTAGTATGATCCGCATCATAGTTTAGGTAGTCAAGTACACATCCTAAGGGCTTTACCAACATGTATCGGAGAGACAATCAGTATACACGTTAAGGTAAAGATTAACCAGATAGCATACTATCATGTCGAGCAAGAAAGTCCTCCCTATATATGTCCCAGCATCCACTACAATATACATCCAATGTACAGTAATGGCCTCTAGGGCATACATATAACTAACATACACTTCTCATCCCAGCAGGGGAGATGGTCTGTCCCACAGCCATAAGTACGTCATACTGGAGATAGTATGCAGGTGCTCGTTAGGTTACGAGTACACTGGACATGACTCGTCGGGAACTGTTTGTGGGTATTACAACTGTCGTCGGATAGTAGTTCCCAGGTGACATGTGTAAGTACACGGTAGCGCCCCGGCCGTCTAACAGACGCCAAATGCGGAACAAAAACTTTTTGAGTGGCGCTATCGCGTATTATCACCCGGATCTGCCATTAAAGCTAAACTAACAAACTACAAAGTGGGTAAAAATGTTATATCGAACGATCCGAGTCCTTCGGTCTTCAACCATCATCCCACGCTTTGTTGCGGCTGCTCCGATCTCCTGAATCTCCAGTCTTCTCGTCCAGGGGGCACCACATCGACGGATCTTTAAACGGGCTCCCGCCTCTGAACCGAGGCAACTCGATCATCAAGTTTGCTAAAAGAGATGACCAAGATTGATGTAGAGAATGAGTAGAACACTTTGTCTCGTTTCGTCCAAAGCTATGGACGAACGGTTAATGAAGTGGCCTTTTGGATCGAAATGAAATGAGAAATTAGTATATTAATTTCCATGATTCAAAACCATAATCTTTTTCCTAAAAAATCAATCACCCATTTGCAATAGGGGGCCGGCCAAGATATAGGATGAGGGAGGTGAGTGTAGGATTCAAAATGGTGACCATTAGCACTAAAACAAATGTATGAGTCATATAGAACACCTAGCATAATCATTAATGAACTAATGAATCACCATTACCTAGTCATCAACTCATTAAATGCACAATCAATGCACTAATGAGTCACAAGCCACCTCATCATCCTAGTCATCATCTAGATGCTTCTAGAACCTTCCACACTCAACAAGAAAAGATAAATCTGTCTTTAACCGAATGTTAAAGACGGGCGATAGAAAACTGAAAACTGGCAACTTCCAAAAGCGATCCTGAAACGAATTTCAGGATAATCCCGTAATGGTATAAACATACCCGCATTTGTATTACGACCGAATACAAATGCAACTGAGACAAAGATATTATATCTACACAGTATAATACTGGGATCCGGCTTAAACCAAAACCCACTAGTATTATCTGCCCGAAATATGACACGTGCGTAAACGCACGTGTATTTTCCGAACCCTGCCATAAAACCATACGGCCTCTACAACGTTTCTCCCGAACTTGGGAAACAGTCTGTGGGGGACTCTAATTACTCATCAACACACTGGCACTGGGTATAACCTCTAGCACATCAAAGGTACAAGCTGTACGTAACGTTTGCCTATGTATTGATTGGAAGGGAAGCTGACGAGCGAACTCATCCAGAAACCCTACTGAGCCTGATAGTGACAATATCCGTACAGTCCGGTCTGTTCGTCTAAAAGTATCGCATATCGAGTCTAGGGGGTGGATAAAGTCAGACCCCTAATAACGCGATAATTCGTGTCGGTATGAAGACCATCACCTCCCGAGAAACTACTGATCCAAATCAGTAATTCTCCACTACCTCGGCCGAGGATTTCTAGTGATGGCCACCCGTGCACTGTACGACATCAACCCCCAATACCGGGAGAGGCGAATCCCCGACGATCCGCTCACTACCTCCATGTGGCTCAGGACTGTATTCAACTAAAACCTGTTTGCACGTCTCCTTTGAGCGTGGTAGGGTAGTAATCAAAGCACAGTGGGAAATCACACGAGACAAATGACGATCTCAGGTCGACAAACTAACCTGTACACATGTCACCAGGGAACTGTTATCTAGCGATATATATAATACCAACTAGCATGTTCCCGGCGAGTCCCGTCCGGTGTACTCAATGTGCACCTGCATACATCTTAGGTGAACCAACTGACACCAATGGCTTGTGAGACCGGCCATCGCCCCTCGTCGGGGTCTCGACTGTATACACTAGTCTACTCTGGAGTATCGATGCCCTGTCTCGAAACTCCCACGACTAGGGACACTTTAAGGATGTGCTTACAGACCCCAGCTCCCACGTATATGATTACCATCATACTGCTGGCAGTCAAGCAAGAATCCAATGGGCTCTATCAACATGCAATAGTGAACTTAAAGCATGTATACAATGATAAAGACAAACCAGATAGCATACTATCATCTCGAGTAAGACAGTCATGTCGGTATAGGTCCTCTCTCAATCATTGCAATCACGTGCCTGTGATCTAATAATTGACTTAGAGGGAACTATATCCAACAATTTCCCACTTGCACTTAAGGCTATTATTGCGAAGTCGCATACTCATAGCCTCAGTGAGTGGATCCGTCCTGATGTTTCTTTCTATGTCTCTCTTAATCTCAAGTTCGCGGAGAAAGCCATCTTCCACATCGAGTAATACGTGTCTTAGAATATGTCTGGATATCTGATGGGACCTAGTTCATAAATGAACTTCAAATCCAAACTTCTTAGACTGTAGTGATTACTGAACCTAATCAGTATCCAGCACCATGCCTCCCACAGAATCCTCTTGGACCATCTGTCCATAATATTGTCCCTCGTCAGAGGGAAAACTATAACTCTGACAATCACTCTGTTATCCAGGTCACCTTGGAAGCCTGGAATGATAATCTCTCCCGAAGGAGGCTGCCGTCATCAAATCCGTAGAACATACACTTATGTTCTAAAACTGCTTCCTAATGTTTCTTCAGGATTGGATTAATATAATCTTATCGCATCTAGTGCAAAAATAACATCTGGTGTGGTACTTGACATCTCACGATTGACTCAATTGCCTAAGCAAGTGATCTGCCAATCATGCATATCCCTCTCTCCTGTAGTCTATAAGACACCTTTAGAGAGGGTGACTCCATCAACTGCAGGTACACCACTATGCCAGGAGCCATCTATTCTAAAATACCATTAGAATACTGTCAAAATACCCAAATTGGGAAACTACCCAATTCTAGATCTAAAACCATAGATCTAGTAACCAAAATGTCTTATATTATATCCATGTCCTTTGTGAAGAAACAACTGTGTGACGACCATAATATAACCGATTGTAGTATAGGAATTTTACTTCCTAATCTGTGTATGTTATCCAAATACCAGGACATCACACCCTACTACCTTCTCAACAGATCCATCCCTTATTCTGATGAAGTCAAACCCATGACTGTCACATCAAAAATAGATGATCTTATCTCCGCTATATCCGCTCAAGCCTATAAATAGACATAAGCTACTTGCCCACTATGCTTCCACTGCTCCCACTGACCACAACAACCCTCTGGCAGAATAATATACACGTGCACTTCTAAAGCTAGTTTAGAACGACGCTATACTTATCCTCCTGTCGGGTCTCATAGTCTGGAACAACAGTAGTGTCAAGTCTGGGAAAACAAGAACCTCCCTGTCACCGTCCTTGAGGCTACCGGAGTACCTCTTGGGTGTATGAGATTACCCACCATATCTGCGAAGTGGCTATTGGAATGTCAAACCTGATTGAATATATAGGTCCTATTAAATTTTCCGTAATAGTTTGCGGTTCTGGAATGATTTCCAGTTCTACCATACTCCCACTACTGTTTTCTGAAAAAATCCATTTTACTAAAACTGTGGCGAGTCAAGAACAATATCACTATTGATCTTCCAGATGGTAGAAATTTCAACCCTCGTCAAAGCCAGGGTCAACCCACAAACTGCCATTACAGAAACGTGCCTTGAGTTATCCAGTGTCTGGTTTTAAGCATAAGCTGGACAACTCCCCGTATCTTAACATCGTTTAAGATATGAACCATTCTATATACAATATAGAAATAGAGACACTAATTTAATTGGAACCAGATTCAAACTATGCAACTGTCTCCAGTGCATATCAACTTAATGGAGAGAGGCTAATCAGCATTACTCAACTTAGGAATACATCCAATTATGAGTAACCCGAAAGAGAAACAAGTTTCTCAAAACCGTTACTATCAACTGAATACTAATCACAAGAATTTACATCTTCGATTTCTTTGAAGAATCCCGATACTTGCGACACTTGGTTCTCTACTTTATTCCTATACCCACAACTTCTCAAAACTTAGACCTTGTATTTCTATGAAACACTTGTCTAAAAACTAGAGAAGTCATAAGTAAACAGAACATAGTATGAGGACCTACCCTTTTGTCCTAACGGACACTGGACAACATACAATACTCTGTATAAGTCCGCTGAGTTGAATAACTCAAAACCTGTGCATCGTAGGTTGAAAACTGTACCCAGGTGATTTCCTCAAATATCACCAATTACAACGAATTCTGATATAATGATTATGATCACCTAATTCCCAATAATTTACTCCCACTCATCATCTGTAAAACCATACAGATATGAGAATGTAACCTGGTAAATACATACCCTGGAGTAAGCATGTAATCGGGAAATCAGTTTTCCTTTAACAATGCACTGAAACATGAAAATGTTTCGTAGGGGTATCCTGGTATTCCTAGCAATGCCTCTTCCATAATCCAATGACTTTAACCGTATATTTTTTTGCCTTCTCTCTAAATCCCTTTATTTGTCTTTATTCATTACCTTCTGTACACCATCGTTAGGCTAAATGGTTTTCTTTCTTCCCTACCGTTCGGCACCAGCCTATGGTTTGGAAGAAGACTATCCAGTAAGCATAATATGTGTATCCTCCTAAACCAAGGAGTACTCACTGTTGGATATATGTATGCCCTAGAGGCCACTATATGATAGTGGATGTATTCATACATGTATATATATATATTCAGTATACATTCTTGCTCGACATGATAGTATGCTATCTGGTTATTCTTTATCTGACATGTTGATTTGATCATGGTTTTATTCATTCACACATGTTGATAAAGCCCTGAGGATATAGACTTGACTACTCTGATTATGATAGAGATCATACTAGTGGGACATCTGTAGTTTATAAGCATATCCTGGAATGTCCCTAGTCGTAGGTGTATCGAGACGGGGCATCGATATACCAGAGTAGACTAGCGTATATGATACTAGACCCATATGATGGGCGATGGATGTTCCCACATTCATCGATGTTTGATATCGAGATCGTATACGGGTGCTCAGTGGTGACTGGGTACACTGGACGGACTCACCGAGAACTCCTATATGGAATTATATCTATCGTCGGATAGCAGTTCTCAGGTGACACGGGTGCAGGATAGTCTGTAGACCCGAGATCGTCATAGAGTCTTGTGTGTTCTCCCACTGTACTTTGATTACCACCCTACCACGGCTCTACTGAGTCGTGCAAACAGGTGGCCATTGGGTACAGTTCCGAGACACACGAAGGCGATGAGCGATAGGAGGGGTTTCGTCTCTCCCGGTATTGGGAGTTGATGCTGTGCTGTGCTCGACTGGCTATATCAGTAAGTCCTTGGCCAGGGCTGATGAGATTTACTCATAAGTATTATCAGTAGTTTCTCGATCTGTTATAGACCTTTCATCGGCACGACTTATTGAGTTTTTAGGGTCGACGTTACCATCCCTAGACTTGATATGAAGCATATCTGACGAAGAGACCGGACTGTACGGTAGTGTTGCCGTTTGGCTCGACGGGAGTTGTAACAGGTTCGCTTGTTTTCTTTTGATCGCTCAATACCCGGGTAGCCGTTACGTTTAGCTGACCGCTTGCAGCTTGGGGTGCTTGATATGATCATCACCTACTGCCGGCGTATTGACGAGTCTTAGAGTCCTACAATGGAGTTACCTAGTCCAGGCGAAACGATGTGGTGCGCATATGTGATATGCGCGTGGACCCGGTTAAAATGCGTGTATGAGATACCGTATATTAATCGGGCGACTTGCTTTTGGTCGGGTCGTATGTGATACGACCGGGTTGCTAAATCAAGTGTTGATTTATCATTAACCTTTAGTTTCTCACTTCAAATCCTTTCTTGTCTTTATGTTGTATGCATGCATATATGCATTCATTCTCATTCATGCACATAGGATGTGCATGCACACATACATGCATACATAATGGTTATCATGGTTGTTGATATAGTAGATGGTGGCAATATAAGACTCACACCATATGTAAAATATATGGATATTATTTATTTGGAAAAATGAAAATGAAAATGGAAATTGTTTCATGGTTTAATCTTTTATTCTTGCACTAACCCCTTGTATTAACCATGATTCATTTTCTATGGTCATTTTTGTTCCAAACTAAAATATCTAAGATATTTTACAACCATGGTTTAGAATGAGAGAGTGAAAATATATATATTTTCATTTTCTTATTTTCTTCACAAGCTTATCATTATCTTGCCATCATCTTCTTCCTCCTTTCTCTCTTGCTCTCTAGTTCTCTCAAGTGAGCAAAAGAGTTACCAAGTTGGGATTTTGAAGTGAGAAAACCAACCACAACACCATTCTACACTAGTCTTGCACATTAGTGAAGAGTGTTAGCTTCCATTTCTTCTCTTGATCTTGTAAAGTTTCAAGCTTGGACAAAGAGGACTCCGGGTGGATCATCGTGAACCTAGAGGATCTCAAGTGGACTTTTTTCCAACCCTCAAGTAGCCAAGCAGTCTAGCGTAGGGAGCTACAAAGGTTGTACTTTCAAGACCCTAGCTTTTACTACTTGTGATGATGTCAATGTTATGAAACCCTAAATTTCTAGTGATGATTCTTTGTATGTTCACTTAGCACCTTAAAAATTTGATTTTGACACATGTTATGCTTCCAAACCCTTCATGAGGTGCTAGGTAAACCTAACAATGGTATCAGAGCTACTAGGCATTGGATGTTGACCTATGGGGGGTTCTCACTGTGTGACAGTGTGGCGAAGCATAGGCTCTTACCCCCAGGGTGTCCCGAGACCGGAAGGTGTTCTGGTGGGTTGTAGTCCTCGCGAGGGGGCATGCGTAAAAAGTAGCTGATGGGGGACCCGTTGGTGCCACGGCGACCCCATTGGATGGGGTTGCTGCCTGACTAACAATGGTATCAGAGCCAAGCTAGAGCTTTAGGCGATGCTTTGGCGAAGTTAAAACTCCGATCGAACCAAAAATACGGATTTTTAACCCTTCTCTGTACATTTTTTTGAAGCTATGTTTTTCCAGAATTAAAAATACTTAAAAAATTCAGCAGGCAAATTTAAGAATTTCTGTAAAACACGATACCATATTCCGTACAAGCCGCCGCGGAACCGCGGCCATACCCTGCTTGGGCCGTGGATCCGCGGCCGTACTGAAGCAATATTTTATCTTTTTTATACAGTAATGTCTAGAACTGCTTTTATATATTTTTGGGTATTTTTAATCTGATTCAAGTGTTGAATGTTGTGGGGAATGTTTTGGATTCGGTGATTCGATCGGGATTTTAATTTCGTGCCTTTTTCGGATAATTTAGAAAGTATTAAAAGGTTCGAACGGATATCATTAACTCACTTTTTCCCGGTACGAAAAACTTTCAAATGTTTAATTTTTCTCGAGTTTAAATCTTTCGGAAATACGTGCAAGTAATGTGGTGGACCCTCTAGAAGAACACAAACCTTAACTCGATTATGTGACCGTCTGAACTGCCTCTAAACCTTAGGGTTTGGGGCAGTACGGCGTGCCACATGTGAGGCGTTGGCTTGACCCTTCTAAGGCTGGACCACTGCTACTGTGTCACATTCTGGGATTTTTGAACTCCTCTCAAGTGTTGAGCTTTAGGAAATTTTGGGTATTTGATCATTCGATCGAAAACTTTAATACTGTCTATTTATCTGGAATGTGATACAATATGTGGAATTCATATAGTTAGGCATGAAATGCGAAGTATGTGATATTTCGGATTTACGATGTCTAAAGAGAATGTGGATTCCAAATATTGTACTTTTACACTTTGTTTTCTGTGACCGTAAGTGTAGTATGTAGTTGTATTGCCGATTTCGTTGCTATACATCAACGACAATCGGGGTATGCATACTTACTTACGTTGATGATATATGATATTATGTGTTGCTGAGATATGATGTGCAGGATTGTCGCGATTGAATAGCAGGGTTTTTTTTTTATGTGAGATGAGAGTTTTCTTTTCATTCATGTAAAATTCAAATGTAATATAATATTCTTTTATTTGGGGCACTTCCGGGTTGAGGTTGATGTCACCAGTGTTGTATATTATTTACTTTTCCGCATTAGGATAGACCCAAGGAGGGGAGCACAAGTGACCGGGTTCTGGGGTTCAGTGGGAGGCCATATCGAGGAGTCGAGACCGGGTCTCCTAAAATCCAGAATTGGTAGGGTCGCTTGCCGCTCTCGTAGGGGTCTAGGGGTATGGGCTTGGCTATTCATCGCGACTGTGGAATCCGTATTTTCTATTGTTGGCTAAATACTAAATACGGACGTCCTAGTATATCCCATCATATCTGTGTTTCTGCTGCCTGTATTCTGTGATGTGATATCTGAGGCAAATGATATATTATATATATATGATATATAGTAGGCGTTGCTTATGTTTTACACCCGCGCTAGTCCCGTCTCGGTATGCTGTTAGTTAAGTAACCTAACGGTGCATAACGGAACATTGCGGCGAATGCGGATGGCATAAGCGTACGTTGTATTTTCGTTTCTTTTCTGTGATTGGCATAAGGACTTAAATGATGGGACTACATTAATATGATTAATGTAAAGAAAATAAACCTAAAAAGATGTTGTAGAATCGGATTTGAAAACCACTCGGCTCTTTATGAAAAAGCTACATTTCAAAATTGCGGAGCTTAAGCCACTCCTTTTGAAAACCATTTGATTCTACGACGACATCAAGTTCAAAGCATTAAAGATTTTCTTAAAAATCATCCGCAACCCTCCGTCATTTTAGGAAGTAGAGTACTTAGTCTTCGTGCTACGTTTGTTGACCTTAGCCAAGGCGTAGTGTACGGTAGCTAAGTAATGTCTTCCTACAATGCATATGATGCAGATTAATTAGGACGGGCATATGACTTTGTTGACCTTAGCCAAGGGTCATGTAAACGGGTCTGATTAATCAAGAAATGATGGGTTGAACTTGACTAGTGCTTGTGATTTGTTGACCATAGCCAAGGTCATGAATGCTAGGGGTAAAAATCACATCGGGAATTTCAATAGTTGAAATTTGCAATGAGATTGCATACCTTCCATATGATGGTTGGATCCCGATCCCACTGTGGGCAATAGTTGCTCCCAGGAGAGTTTTACAGTTTATAATTAGCTAACTCATTAGGTGTCTAGAAAGGTGTTAACGGGGCTACGCCTCTGGGAAAACGAGGTTTACTTTAATTAGGTCCGTGCGAAAGCACGGGGAACCTCCCTCAATTACCGACACTGGCCTTCCTGAACGGTTAGTGAAGTTGTAGACTGTAATTAATCCTGGCTAGTTTTCTTTTTAAGGTTTGAAAGAAAAACTTGATTAAAGCAGTGGGAGACATCGATTAGACAAGATAATAACCAATCTGATCTTTGCATGAGCTTTCGCTGAGTGTATTCTTTTCTTTCTCTTAATGGCAGATACCAATGAATGGGCTCAAGCTTCTACTAGATAAAAATAAACTGAATGGGACCAATTATAAAGACTGGCTGAAGAATCTGAAAATTGCCTTGACTTATGATAAAGTATCATATGTCCTCACGGCTTCAGCCCCGCCCGTCCCAGGTCCAAAATCCTCAGTTGCGGACAAAGAAGTCCGCAAGACATGGGACGCTGACTGTGCCACGGCCAAATGCCCCGTGCTTGCATCGATGGACAACACACATCAAAAGCAGCATGAGAATATGGACATTCACGCCATATTCCTCCATACAGAGTTGTATGGAGAGCAATCCCGCGTATTACGATACGAAGCATCAAAGAAATTGTTTCAGATGCGAATAGCCCCTGGCACACCAGTAGGAGACCATGTTCTGAAGATGATAGCTCTCATAGAAGAGCTTGAGGACCTTGGATGGACGATGGACAATGAACAATATACGGATATTATTCTGCAGTCCCTCCCCTCCACCTTTGCTCAATTGATAGTTAACTTCAACATGCACAACATGGAGAAGGAACTACCTGAACTCCTTAATATGTTAAGGAGTGCAGAGAGCACACTGAAATCAGTGAAAACTCCCGTTTTGAGTGTTGGGCAATCTTCTTCTTCTCGCCCAAAGTCTAAGGCCAAGGGAAAGCTCAAGAAGAAGCCCACCAAGCCTAGGGGTGGAGTTAAAAAGGTTAAGGGAAAGGACAAGTCCAAACCTGGAGAATCGGGGAAAGGGGAATGTTTTCATTGCCACAAAACAGGACATTGGAAGCGCAACTGTACGGAGTACTTAAATCTCAAGAAGAAGCATGGGGATGGTTCCGCTTCAGGTGTGTTTGTGACAGAAAATAGTTTTTCAATAAACTCTGCTTCCTGGGTATTAGATACCGGTTCAGGTTCTCACATTTGCAATTCTATGCAGGGGCTGAGAAATAGCAAGGTTTTGAAGACAGGTGACCATACTCTCCGCGTTGGAAATGGTTCCAATGTATATACTGTCGCAGTGGGAGAGTATCATTTGGGGTTGCCATCTGGGTGTATATTGGTTTTGAACCCATGTTATTTTTTACCAAGTATGCTTTGTGATATAATATCTATTTCTTTGTTAGACAATGAAGGATATAATTTTGTATTGCAGAACAATGTTATGAACATTCATCTGAATCAAATGTTGGTTGGGTATGGTACGCTTAATAACGGGATATACGTCCTAAATCAACACACAGTTTTCAGCATACAACACACTAATAAAAGAAAACTTTCAGAAATAAATGAAGCTTTTCTTTGGCACTGTAGACTTGGTCATATTAACGAAACAAGACTAAACAAGTTACACAAAGATGGATATTTAAACTCTTTTGAATATAAATCTTATGCGACTTGCCAGTCTTGTATCAAGGGTAAAATGACCAAAACTCCGTTTACCGGACATGGAGAAAGAGCTACTGAGCTACTAGGCCTCATACATATTGATGTATGTAGGCCAATGTCTACACAGGCTAGAGGCGGTTTTTCATACTTCATTACTTTCACTGACGATTTCTCAAGATTCGGTCATGTATTTTTATTAAAGCATAAATCCGAAGCTTTCGAGAAATTCACTGAATATAAACAAGAAGTAGAAAAAAAAACCGGCTTGAGTATCAAGATGCTTCGATCAGATCGAGGTGGTGAGTATCTCAGTACAGAATTTGCAAACTTCCTAAAAGAGAATGGGACTCTCTCTCAGCTCACTCCTCCTTACACACCACAGCACAACGGTGTGTCTGAACGACGGAATCGGACCCTATTAGATATGGTCCGTTCCATGATGAGTGATGCTGAGTTACCTGTCTCATTTTGGGGGCATGCATTAGAGACTGTAGCGTTTCTACTGAACAGGGTTCCAACCAAAACCGTGTCTACCACGCCATATGAGATATGGCATGGGAAAAAACCATCTCTTAAGAGAATTAAGATTTGGGGTTGCCCGGCCTATGTTAAAAAAGCAGAATCTGGACAAACTCGAGACACGGTCAGTCATGTGTAATTTTGTGGGATATCCAAAGAACTCTTATGGATATCTTTTCTACCACAAGGAGTAACAAAGGGTGTTTGTTTCTCAGCATGCCACATTCTTGGAAAAAGAGTTTTTCACAAATGACACTGATGGCAATATGGTAGATCTAGAAGAGGTTCTAGAGACACAAACTACAAATGACGACTTGGTTGAACCAGCTGTTGCAATAGAAACTGAGGAAACTCGGCCACTCCGTAGGTCTGGTAGGACTTCTCGCCCACCGGAGAGGTACTATGGTTTCCTCATTGATGGTGACAGAGAAGACTGCATCATGGAGGATGATGATCCTACCAGTTTTCAGCAAGCTATCACGAGTGGAGACTCTGTGAAGTGGCTGGATGCCATGAGATCCGAAATGGAGTCTATGTACACCAACAAAGTATGCACTTTGGACGTTGTACCCCCTGGGGTAAAACCTGTGGGGTGCAAATCGATCTTTAAAAGAAAGATTGGTGTAGATGGGCAGGTAGAGACCTATAAGGCAAGACTTGTGGCGAAGGGTTTTCGTCAAAGACCAAGTTTTGACTATGACGAGACTTTTTCGCCCGTAGCCATGCTTAAATCCATTCGGATCCTACTTGCTATTGCTGCTCACTACGACTATGAAATCTGGCAGATGGACGTTAAAACGGCATTTCTAAATAGGGATTTAGAAGAATGCGTTTATATGGATCAGCCAGAGGGCTTCATTGACAGTAGGAGCAGCGGGAAAGCATGTAGATTGCTTAAATCCATATATGGGTTAAAGCAGGCATCACGGAGTTGGAACATCTGTTTCGATGATGTTATCAAAGAGTTTGATTTCATCAAAAATCCAGATGAACCTTGAGTTTATAAGAAGGCTGTAGGGAGAGCTGTCACATTCCTCGTATTGTACGTGGATGCCATTCTTATGATAGGAAATGATATTCCTATGCTACAGTCGGTCAAATCTTTCTTATCACTAAGGTTCTCCAAGAAGGACCTGGGTGATGCCACATACATTCTGGGCATTAGGATCTATAGGGATAGATCCAAGTGGTTGTTGGGATTGTCCCAAACCAGGTACATCAACACCATCCTAAAAAGGTTTAGTATGGAAGACTCCAAGCGGGGTGCCTTACCCGCTTGCCATGGGGTCACTCTCTCCAAGGACTCTTGCCCAAAGACCGATGGAGAGAGAGCTCGCATGAGCATTATACCCTATGCTTCGGCAGTAGGATCTATAATGTATGTGATGTTATGTACTCGCCCAGATGTAGCTTATGCACTTAGTGTTGTAAGCAGGTATCAATCCAACCCAGGGGAGAATCACTGGATAGCTGTGAAGAACATTCTTAAGTACTTGCGAAGGACTAAAGAATTGTTCTTGGTGTATGGTAATGGAGATCTCCAAATGGAGGCCTTTACCGATTCGAGCTTCCAGAGCGATAAGGACGACAGCAAATCTATCTCAGGGTTTGTATTTACCCTCAATGGAGGGGCGGTAAGTTGGAAGAGTTCCAAACAGGATACCGTTGCAGACTCTACGATGGAGGCTGAGTACATTGCTGCAAATGATGCCGCCAAGGAAGCCGTCTGGATGAGGAAGTTCGCCTCGGAGCTAGGAGTAGTTCCAACCATTATTGATCCAATACCATTGTATTGTGATAATAATGGGGCTATGGCGTTAGCCAAGGAGCCCAGGTCCCATCAGCGGTCCAGACATAACCTGAGGCGTTTTCATTTGATCCGGGAGATTGTAGATCGCCGCGAGATCGAGATTAGGAGAGTAGACACAAAGAATAACGCCGCGGATCCACTCACCAAGGCCCTCCCTCAGCCGCAGCATGAGCGATTTTTTGAGATGTTGGGTATGAGATACGCCAATAACTGGCCTTAGTGCAAGTGGGATATTATTAGATATATGTATGCCCTAGAGGCCATTATATGATAGTGGATGTATTCATGCATGTATATATATATATATATATATATATATATATATATATATATATATATTCAGTGTACATTCTTGCTCGACATGATAGTATGCTATCTGGTTCTTCTTTATCTGACATGTTGATTTGATCACGCTTTTATTCATTCACACATGTTGATAAAGCCCTGAGGATATAGACTTAACTACTCTGATTATGATAGAGATCATACTAGTGGGACATCTATAGTTTATAAGCATATCCCAGAATGTCCCTAGTCGTAGGTGTATCGAGACAGGGCATCGATATACCAGAGTAGACTAGCGTATATGATACTAGACCCATATAATAGGCGATGGATATTCCCACATTCATCGATGTTTGACATCGAGATCGTATACGGGTGCTCAGTGGAGACTGGGTACACTAGACTGGATATTATTTATTTGGAAAAAGGAAAATGAAAATAGAAATTGTTTCATGGTTTAATCTTTTATTCTTGCACTAACCCCTTGTATTAACCATGATTCATTTTCTATGGTCATTTTTGTTCCAAACTAAAATATCTTAGTATTTTACAACCATGGTTTAGAATGAGAGAGTGAAAATATATATATTTTCATTTTCTTATTTTCTTCACAAGCTTATCATTTTCTTGCCATCATCTTCTTCCTCCTTTCTCTCTTGCTCTCTAGTTCTCTCAAGTGAGCAAAAGAGTTACCAAGTTAGGATTTTGAAGTGAGAAAACCAACCACAACATCATTCTACACTAGTCTTGCCCTTTAGTGAAGAGTGTTAGCTTCCATTTCTTCTCTTGATCTTGTGAAGTTTCAAGCTTGGACAAAGAGGACTCCGGGTGGATCATCGTGGACCTAGAGGATCTCAAGCGGACTTTTTTCCAACCCTCAAGTAGCCAAGGAGTCTAGCCTAGGGAGTGATCGCACGCTTTTGGCGTGTCGGATGTTCAAAGAATTTAAGTGTAACCGCGATCAGGACGGTGTCGCTTTGCAGCTAGCCGGTTGAGCACGGGTCGGTCCACAGGGAGATGGTGGTATCTTACCTTCTTGTCTTAGACGAGTCAATAAAGAATCTGTATGAGTTTGTTCTAACCTATGTGTATATCTGCAAGTATAAAGTTGTTAAGAAAAGATACGAAATTGTAAGCTAAGAAATCCGTACTCAAAACCTTTGAGCCGAGTCTTGACCAATTGAAGCTAAGCAATCGGCAACAACGTGGATTAGGGGATTAAGCGCGGTATTCGTGGAATCCGGCTTATTTACCCTTGTCCTTCCGTTCTTGTCTCTTGCTTTCGCCTCCGGCCAAACCGAACGCAACCGGTCGTGGTTAGGAATCACCGTTACATTGTCAGGGTACGGTGCCTAACGGAGCGCTTGCGTATGGTTTGGGCGAAGTTCAAATGGAAAATAACGGGAAAAGGAATTGGCAAAGAAATGTTAACTTATAAAATCATATTAATTCTTAACAACAACAATAATTACAACATTTACAAAATGAACAAAAGAGAACACAAAGAAAAGAACAAAGAAAAGAAAAGATACAAGTATTAAAGTGCATGAATAAAATTGCAAGTAATAAAAAGACAAGTAATAAAAAGCGAGTAATAAAAAGAACAAGAAAAGAACACGGAAGTAGAACCCAAGCCAAGCATGTGCTCAATAGCCAACCCTTAAACTTGCAAGCTCAATGAAGAGGTTGCAAGATCAAGGGAAGGGTAGAGAACGCATGTGAAGTGAAGAACTAGTCCCGGGAGAAAATACGACCCTTGAGATCAATAACTAACTCTTACCCTTTCAAGCTCAATGAAGAGGTTGAATAAGCAAGAGAAAGCAGAAATCTCAAGGGGAAGAAGAAACACAAAAGAATGATACAAAACCCTCCTCTTTATTCATATCCACGAAAAGCTCTCACTACAATTCATGGAAGAGGAATGAAGAAGAAGAAAAACTATACAAAACACTACAAAAGAGGAACAAAAAGAATGACCCTTGGTTGAGCTGAGTTCTGCTGTATTTATAGGCAGGGAGTTGGAGTTCTAGGGCAACCAGCAGCCCAGAAATGAAACACCCAAAATACCCCTAAAATTCGGCGCAGAGAGGGCCCCACCTTGCCGCGGAAGGGCGGCCAAAACCCCTCTTTGGCCGCGCTTCCGCGGCCGTTTAGAAGAATTGGGTGCTGGGATTTCTGGTGTTTTCCTGGTTTGGTGTCCCCTGTTGTCTGGTACATGTAGTTTCTGAAATTACTTTCACATTTCTTCCAGAATTTCTGTTGAGAAAGGTGGACTTTTTGTCAAGATTTGGAATGATTGCCTCGAGCTCCGCGTAGATCTCTTGGATCTTGTGCTACCATTGAGCCTTGTGCCTGAAAACGACATTGATTTGACATTTTGTCTTCCTAAACTGGTATCTGGCAGCATACGGATGAAGAGCGGAGACCGTGTTTATCAGTGGTTGGCAGAAACCCGGATTTTGTCGTGTTTTCTATGAATTTCACCGTTTTAGAACCGAGAACCTGTATCCTGCAAATATATAACAAACACGGATAAAAAGCACCTACCTATAAACACACGAGCGTAAGAATGGGCGGTATAAAATGCAGTATTCAGTGATGAACAAATACCCCAAAACTTAACTTTTGCTCGTCCCGAGCAAAACCAATTATTCACAAAAATAAAATGATAACCGCACTTTCGCAGGGAACGCGATTGCACTGAGCACGTGCAACAAGCCGTTAAACCTCTAGGTGTCCCTAGTAGGAGGAGTGTTGTCTCCTGAGGGTTTTCAGCGGATACTACCCACAAAATCCCGTCAAGCTAGTTTATAAAAATAACTAAGATTCAAGCCCCTAAAATTTTGTTTTAGAAAATAACAATTCTATAATCCTAAGTCTAGACCATCGAACCTTTATTTTTCACACCTCGCTTCTTATTTAACTACAGGTTTTATATGTCTTTACGTGTAGTGCAAATAGTGCCGTTAAGTTCCAGAAAAGGTCGATTAAAGTCATCATGTCGCACAATAAAGCCCAGATAACAATTTTAAAAGGATCACATAAGTTTTATAAAGAGTTAAGCATTTTTCAAGTTTCGTTTTCCAGTAAGGTTTCAACTTCAGAATTTCTATCTTCCCTAACAGGAAACTAGGTCTTATTCTTCACTCCACCTTTTTCTTGTTTTCATTTCATACACACCTCTGTGAACGTGCAATAGTCTTTATCATAGAATAAAACCTTCATATCTCCGTTAAGATTTTTATAAAAGCCTGTCTTTTATCAAGATTATTCTCACACAAAGAACCGTTAGGAATTTTAACTCGGAGAGAACACTTGCTTGACTTTGTTTTAAATTGGACTTTCTAGGCTTCTTAGCGAGCTTTGGGCCAATGCACCCAAACCAGTTGGTTTTAGGGCATTAGGTGTAAAAACACCCCAGCGGACTTAATTACTCAAGTTACCTAGGTCCAAAAACAAAAGACAGTTTGGCGTGAAAAACATGATGATTCAATACGAACGGAGATATAACCGGTAGTTCAATTATTTTTTGGATAAAAGACGTGTTTAGTGGGTTTGGTGTGTAATCATTCCAATCAAGTTTCAGATGGGTTATTTTTCAGACTTAGTTCCAATTAAGGCATCAATAACATTCCTTCATATTCACTTACTTCATAAACTATTCTTGATATATTACTTATTTCAGAACAAACATATTTGATCCTCAGAAAATCATTTATCTGTTTAAAAGTTCAAACATGAAAGACTTGTCATCTAATTCCCAAAACTCACAACACGTGTAGTGTAATGTAAAGACGTATATCAGCTATAGTTAACTTCAAAGGAGAGTTATCTTTCAGGTTTTCAAAATCCAAACATAGGATTTAGTTATTCCTATCTTTTCAAACAAAAACCGTCGAATGTTGAATCAGAGTTTTTCCACAAGCTATCTTGACAAAAAAGTTTTTATATTTTTAGAAATTTTTCGATTTTTATGGGTTTTATGAATAAGGTATGCAGATGCAAAATATACAAATGAATGCGAAGGAAGAAAGCTTACCGAGTACACCCCCAAACTTAAACTTGACAGTGCCCTCACTGTCAGGCTATACCAAGAGGGTCAAAATTGTCGGCGCTCCCCCTAAAAACAAATTATATACAAAACAAAAACCAAAAAGATATATACAAAAAAGGTGTCCCCCCCAAACTTAAGTAAAACAGTGTTTCCACTGTTAAGCGTTGAAATTCAGGATTTAGGGGGGAAAGAACAGTATCCATCTATACAAGGCCTTACATAGGCCAAAAGTTAATACCAACCATTCAAAGATTTTATCATGGTACAGCAGTGGTTGGTGAAAGAAGGTGAAGAGGTAAGAAATGGAGATTACGCGAGACCGCTTGTGGAGAGAAGTGGAATGCGGTCTCGGTAGATGAGGGGAAGAAGAATGGCGGAAGGGAAAAAGAAGTGGAATACGAACTTGAGGGTGCAAATGGAGTAAATAGATTAGCACAATTTGTGATGACCGATGTGTGGAAAGCGATTGTGCTAATATATTTACTCGTCGAGAGATTGAGTCAAATCCCTCAAGGTTCGTGAGAAACCATGGGTACGCCGAACTTGGTAAACCAGACATATGAAATGTAAGTGATACGGGTTCTTGCAAGGTCGGAACGATGGAAAGGGTGGAGGGAAGTGGTTGAGGAAAGGTATCGGTTAAGGTTTCGGGAGGGTATACACAGTCAGTGGAAGGATTAGGATGAATTGGAAAATCCGACTCATCAACTAAAACTGTTTCATCCTCAGTGCTATCCTCAATATTCTCCTCAAAATTCAGCTTATCCATGCAATTTTCATCAATATCAAGACGCATATGAAGATCGGGAAAAACAGTTAAAGACTCGGGATGATGATTTGAAGAGATAAACTCAGCCAAATCTACGGGTTCATCATCCAAAATATTCCCAGCGTCAATATCCTCGATCAAGTGAAAATCTATATTCTCAGACACCTCAACAAAAGCATGGATATCAATCAATTCAGGTTCTAAAGTGGAGGTGTAGAGGTCAAAAGGTTTAGGATCGGTTTCACTTGGATGAGTCCCTTCACAATCGGGCAAATCAAACACTATGAAGTCGCACAACTCATTCATCATTCTATCTTCAATTGATAAATCATGTGGGATACTCGATAGACTTTCAAAACAGGAGTTGTGGAATTCAATTTGAGATGGGTAGGTTTGATTTGGAAGGGGGTATATCTCACTCTCTCCACTCAAATTCACAGCCTGTCCTGCCGCCGCATCATACATTGAAAAAGTTGGAGCTAGTTGAAAACTAGCTACCTGGTCACTAGGTTGCATGAGGGCGGCCATGGACGCATTCAAATCCATCATCTGTTGGCTTGACGCTACCCTAAAGTCTTCCAATGACTGTTCTAGGCTAGACATAGGTTGTGATGGGGTTTCAGTAAAAGATTCAAAGTTGTTTGGATACTGAAAACTCCCAAATGGCTGTTCTGAAGTAATGTCTAGGGAAGGTGCAAAAGTCGGGTAGGACTGGTAGGAATTGAATGGCTGGACAGGAGCAGGATCAACATTTGGATAAGAAGGTGAATGGAATTGTTGATCCCAAGAATTTGAAGTGGTGAAAGGAGTGAAAGATCGGCTACGAGATTGTTCAATACGTTCAGCGATGGACAAAGGACGACTTGCAGAAGGGGTATCAACATAAGCGGGAGTGAATGTTTGAAACGGTTGATACGAAGTGGAATGAGGAGTGCAAGTGTTTGTCCTAGACGCTGCTATGCGATCTTTCAGTGAAACTTTGGGCATGGAGGGGTCGTTCGATGTTCGGCCAAAGCAAGAACCGTATGAGGTTATGTCTGGTTGTGGGTACCAAAGTTCGGCAAGAGTTTTGCGAGGTGGGGTACCCATGATATGAAGAGAGAAAAAGAAAGGTAGAGAAAAGGGAGGGGGAAAAAATGTGATTTTTTTTTTATTTTTTTTAATTTTAGTTAGTTGTTAGCAAAAGAATGAAATATACACAAAAAATATGGACAAAAATTATCACGACACAAAAATACCACACACCTAATCGTTCTAGGGTTTACCTAGGTCAACTAGACCTGCTCGAGAACTTGATTGTCGAAGTAAAACTGTGTCGAGAAACAGGCTCAAGATACACTGATCACGAAGCCAGGTAAGTGCAGAGATAAGGGGAGGTTTTCCAACGCTTTCGCGAAGTTCCTTAATTAAATAACCCTTTCTCTTTTGGCGGTTTCGCCGTTAACACTTTCCTAGACACCCCGTAAACAATATACCGTTAAGCAAGCTTCTAAATACAGTTAACTTCTCCTAGTGAGCGCGAAGTCCTTAAGGCTTAAAGTCTAGTTTCTTTTAAAATTTGTGCGGGTAAACGTTATGCTCAAGTTCGTGATTTGTGGGCCACGGAAAAGGTGATGAAATCCTTTACCGTATGTTGTGGGGTTCGCTTGCCCTTAAGTCCGTATTAATGTATGCAATGCGCAATTCAAAAATTCTATAAAGAATCAACAATCGTTTTTTTTAGTTTAAGCGCGGCGCTGCAACAAATACGGGTTAGTCAATTTTTAGCGTTTGCTAGCGAACTTGCAAAGAATCCTGCAAAAGAATAGTATATTGGAAGCGTCGGATTTGAGAAGAAGGTGTTAGTAAAATACGTACCGTTAAGTTTTTGGGTTAGGAAACCCCCGTTGAATCAAATCCGGTAAGCTTGAAAGGTTCGCTTGCGCGGGTCAAACTACCCGGATCTTTGGCACTGTACTTCGTAATCACCTAAACGTTGAATGTACACTTTGCTTCCCCACTATCGCAGTTTGCAAATACGCAAAATTCTGCACACTTGCCCACAAAAATATTGTCCAAAAAACAAAAAAGAATATATATATATATATATAATTTTTTTTTTTTATATACAAAAAGAATATTAACCCGAATAACAAGAAAGAAAATACGCCACCGTCTCCCCGGCAACGGCGCCAATTGATCGCACGCTTTTGGCGTGTCGGATGTTCAAAGAATTTAAGTGTAACCGCGATCAGGACGGTGTCGCTTTGCAGCTAGCCGGTTGAGCACGGGTCGGTCCACAGGGAGATGGTGGTATCTTACCTTCTTATCTTAGACGAGTCAATAAAGAATCTGTATGAGTTTGTTCTAACCTATGTGTATATCTGCAAGTATAAAGTTGTTAAGAAAAGATACGAAATTGTAAGCTAAGAAATCCGTACTCAAAACCTTTGAGCCGAGTCTTGACCAATTGAAGCTAAGCAATCGGCAACAACGTGGATTAGGGGATTAAGCGCGGTATTCGTGGAATCCGGCTTATTTACCCTTGTCCTTCCGTTCTTGTCTCTTGCTTTCGCCTCCGGCCAAACCGAACGCAACCGGTCGTGGTTAGGAATCACCGTTACATTGTCAGGGTACGGTGCCTAACGGAGCGCTTGCGTATGGTTTGGGCGAAGTTCAAATGGAAAATAACGGGAAAAGGAATTGGCAAAGAAATGTTAACTTATAAAATCATATTAATTCTTAACAACAACAATAATTACAACATTTACAAAATGAACAAAAGAGAACACAAAGAAAAGAACAAAGAAAAGAAAAGATACAAGTATTAAAGTGCATGAATAAAATTGCAAGTAATAAAAAGACAAGTAATAAAAAGCGAGTAATAAAAAGAACAAGAAAAGAACACGGAAGTAGAACCCAAGCCAAGCATGTGCTCAATAGCCAACCCTTAAACTTGCAAGCTCAATGAAGAGGTTGCAAGATCAAGGGAAGGGTAGAGAACGCATGTGAAGTGAAGAACTAGTCCCGGGAGAAAATACGACCATTGAGATCAATAACTAACTCTTACCCTTTCAAGCTCAATGAAGAGGTTGAATAAGCAAGAGAAAGCAGAAATCTCAAGGGGAAGAAACACAAAAGAATGATACAAAACCCTCCTCTTTATTCATATCCACAAAAAGCTCTCACTACAATTCATGGAAGAGGAATGAAGAAGAAGAAAAACTATACAAAACACTACAAAAGAGGAACAAAAAGAATGACCCTTGGTTGAGCTGAGTTCTGCTGTATTTATAGGCAGGGAGTTGGAGTTCTAGGGCAACCAGCAGCCCAGAAATGAAACACCCAAAATACCCCTAAAATTCGGCGCAGAGAGGGCCCCACCTTGCCGCGGAAGGGCGGCCAAAACCCCTCTTTGGCCGCGCTTCCGCGGCCATTTAGAAGAATTGGGTGCTGGGATTTCTGGTGTTTTCCTGGTTTGGTGTCCCCTGTTGTCTGGTACATGTAGTTTCTGAAATTACTTTCACATTTCTTCCAGAATTTCTGTTGAGGAAAGGTGGACTTTTTGTCAAGATTTGGAATGATTGCCTCGAGCTCCGCGTAGATCTCTTGGATCTTGTGCTACCATTGAGCCTTGTGCCTGAAAACGACATTGATTTGACATTTTGTCTTCCTAAACTGGTATCTGGCAGCATACGGATGAAGAGCGGAGACCGTGTTTATCAGTGGTTGGCAGAAACCCGGATTTTGTCGTGTTTTCTATGAATTTCACCGTTTTAGAACCGAGAACCTGTATCCTGCAAATATATAACAAACACGGATAAAAAGCACCTACCTATAAACACACGAGCGTAAGAATGGGCGGTATAAAATGCAGTATTCAGTGATGAACAGGGAGCTACAAAGGTTGTACTCTCAAATCCCTAGCTTTTATTACTTGTGATGATGTCAATGTTATGAAACCCTAAATTTCTAGTGATGATTCTTTGTATGTTCACTTACCACCTTAAAAATTTGATTTTGACAAATGTGATGCTTCCAAACCCTTCATGAGGTGCTAGGTAAACCTAACACTCACAACTTGAGAGAAGGTGATGATAAAAGACAACTGAGTAATACTTTATTCTATTTCTCCCAAACTGGGGGAAAACGCAAAGGTGAAATAGGAGTGGCAATGAACTACGCGGTTTGGTCGTGAATGATAATAGTCGCAATTTACTTTGCCCTCTTTCTAATCCCTTTATCTGTCTTTACATATTTCCTTCTGCACACCCTACTTAGGCTAATTGGTTTTCTTCATTCCCTACCTTTCGGCACCTGCCTATGGTTTGGAATAAGACTATCCAATAAGCGTAATAGGTGTACTCTCCTAGACTAAGGAGCCCCCGCAACCTGAGAGAAGGTGATAATAAAAGACAACTGAATAAACTAATTCTATTTCTCCTGAACCTGGATCCATCCTCGAAGAAGTCCCTTCAAGTTCGTATATAACCATACGATGGATCTATCCAATGGAAGTGGATGTCCGTAGTAATACGGGGTGTTCTGAGAAATACAAAGGGTAAAGGAAGGAGCGACAATGACTTATGCAACTCGGACAATCCAAAATCCAGTATTTTAAGAAGGTTCAGTCAACTTGGTCACTGAGTCATAGTCTAGGGTCGGTTAAAGGTCGCTGCCAAAGAGAGAGAGAGAAAAGAATCACTCTGCCTGCACTCTAACCTAGATCAGAATGGTTATCACTTTATCTAATCAGGAAACCTTCCACTGTAATCTCAAATTATCCTCCAAACCTGAAAGAAGAATTAGTCGGGATCACCCAAAGAGTAAACCAACTCATCAGTGAGAATCAGGATCCAACTATTATCGCATGATAACTTGATGGAAGACACTCAAGTTATCACACTCCAGAAGGTATGCGCATGCCTGGCAAGTTTCAGTTTATATTTGAAACACCCGATGTGATTTTTGCCCCATGCTCTTATGAAATTGGCTTTGGTCAAAATGTCATAAGTCACATGCTAAGTTCTACCCGTCACTATCCAGGTCAATTTGAACCCACCCGCACATGCCCTTGACTTTGGCCAAAATGGCAGAACGACTGTCCCAAACCAACTCATCTCTCCATGTAACAAATGAATACCCAGCAGCTACCAAACACTATGCCTTGACTTTGGCCAAAATACATAGCTTGAATACTACTGAACACCCAAAAGAAATGACGGAGGGCTACGGTTGGTTTTTGGCGAAAAACCTTTAACGTAATGAACTTGATCTCGTTGAAGGAATCTGATAGCTTTTTATAAAATATAGTGATGAAAACCTTTGCTAAAGAGGTCACTCCCGGTGAAGGGATCTCGGCTCTTTCTTCGTGGAATGAGGTGCAGGATATTCCAACCGAAAATCACTATGCAAAGCAACTTGTAATCGACTATATTGAAGTTATTACCCTGACGCAAACTTCTGCCCAATGGGTCTCTCCTGGTGAAGGGATATCAGCTCTTGCCTCGTCGAATGAGGTGCAGGATATTCCAACTGTTAGTTATATGTATGCCCTAGAGGCCATTACTGTACATTGGATGTATATTGTAGTGGATGCTGGGACGTATATATGGAGGACTTTCTTGCTCGACATGATAGTATGCTATCTGGTTACTCTTTACCTTAACGTGTATACTGATTGTCTCTCTGTTACATGTTGGTAAAGCCCTTAGGATGTGTGCTTGACTACGTGGACTATGTTGCGGATCATACTAGTGGGGACATGGTAGTCCATAAGTACATCCTTCAAAGTCCCTAGTCGAGGGTGTATCGAGACGGGGCATCGATATACCAGAGTAGACTAGCGTATACCTTCTCGACCCATACAGATGGGCGATGGATGATCCCATATCCATTGGTGTTTGACATCAGAGATGATATACGGGTGCTCAGTGGAGACTGGGTACACTGGACGGACTCGCCGAGAACTCCCAGATGGTATTATACCTCACGTCAGATGGCAGTTCTCTGGTGACACTGGTACAGAGTAGTCTGTTGACCCGAGATCATCATAGAGTCTTGTGTGGTTCCCACTGTGCTTTGATTTCCATCTTACCACGTCCAAGAGGGCGTGCAAAACGGTGGTTTTTGGGTACAGTCCCGAGTCACATGGAGGCAATGAGCGATAGGAGGGGATTTGTCTCTCCCGGTATAAGGGGGTTGATGTTGCGCTGTGTTCGATTGGCTATAACCGGAAATCCCTGGCCAGGGTTACTGAGATATACTGTTAAGTGTTACCAGTAGTTTCTCGAATGTTATAGACCTCATATCGACACGACTTATCGAGCTATTGGGGTCTGACGTTTACCACCCCTAGGCGAGATATGCGACATATCAGACGATCAGACCGGACTGTACGGTAGTGTTACTGGTTGGATTCACTGGAGTGTGAGCGGGCTTGCTCGTCGATCTTCAGATCGCTCAATACCCGGGTGGCCGTTACGTTTAGCAGACCGCTTGCGGCTTGTGGGTGTTTGATATGATCATCATCTGCTGCCGGCGTATTGACGAGTCTTTAGAGTCCTACACAGAGGTTTCCTAGCTCAAGCGAAACGAAATAGGAGCGCATATGAGATATGTGCGGGACAGAGAATCATGCGTGTATGTGATACCGTATTACATTCTCGCGATAAATGTATCGATTGGTTATATGCGATATAACCTAGTTATCGAATCAAGTATTGATTCGATAGGCCGATGCATAGGATACTAGTCGGCTATATGCGATATGACCGGATCGTTAAATCAAGTGTTGATTTAATGATTTAATGCATAATTATATATTTGATATATTACTTTGCATTAACTAGTATCGGTTCACTTTAAATGGATTTTCTCGCTCGGATGTGCACATTGTATATTTGATATAGTTTTGTGCACATGATTGTATCATGTTTGATGATGCATACTTACTTGGTTTGTGTAAAGAATTAAACCATGGTTATTTAAATGGTTAGGGTTTTGGTTTTCCTTATCCATTTATTTATCTTTTTCATTTATTCTTTTTGGAAATAAAATAATTGGGATAAGAGGATAATGGTGGCTTGCTTTCTTTGTTCATGAACTTTCATGAAGCTTTGACTTAGTTAACCATTCTTGTCTCTTGCTTAACCCTAACCATCATAACTTACCATGGTCTATTCTCTACAACTAACTAAGGTTAAGATTATGATAAGTTTCCATTTTTATTCTTTTGAGAATAACTTATGATAACACTTATCTTCTTCTTCTTCTTCCTCACAAGAAGAAAGCTTTCTTCATCAATGGTGATTGATGTATTTGATTAAGAAATCCAATTCTAAAGTGAACCCACTTCCTATTTCTTCACCCTCTACCTCTTGCCAAGTAGTATAGGGTGTTTCCTTCACAAGTTTTCATTGCTTGGTGAAGGTGGAGCTTGATCTAGCGATGCCTCGACGTAGATCATCTTCGGCATGGACATCGACGACCTAGCTCGCCTATTCTCCGATGAAGCCGACGCTAGAGCCCGGGATTGTATGAGGACAGCGAGGAGACTTCATTGCGGAGCAATGGAGGTGGAGAACCGGATCTACAAAGGTTGTATTTCCGTATTCTAGTAGTTAAGTGTTAACTAGTTTTTGTTTCGCCTAGAATTCTAGCCGACGATCCGTACTCTAGGGTTTCTCGGCACCGTTAAAATTTGAAATTAGCATGGTTGATGCCTTGTGAGACCTCTTGAGAGTGCCTAGGAACCCTACAGTGGTATCAGAGCCTAGCTAGAGCCTTAGGCGAAGTCTAGACGACGTTTGAATCCCGATCGAACCCGAAACCCCATTTTTCCCATGCTCTCTGTACTTTTTTCAAAACTGTGCATTTTTCCACATTAAAAATATGTAGAAAATTAAGCAGGGTATTATATGAATTACTGTGAAATACGGGGGCCTAATTCAATTAAACCACCGCGGAACCGCGGCACGAGCTTGGCATATGCGGCGGTTCCGCGGCCGTATGGTCTCCTCTTGCGTTGACTTTTGCACAGTAATTCCTATTTTCTGGTGCTGAGTTTTCTGGGAATTTTTAATTATCACTCAAGAGTTGAGTTTTCTGGAATGTTTTGGGGGTTCGATGATTCGATCGGAAATTTCAAACTTTGTCTATGTGGCTTTCCGGGTATTTTTAGAATATGTTAAAAAAAGTTCGACCGGATATAAATACCCACTTTTTCCCCTGTCGGGAAATTTCCAAGTGTTGGATTTTTCCGTGGTTTAAAGACGTTCTAAGTAGTGCAAGTAACTCGATGGACCCTCTAGAAGACAACAAACCTTAACTCGATTATGTGACCGTCTTGAACTGCCCTTTGAACCTTCGGGTTTGGGGAAGTACGGCGTGCCACATGTGAGGCGTTGGCTTGACCCTTCTACGGCTGGATCGTTGGTACTGAGGCACGAACTGAATGTTTTTAGACTTGTTTCATGTGTTGATCAGTATCGGGAAAACTTGGGTGTTTGAATGTTCGATCGGAAAGTTTAACATTTTCTAATTATCTGGAATGTGATACAATAATTGGAATTCAGAAAAAGTTATGAGATAACTGAATGAATATTATAAACATAGCAGTTTAGTCTCACTTGATCGGTTGCCACGGAATTTTGATGTGATCGAAAGTCCGTCGCAATCACGTAGTGTACGCGGATACTCGCCGGGTAAACTTAATAGACAGCCTCGCTCCATAGCCCCGACCAAGTGACTGTAGGAGAACCTCGTCGCCGAAAGCATCCGTCCGGGTGCTCGCGGTAGCGGTGTTCCGCCTTGGTGCACTTCGTCGACGGTATCGAGGGAGCGGCCGTCTACTGAAGTTTGCGACGAGCATTCGATCAGAATGTCGGGATCTTGTTGAATTGCCCGACTTTATATTGAAAAGTGTTTTCGATTTTGAGACTAAAATGCGGGGTTTATAATTGTTAGGCATGCGATGTCTAAGGAATTCATTTGGTCAAGCATGCGATGTCTGAGGTGGTTGCGGATTCCAACTGTTGTAGTTTTACACTTTCTTTTCTGTGACCGTAAGTGTAATATGTGATATCGCCGATTTCGTTGCTATATGTCAACGACAATTGGGATGCGCATATTTACTTACGTTGATGACATGTGATGTTATGTGTTGCTGGATATGTTATATTGGATCGTCGTGTTTGAATAGCCGGGGTTTTTTATGTGAGATGAGTGTTTTTCATTTTCATTCATGTAAAAACTTGTATGTAATATTCTTTTATTGGGACACTTCCAGGTTGCGGAAGATGTCACCGTTTGTATATTATTTACTTTTCCGCACTAGGATAGACCCAAGGAGGGGAGCACAAGTAACCGGGTTCTGGAGTCCAGTGGGAGACCAACTCGAGGAGTCGAGTCTGGGTCTCCTTACTCTAGAATTGGTAGGGTTGCTTGCCGCTCTCGTAGGGGTCTAGGGGTGTGGGTTTGGCTATTCATCGCGACCGTGGAATCCGTGTTTTATACTGGCTCGTATTGAGAACACGGACGTCATAGTATATCCAATATTTCATATGATTCTTCTGCTGCGATATCTGTGATGTGATCATGTGATGTTCTGTGATAGATACAGTATATAGTATATATGATATATTATATAGGCGTTACTTATGTTTTACACCCGCGCTAGCCCTGCCCTGCTCTGCCGTTAGTTACCTAACCTAACGGTGCACGAGGGGACATCGAGGCGAATGCGGATGGCATAAGTGTACGTCGTATTTATCTGTGATGTTTAGGTACTTAAATGATGGGATTTCATTAATGTGATTAATGAAAGTAAAAGAAACCTTAGATGTTGTAGAATCGAATTTCAAAATAAAACAGGTAGCTACAGTTCTTGCTTTGCACAGCGGTATATATGATATATCCTGCACCTTATTCGATGAGGAAAGGACCGAGATCCCTTCACCGGGAGTGACACCTTTAGCAATAACTGGCAGATGCTACACACTCGGTTTGTCTTTTGATTGCTTTTAAGTGTTTCTGCTTTGCACAGTGATATATGTGATATATCCCGCACCTCATTCGACGAGGAAAGGACCGACGATCCCTTCACCGGGAGTGACTCCTTTAGCAAAACTAGAAAAGCCTCAAAAGCACTCCATTTCAAAATTCATTCGATCCTACAACGATATCAAGTTCATTACGCAATAGGTTTTCATAAAAACCTGTCGTAGCCCTCCGTCATTTTAGATACGTACTAGTTAGTATTCGTGCTGCGGTTGTTTGGCCTCCGTCAAGGCGTAGTGTACGGTAGCTAACTAGTGCTTATCTGCTAGCATATGATGCGATTGGATTAGGGTATTCGTACGGCGTTGTTTGGCCTCCGTCAAGGGTCGTGCGGGTGGGTTTAATTCAATCAGGAAATGACGGGTTGAACTTGACTAGCGGACTATGGGTTGTTTGGCCTCCGTCAAGGTCATAGCGAGCTAGGGGCAAAATATTATTGGGAATTTCAAGTGTTGAAATTTGCAATGAGATTGCATACCTTCTATGAGATAGTTGGATCCCGATACCCGCTGAGAGTAATTGTTACTCCTGGGAGAGTTTTACACGTTACAATTAGCCGATCAAGTAGGTGTCTAGAAAGGTGTTAACGAGGTTACGCCTCTGGGAAAACGAGGTTTACATTAATTAGGTTCGTGTGAAAGCATGGGGGACCTCCCTCAAAGTACCGACATTGGCCTGGCTGAAAGATTGGCGAACTTGTAGTGTGTAATTAATCCCGGCTAGTCTTTCCTTTTATGGTTTGAAGGAAGATTTGATAAAAAGCAATGGGAGCCATCCTGATTAGATAAAATAAAAACCAATCTATTCTTGCAAGAGCGCACGCTGAGTGTTTTCTTCTCTCTCTCTCCTGGTAGCAACCATGTCACGCCTTAATCAAGATAATAAAACGGATTATTGACCGAACCCGCTTGTTATACTGAGCTGGGGAACGTTGGTCCCGCTCCAACTTATAATTGTTATAAGACAGAGCAGGAAATTGGGGAATACCAGATTTCCCGTGCCGCCCAAACGAAGAGAGTGCATGCTGATGCATCATCTTCGGGTGTGTTCATTACAAAGAACTGTTTCTCTGTATCCTCTACGTCCTGGGTATGTGATACCAGATCAGGATCCCAGATATGTAATCTGTTACATAGGGCTACAGAAAGGTAGAGAACTGAGAACGAGTGATAAGTTTCATGAGGCAGAAAACGGGGCAAGTGTTGCAGCCAAGTTTGTCGGTCACTGTCACCCTGTATTATCTATACATTGATTCTGAACGAATGTTATTAGAAACCGAACCTGATATACAAAATCATATCACTCTCTTTATTAACAAAGAAATGATAAAATTTTGTATTGTTGGATAATGTTTTGAACATTTCCTATATCAAAAGTTGATCGGTTCAGGCACGTTATCTAAAAGCATTGATGTTCTAAATCAAACTACAGTTCTTAGTATATGGAACACACACAAGAGGAATAGTTCAGAAATGAACGAATCCTTCTTGAGGTATTGTAGACTAGGTCATATCAATGCGACCCGACTAGCTTAAGTTACATATAGATGCATATTTAAATGAGTTTGAATTTACATCTTGTGAAACTTGCCAGTCATGTCACAGAGATAAGATGACCATAGCCCTGTTTATTAGAAACAGAGAAAGAGTTAATGAACTCTTGGGACTGATACATGATGATGTATGTAAGGTCCCCTGTCTACACATGCCAGGACCGGTTCTTTGTACTTCGTTACATTCTCTGATAAACTCTCAAGATTCAGACATATGTTCCTGTTGAAACACAAGTCCGAACCTTTTGAGATATTCACAGAATATAAGCTAGAAGTAGAGAACCAAAATAAGGGTATAAGTATTATGTCCTTTGATGTGATCAAGGAGGAGAATACTTGAGCACGGAAATCCTGGATTATTCTAAAGGAGAATGAGATTCTCTCTCAGCATTACTCCTCCGCATACATCATAGCACGATGGTATATCGGGGCGGAGCAATCACACCCTATATGATAAGGTGTGCTCTATGATGAGTACTACTGAGTTACCTGTTTCCTTTTTGGGAGTTATGCACTTGAGAAGCAGCATACCTATTGAATAGGGTTCAAATCAAATCAGTTGCCTACCACTTCATATTTGATATGATAAGGGAAGAGCCCATATCTTAAGTTTGTTAAGATTTGGGGTTGTCCGGCCTATGTCTAAAAGCAAAATCCGGACACGCTCGAGGCAAGATCTGTTATGTAGAACTGGAAAGGTTCCAGCTATACAAACTACAGCTGATGATTTGATAGAACCAAAGGATTCAGTAGATTCCAACGAACCTCAGCCTCTCCGCCGATCTAGTAGGCTTCCTCACCCACCTGAGAGTTACTTCTGTTTCTCTATGACAGTGGGAGCGAGGATTGCATCATGAGATGATGACCCAACTAGTTTCGAGCAGGCCATCAGGAGTGGGACTCTATAGGAATGGCTGGATGCTTAGCGATCTGAGATGGAATCCATGTACACCAACAAAGTATGGACTTTGGTTGCTAAATCTGAAGGGTTAAATCCCCATCAGGAGCAAGTATATCTTGAGAAGATTACTTGGTGTAGATGGAAAAGTTGAGACTTTCAAAGCTAGACTTGTTAAAGCTTTTCGTCATCGACCAGGCGTGGATAATGATGAAACCTTTTCAAGTAGCTATGCTTAAGTCCATCCAGATCCTACTTGCCACGGCTACATACCATGACTACGATATCTGGCGGTTGGGTGCCATGACTGCTTTTCTAAATGATGTTTTAGAAGAGTGCGTCTATAAGTACACAGCCAGAGGGCTTCGTAGACAGTGGGAGCAGCGGAAACGTGTACAAGATGCTTTATAGGATAAAGCAGGCATCGCGGAGTTGGAACATCTGTTTTGATGTGTTAGTCAAATAGTTTGACATCATCAAAATGGTAGATGAACCTTGTATATACAAGAAGGTAGTATGGAGTATGGTAGTGATCCTCGTAGAGTACGAGGATGACATACTCTTGATAGGGAAGAAGTTTCCTATGCTACGGTCGATCAATCTCCGCTTATCACAATGATTCTCCATATGGGATCAAAATGATACCTCCTAAATCCTGGATCTTTGGATCTATGAGATAGATCTAATTGGATGTTAGGATTCTCACTAGTTGTAGTGAGATGGTATCAATCGATCCTGGGGAGAATCACTGGAAGGGTTCCAGGGTGATAAAGACGACTGAGTGTCAGTCACAGGCATTGTCTTTACCCTCAGTAAAGGGACGGTATGATGGAAGAGTTCCAAGCTAGATACCGTGGCATACTAGACGATAAAGGCTCGATACATCGCTACTTAAGATGCTACCAAAGAGGCTGTCTAGGTGCATATATTTGTTCATGAGATGAACTCTGTTCCTCCCATTGTGTGACAATGGAGTTGTGGCTTATGCCAAGGAACGTCCGTCCCATCAGTGATCCAGACATATTCTAAGGCAGTATCACCTGATTATGGAGATGGTTGATCTCCAGGGGATCCAGGTTAGGAGAGCAGACTCAGAGGACAACACAGCGGATCCACTCACGAAGGCCTATTCCCAGAGAGAGATTTTTATGGGATGGTTGAGTATGAGATACTACAACCACTGCTACAGATGGCCCTAGTGCAAATGGGAGATTGTTAGTTATATGTATGCCCTAGAGGCCATTACTGTACATTGGATGTATATTGTAGTGGATGCTGGGACGTATATAGGGAGGACTTTCTTGCTCGACATGATAGTATGCTATCTGGTTACTCTTTACCTTAACGTGTATACTGATTGTCTCTCTGTTACATGTTGGTAAAGCCCTTAGGATGTGTGCTTGACTACGTGGACTATGATGCGGATCATACTAGTGGGGACATGGTAGTCCATAAGTACATCCTTCAAAGTCCCTAGTCGAGGGTGTATCGAGACGGGGCATCGATATACCAGAGTAGACTAGCGTATACCTTCTCGACCCATACAGATGGGCGATAGATGATCCCATATCCATTGGTGTTTGACATCAGAGATGATATACGGGTGCTCAGTGGAGACTGGGTACACTGGACGGACTCGCCGAGAACTCCCAGATGGTATTATACCTCACGTCAGATGGCAGTTCTCTGGTGACACTGGTACAGAGTAGTCTGTTGACCCGAGATCGTCATAGAGTCTTGTGTGGTTCCCACTGTGCTTTGATTTCCATCTTACCACGTCCAAGAGGGTGTGCAAAACGGTGGTTTTTGGGTACAGTCCCGAGTCACATGGAGGCAATGAGCGATAGGAGGGGATTCGTCTCTCCCGGTATAAGGGGGTTGATGTTGCGCTGTGTTCGATTGGCTATAACCGGAAATCCCTGGCCAGGGTTACTGAGATATACTGGTAAGTGTTACCAGTAGTTTCTCGAATGTTATAGACCTCATATCGACACGACTTATCGAGCTATTGGGGTCTGACGTTTACCACCCCTAGGCGAGATATGCGACATATCAGACGATCAGACCGGACTGTACGGTAGTGTTACTGGTTGGATTCACTGGAGTGTGAGCGGGCTTGCTCGTCGATCTTCAGATCGCTCAATACCCGGGTGGCCGTTACATTTAGCAGACCGCTTGCGGCTTGTGGGTGTTTGATATGATCATCATATGCTGCCGGCGTATTGACGAGTCTTTAGAGTCCTACACAGAGGTTTCCTGGCTCAAGCGAAACGAAATAGGAGCGCATATGAGATATGTGCGGGACGGAGAATCATGCGTGTATGTGATACCGTATTACATTCTCGCGATAAATGTATCGATTGGTTATATGCGATATAACCTAGTTATCGAATCAAGTATTGATTCGATAGGCCGATGTATAGGATACTAGTCGGCTATTTGCGATATGACCGGATCGTTAAATCAAGTGTTGATTTAATGATTTAATGCATAATTATATATTTGATATATTACTTTGCATTAACTAGTATCGGTTCACTTTAAATGGATTTTCTCGCTCGGATGTGCACATTGTATATTTGATATAGTTTTGTGCACATGATTGTATCATGTTTGATGATGCATACTTACTTGGTTTGTGTAAAGAATTAAACCATGGTTATTTAAATGGTTAGGGTTTTGGTTTTCCTTATTCATATATTTATCTTTTTCATTTATTCTTTTTGGAAATAAAATAATTGGCATAAGAGGATAATGGTGGCTTTCTTTGTTTGTTCATGAACTTTCATGAAGCTTTGACTTAGTTAACCATTCTTGTCTCTTGCTTAACCCTAACCATCATAACTTACCATGGTCTATTCTCTACAACTAACTAAGGTTAAGATTATGATAAGTTTCCATTTTTATTCTTTTGAGAATAACTTATGATAACACTTATCTTCTTCTTCTTCTTCCTCACAAGAAGAAAGCTTTCTTCATCAATGGTGATTGATGTATTTGAGTGAGAAATCCAATTCTAAAGTGAACCCACTTCCTATTTCTTCACCCTCTACCTCTTGCCAAGTAGTATAGGGTGTTTCCTTCACAAGTTTTCATGGCTTGGTGAAGGTGGAGCTTGATCTAGCGATGCCTCGACGTAGATCATCTTCGGCATGGACATCGACGACCTAGCTCGCCTATTCTCCGATGAAGCTGATGCTAGAGCCCGGGATTGTATGAGGACAGCGAGGAGACTTCATTGCGGAGCAATGGAGGTGGAGAACCGGATCTACAAAGGTTGTATTTCCGTATTCCAGTAGTTAAGTGTTAACTAGTTTTTGTTTCGCCTAGAATTCTAGCCGACGATCCGAAGTCTAGGGTTTCTCGGCACCGTTAAAATTTGAAATTGGCATGGTTGATGCCTTGTGAGACCTCTTGAGAGTGCCTAGGAACCCTACACCAACTGAATATCGCTATGCAAAACAAAAGGAAACATCTTTGTAATAACACCTTTTTTAAAATTTGTTCCAACAACATCAAATATAGGTTTGTTTTATCCTTGCATTGATAAGAATCAATGCAGTCCCATCAATCAATCACACTAGAGAAGAACGAAAATATAATGTACGTATATGCCATCCGCATTCGCCACTGGGTCCCGTCATCACCCGTTAGGTTACTTAACTAACGACAAAGCGGGGACTGGGCTAGCGCGGGTGTAAAACATATACAACATCTAATAGTATATATACCAATATACAATAATCGCTCCAGGCGTGATAATATGTAATATTACAGAAAAGTAATAAGCATCACAGAACAATACAGATAATCTGGGATCCCCGGGTTTCATAGAGCCGCTACTGAAACCCGACGTTCCCCTGGTCGTGTGGATAGCCTGTGTAATGAAACCTAGACCCCTACGGGTGCGGCAAGTTACCCGACAAAACCTGAAGCGAGGCTGCCCCCTACAGCAAAGTGAATGGACCACCCTGCACTTCACGGAATCCGGTAACTTGAGCACCCCTTCTTGGGTCAACCTGTACCCCCTACGAGTGCGGCGAATAGTCTGCCAATTCTAGAGTAAGGCCCCTCTGCCTCTCAAATGCATGAGATACGGACATGTTGCCCTCCAGAACTCGGCTATCCGTGCACTCCGTCGCGGGGTAATCCTAGTACATAAAAGAAAATATATACAACGGGTACATCGACCTCATCCCGGTCGTGCCCCAAAAGAATATTATACAAACAGGCAGTGACGGTAGTCCACATGTTAGACGCTCGCCCCGCAATATTAAATGTACAAATAAATCAAAACAGCACTATCATTGCACCCTGCTATCCACCACGACATATCCGCAATATCACAGCACAACACAGAACATCAACGCGAATGTCACGTTCGCAAACCCATCTAAAAGAACTATAGCAATTAGACGTGGTTTACCGCTCGAATGACATTCACGGTCGGAGATATAATGTAAATACTGCATACTAACAAGTTTAAAATTTCAATCGACAAAACTTCCCGAAGTGGGCCCCACGAACATCTGCTGTACAGTAATAAAAACTGGGCCCAAAAGATATATACCAAAAACCACAATTTCCCAAGTTGAACTCACTGGAAAATTTTGGTGCACTGTTCCCACATACTGGCCGCGGTTCCGCGGTCAAACCCTAGCTTTCACCGTGGATCCACGGTGGTACTGTGGGATCACGTGCCCAAATTTTCCTAGAATTCTTGAAAAACCCTGCACACTTTTCTGTGATATGCAAAATAATTTTTAAACCAGATTTAAAATCGACAGAAACATTGAACAGAAAATTGCAGTTTTTGAAATTCGGTTCGATCGATGTTTTAAACGCATTAGCACAAGTTAGTAAAGCTTAATGGTGAGTCTCTGATACAACTGTAAGTACACGGTAACGCCCCGGCCGTCTAACAGACGCCAAATGCGGAACAAAAACTTTTTGACTGGCGCTATCTCGTACTATCACCCGGATCTGCCATTAAAGCTAAACTAACAAACTACAAAGTGGGTAGAAATGTTATACCGAACGATCCGAGTCCTTCGGTCTTCAACCATCATCCCACGCTTTGTTGTGGCTACTCCGATCTCCTGAATCTCCAGTTTTCTCGTCCAGGTGGCACCACGTCGACGGATCTTTAAACGGGCTCCCGCCTCTGAACTGAGGCAACTCGATCATCAAGTTTCCTAAAAGAGATGACCAAGATTGATGTAGAGAATGAGTATAACACTTTGTCTCGTTTCGTCCAAAGCTATGGACGAACGGTTAATGAAGTTGCCTTTTGGATCGAAATGAAATGAGAAATGAGTATATTAATTTTCATGATTCAAAACCATAATCATTTTCCCAAAAAATCAATCACCTATTTGCAAGAGGGGGCCGGCCAAGATATAGGATGAGGGAGGTGAGTGTAGGATTCAAAATGGTGACCATTAGCACTAAAACAAATGTATGAGTCATATAGAACACCTAGCATAATCATTAATGAACTAATGAATCACAATTACCTAGTCATCAACTCATTAAATGCACAATCAAATCACTAATGAGTCACAAGCCACCTCATCATCCTAGTCATCATCTAGATGCTTCTAGAACCTTCCACACTCAATAAGAAAAGATAAATCCGTCTTTAAAAGAATGTTAAACACGGGCGATAGAAAACTAGAAACTGGCAACTTCCAAAAGCGATCCTGAAACGAATTTCAGGATAACCCCGTAATGGTATAAGCATACCCGCATTTGTATTAGGACCGAATACAAATTCAACTGAGACAAAGATATTATATCTACACATTATAATACTGGGATCCGGCTTAAACCAAAGCCCACCAGTATTATCTGCCCGAAATATGACACGTGCGTAAACGCACGTGCATTTTCCGAACCCTGCCATAAAACCATACGGCCTCTACAACGTTTCGCCCGAACTTGGAAAACGGTTTGTGGAGGACTCTAATGACTCATCAACACACTGGCACTGAGTATAACCTCTAGCACGTCAGAGGTATAAGCTGTATATAACGTTTGCCTATGTATTGATTGGAAGGGAAGCTGACGAGCGAACTCATCCAGAAACCCTACTGAGCCTGACAGTGACAATATCCGTACAGTCCGGTCCATTCGTCTAAGAGTATCGCATATCGAGTCTACGGGGGTGGATAAAATCAGACCCCTAATAACGCGATAATTTGTGTCGGTATGTAGCCCATCACCTCTTGAGAAACTACTGATCCAAATCAGTAATTCTCCACTACCTCGGCCGAGGATTTCTAGTGATGGCCACCCGTGCACTGTACGACATCAACCCCCAATACCGGGAGAGACGAATCCCCGACGATCCGCTCACTGCCTCCATGTGGCTCGAGACTATACCCAACTAAAACTTGTTTGCACGTCTCTTTTGAGCGTGGTAGGGTAGTAATCAAAGCACAGTGGGAACTCACACGAGACAAATGACGATCTCAGGTCGACAAACTAACCTGTACACATGTCACCAGGGAACTGCTATCTGACGATATATATAATACCAACTAGCATGTTCCTGGCGAGTCCTGTCCGGTGTACTCAATGAGCACCTGTATACATCTTAGGTGAACCAACTGACACCAATGGCTTGTGAGACCGGCCATCGCCCCTCGTCGGGGTCTCGACTGTATACACTAGTCTATTCTGGAGTATCGATGCCCTGTCTCGAAACTCCCACGACTAGAGACACTTTAAGGATGTGCTTACAGACCCCGGCTCCCACGTATTTGATCGCCATCATACTGCTGGCAGTCAAGCAAGAATCCTATAGGCTCTATCAACATGCAATAGTGAACTTAAAGCATGTATACGATGATAAAGAAAAACTAGATAGGATACTATCATCTCGAGTAAGACAGTCATGTCGGTATAGGTCCTCCCTCAATCATTGCAATCACGTACCTGCGATCCAATAATTGACTTAAAGGGCACTATATCGAACAATATGAGTACAGCTTAATCCGTCGACTTGACACTGCTACTTCACCTCGAGTGTATTCCCACTGTACTTTGATTACTACCCTACCATGGCTTAAAGGAGTCGTACAAACAGGTAGTAGTTGGGTGCAGTCCCGAAGCACTTGGAAGAAGTGGAGGTTAGATAGGATTCGTCTCTCCCGATATTAGGGGTTGAAATCGTGCTGTGTTCGGAAAGCCATTACACAAAGTCCCTGGCCAGGGCAAGCGAGATTTACTGGTAGGTATTCCAGTAGTTCTTCAGGGTGTTTTAGGCTACACTCTGGCATGACTTATTGTGCTATTAGGGGTCTGACGATTACCGCCCCCTAGGTCTGATATACGATACTCTTAGACGAATAGACCGGACAGTACAGAGATTATCACATTCAGGCTCAGTAGGAGTTCGGATGAGTTAGCTCATCGGCCTTCTTATCGACATCTACCTGGGGACCGTTACATGCAGCTAGTACCACTTGCGGCCTGTGGTTAAACCCTCTGCCAGCGTAGTGTTGAGTCTTTAGTGTCCCACAAAGAGAGTTTCCCTGCACCGGGAAAAAGGTGTAGAGACCGTATGGTTTTACGGCAGGGCTTCGATCACGTAAATGCACTTGTGCGCATATTGTAGGGTTCCTAGACACACTCAAGTGGTTCCACAAGGCATCAACCATGCCAAATTCAAAAATTATGTACCGAGAAACCCTAATATAGATCGTTAACAAGAAATTAGGCAAACAACAAGCTGCTAAACTGCTTTAGTGCTAAGTGAAAGGGGCTACAACCTTTGTAGATCCGGTCCACCACTTCTTAAGCTCCGTGTTGACGTCCCTCCGCTGCAACCATCGGAATCCTGGACTCTCACGGTGGTTTCATCGGTGAAAAGATCGGGCTTGGTCGTTGACTTCGATGCCAAAGATGATCTACGTCGAGACAACTCAAGATCAAGCTCCAACTTCACCAAGTCATGAAACTTGTGAACAAAACACCCTATACTACATGGCAAGTGGTAGATGATGAAGAAATAGGAAGTGGGTTCACTTTGGATTTGTATTTCTCACTTGGAATCATCACTTAGACATTTTCAAGAAAGCTTTCTTCTTCACTTGGAGAAGATGAAGAAGAAGAAAGAAAAAGAATTATCTATTAAAACAAAATCAAGTGATGGTTATCATTTAGCAACCATGGGTGAGTGTAGAGAATAAACTAGGGTTTAGTTAAATGGTTAGGTTAAGGATAAAAACAAAATGGCTAAGACTTTGTCAAAAGTATCATGAAGCTTCTAGTGTAAAACAAAGAAAGCCACCCATTTTGTTTTTTCCAAAAGGAAAAATAAACAAACAAATAAAGTAATGGAAACCCTAACCATTAACCAAACATGGTTTAAAGTAAACACGCACCCAATTTTGCATGTATCATCAAACATGATACAAACTAGTGCACAAACATATATTACATATACAATGTGCACAATCAAGTGAGAAAATAATCTTAAGTGAACCAATACTAGTTAATGTAAAGTAATATATCAAACATATAATTATACATTAAATCATTAAATCAACACTTGATTCAATGATCCGGTCATACTGCATATAACCGACTAATATCAAGTGTATCAATGTATCGAATCAACATTTGATTCGGTAACCCGGCTATATCACATATAACCGACCAATGATACAAATCGCGAGAATAGAATACAGTATCACATACTGGTATTATTCTCGGTCCCGCACATATCTCATATGCGCTCCTATTTCGTTTCGCTTGAGCTAGGAAACCTCTGTATAGGACTCTAAAGACCCGTCAATACGCCGGCAGCAGGTGATGATCATATCAAACACCCACAAGCCGCAAGCGGTCTGCTAAACGTAACGGCCACCCGGGTATTGAGCGATCAGAAGATCAACGAGCAAGCCCGCTCACACTCCTGTGAATCCAACCAGCAACACTTACCGTACAGTCCTGTCTGATCGTCTGATATGTCGCATATCTTGCCTAGGGGTGGTAAACGTCAGACCCCAATAGCTTAATAAGTCGTGTCGATATGAGGTCTATAACAGTTCGAGAAACTACTGGTAACACTTATCAGTATATCTCAGCAACCCTGGCCAGGGATTTCCGGTTATAGCCAATCGAACATAGCGCAATATCAACTCCCTATACCGGGAGAGACGAATCCCCTCCTATCGCTCATTGCCTCCCTGTGATTCGGGACTGTACCCAAAAACCACCGTTTTGCACGCCCTCTTGGACGTGGTAAGGTGGAAATCAAAGCACAGTGGGAATCACACAAGACTCTATGACGATCTCGGGTCTACAGACTAACCTGTACCAGTGTCACCAGAGAACAGCCATCTGACGTAAGGTATAATACCATCTGGGAGTTCTCAGCGAGTCCGTCCAGTGTACCCAGTCTCCACTGAGCACCCGTATATCATCTCTGATGTCAAACACCAATGGATATGGGATCATCCATCGCCCATCTGCATGGGTCGAGAAGGTATACGCTAGTCTACTCTGGTATATCGATGCCCCGTCTCGATACACCCACGACTAGGGACCTTGAAGGATGTACTTATGGACTACCGTGTCCCCACTAGTATGATCCGCATCATAGTTCAGGTAGTCAAGTACACATCCTAAGGGCTTTACCAACATGTATCAGAGAGACAATCAGTGTACACGTTAAGGTAAAGAGCAACCAGATAGCATACAATCATGTCGAGCAAGAAAGTCCTCCCTATATATGTCCAAGCATCCACTACAATATACATCCTATGTATAGTAATGGCCTCTAAGGCATACATATAGCTAACAATCTTCCACTTGCACTAGGGCCATCTGATAGCAGTGGTTGTAGTATCTCATACTCAACCATCCCATAAAAGTCTCTCTCTGGGAAAAGGCCTTTGTGAGTGGATCCGCCGTGTTGTCCTCTGAGTCTACTCTCCTAACCTTGATCCCCTGGAGATCAACCATCTCCATGATCAGATGACACTGCCTTAGAATATGTCTGGATCACTGATGGGACGGGCGTTCCTTGGCATAAGCCACAACTCCATTGTCACACAATGGGAGGAACTAAGTTCATCTCATGAACCAATATACCCCCAGACTGCCTCTTTGGTAGCATCTTAAGTAGCGATGTATCCAGCCTTTATCGTCTAGTATGTCACGGTATCTACCTTGGAACTCTTCCAACATACCGTCCCTTTACTGAGGGTAAGGATAATGCCTGTGATTGACATTCAGTCGTCCTTATCACCCTAGAACCCTTCCAGTGTTTCTCCCCAGGATCATCTTATACCATCTCACTACAACTAGTGAGTATCCTAACATCCAATTAGATCTATCTCATAGATCCAAAACCCAGGATTTAGGAGGTATCACTTTGATCCTATAAGAATCATTGTGACAAGCGGAGATTGACCGAGCGTAGCATAGGAAACTCCTTCCCTATCAAGAGTATGTCATCCACGTACTCTACGAGGATCACCACCATACTCCCTACTACCTTTTTGTATATACAAGGTTCATCTACCATTTTGATGATGTCAAACTCTTTGACTAACACTTCAAAACAGACGTTCCAACTCCGCGATGCCTGCTTTATCACATAAAACATCTTGCACACGTTTCCGCTGCTCCCACTGTCTACGAGGCCCTCTGGCTGTGTACTTATAGACGCACTCTTCTAAAACATCATTTATAAAAGCAGTCATGGCACCCAACCGCCAGATATCGTAGTCATAGTATGTAGCCGTGGAAAGTAGGATCTGGATGGACTTAAGCATAGCCACTGGAAAAAGGTTTCATCATTATCCACGCCTGGTCGATGACGAAAACCTTTAACAAGTATAGCTTTGAAAGTCTCAACTTTTCCATCTACACCAAGTAATCTTCTCAAGATATACTTGCTGCTGATGGGGATTTAACCCTTCAGATATAGCAACCAAAGTCCATACTTTGTTGATGTATAAGGATTCCATCTCAGATCGATAAACATCCAGCCATTCTTACAGAGTCCTATTCCTGATGGCCAGCCCGAAACTAGTTGGGTCATCATCTCATGATGCAATCCTTGCTCCCACTGTCATAGAGAAACCAAAGTAATTCTCAGGTGGGTGAGGAACCCTACTAGATCGGCGGAGAGGCTGAGGTTCGTTGGAATCTACTGAATCCTTTGGCTCTATCATATCATTAGCTGCAGTTTGTATAGCTGGAACATTTCCAGTTCTACATAACAGACCTTGCCTCGAGCTTGTCCGGATTTTGCTTTTTAGACATAGGCCGGACAACCCCAAATCTTAACAAACTTAAGATATGGGCTCTTCCCTTTCCATATCACATATGAAGTGGTAGGCAACTGATTTGATTTGAACCCTATTCAATAGGTATGCAGCTTCTTAAGTGCATAACTCCCAAAAGGAAATAGGAAACTCAGTAGTACTTATCATAGAGTGCACCATATCATATAGGGTGTGATTGCTCCGCCCCGATACACCGTTGTGCTGTGGTGTATTCAGAGGAGTAACACTGAGAGAGAATCTCATTCTCCTTTAGAATAGTCCAAGAGTTCCATGCATAAGTATTTTTCTCCCTGATCTCATCATAGGACATAATACTTATACCCGTATTTTGGTTCTCTACTTCTTACTTATATTCTTTCTCAAAAGGTTCGGACTTGTGTTTCAACAGGAACATATGTCTGAATCTAAAGAGATCATCAGAGAATGTAATGAAGTACTAAGAACCGGTCTTGGCATGTGTAGACAGGGGACCTACATACATCAACATGTATCATCCCAAGAGTTCACTAACTCTTTCTCTGTTTCCAGTAAACAGAGCTATGGTCATCTAATCTTTGTGACATGACTGGCAAGTTTCATAAGATGTAAATTCAAACAGATTTAAATATTCATCTAAATATAACTTCAGCTAGTCGGGTCGCATTGATATAACCTAGTCTACAATACCTCAAGAAGGAATCGTTCATTTCTGAACTCTTCCTCTTGTGTGTGTTCTGTATACTAAGAACTGTAGTTTGATTTAGAACATCAATGCTTTTAGATAACGTGCCTGAACCGATCAACTTTTGATATAGGAAATGTTCAAAACATAATCCAACAATACAAAATTGTATCATTTCTTTACCAATAAAGAGACTGATATGATTTTGTATATCAGGTTCGGTATCTAATAGCATTTGTTCAGAATCAATGTATTGGTAATACAGGGTGACAGTGACCAACAGACTTGGCTGCAACACTTGCACCGTTTTCTGCCTCATGAAACTTATCACCCGTTCTCAGTTCTCTACCTATCTGTAGCCCATGTAACACATTACATATTCGGGATCTTGATCCGGTATCAAATACCCAGGACGTAGAGGATACTGAGAAACAGTTCTTTATAATGAACACACCCGAAGATTATGCATCAACATGCACTTTCTTCGTTTGGGTGGCACGGGAAATCTGGTATTCCCCAAAATCCTGCTCTGTCTTATAACATTTATAAGTTGAAGCGGGACCAACGTTCCCCAGCTCAGTATAACAAGCAGGTTCGGTCAATACAACCGTATTATTATCTTGATTAAGGCGTGACATGGTCGCTACCTGGAGAGAGAGAGAAGAAAACACTCTGCGTGCGCTCTTGCAAGATCAGATTGGTTATTATTTTATCTAATCAGGATGGCTCCCACTGTTTTTCTCAAATCTTCCTTCAAACCCTAAAAGGAAAGACTAGCCAGGATTAATTACACGCTACAAGTTCTATAATCTTTCAGCCAGGCCAGTGTCGGTACTTTGAGGGAGGTTCCCCGTGCTTTCGCACGGACCTAATTAGAGTAAACCTCGTTTTTCCAGAGGCGTAACCCCGTTGACACCTTTCTAGACACCTGCTTGATCGGCTAATTGTAATGTGTAAAACTCTCCCAGGAGTAACAATTACTCGCAGTGGGTATCGGGATCCAACTATCTCATAGAAGGTATGCAATCTCATTGCAAATTTCAACACTTGAAATTCCCGATAATTTTGCCCCTAACCTCCTATGACCTTGACAAAGGACAACAAACCATAGGATGCTAGTCAAGTTCAACCCGTCATTTCCTAATTGAATTAAACCCACCCGCACGACCCTTGACAAAGGCCAACAAGGTCGCACGACTACCGTAACCCAATCTGCATCATATGCATAAGCAGATAAGCACCAGTTAGCTACTGCACACTACGCCTTGACAAAGGCCAACAAACGCAGCACGAATACTAACTGCTACTTATCTGAAATGACGGAGGGCTACGACAGGTTTTTCTGAAAACCTATTGCGTAATGAACATGATATCGTTGTAGAATCAAATAATTTAAAAATGGAGTGTTTTTGAGGTTTTTCTAGTTGTGCTAAAGGGGTCACTCCCGGTGAAGGGATCATCGGCCCTTTCCTCATCGAATAAGGTGTAGGATATATCATATATACCGCTGTGCAAAGCAAGAACTATAGGAGCAATCAAAAGACAAACCGAGGGTTGTAGCATCTGCCAGTTATTCCTAAAGGAGTAACTCCCGGTGAAGGGATCTCGGTCCTTTCCTTATCGAATAAGGTGCAGGATGTTCTACAAGGAACACCGCGATGCAAAGCAAGAACTGTAGCTTCCTGTTTTTGAAAATTCGATTCCACAACATATTTTAGGTTTCTTTTCTTTCATTAATCACATTAATGAAGTCCCATCATTTAAGTACCTAAACATCACAGATAAATACGACGTACACTTATGCCATCCGTATTCGCCTCGATGTCCCCTCGTGCACCGTTAGGTTAGGTAACTAACGGCAGAGCGGGGCAGGGCTAGCGCGGGTGTAAAACATAATTAACGTCTATATAATATATCATATATACTATATACAGTATTTATCACAGATATCGCAGCAGAAGAAACATATGAAACATTGGATATACTAGGACGTCCGTGTTTTCAATACGAGCCAGTATAAAACACGGATTCCACGGTCGCGATGAATAGCCAAACCCACACCCCTAGACCCCTACGAGAGCGGCAAGCAACTCTTCCAATTCTAGGGTTAGGAGACCCGGACTCGACTCCTCGAGTTGGTCTCCCTCTGGACCCTAGAACCCGGTTACTTGTGCTCCCCTCCTTGGGTCTATCCTAGTGCGGAAAAGTAAATAATATACAAAAGGTGACATCTTCCGCAACCTGGAAGTGTCCCAATAAAAGAATATTACGTACAAGTTTTTACATGAATGAAAATGAAAAACACTCATCTCACATAAAAACCCACGGCTATTCAAACACGACGATCCAATATAACATATCCAGCAACACATAACATCACATGTCATTAATGTATGCAAACATGCGTATCCCAATTGTCGTTGACATATAGCAACGAAACCGGCGATATCATATATTATACTTACGGTCGCAGAAAAGAAAGTGTAAAACAACAACAGTTGGAATCCGCAATCTCCTCAGATATCGCATGCCTGACCAAATGAATTTCTTAGACATCGCATGCCTAACAATTATAAACCCCGCATTTTAGTCTCATTATCGAAAACTCTTTTCAATATCTAGTCGGGCAATTCAACAAGATTCCCGGCATCCTGACCGAATGATCGTCGCAAACTTTAGTAGACGGCCGCACCCCCGGATACCATCGACAAAGTGCACCAAGGCGGAACACCACTACCGCGAGCATCCGAACGGATGCTTTTGGCGACGGGGCTCTCCTACAGTCACTTGGTCGGGGCTATGGGGTGTAGCTGTCTAATAATTTTACCCAGCGAGTATCCGCGTACGCTACGCGATTGCGACGGACTTTTGATCACATCAAAATCCCGTGGCAACCGATCAAGTGAGACTAAACTGCTAGATTTATAACATTCATTCAGTTATCTCATAATTACATGTGGATTCCAAATATTTTATCACATTCCGGATAAATAGAAAATGTTAAATTTTCCAATCGAACAATCAAACACCCAAGTTTTCCCGAAACAGCTCAACACATGAAATAAATTTAAAAACATTCACTTCATGCCTCAGTACCAACGGTCCATCCGTAGAAGGGTCAAGCCAACGCTTCACATGTGGCACGCCGTACTGCCCCAAACCCTAAGGTTCAAAGGGCAGTTCAAGACGGTCATATAATCGAGTTAAGGTTTGTTGTCTTCTAGAGGGACCATCGCGTTACTTGCACTACTTTAGAACGTTCTTAATCCACGGAAAAATCCAGCACTTGGAAATTTTCCGGCAGGGGAAAAATTGGGTATTTATATCCGGTCGAACTTTTTAACATATTCAAAAATTATCCGGAAAAACACATAAACGAAGTTAAACTTTCGATCGAAACATCGAACTCCCAATACAACCCTGAAAACTCAACTCTTGAGTGTAAATTAAAAATTCCCAGAAAACTCAGCAACTAAAGAAAGAAGTTACTGTGCAAAATTCACTAAATAATGATACTATATGGCCGCGGAACCGCCGCACGAGCCATGCTCGTGCCGCGGTTCCACGGCGCTTTAGTCGATTCAGGCGCACGTGTTGCACAGTATTTCTTATAAAAGCCTGCTGATTTTTCTGCATATTTTTAATTCACAAAAATCCCAGTTTTGAAAAAATGTACAGAGAAGGTTTTGGAATTAGGGTTTCGGGTTCAATCGGCCTTCTAACATCGTCTACACTTCGCCTAAGGCTCTAGCTAGGCTCTGATACCACTGTAGGATTCCTAGGCACACTCAAGTGGTTCCACAAGACATCAACCATGCCAAATTCAAAAATTATGTACCGAGAAACCCTAATATAGATCGTTAACTAGAAATTAGGCGAAACAACAAGCTACTAAACTGCTTTAGTGCTAAGTGAAAGGGGCTACAACCTTTGTAGATCCAGTCCACCACTTCTTAAGGTCCGTGTTGACGTCCCTCCGCTGCAGCCATCGGAATCCTGGACTCTCACGGTGGTTTCATCGGTGAAAAGATCGGGCTAGGTCGTTGAGTTCGATACCGAAGTTGATCAACGTCGAGGCAACTCAAGATCAAGCTCCAACTTCACCAAGTCATGAAACTTATGAAGAAAACACCCTATACTACATGGCAAGTGGTAGAGGATGAAGAACAGGAAGTGGGTTCACTTTGGATTTGGATTTCTCACTTGGAATCATCACTTAAACATTTTCAAGAAAGCTTTCTTCTTCACTTGGAGAAGATGAAGAAGAAGAAAGAAAAAGAATTATCTATTAAAACAAAATCAAGTGATGGTTATCATTTAGAAACCATGGGTGAGTGTAGAGAATAAACTAGGGTTTAGTTAAATGGTTAGGTTAAGGATAAAAACAAAATGGCTAAGACTTTGTCAAAAGTATCATGAAGCTTCTAGTGTAAAACAAAGAAAGCCACCCATTTTGTTTTTGCCAAAAGGAAAAAATAAACAAACAAATAAAGTAATGGAAATCCTAACCATTAACCAAACATGGTTTAAAGTAAACACACACCCAAGTTTGCATGTATCATCAAACATGATACAAACTAGTGCACAAACATATATCACATATACAATGTGCACAATCAAGTGAGAAAATAATCTTAAGTGAACCAATACTAGTAAATGTAAAGTAATATATCAAATATATAATTATACATTAAATCATTAAATCAACACTTGATTCAATGATCCGGTCATACTGCATATAACCGACTAATATCAAGTGTATCAATGTATCGAATCAACAATTGATTCGGTAACCCGGCTATATCACATATAACCGACCAATGATACAAATCGCGAGAATAGAATACAGTATCACATACTGGTATTATTCTCGGTCCCGCACATATCTCATATTCGCTCCTATTTCGTTTCGCTTGAGCCAGGAAACCTCTGTGTCGGACTCTAAAGACTCGTCAATACGCCGGCAGCAGGTGATGATCATATCAAACACCCACAAGCCGCAAGCGGTCTTCTAAACGTAACGGCCACCCGGGTATTGAGCGATCAGAAGATCAACGAGGAAGCCCGCTCACACTCCTGTGAATCCAACCAGCAACACTTACCGTACAGTCCGGTCTGATCGTCTGATATGTCGCATATCTTGCCTAGGGGTGGTAAACGTCAGACCCCAATAGCTCGATAAGTCGTATCGATATGAGGTCTATAACAGTTCGAGAAACTACTGGTAACACTTACCCGTAAATCTCAGCAACCCTGGCCAGGGATTTCCGGTTATAGCCAATCGAACACAGCGCAACATCAACTCCCTATACCGGGAGAGACGAATCCCTTCCTATCGCTGATTGCCTCCATGTGATTCGGGACTGTACCCAAAAACCACCGTTTTGCACGCCCTCTTGGACGTGGTAAGGTGGAAATCAAAGCACAGTGGGAATTACACAAGACTCTATGACGATCTCGGGTCTACAGACTAACCTGTACCAGTGTCTCCAGAGAACTGCCATCTGACGTAAGGTATAATACCATCTGGGAGTTCTCAGCGAGTCCGTCCAGTGTACCCATTCTCCACTGAGCACCCGTATATCATCTCTGATGTCAAACACCAATGGATATGGGATCATCCATCGCCCATCTGTATGGGTCGAGAAGGTATACCCTAGTCTACTCTGGTATATCGATGCCCCATCTCGATACACCCACGACTAGGGACCTTGAAGGATGTACTTATGGACTACCATGTCCCCACTAGTATGATCCGCATCATAGTCCAGGTAGTCAAGTACACATCCTAAGGCCTTTATCAACATGTATCAGAGAGACAATCAGTGTACACGTTAAGGTAAAGAGCAACCAGATAGCATACTGTCATGTCGAGCAAGAAAGTCCTCCCTATATATGTCCAAGCATCCACTACAATATACATCCTATGTATAGTAATGGCCTCTTGGGCATACATATAACTAACACGTATGACGTTCAGGCGGATAATACTAGTAGGTTTTGGTTTAAACCGGATCCTATTATTATATTGATGGATCAGTTTCGTCTCTTTGTATTCGTGTTTCTCGGAACACGAATGCGGGTATGTATATACGAATGAAAAGGGCATAGAAGGAGACACCTCATTAGGGTTTTGACCATTTACTTGATTAAAACAATTATGAGGTGGAGGAAAGTATTTGTCATTTTTGTAAATGAAAATTGAAGCTTGGCTACTTGTTTGACTACTTGACTTGGTTTGATCATTTGACTTGGTTTGATCACTTGACTTGGTTTGACTCTTTGACTAGATATTTCTTGTGAGATATTTTGTGGCACTAGATATTTTGGATGAGATATTTTCCATGCTATACTTGTAGTCAAGTCAAGGTAGCCATCTTATTTTTTATCATGATCATTATCAAAAATCATTTCTCTTTGCTCATGTTAGCTCTCTTCTTCTTCCTCACAACAAAAAACCCTTAAGGTCACATGAGTCGAGGTTGCTACGATCCGGATCGATCCTTTGAGCCTACGTACACGAGGAGGACAGCGATGAAGACTCGAAGGACATGTATCATGAGGTATAACTTCGTATCTGAGTTGTCACGACCTGAAATATTAGCTCATGACCAGCACTTAAATCACGCAACGTCTAAAAGCGTAACATAATTCAAGTAAGCTGAAACCCAGAAATCTAAACCTTTTTAAGAAAATAAAGGAGGTGAAGTTTTTGAAATAAAGGTATAATGAAATCAAGTGTGCTTAAATGCATAGAAAAGAAACATGAATGATGCAAGTGAAATTTACTAAATTTGAAAACGTGTTTCATCTTTTAAAAATTTTGGCAGCACCTCCTTAGTATATTTTGATCCAAAACCACAGATACATAATAATGATAAAGGCATCCCCAAGCGGGAGCTAGCTCTTCGCCAAACGGCGGATCACAACCACGCAATACTGTATAAATAAGTATACGACGCCCAACGGCGAAGTTCACCACAAAAAGATAAATAAATAAGCAAAACATAACCCCAAAAGCTAATATAACACCCATCGCTCAAATCTCGAAACCACAATCCCACTAAGTCTCATTACTTATACAATTTACTAATTTTGATTGATTGATGGTGTTAACTAGATACAATATGAAATACAGTACAAGAGTAGGTACGATACAAATGTCCCACCTACCACTGCAAAACACCCAAATGAAGTGTTGGTGTATATGCCCTAAAGGCCATTACTGTATCATACTAGTACGTATATTACGTGATGGATGCTTGAGATATTCACAGTTGTATAGACAATCTTGCTCGATATAGTAGTATGCTACTTGGTTTGTCTCTGCTTTAATGTGTACATGTGTGTTTATTCATTATATCACCTATACGCATTAGTGAGGCCCTTAGGATCTTTGCTTGATTACCGGCGTTGTGATGGCGATCACACTCGTGGGGGCTGGGTAATCTACAAGCACATCCTTATACACGTCCCTAGTCGTGGGAGTATCGAGATAGGGCATCGATACTCCGGAGTAGACTAGCGTATGCGCTTCTCATCCCAGCACGGGAGACGGTCTGTCCCACAGCAGTCAGTACGCCGTACTTGAGATAGTATACGGGTGCTCGTTAGGTTACGAGTACACTGGACAGGACTCGTCAGGAACTGATGGTTGGTATTATACCTATCGTCAGTTATCAGTTCCCAGGTGACATGAGTACAGCTTAGTCCGCTGACTTGACACTGTCACTTCGCCTCGAGTGTGTTCCCACTGTTCTTTGATTACTACCCTACCACGGCTCTACTGAGTCGAGCAAACAGGTAGTAGTTGGGAGCAGTCCCGAAGCACTTGGAGGCAGTGACGGTTAGACAGGATTCGTCTCTCCCGGTATTGGGGGTTGACATCGCGCTGTGTCTAGGAGAGCCATTACACGAATAGTCCCTGGCCAGGGCAAGCGAGATATACTGGTAGGTTTCCAGTGTTATCTCAGGGTGTTCTGGGCTTCACTCCGATACGACTTGTACCGCTATTAGGGGACTGACGTTTACCGCCCCCTTAGGCCCGCCATATGATGTATCAGACGAACAGACCGGACTGTACGGAGATTGTCACATATAGACTCAGTAGGAGTTCGGATGGGTTTACCTCATTGGCCTTCTTATCGACATCTACCTGGGGACCGTTACGCACAGCTAGTGCCGCTTGCGGTCTGTGGTTAAACCCACTGCCAGCGTAGTGTCGAGTCTTTAGAGTCCCACACAGAGAGTTTCCCTGCACTGAGCGAAATGTGTAGAGGCCGTATGGTTTTACTGCAGGGCTACGATCACTTACGTATACTTGTATGCGTATGGTGTTCGGGCAGGCAATACTAGTGGGCTTTGGTTTAAGCCGGATCCTAGTATTGCTCGGATGGATTTGTTTTGTCTTCTGTGCATCCGCATTCTACGGAATACGGATGCAGGTGTGTATGCACAGTTTTCGGGAGCGATGAAGGAGGAGGTGCCTCTTTAGGGTTTTGGCAGTTGGTTCGGCCAAAACCGTTATGCGGCAGGCTCATTAGGGTTTTGACAGTTCGTTTGGTCAAAACCATTATGAGCCGGGGACATTATTTACTAATCCTTTCATTGATAATTATGTTATGGCTAATTACATTGACCATTTGACCATCTTGACTTTGTTGACCGTTTGACCAAAGTTGACTAGGATCTTCTTGAAAGATCTAAAGTATTCTTTGGTTTTCTTTTTCTTTTTGTTATGATAATGGTCATGTCATATGTAGCCATCAACTTTATCTTGATGGGATTAGTAATGATAATGTTTTTGCATTATTGCAACCATGGTTGTGTTTTCTCTTGGTTAAGTTTTTCATTTGCTCATTCTCATTCTCTCTCTTGAAATGAGAAGCTCCATGGTTGTTAGCTAGCTCCTCCTTCTTCCTCCTCTTGATTCATCTTTTGATCTCATGTGTTGAGAGATAAAGATCCCACAAAGACAAAAGCATTCATCTATCACTTCTACACAACCTAGGGCTTCTAGATTAGCAATCTCTTTGCCCTAGTTACCTCGGCTCGAGGTGGAGCTCGGTGTACATCTCTCGGGTGGATCGTCTTCGACTCAAGGAGGCCGCGGAGGTGTCCAAAGTCCGGATCAAGCCACGGAGCAAGCAAGGAGAAGAACAACAAGAAGAGAAGGAGTTCAAGTTGAGGTATAACCCCTAACCGAGTAGAAAAATCTCTAGTTAGGATGCTAGTGTATTGTTTAGCAAAGATCCGGCTTTTACGGTCCATGTTACCATGTTCAGAAAAATTTTTGTTTTACCGTTTCCGCAACCCCGAAAGTACCGGGAGAGGTAACGTGGACCTAACAGTGGTATCAGAGCCTAACTAAACACACCCTAGCATGTTAGCAAAGTATTAAGAATATCGACCGGACGAAAACCCGCAAAATTACCCCGGAAAATTCAGTTTCTGCCGAATTTTAGAACTGTTCCAAAATTAAAAATTTATACACTAAAAATCGGCTCAGGCTTTTATTTGAAAACTGGAAAAATTTCATTCCCCAACTCATCCAAAGCGCCGCGTTTCCGCGGCATAAGCTTGCTTATGCCGCAGAACCGCGGCTCCCTTGGCTCTGTTGGGGAATCTTTTTCTTGCAGTTTTCATATTTGGGTATTTTGGGATTTTTGGTATATGACTTTTCTGCCCAGATTTTCCAGAAAGCAAAATTTGTTTTTGGGGCTTAAAAGTCCGTATTTTTGGTCGATGTTCTGTAGACTTTGCCTAATGGTTATATCTGTAATGTTATATGTGTATTGAACGTCTACTAATCGCTATACGCCGATTAGTGGGGGTTATACACATCTGTGATCTGTGTTGTTGATGGTATGTGTATATGAACTCGTTGGATTGTCGCGGATGAATAGCCGGGGTGGATGTGAGATGAGTGTTTCTTTTTCTTTCATTCATGTAATAAATTTGTAAATTGATGTAATATTATTTGTATGGCCGCACAACCGGGTCGGGGTTGTAGCCGTCATTGTATAATTCTTTTTACTGTTTTTGCTCCTAGGATAGACCCATGGAGGGGGTGCACAAACTACCGGGTATCTCGAAGTGCCGAGTGGCCTACTCACGGCGTTGAGGGAGGTTGCTTCACTTCAGGTACTGGCGGGTAGTTTTCCGCACCCGTAGGAGTCTTGGGTGGGGTATTGGCTATTCATCGCGACCGTGTAATCCGCTTTTCGTTGCAGGCTCGAACGAATCACGGGTTCCTAGTATATCCAAAGTGTTCATCTGTGATTTGGATTGGCTATCATTGCTGTATATCTATATATAATAACTATTTAGGCGTTGCTTATGTTTTTCAGCCGTGCTAGCCCAGCCCCCGCTCTGTCGTTAGTTAAGTAACCTAACGGGTGATGACGGGGCCCAGTGGCGAATGCGAATGGCATAAGCGTACGTCATATTTTGGTTGTTTTCTGCAATGGTAGGATTTAAATGATAGGACGCATTAAAAGAACTAATGCAAGAAAATAAACCTAAAAGACGTTGTTGGAACAAGTTTTTGAAAAAAGCTGTTATTACAAGGACGTTCATCTTTTTGTTTTGCATCGAGGTATTCGGTTATGAATGCCCAGCACCTCAATCGACGAGGCAAGGGCCGAGATCCCCTCATCCGGAGTGACCCCTTGGACAAAAATTTTGCGTCAGGGTAATAACTTCACCATAGTCGATTATTCTTGCTCTGCATCGAGGTATTCATCTTACGAATGCCCAGCACCTCACTCGACGAGGAAAGAGCCGAGATCCCTTCACAGGGAGTGACCTCTTTAGCAAAAGTTTTCGCCACTATGTTTTCAAAAGGTCTATCATGTTCCTCCAACCACATCAAGTTCATTACGTTAACGGGTTTTTCGCCAAAATCTCAGACGTAGCCCTCCGTCGTTTCAGAAAATTAATACTTAGTATTCGTGCTGTGTTTGTTGATTATTCGTCAAGACACAGTGAACGGTAGCTGAGTAATAATTCTCTGTTGCACTGATAGATGCGATTGGTTAGGACGGTCACATAATTTTGTTGATTATTCGTCAAGGATCATGCGGGCGGGTCTAATGCAATCCTGGATAACGACGGGTTGAACTTAACTAGGACCTTTTGATTTGTTGATTATTCGTCAAGGTCACTTGGGTCCTAGGAGCAAAAACCACATCGGGAGTTTCAAAAGAACTGAAACTTGCAGATTTAGCATACCTTCTGGAGTGTAGTGACTAGAGTGGATTCCATCTAGGTCATCACACAATGATAGTTGGATCCCGATCCCACTGATGAGTTGGATTACTCTCGGGAGATTACTTTCACTTAACAATCAATGCTATAAACCTAGTAGGTGTCTAGAAAGGTGTTAGCGGGGCTACGCCTCCAGGGAAAAGAGGTTCTTAAATTAAGGAACTTCGCGAAAGCATTGGAAAACCTCCCTCGAAGTACCGACACTAGCCTGGCTGAAAGGTTAAGCAAGTATTGTGACGTGAATTAAATCCCGACTAGTTCTTCTTTTAAAAGGTTTTAAGAAGAATTTGAGGAAACAGTGGGAGACATCCTGGTTAGATAAACTAATAAACCAATCTAATCTTGCAAGAGCGTCCGCTGAGTGTTTCTTTTCTCTCTCTCCAGGTAGCAACCATTTCACGCCCTAATCAATATAATAAAATGTATCGCTTGACCGATCCGAATTCTTATTCGGGGCTGGGAAACGTTGGTTCAGCTCTAACTTGTGACAACAGTCATAAGTATGAGAAAGGGAAAGGGGATTGTATGGATTTCCAGGATACCCAGTTGAAGAAGATGCATGGTTTTGCATCTACTTCAGGTGTTCTTGTAATTGAGAACTGTTTTACGGTCAGCCCTACCTCCTGGGTACTTGATACCGGATCAGGATCTCATATCTGTAATTTATTGCAGGGACTGAGAAAAAGTAGGAAAATTGCACCGGGTGATATGTCGCTCAGAGTAGCGAACGGAGCACAAGTAAATGCGGCAGCCGTCGGTGAATATCACCTAGTATTGCCAAATGGCAAGACTATGATTTTGAACGATTGCTACTATGTACCCTCCATGGTTTGCAACATCATATCAGTTTCTTTACTCGATAAAGATGGATATAACTTTGTTCTTGATAGAAATATCATGAACATTTACCTTCATAAGGTACTGGTTGCAGAGGGTACACTGTGTAATGGTATCTACGTTCTAAATCAGAATACAGTTCTCAATATACAAAACACACGCAAGAGGAAGAATTCAGATATGAATGAATCCTACTTGTGGCATTGTAGACTTGGTCATATCGGAGAGAAAAGACTGAGTAAGTTGCATAAAGATGGACTCTTGAATGCGTTCGAGTTTTCATCTTATGAAACTTTTCAGTCTTGTCTCAAAGGGAAGATGACCAAATCTCCGTTCACCGGACATGGAGAAAGAGCAGCAGAGCTCTTGGGACTCGTACATAGTGATGTATGTGGTCCGATGTCTATACATGCAAGGGGTGGGTTCTCCTACTTCATCACATTCACTGACGATCTCTCTAGGTTCGGATATGTGTATCTGATGAAACACAAATCTGAAGTTTTTGAGAAATTCAAGGAATTCAGAAAGGAAGTAGAGAACCAGATTGGCAAAAGTATCAAGATCCTCCGGTCTGATAGAGGAGGGGAGTACTTAAGCACGGAATTCCTAGATTACTTAAAAGAGAATGGTATTCTCTCTCAGCTTACTCCTCCTTATACACCACAGCACAACGGTGTATCGGAGAGGAGGAATCGTACCCTTCTGGATATGGTTCGCTCCATGATGAGTAGTGCTGAATTACCTCTTTCATTCTGGGGACATGCGCTTCAGACAGCGGCATACCTTTTGAATCAAGTTCCGTCCAAATCAGTGCCTAAAACTCCGTATGAAATATGGAGCAGTAAGAAACCATGTCTTAAGTTTATTAAGATATGGGGTTGTTCGGCCTATGTGAAAACACAGAAACCGGACAAGCTAGAGGCACGATCAGTTCTGTGTAAATTTGTGGGATATCCTAACGACTCACTAGGATATCTGTTCTACCACACTGAGGAACAGAAGGTGTTCGTATCTCGCCACGCTACCTTCTTAGAAAGGGAGTTTCTTGCAAAAGAAACTAGTGGGAGTTCGGTAGAACTGGAAGAAATTCAGCGACCACAAAATGTAACTAAAAATTTGGAGGAACCGCTAGATTCAATAACCCCAAACAAACCTCAGCCACTCTGCAGATCTGGTAGAATTTCTCATCCGCCCGAGAGATACTACGGTTTTCTCATAGACGGGGATCGAGAGGATTGCATCTTGGAAGAAGATGACCCTTCCAGTTTCAGGCAGGCCATTATCAGTAGGGACTCTGATAAGTGGCAGGAAGCAATGCAATCCGAAATGGAGTCCATGTACGCCAATAAAGTGTGGACCTTGGATATTGCTCCACCTGGGGTAAAACCCGTTGGATGCAAATGGATCTACAAAAGGAAACTTGGTGTAGATGGGCAGGTGGAAACCTATAAAGCTAGACTCATTGCAAAAGGTTTTCGTCAAAGACCTGGTTTGGACTATGACGAAACTTTTTCTCCGGTGGCTATGCTCAAATCCATTCGGATCCTACTTGCCATTGCTGCCTTCCATGACTATGAAATCTGGCAGATGGATGAAAAAACGGCTTTCCTAAACGGTTGTTTGGAAGAGTGCGTTTATATGGATCAGCCAGAAGGTTTCGTAGACAGTGGGAGCAGCGGGAAGGTGTGCAAGTTGCTTAAATCCATTTATGGATTAAAGCAGGCATCGCCGAGCTGGAACATCTGTTTTGATGAGGCAATCAAGGAATTTGATTTCATCAAGAATGAGGATGAACCTTGTGTCTATAAGAAGATTGTAGGACGAACTGTCGTATTCCTAGTCTTGTACGTGGACGACATTCTTTTGATAGGAAATGACATTCCTATGCTACAATCGGTCAAGCTATTTTTGTCACAACGGTTCTCCATGAAGGACCTGGGTGATGCCTCGTACATTCTGGGGATCAAGATCTATAGAGATAGATCCAACAGACTGCTAGGACTTTCGCAGTCCAGGTACATAGAGACCGTACTAAAGAGATTTAGTATGGAGGATTCCAAGCGCGGTAACATACCCGCATTGCACGGAATTACCCTCTCCAAGAAGATGTCTCCTAAGACTGACGAGGAGAGGGTTCGCATGAGCACTATACCCTACGCTTCGGCGGTAGGATCTATAATGTATGCGATGCTATGAACAAGACCAGATGTAGCTTACGCGCTGGGCACGGTAAGCCGGTATCAGTCAGACCCAGGTGAGGACCACTGGACAGCAGTGAAGAACATTCTCAAGTACCTGAGAAGGACTAAGGAGATGTTCCTGGTTTACGGTAATGGAGACCTCCGGGTCGAGTCCTTTACCGATTCAAACTTCCAGAGTGACAAAGATGACAGCAAGTCTGTCTCGGGTTTTGTGTTTACCCTCAACGGAGGGGCGGTATGTTGGAGGAGCTCCAAACAGGATACCGTCGCAGACTCGACGATGGAGGCTGAATACATTGCTGCAAGCGATGCCGCAAAAGAGGCGGTCTGGATAAAGAAGTTCATTAGTGAACTTCAGGTGGTTCCGTCCATTGTTGACCCAATACCTTTGTATTGCGATAACAATAGGGCTATAGCTTTAGCGAAGGAACCAAGGTCCCATCAGAAATCCAGGCACATCTTAAGGCGGTATCACCTGATCAGGGAGATCATTGATCGCCAGAAGATCGAGGTGTGGAGAGTGGACACAAAGGACAACACAGCGGACCCATTCACGAAGGCCTTACCCCAGACTCAGTTCAAGCGGCTGATCGAGATGATAGGTCTTCGATACGCCAGTACATGGCCTTAGTGCAAGTGGGAGATTGTTGGTGTATATGCCCTAGATGCCATTACTGTATCATACTAGTATGTATATTACTTGATGGATGCTTGGGATATTCACAGTTGTATAGTCAATCTTGCTCGATATAGTAGTATGCTACTTGGTTTGTCTCTGCTTTAATGTGTACATGTGTGTTTATTCATTATATCACCTATACGCATTAGTAGAGCCCTTAGGATCTTTGCTTGATTACCGGCGTTGTGATGGCGATCACACTCGTGGGGGCTGGGTAATCTACAAGCACATCTTTATACACGTCCCTAGTCATGGGAGTATCGAGATAGGGCATCGATACTCCGGAGTAGACTAGCGTATGCGCTTCTCATCCCAGCACGGGAGACGGTCTGTCCCACAGCCGTCAGTACGCCGTACTTGAGATAGTATACGGGTGCTCGTTAGGTTACGAGTACACTGGACAGGACTCGTCGGGAACCGATGGTTGGTATTATACCTATCGTCAGTTATCAGTTCCCAGGTGACATGAGTACAGCTTAGTCCGCTGACTTGACACTGTCACTTCGCCTCGAGTGTGTTCCCACTGTTCTTTGATTACTACCCTACCACGGCTCTACTGAGTCGTGCAAACAGGTAGTAGTTGGGAGCAGTCCCGAAGCACTTGGAGGCAGTGATGGTTAGACAGGATTCGTCTCTCCCGGTATTGGGGGTTGAGATCGCGCTGTGTCTAGGAGAGCCATTACACGAGTAGTCCCTGGCCAGGGCAAGCGAGATATACTGGCAGGTTTCCAGTGTTATCTCAGGGTGTTCTGGGCTTCACTCCGACACGACTAGTACCGCTATTAGGGGACTGACGTTTACCGTCCCCTAGGCCCGCCATGCGATGTATCAGACGAACAGACCGGACTGTACGGAGATTGTCACATACAGACTCAGTAGGAGTTCGAATGGGTTTACCTCATCGGCCTTCTTATCGACATCTACCTGGGGACCGTTACGCACAGCTAGTGCCGCTTGCGGTGTGTGGTTAAACCCACTGCCAGCGTAGTGTCGAGTCTTTAGAGTCCCACACAGAGAGTTTCCCTGCACTGAGCGAAACGTGTAGAGGCTGTATGGTTTTACGGCAGGGCTACGATCACTTACGTATACTTGTATGCGTATGGTGTTCGGGCAGGCAATACTAGTGGGCTTTGGTTTAAGCCGGATCCTAGTATTGCTCGGATGGATTTGTTTTGTCTTCTGTGCATCCGCATTCTACGGAATACGGATGCAGGTGTGTATGCACAATTTTCGGGAGCGATGAAGGAGGAGGTGCCTCTTTAGGGTTTTGGCAGTTGGTTCGGCCAAAACCGTTATGCGGCAGGCTCATTAGGGTTTTGACAGTTCGTTTGGTCAAAACCATTATGAGCCGGGGACATTATTTACTAATCCTTTCATTGATAATTATGTTATGGCTAATTACATTGACCATTTGACCATCTTGACTTTGTTGACCGTTTGACCAAAGTTGACTAGGATCTTCTTGAAAGATCTAAAGTATTCTTTGGTTTTCTTTTTCTTTTTGTTATGATAATGGTCATGTCATATGTAGCCATCAACTTTATCTTGATGGGATTAGTAATGATAATGTTTTTGCATTATTGCAACCATGGTTGTGTTTTCTCTTGGTTAAGTTTTTCATTTGCTCATTCTCATTCTCTCTCTTGAAATGAGAAGCTCCATGGTTGTTAGCTAGCTCCTCCTTCTTCCTCCTCTTGATTCATCTTTTGATCTCATGTGTTGAGAGATAAAGATCCCACAAAGACAAAAGCATTCATCTATCACTTCTACACAACCTAGGGCTTCTAGATTAGCAATCTCTTTGCCCTAGTTACCTCGGCTCGAGGTGGAGCTCGGTGTACATCTCTCGGGTGGATCGTCTTCGACTCAAGGAGGCCGCGGAGGTGACCAAAGTCCGGATCAAGCCACGGAGCAAGCAAGGAGAAGAACAACAAGAAGAGAAGGAGTTCAAGTTGAGGTATAACACCTAACCGAGTAGACAAATCTCTAGTTAGGATGCTAGTGTATTGTTTAGCAAAGATCCGGCTTTTACGGTCCATGTTACCATGTTCAGAAAAAATTTTGTTTTACCGTTTCCGCAACCCCGAAAGTACCGGGAGAGGTAACGTGGACCTAACATGAAGTTGTATGCCAGCGATGCCGTTACTGATCCAAGCGGTCAACCTGCAAGAACTGTGGCTCAACGGGGGTGAGTTGCCAACTCGTGAGTAGAAAAATATCAACAGATAGAAATCGAATAAACAACGACTCCTAGGTCAACTATATCATAAAGGTAATACTATGATATCTAGGGTGACCGGGTCTTTATGTGCCAACAAGGTAGTCAATACCTATATGCATGAGGGTAACATCCAACAGTAATAATCAATGCATGTATGCTTCTGGATCTCGTCCACCCATATAATCAATGTATGTATGCATGAGGGTCTCGTCCACCCATATAATCAACATATGTATGCATGTGGATCTTGTCCACCTATATAATCAATGTCTGTATGCACGTAAATATCATAAAAGAGTGTGCATGAAAGTATGAGGATATATATATCAACGGTGTCCCTCACGACACATCAAAATCATGGAACCTGAGTGCCTAGTATCGACACTCGAAAACATCATGAAAACCGTGCTTAGCATGGGCACGTAAATCCTCATATATCGGGCTCCGTCAGTCCGGATTGGCCCACGGGCTCTGTCAGTCCGGATCGGCCCATATCATATCTCGACTCCGGTCGGTATCCTCCGGATATCCGCCGAGCCCAAATACTATCACCGGTAGGTAGTAGACCCTCTGCCAGGCTCACCATCTGCTGCACAGCGATCCGTTCTCTCCCCAGGGTACCATACCGGGTCCACCATGTACCCGCAATCGGCCTCATCCGCCTCCTCGAATCGGGTTTCACATATCGCTCTCAGAACCGAGAAAACATAAGGTGGACGCACTGAAATATCATATCAAGAGAAACCGGGTTTTTAAAACAACACATAATCTCTTTTGAAATATCCACGGTTCTGAAATCCAGAAATCTCATGAAAACTGCATATCTCAATGTGTAAAATAATAGAGCATGATGTATGCGACATATAACAGAAATGCGAGCATATCCGTGTATCATGCAACATGGAACAATGATATGACATATTAAGAGAAAACCGCTCTTTTAAAATGATTCCAGTTTTTAAAATATAACATGTGGTTCCCAATTTTCCAATAAAACCAGTTATCTATATAGGTACAATATGTATATGCGCAAGTATAGATGTACCAATGTATGTGTGCACCAATATGGATATCCAATGTTTATGTGCGCAAATATGGATGTATCAATGTATATGTGCACCAATATGAACATACAATGTGTATGTGCGCAAATATGGATGTATCAATGTATATATGCACCAATATGAATATACAATGTTTATGTGCGCAGATATGGATGTATCAATGTATATGTGCACCAATATGAGTATACACTGTATATGTGCGCAAATATGGATGCATCAATGTATATGTGCACCAATATAAGTATAAAATGTGTATGTGCGCAAATATGGATGCATCAATGTATATGTGCGCCAATATGAGTATACAATGTGTATGTGCGTAAATATGGATGTATCAATGTATATGTGTACCAATATGAGTATACAATATGTATGTGCGCAAATATGGATGTATCAATGTATATGTGCGCCAATATGAGTATGTAATGTGTATGTGCGCAAATATGGATGTATCAATGTATATGTGCTCCAATATGAGTATACAATGTATATACGCAAGCAGGTTATGCGAAGGGTCATATCATGATGCAGTAATCCTACTGTGTAGTGACATGGCAATTATCGATGATGAAGTGTGTGAGCTTACAATCTGTGTATGTGTAACATACGCATCATCGATAATGCTGCAGGTGTACTATCACAGGTATAAGTAATGCAATGCGAATAACATGAAGGCAGCATAAGGTAAAGCATATGCAATTGCTGACGGGTATACGTATCTAACATAATCGAGTCGGTGAATCTATCAATCGGCATCCAGCCTAAACAACATCGCGTACGGTATAATCCATCGTACGACAACCTCTAGTCAAGGATAAGGATCAATCATCAAGTCAACTCATTACGCACGGAAAATCATCGTACGGCGGCATTAAGCTAATAGGGATCCTATCATCCTATTCGAAAAATAAGGGTACGGCCTAATATCACGTGCGGCCTATCATCTATGATTCACAACATTCTCTCTCTCTATATATATATATATATATACCTATGTCCCAGGTCACTTCCGCAATAATCTCTTATCAGGGGACCGGCAGGGTATAAATCATCTCGATCGACTCGCATCCGTATACCATCATCTCATCATCTCATCATATCTATAAGTTTACGGTAGCGCCCCGGCTAATAATCTGAGGCCAAACGCGGAACAAAAACTTTTACAACTGGCGCTATCGCATACTATAACCCAGATCTTTCCATTAACGCTAAACTAACAAACTGTAAAGTGGTAGAAAGGCTATACCTATCGATCCGTGTCCTTCGGTCATTAGCCATCATCCCACACTCCTCGCGGCATCTCCAATCTCCTGTCTCCTCGTCGAGGTGGCACCACATCAACGGATCTTTATACGGGCTCCCGCCTCTAAACCGAGGGAACTCAGACATCAAGTCTGCTAAAAGAGATGACCAAGATGAAGTAGAGAATGAGTGGAATATTTTGTCTCAATACACTCTTTGGTTCTCATCACATGAGAGGGTAAGAGTGGAGGTTGAAGAAGATGCTAAGGTTTGGAAAGTGTGAGCTCAAGAAATGAATCAAGCGAGCAAAAGAACCAAGCATGAAACTTGTTATGGCTTTCTTTTGTGAGTAGATATATATAAGGTTGTGTGTTGAAAAACAAAGAAAATATCTCATAAAAATATCTCCCACAAATATCTCCACAAACCCTAAAATATCTACACCCAAAACAACACATCATTAATTCTATCATGACTCACTTAGTGACTCATTAGCATGAGTCACTAATGAACATGCTAGAAGAAATGTGTCACCATGAATGAGTCACACTTTCCAAATCCAATAATCATTTAAACCAAAATGATTAATCCAAAAAGAAATGCATCTTCTAAAGTAATCTCGTAACGGATTACGAGAATACCCTTCACCTGTAAATACATACCTGTATCCGTATTCCGACTGAATACGAATACGATGATACTAAAATATTCCGACTCAATATAATACTTGGATCCGGCTTAATCCAAAGCCCACCAGTATTATCTGTCCGAAATATGACACGTGGACAAATGCACGTGCATGTTCGAACCCTTCCATAAAACCATACGGCATCTACGACGTTTCTCCCGAACTTGGGAAACTATCTGTGGGAGACTCTAAAGACTCGTCAATACCCTGGCAGTGGGTTTAACCACAAGCATGTCAGCGGAACTAGCTGTGCGTAACGGCTGCCCATGTACTGGCCGAAAGGGAAGCCGATGAGCGAACTCATCTTGGAACCCTACTGAGCCTATCAGTGACAATATCCGTACAGTCCGGTCCGTTAGTCTATGAGCATTGCATATCCGGCCTAGGGGCTGGTAACGTCAGACCCCCAAAAGCTGTATAAGTCGTGTCAGAGGGTAGCCCTGAACACCTTGAGAAACTACTGGAATACCTACCAGTAATTCTCACCTGCCTTGGCCAAGGACTTGGTGTAATGACTCTCCTAGACACAACGCGATCTCACCCCCAATACCAGGAGAGACGAATTCCCTGCCAATCTGCTCACTGCCTTTATGTGGCTCTGGACTGTACCCAACTAAAACCAGTTTGCACGACTCCTTTGAGCCGTGGTAGGGTAATAATCAAAGCACAGTGGGAACTCACACGAGAAAAATGATGATCTCAGGTCGTTGCACTAACCTGTACACATGTCACCAGGGAACTGCTATCTGACGCTAGGTATAAAACCAGCTAGTAGGTTCCCGGCGAGTCCTGTCCGGTGCACTCATAACCCAATGAGCACCTGTATACATCTTAGGTGATCCAACTGACACCAATGGATTGTGAGACCGGCCACCGCCCCTCGTCGGGGTCTCGACTGTATACACTAGTCTACTCTGGAGTATCGATGCCCTGTCTCGAAACTCCTACGACTAGGGATCACTTTTAAGGATGTGCTTATGGACTACCCAACTCTCACGTATATGATCGCCATCATACTGCTGGTAGTCAAGCAAGAATCCTAAGGGCTCTATCAATGTGTAATAGTGATCATGTCACCTAAAGCTGTACACGATGATAAAGGCGAACCAGATAGCATACTATCATCTTGAGTAAGACTGTCCTACCGGTATTGGTCCTCCTCAATCATTGCAATCACGTGCATGCGATCCAATAATTGACTTTGAGGGCACTACGACCAACAATCTCCCACTTGCACTTAAGACTAATTATTGTGATGTCGCATACTCACAGCCCGTGTGATACCGAACACCCAACTCCTCTACTAATCAGTTTCACAAAGCTCGTTTGTAAAACCCTTATGTTCGAAAAATAGCCTCAATGAGTGGATCCACCATGATATTTCTTTCTATGTCTTTCTTAATCTCAAGTTTGCGGAGAAAGCCATCTCCCGAATTGAGTAATACCTGTCTTAGAATATGTCTGGTTATCTGATGGGACCTAGTTCATAAATGAACTCCAAATCCAAACTTCTTAGACTGTATCGCCAACTGAACCTAATCAATATCATGCACCATGCTTTCCACAGTATCCTCTTGGACCATCTGTCTAAAATACTGCCCCCTTTGTCAGAGGGAAAACTATAACTCTGACAATCACTCTGTCGTCCATGTCACCTTGGAAGCCTGGAATGATAACCGTCTCCGAAGGAGGAAGCCGTTATCAAATCCCTAGAACATCCACTTATGTTCTAAAACTGCTTCCGAATGTTTCTCCAGGATTGGATTAATATAAACTTATTGCATCTAGTGCAAAAACAACATCTGGTGTGGTACTTGACATCTCATGATCGACTCAATTGCCTAAGCAAGTGATATGCCAATCAAGCACATCCCTCTCCCCTTTAGTGTAGGGATGCTTGGCACTGCCACAAGGGTCTACGAGGCATCAACCATGCCCGATTTAAAATTTAGCCATGCCGAACAACCCTTAACAAGATCTTTATACTAGAGATTAGGCGAAACAAAGCATGTTAAACACTTTAACACTAAGTGAGAGGGATTACAACCTTTGTAGATCCTGTCCTTCACTTCTAAAGCTCCGTGTTGAGGTCCCTTCGCTGTGATCATCGTGCATCCAGACTCTAGAGAGGCTCCACGAAGAGAAAGATGCAAGCTTGCTTCCGATCTTCGATAACAAAGATGATCTACGTTGAAGTTTCGTTAACAAAAGCTCTCACTCACTAAATGAAGTGAACACTCTCATCTAAAGGGCAAGGGTAGATGAGGATGATGAACTAGGATTTTCGCTCTCATTTGTTTTCTTATTCTCACTCATTTTACATCACAAAATCAAAAGCAAGAAAGCTTTTCATGAAGAACTCAAGGAAGAAGATGAAGGAATAATTAGAATCACTAGAATCCTTTTGTGATGAATAACGAAAAGATAATAATGATGAATAATGCAACCATGGTTAACTAAACCTTTGTAGAGATTTAACTAAGGCTAGGGTTTGGGTTGGGTTAAGAATGAGTCACACATAAATATCAACATAATATCTTAACTCAAGACAAAAGAAAAGCTTCTAGAAGCTACTAGAAGTCTTAACCCTAATCCAAACCCTAACCATATTTAAACTCCACAAAACATGTTGCATTAGTAATCATATCATGTTACAATATTATATATCACATATATAATATTTATTGTAACAAAATAAAATAATACAATTAACATATATCGTATATATATCAATGTATTATCCGAGTGAGAAAAAGAATCTTTTAGTGAGCTAATATTACTTAATGTAATTTAATATATCATATATATTATTATACATTAAATTATCGAATCAACACTTGATCCGACAATCCGGCTATATCGCATATAACCGACTAATATATCAATTACCGATTCATCGAATCAACACTTGATTCGATGATCCGGCTGATATCAAATATCGCGAGAATAGAATACAGTATCACATATCGCATTATCCTCGGTCCTGCACATATCAGATATGTGCCCCTACTCCGTTTCGCCTGAGTCAAGAAACCTCTGTGTAGGACTCTAAAGGATCGTCAATACGCCGGCAGTAGGTGATGATCATATCAAACACTCACAAGCTGCAAGCGGTCAGCTAAACGTAACAGCCACCCAGGTATTGAGCGCTCAGAAGATCAACAAGCAAGCCTGTACATTCTCCTATGAATCCAATCAGTAACACTCCCGTATAGTCCGGTCTCGTCGTCTAATATGTCGCATATCTCGCCTAGGGGTGGTAAACGTCAGACCCCAACAGCTTGATAAGTCGTGTCGATATGAGGTCTACAACAGTTTGAGAAACTACTGATAACACTTACCAGTAAATCTCAGCAACCCTGGTCAAGGATTTCCAGTTATAGCCAATCGAACACAGCACATCATCAACTCCCTATACCGGGAGAGACGAATCCCCTCCTATCGCTTATTGCCTCCATATGATTCGGGGCTGTACCCAAAAACCACCTTTTTGCACGCCCTCTTGGACGTGGTATGATGGAAATCAAAGCACAGTGGGAATCACACAAGACTCTATGACGATCTCGGGTCAACAGACTACTCTGTACCAGTGTCACCGGAGAACTGCCTTCTGACGTGAGGTATAATACCATCTGGGAGTTCTCGGCGAGTCCGTCCAGTGTACCCAGTCTCTACTGAGCACCCGTACACCATCCTTGATGTCAAACACCGATGGATATGGGATCATCCATCGCCCATCATATGTGTCAAGATGCGTATACGCTAGTCTACTCTGGTGTATCGATGCCCTGTCTCGATACACCCTCGACTAGGAACAGTTATAGGATGTACTCGTCGACTACCGTGGCCCCACTAGTATGATCTCATCATAGTCCCAGTAGTCGAGTACATATCCTAAGGGCTTTATCAACATGTAACATAGAGACAATCAGAGTACATGTTAAGATAAAGTGCAACCAGATAGCGTACTATAATGTCGAGCAAGAAAGTCCTCCCTATATATGTCCAAGCATCCACTACAATATATATCGTATGTACAGTAATGGCCTCTAGGGCATACATATAACTAACAATCTCCCACTTGCACTAGGGCCATCTGTTGTGGTATCACATACGCAACAATTAGCTGTGGTTGAAGTATCTCATACTCAACCATCCCATAAAAGTCTCTACTGGGAGAAAGGCCTTTGTGAGTGGATCCGCGCTGTTGTCCTCTGTGTCTACTCTCCTAACCTCGATCTCCATGGAGATCAACCATCTCCATCATCAGGTGATACTGCCTAAGAATTATATCTGGATTTAAGATGGGACGGTAGTTCCTTGGCTAAAGCCACAGCTCCATTGTCACACACTGGTAGGAACGAAGTTCATCTCATGAACTTATATGTATCCAGACTGCCTCTTTGGTAGCATCTTTGGTAACGATGTATCTTGCCTTTAATCGTCTAGTAAGTCACGGTATCTAGCTTGGAACTCTTCCAACATACCGTTCCTCCACTGAGGGTAAAGACAATGCCTGCGACTGACACTCAGTCGTCCTTATCACCCTAGAACCTTTCCAGTGATTCTCCCCAGGATCGATTGATACCATCTCACTACAACTAGTGAGTATCCTAACATCCAATTAGATCTATCTCATAGATCCAAAACCTAGGATTTAGGAGGTATCACCTTGATCCTATATGGAGAATCCTTGTGATAAGCGGAGATTGACTGAGCGGAGCATAGAAAACTTCTTCCCTATCAAGAGTATGTCATCCACGTACTCTACGAGGATCACTACCATACTCCCTACTACCTTTCTGTATATACAAGGTTTATCTACCATTTTGATGAAGTCAAACTCTTTGACTACCACATCAAAACAGACGTTCCAACTCCGCGATGCCTGATTTATCACATAAAACATCTTGCACACGTTTCCGCTGCTCCCACTGTCTACGAAGCCCTCTGGCTGCGTACTTAAAGACGCTCTCTTCTAAAACAACATTTAGAAAAGCAGTCATGGCACCCAACCACCCGATATCGTAGTCATGGTATGTAGCAGCCATGGCAAGTAGGATCTGGATGGACTTAAGCATAGCTTTGAAAGTCTCAACTTTTCCATGTATACCAAGTAATCTTCTCAAGATATACTTGCTCCTGATGGGGATTTAACCCTTCAGATAAAGCAACCAAAGTCCATACTTTGTTGGTGTATAAGGATTCCATCTCAGATTACTAAGCATCCAACCATTCTTACAGAGTCCCACTCCTGATGGCCAGCTCGAAACTAGTTAGGTCATCATCTCATGATGCAATCCTCGCTCCTACTGTCAAAGAGAAACCGAAGTATCTCTCAGGTGGGTGAGGAACCCTACTAGATCGGCGGAGAGGCTGAGGTTCGTTGGAAACTATTGAATCCTTTGGTTCTACCAAATCATCAGCTGCAGTTTGTATAGCTGGAACTCCTTCCAGTTCTACAGAACTGACCTTGCCTCGAGATTTGTCCGGATTTTGTTTTTAGACATAGGCCGGACAACCCCAAATCTTAACAAACTTAAGATATGGGATCTTCCCTTTCCATATCACATATGAAGTGGTAGGCAACTGATTTGGTTGGAACCCTATTCAATAGGTATGCAGCTTCTCAAGTGCATACCTCCCAAAAGGAAATAGGAAACTCAGTAGTACTCATCATAGAGCGCACCATATCACATAGGGTGCTATTGCTCCGCCCCAATATACCATCGTGCTATGGTGTATTCGGAGGAGTAATGCTGAGAGAGAATCTCATTCACCTTTAGAATGGTCCAGGAATCCCGTGCTCAAGTATTCTCCTCCTTGATCTCATCAAAGGACATAATACTTTTACCCGTTTTTGGTTCTCTCCTTCTAACTTATATTCATTGAATTTCTCAAAAGTTCCAGACTTGTGTTTCAACAGGAACATATGTCCGGATCTTGAAAGATAATCAGTGAATCTAATGAAGTACAAAGAACCGGTCTTGGCATGTGTAGACAGGGGACTTTCATACATCATCATGTATTAATCCCAAGAGTTAACTAACTCTTTCTCTGTTTCCAATAAATAGAGCTAAGGTCATCTTATCTTTGTGATATGACCGGCAAGTTTCACAATATGTAAATTCAAACTAATTTAAATATGCATCTAAATGTAACTTCAGCTAGTTGGGTCACATTGATATGACCTGGTCTACAATACCTCAAGAAGAATTCGTTCATTTCTGAACTCTTTCTCTTGTGTGTGTTCTGTATACTAAGAACTGTAGTTTGATTTAGAACGTCAATGCTTTTAGATAACGTGCCTGAACCGATCAACTCTTGATATAAGAAATTATCAAAAAAATTATCCAACAATACAAAATTATATCCGTTCTTTACTAATAAAGAGACAGATATGATATTGTATATCAGGTTCGGTATCTAATAACATTCGTTCAGAATCAATGTATTCTGGTAATACAGGGTGATAGTGACCAACAGACTTGGCTCCAACACTTGCACCGTTTCTATCTCACGAAACTTATCACCCGTTCTCAGTTCTCTACCTTTCTGTAGTCCATGTAATAAATTACATATGTGGGATCCTGATCCGGTATCAAATACCCAGGACGTATAGGATACTGAGAAACAGTTCTCTGTAATGAACACACCCGAAGAAGATGCATCAGCATGCACTTTCTTCGTTTGGGCGGCACGGGAATTCTGGTAATCCCCAATTTCGTGCTCTATCTTATAACAATTATAAGTTGGAGCGGGACCAACGTTCCCTAGCGCAGTATAACAAGCGGGTTCAGTCAATACATCCGTATTATTATCTTGATTAAGGCGTGACATAGTCGTAACCAGGAGAGAGAGAGAAGAAAACACTCAGCGTGCGCTTTTACAAGATTAGATTGGTTATCAATTTATCTAATCAGGATGTCTCCTACTGTTTTAGTCAAATCTTCATTCAAACCCTAAAAGGAAAGACTAGCCGGGATTAATTACACTCTACAAGTTCGCCAATCTTTCAGCCAGGCCAGTGCCGGTACTTTGAGGGAGGTTCCCCGTGCTTTCGCACGGACCTAATTAAAATAAACCTCGTTTTCCCAGGGGCGTAACCCCATTAACACCTTTCTAGACACCTACTTGATCGGCTAATTGTAATGTGTAAAACTCTCCTTGGAGTAACTCTTACTCGCAGCGGGTATCGGGATCTAACTATCTCATAGAAGGTATGCAATCTCATTGCAAATTTCAACACTTGAAATTCCTAATAATATTTTACCCCTAACGTCCCATGACCTTGATGCAGGCCAACAAACCATAGTCCGCTAGTCAAGTTCAACCCGTTATTTCCCGATTGAATTAAACCCATCCGCACGACCCTTGACGCAGGCCAACAAAGTCGCACGACTACCCTAACTCAATCGCATCATATGCTTTTAAAGATAAGCATAAATAGCTACCGAACACTACGCCTTGACGCAGGCCAACAAACGTAGCACGAATACTATGAAATACTTATCTGAAATGACGGAGGGCTACGACAGGTTTTTAAGAAAACCCATTGCGTAATGAACTTGATATCGTTGTAGAATCGAGTGATTTTAAATAGAGTGTTTTTTAGGCTTTTCTAGTTTTGCTAAAGAGGTCACTCCCGGTGAAGGGATCGTCGGCTCTTTCCTTATCGAATAAGGTGCAGGATATTTCACAAATACCACGGTGCAAAGCAAGAACTATAAAAACAATCAAAAGACAAACCGAGTTTGTAGCATCTGCTAGTTTCGCTAAAGAGGTCACTCCCGGTGAAGAGATCTCGGCTCTTTTCTTATCGAATAAGGTGCTGGATGTTCTACAAGGAACACCGCTATGCATAGCAAGAACTAGAGCTACCGGTTTTTAAACAAGTTTCTACAACATCTTAGGTTTCTTTTAGTTTCATTAATCTCATTAATGAAGTCCCATTTTATTATGCTTCACAAGCATCACATTTGAAACGAAATCTGCAATATAACATATATCTAATATATATAATATAAACATTCGTCTCATGAAGTAATATGATCTCATCACAGAACATTGCAGCAGAAGAACATATATGAAATATTGGATATATTAGGACGTCTGTGTTTTCAATAAGAGCCTGTATAAAACACGGATTCCACGGTCGCGTTGAATAGCCAAACCAACATCCCTAGACCCCTACGAGAGAGGCAAGCAACACTGCCAATTCTAGGGTTTGGAGACCCGGTCTCGACTCCTCGAGATGGTCTCCTATTGGACCCTAGAACCCGGTTAGTTATGCTCCCCGCCTTGGGTCTACCTAATGCGGAAAAGTAAATAATATACAACGGTGACATCATCCTCAGCCCGGAAGTGCCCCAATAAAAGAATATTACATGAATGAAAAAGAAAACTCTCATCTCACATAAAACCCCCGGCTATTCCAAACGCGACGATCCAATATAACATATCACAGTAACACATAATATCACATATCATCAACGTAAGCAAGTATGCGTATCCCGATTGTCGTTGATGTATAGCAACGAAGCCGGCGATACACCACATACTACGCTTACGGTCATATAAAAGAAAGTGTAAAACTACAACAGTTGGAATCCGCAACCACCTTAGACATCGCATGCCTAACCAAATGAATTCCTTAGACATCGCATGCCTAACAAGTATAAACTCCGTATTTTAGTCTCATTATCGAAAACTCTTTTCAATATCAAGTCGGGCAAATCAACAAGATTCCCGACATTCTGATCGAATGCTCGTCGCAAACTTTAGTAGACGGTCGCACCCCCGATGCCGTCGACGAAGTGCACTAAGGCGAAACACCGCTGCCGCGAGCACCCGAACGGATGCTTTTGGCGACGGGGTTCTCATACAGTCACTTGGTCGGGGCTATGGGGCATGGCTGTCTATTAAGTTTACCCGGCGAGTATCCGCGTACGCTACGTGATTGCGACGGACTTTTGATCGCATCAAAATCCCGTGGCAACCGATCATTTGAGACTAAACTGCTAGATTTATAACAATCAAATTAGTTATCTCATAACTACCTGTGGATTCCAAATATTGTATCACATTCCAGATAAATAGACAATGTTAAACTTTCCGATCGAACAATCAAACACCCATGATTTCCCAAATAGCTCAACTCTTGAGCGGAGTTCAAAAAGTATCCATCACATGCCACAGTACTAATGGTCGAGCCGTAGAAGGGTCAAGCCAACGTCTCACATGTGGCAACGCCGTACTGCCACAAACCCTAAGGTTCAGAGGCAATTCAAGACGGTCGCATAATCGAGTTAAGGTTTGTGTTCTTCTAGAGGGTCCACCATGTTACTTGCATGATTTTCCGGAAGTTTCAAACTCAAGAAAAAATCCAACTTTTGAACAAATTTCCGACAGGGGAAAAAGTGAGTTATTGATATCCGTTCGAACTTTTTAACAGTTTCTAAAATTATCCGGAAAAAACATAGACGAAGTTAAATTATCCGATCGAAACAATGAGTCCCAATACAACCCAGAAAACTCAACACTGGAGTGGAATTAAAATTCCCAGAATAATGCAAATGAACCCAGAAATATTACTGTGAAATGGTGGGCCCCAATGACACTGTTCAGCCGCGGGTCCGCGGCCTCGTGCGTGGTTTGGCCGCGGTTCCGCGGTCACGTGGTCGAATTGGAGGTCCGTAATTCACAGTAATACTTAGTTTTTCGTGCTTATTTTTCTGAGCATTTTTAATACGAAAAAAAACAGTTTTAAAAAATTTCCAGAAACTAGGGTATATCGGGTTTTCGGAGTTCGATCGGACTTTAAACATCGCCTAGACTTCGCCTAAAGCTCTAGCTTGGCTCTGATACCACTGTAGGGATGCTAGGCACTGCCATAAGGGTCTACGAGGCATCAACCATGCCCGATTTAAAATTTAGCCGTGCCGAACAACCCTTAACAATATCTTTATACTAGAGATTAAGCGAAACAAAGCATGTTAAACACTTTAACACTAAGTGAGAGGGATTACAACCTTTGTAGATCCTGTCTTTCACTTCTAAAGCTCCGTGTTGATGTCCCTTCGCTGCGATCATCGTGCATCCAGACTCTAGAGAGGCTCCACGAAGAGAAAGATGCAAGCTTGCTTCCGATCTTCGATAACAAAGATGATCTACCTTGAAGTTTCGTTAACACAAGCTCTCACTCACTAAATGAAGTGAACACTTTCATCTAAAGGGCAAGGGTAGATGGGGATGATGAACTAGGATTTTTGCTCTCATTTGTTTTCTTGTTCTCACTCATTTTTCATAACAAAATCAAAAGCAAGAAAGCTTTTCATGAAGAACTCAAGGAAGAAGATGAAGGAATAATTAGAATCACTAGAATCCTTCTGTGACGAATAATGAAAAGATAATAATGATGAATAATGCAACCATGGTTAACTAAACCTTTGTAGAGATTTAAATAGGGCTAGGGTTTGGGTTGGGTTAAGAATGAGTCACACATAAATATCAACATAATATCTTTGTTAGTTATATGTATGCCCTAGAGGCCATTACTATACATAGGATGTATATTGTAGTGGATGCTTGGATATATATAGGGATGACTTTCTTGCTCGATATGATAGTATGCTATCTGGTTACTCTTTACCTTAACGTGTACACTGTTGTCTCTCTGTTACATGTTGGTAAAGCCCTTAGGATATGTACTTGACTACCTGGACTATGATGCAGATCATACTAGGGGGGACATTGTAGTCAATAAGTACATCCTTCAAGGCCCTAGTCGTGGGTGTATCGAGACAGGGTATCGATATACCAGAGTAGACTAGCGTATACCTTCTCGACCCATACAGATGGGCGATGGATGATCCCATATCCATTGGTGTTTGACATCAGAGATGATATACGGGTGCTCAGTGGAGACTGGGTACGCTGGACGGACTCACCGAGAACTCCCAGATGGTATTATACCTTACGTCAGATGGCAGTTCTCTGGTGACACTGGTGCAGGTTAGCCTGTAGACCCGAGATCGTCATAGAGTCTTATGTGATTCCCACTGTGCTTTGATTTCCACCTTACCACGTCCAAGGGGGCAGGCAAAACGGTCGTTTTTGGGTACAGTCCCGAATCACATGGAGGCAATGAGCGATAGGAGGGGTTTCGTCTCTCCCGGTATAGGGAGTTGATGTTGCGCAGTGCTCGATTGGCTATAACAGGAAGTCCTTGTCCAAGGCTGCTTTAGGGATTTACTGGTAAGTGTTACGAGTAGTTTCTCGACTCGTTATGAGCCTCATATCGACACGACTTATCGAGTTATTGGGATCTGACGTTTACTACCCCTAGACGAGATATGCAACATATCAGACGAACAGACCGGACTGTACGGTAGTGTTACTAGTTCGAATCACAGGAGTGTGAGCGGGCTTGCTCATTGATCTTCGGATCGCTCAATACCCGAGTGGCCGTTATGTTTAGCAGACCGCTTGTGGCTTATGGGTGTTTGATATGATCATCACCTACTACCGGAGTATTGACGAGTCTTTAGAGTCTTACACAGGGGTTTTCTGGCTCAAGCGAAACGAAATAGGAGCGCATATGAGATATGTGCGGGACCGAGAATAATACCAGTATGTGATACTGTATTCTATTCTCGCGATTTGTATCATCGGTCGGTTATATGTGTTATAGCCGGGTTACCGAATCAAGTGTCGATTCGATACATTGATACACTTGATATTAGTCGGTTATATGCGATATGATCGGATCGTTAAATCAAGTGTTGATTTAATGATTTAATGTATAATTATATATTTGATATATTACTTTAAATTAACTAGTATTGGTTCACTTAAGATTGATTTTCTCACTTGAATGTGCACATTGTTTATATGTGATATATGCAAGTGTACATATTTGTATCATGCTTGATGATACAAACAAGTTGTGTGCATGAGACTTGAACCAAATCAAGGTTAGATTAGGGTTTACTATTTTCCTAAGCATATAACAAAAGAGTGTGACTTTGGTCAAAGTTATCAAGCTTCATGAAGCTTGATGAACATTGACAAAATCAACTCTCTTTGTCATTTGTTTAAGATATTAGCTAACCCAACCCTTAACCTTATGCTATGGTTAATTCTCTACATGAGTTAAGCATGAGGGCTTAACTCAACCATGGTGCCATGATTAAAAGGATAAGTATTCATATTATTCTTTTAATTCTTATGATTCTTTCTTCTTCTTCATCTTCATCAAGCTCACAAAAGCTTGCTAGCTTCAATGGTGCCATGAGAAAAAGAGTGAGAAATCCAATTCTAAAGTGAACCCACTTCCTATTTCTTCATCCTCTACTACTTGCCATGTAATATAGGGTGTTCTCTTCACAAAGTTTTTGACCAAGTGAAGGAATAGCTTGAGTTTGAGTCTCCCCGACGTAGATCATCTTCGGCCTCGAAGTCAACGGCCTAGCCCGCTCATTTCTCCGACGAAACCATCGCTAGAGTCTGGGATCCCGATGATCGCAGTGGAGGGACGTCAACACGGAGCTAAAGAAGTGGAGGACCGGATCTACAAAGGTTGTAATGCCTTTCACTTAGTAGCAAAGTTGTTTGCTAGCTTTTCTTTTTGCCTAATCTCTAGTTAACGATCTTCATTAGGGTTTCTCGGCACCGGAAAATTTTAATTTGGCATAGTTGATGCCTTGTGGAACCTCTTGAGTGTGCTTAGTGTAAGTCGATGTACAACACCCCACGACTTGCGGGGAGGCGGAAATATGAAAAACGATCTTGTTCTTTGCTTAAACATCGACTAACCGCACGAATCGAAGCTAAACGATAACTAACATGAAACATAGAAGTTCTATACTACTATGTTTAGGGATTATACCTAACGAATCGTGTCCTTCGTCTTTGCGAACTCCTCCTCCTCCTCGGCCTTCTCGAAGTAGTAGAGGATCCACCCCAGAGCTTTACTCTAAGCTTAGCCTTTAAACTTGAGGTAACTAACCTTCTTTAAGTGCTAATCAAAGAAGCTAGGTGATATAGAGTGAGGGTTATGGTTTAATTAGTCTAACTAATCCTTGTACTCAACACATGAGAGGGGAGGATTAGGGTTCGAAGAGGGAGAGCATGAGAAGAGAGAAGATGAACATAATAATGAAGTGAGAATAATGAGTTATGATAATATATATCAATCATTTCTTTTTATCAAGAAAAGAAAATAAATCAATTTGACAACCATGCTTGATAATATCTAGTGATGATTCATCTCCATGAGTCATTAAGCATTTATGATGCATTAATGACATGGATGAATCATCCATATGACTCACTAATCACATTCATTGTATATGCCACCTAAACCTCCTTAGTCACCACCTTCTAGAAGCTTCTCGCGTAATTACGAGAATGCCCCTCCTTTCTGCAAAAATACGGAAAAACTTTAGACTGTATAAATCCAATAACCGGATACCAGTAACTGGCTTAAACCAAAGCCGACTGGTAAAAACTGTCCGAAAGTCGTACGTGCGTAAACACACGTATGCGTCCGAACCCTTGTCGTAAAACCATACGACCTCTATATCGTTTCGGCTGGAGTAGGGAAACTCTCTGTGTGGGACTCTAGAGACTCGACTACTACGCTGGCAGTGGGTTTAACGACAGACCGCAAGCGGCACTAGCTGTACGTAACGGTCCCCAGGTAGATGTCGATAAGAAGGCCGATGAGGAAACCCATCCGAACTCCTACTGAGTCTGATGTGACAATCTCCGTACAGTCCGGTCCGTTCGTCTAAGACTATCGCATATCGGGCCTAGAGGGGCGGCAAGCGTCAGTCCCCTAATAGCGGTATAAGTCGTGTCGGAGGGAAGCCCATTACACCCTGAGAAACTACTGGAACCTACCAGTAAATCTCGCTTGCCCTGGCCAGGGACTTTGCGTAATGGCTCTCTGACACAGCGCGATATCAACTCCCAATACCGGGAGAGACGAATCCTGTCTAACCGCCACTGCCTCCAAGTGCTCGGGACTGCACCCAACTGCTACCTGTTTGCACGACTCCTTTGTGCCGTGGTAGGGTAGCAATCTAAGAACAGTGGGACACACTCGAGGCGAAGTAGCAGTGTCAAGTCTGCGGACTATGCTGTACTCATGTCACCTGGGAACTGTTCACTGACGACAGGTATAAAACCATCCAACAGTTCCCTGTTCGTCCTATCCGGTGTACCCATAACCCAACGAGCACCTGCATACTATCTCCAGTACGACGTACTGACGGCTGTGGGACAGACCATCTCCCCAACTGGGATGAGAAGCGTACACACTAGTCTACTCCGGATTATCGATGCCCTGTCTCGATAATCCAACGACTAGGGACCTGAATAAGGATGTGCTTGTAGACTACCCAGCCCCCACTAGTGTGACTGCCATCACAACGCTGGTAGTCAAGGAAGATCCTAAGAGCTCTATCAATACGTATACTCACATATTAAGATAGAAAAAACCAAGTAGCATACTACCATGTTTAGCAAGATTGTTATATACATGTGAATATCCCAAGCTTCCATTAAGTAATATACAAACTAGTATGATACAATAATGGCCCCTAGGGCATATACACTAACAATCTCCCACTTGTACTAGGGCCATGTACTGGCATATCGAAGACCGATGATTTCGAGTAGCCTCTCGAACTGAATCTGAGGTAGGGCCTTTGTGAATGGATCAGCAATGTTCTCTTCAGAAGCAACTCTCCGAACCTCGATCTCCTGATGATTAATGATCTCCCTGATCAGGTGATACCACCTTAAGATGTGTCTGGACTTCTGATGGGACCTTGGTTCCTTTGCTAAAGCTATAGCTCCGTTGTTGTCGCAATACAGAGGTATTGGATCAACTATGGTAGGAACCACCTGAAGTTCTGGTAGGAACTTCTTCATCCAGACTGCTTCTTTTGCGGCATCGCAAGCAGCTATATACTCCGCTTCCATCGTCGAGTCAGCAACGGTGTCCTGCTTGGAGCTCTTCCAGCACACCGCCCCTCCATTGAGGGTAAAGACATAACCCGACATGGACTTGGAATCGTCCTTATCACTCTGAAAGCCGGAATCAGCAAAGGCCTCCAACCTGAGGTCTTTTCCGCCGTGAACCAAGAACATCTCCTTAGTCCTTCTCAGGTATTTGAGAATGTTCTTTACTGCTATCCAGTGCTTCTCCCCTGGGTCTGAATGATACCTGCTTACCACGCACAGTGCGTAAGCTACATCTGGTCTGGTGCACAACATCGCATACATTATAGAGCCTACCGCAGAAGCGTAGGGTATAATAGACATGCGTTCCCTTTCCAAATCAGTCTTGGGAGACATCTCTTTGGAGAGGGTGATTCCGTGACAAGCAGGTAGATTACCGTGCTTAGAATCTTCCATACTAAATCTTTTCAGTACAGTGTCGATATACCTGGACTGCGAAAGTCCCAACATCCTCTTGGATCTATCACGATAGATCCGGATCCCCAGAATGTAAGAGGCATCACCCAGGTCTTTCATGGAGAACCTGTGTGACAAGAATCCTTTGAAAGATTGTAGCATAGGAATGTCATTTCCTATCAATAGAATGTCATCCACGTACAAGACGAGGAATACGACACTTCTGGCTACAACTTTACTATATATGCACGGTTCATCTGGATTTTTGATAAAGTCATATTCTTTGACTGTCTCATCAAAACAGATGTTCCAACTCCGCGATGCCTGCTTTAGTCCATAAATGGACTTAAGCAGCATGCATACTTTCCCGCTGCTCCCACTCTGATTGAAACCCTCTGGCTGATCCATATAGACGCACTCTTCTAAATTTCCATTCAGAAAAGCCGTCTTTACGTCCATCTACCAGATTTCATAATCATGGAAGGCAGCAATAGCAAGAAGGACCCGAATGGATTTGAGCATAGCCACAGGAGAAAAAGTTTCGTCATAGTCCAAACCAGGTCTTTGACGAAAACCCTTTGCAACAAGTCTAGCCTTATATGTTTCAACCTGTCCATCTACACCAATCTTTTTCTTGAAGATCCATTTGCATCCTATGGGTTTTACCCCATCTGGAGCAAAGTCCAAAGTCCATACTTTGTTGGTGTACATGGACTCCATTTCGGTCCGCATTGCATCTAGCCATCGTACCGAGTCGCCGCTCTGGATGGCCTGCTGGATGTCAGTAGGTTCATCATCATCTATGATGCAATCCTCTCTATCCCCATCTATGAGAAAACCGTAGTATCTCTCAGGCGGACGAGACGGCCTACTACTCCTGCGGAGGGGTGCGGGAATGTCCTGTTCTTCTTGAACTACCGGTTCTACCAAACTTTCAGTATTAGTTTGTGGTTCTGGAATTTCTTCCAGTTCTATTTCGCTCCCACTTGATTCCTTTTGTAAAAACTGATGTTCTAGAAAATGGGCATTACGAGAAACAAATACCTTTTGTTTCTCTGCGTAATAGAATAGATATCCCCTGGAGTTCTTTGGATATCACACAAACTTACACTTTACTGATCGTGCCTCGAGCTTGTCCACATGCTGCTTTTTAACAAAAGCTGGACATCCCCAAATCTATATATACTGTAGATGGGGTTTCTTCCCGCTCCACATCTGATATGGAGTGGTAGGCACAGTCTTGGTAGGAACCATATTCAAAAGATATGCCGCTGATTCTAGCGCATAACCCTAAAAAGATCGCGGTAACTCAGCATTACTCATCATGGATCGTACCATATCCAATAGGGTTCGATTCCGTCTCTCCGATACACCATTATGCTGTGCAGTGTATGGAGGAGTAAGCTGAGAGAGAATTCCTTTCTCTTTTAGGTAACCTAGGAACTCGGCACTCAAGTATTCACCACCTCGATCAGATCTAAGTGTCTTGATACTTTTGCCGGTTTGGTTTTCTACTTCATTCTTATACTCTTGGAATTTCTCAAAAGCCTCGGATTTATGTTTCATCAGATAAATGAATCCGTACCTTGAGTAATCATCCGTGAAAGTAATGAAATAGGAAAAACCACCTCTTGCATGCGTAGACATTGGACCACATACATCACTGTGTATGAGTCCTAAGAGCTCGCTCGCTCTTACTCCTTGTCCAGTAAATGGAGTCTTTGTCATCTTTCCTTTGAGACAAGATTGACAAGTGTCATAAGTTTGATATTCGAACGAGTCCAAATATCCTTCTCTATGCAACTTAGTCAACCTTCTCTCATTGATATGACCCCGTCTACAATGCCATAAGAAAGCTTTATTTAAATCTGGAGACTTTCTTTTAAGTGTGTTCTGGACATTGAAAATTTGGAGTTGGTTTAAAACATATATACCGTTATTTAGTGTACCGGACCCAATCAAACCATGATTAAGGTGGATGTTAACAACATCTCTAACAAACGTGAAATCATAACCTTTATTTGATAACAAGGAAACTGATATGATATTACACGTTAAGCTTGGTACAAAAAAACAGTTATGTAAAACCAAAATATGTCCACTCGTCAATCCCAGGTGATAATCCCCGACGGACGCAGCTCCCACGCTAGCTCCATTAGCAACCTTTAGGGTCATGTCACCTTCCTTTAGCACTCTACGGTTTCTCAGTGCCTGCAATGAATTGCAAATATGAGATCCTGATCCGGTATCCAATACCCAGGAAGTAGAGTTAATTGACAGACAATTCTCAATTACAAACACACCTGAAGTCGAAGCCACAGCTTGCTTCGGTTCCTGGTTCTTGGCGTTCCATGCCTTGCAATCTTTCTTCCAGTGCCCTTTCCTGTGACAATGGAAGCATTCATCCTGGCCCACTACCGGTACTGCAAACTTTTTCTTTCTCTTCCCTCACACCTTACTAACACCTCCTCTAGGTTTGGTGGCGGCCTTCTTCTTCCTTCCTTTGGCCCTAGCCTTGGACCCGGAAGAAGATGCACCGCTAACAAACATAGCGGGTGTTTCCCTTGTCTTCTGCAAGGTGCCCTCTGCACTCCTTAACATGTTCAGGAGTTCCGGAAGTTCAACTTCTTTTCTTTGAATGTTGAAGTTCAGGATAAACTGGGCGTAGGTGTGAGGAAGGGACTGGAGAATAAGGTCTGTATAGAGCTCATTATCCAAAGTCGTCCCAAGGTCTGCGAGCTCTTCAATATAGCCGATCATCTTTAGGACATGTTCTCCTACCGATGACCCGACAGCCAACCTCGCTCGAAACAAGTTCTTAGAGGTCTCGTATCTTGCTATACGAGATTGCTCTCCATAAAGTTCCTTTGTATGGAGAAATATGCCATCTAGGTTCATATCCTCGTGCCTCCTCTGATGTTCATTGTTCATCGAGGCAAGCACGATGCACTTGGCTTTCGCGCAATCTAAATCCCAGGTTTTGCGGATTTCCTTATCCGCATTACTGGATTTGGGACCAGGGACAGCAGGTGCCGTAGCGGTGAGGACGTACCCCAGTTTGTCATAGGTCAAAGCCATTTTGACATTCCGCAGCCAATCTTTATAGTTTGGCCCTGTCAGTATATTTTTCTCTAAAAGTAACTTAAGTCCAGTCATTTTCAGGGTCGCTGCAAATAGGAGAGAGAGAAGAAAACTCTTTAGCATGATGCTCTTGCAAGTTTAGAGTGGTTTTTAGTTTATCTAAACTGGATGGCTCCCACCGTTTCTCGAATCCTTCCTCAAACCATAAAAGAAGGATTAGCCAGGACTATTCTCACCATACAATACTTGCTTAACCGTTCAGCCAGGCTAGTGTCGATACTTCGAGGGAGGTTTTCCAACGCTTTCGCGAAGTTCCTTAATTAAATAACCTCTTTTCTCTGGGGGCGTAACCCCGCTGACACCTTTCTTGACACCTACTTGGTTTATAGCATTGATCGTTAAGTGACGAATATCCTGATAAGTAGCATATACTCACAGTAGGATCGGGATCCAAATATCATCGTATGATAATGTTGAAGGAATCCTACCAACATTCATCAAACTCCAAATAGTATGCAACTCTTTGCAAATTTCAGTTTCTTTAGAAATTCCCGATATATATTTTTGCCCCATGCTCTTATGACCTTGGCGTTCGGTCAAAATGTCGTAAGTCACATGTCAAGTTCTACCCATCATTATCTTGTCAATTTGAACCCATCCGTATATATCCTTGACGTTCGGCCAAAATGATAATACGACTGTCCCAAACTAACTCATCTATCTATGCAACAAATGAATACCCAGTAGCTACCAAACACTATGCCTTGGCGTTAGGTCAAAATACATAGCTTGAATACTACTGAATACCCAGATGAAATGACAGAGGGCTACGAATGGTTTTGGCGAAACCGTGAACGTAGTGAACTTGATATAACCGAAGGAACCTCATAGCTTTTAAAAGGAGTGGTTAAAGCTCCGCATTTAAAAAATATCTGTTTTTAAAATTAACCGAGTGGTTTCTTTTAAATTGTTCCAACGATTAAACTTTTTGGTTTATTTTCTTTGCATTATAAATAATGCGTCCCATCATTAACCTATCATTGCAGAAAACAACGAAAATACAACGTCCTCTTATGCCATCCGCATTCGCCACGGGGTCTCGTCATCACCCGTTAGGTTACTTAACTAACGACAGAGCGGGGGCTGGGCTAGCGCGGGTGTAAAACATAAGTGACGTCTAAATAGCTATCATATATAGATATTGTACATTCGTCAGACGCAATAATAGGCATTCCAGATCACAGATGAACTTTATTGGATTTGCAAGCAATCCGTGTTTGTTTTGAGCCTGCAACAAAAGACGGATTACACAGTTGTGATGAATAGCCATTACCCCACCCAAGACCCCAACGGGCACGGCAAACTACCCACCCGGCAGTTTGTGCACCCCACCTTGGGCTGTCCTAGGAGCAAAAACAGTAAAATGAAATAATACAACGGTGGCTACAACCGCAACCTGGATGTGCCCCGCAAAATAATATTACAACAAATTACATTTACATCAAATGAATTAAATAATAACCCATCACATAACCCCGGCTATACATTACAACAGTCCAACACAGTTCATATTCACAAACAGATAAAATCCTTTACAGAAATGTGCAACCCCCTGCCTACCGACATACTAGCAGTTAGGGGAGGTTTACGAACACATTATACAAACACAGTATAATCCAACAAGCAAATACTGTATAATTTCGATCGATTAAACACTTTTAATTTTGCTCCAATACTTCTCTGTAAATCTGAAACCTGAGCAAAAATAAAAACTTCCAGAAAATACCAAATATCACAAAGAAGCAACACAGGAAAATTGGGTTCCTGAATCGCTAAGTCGGCGGCGGAAGCGCGGCGGATCGGTGCGATCCGCCGCGGTTCCGCGGCTCTTTAGGCTATTCAAGGGCCCAAATTTCTTGGGTGTTCTTATACTGTCTTTTTAAGCTTTCTGAACCTCCCTGAAAAATTTTAGGACTTCATTTAAAATTCGACAGAAAACCATGATTTCGGGCTTTTCCGGTTTCGTTTTTTCCGTTCGAAATTCATACAAATTTGCAAGTAAGTTATTTATTGTTTACCGAGGCTTTGATACCACTGTAAGTCGATGTACAACACCCCACGACTTGCGGGGAGGCGGAAATATGAAAAACGATCTTGTTCTTTACTTAAACATCGACTAACCACACGAATCGAAGATAAACGATAACTAACATGAAACATAGAAGTTCTATACTACTATGTTTAGGGATTATACCTAACGAATCGTGTCCTTCGTCTTTGCGAACTCCTCCTCCTCCTCGGCCTTCTCGAAGTAGTAGACGATCCACCCGAGAGCTTTACTCCAAGCTTAGCCTCTAAACTTGAGGCAACTAACCTTCTTTAAGTGCTAATCAAAGAAGCTAGGTGATATAGAGTGAGGGTTATGGTTTAATTAGTCTAACTAATCCTTGTACTCAACACATGAGAGGGGAGGATTAGGGTTTGAAGAGGGGGAGCTTGAGGAGAGAGAAGATGAACATAATAATGAAGTGAGAATAATGAGTTATGATAATATATATCAAGCATTTCTTTTTATCAAGAAAAGAAAATAAATCAATTTGACAACCATGCTTGATAATATCTAGTGATGATTCATCTCCATGAGTCATTAAGCATTTATGATGCATTAATGACATGGATGAATCATCCATATGACTCACTAATCACATTCATTGTATATGCCACCTAAACCTCCTTAGTCACCACCTTCTAGAAGCTTCTCGCGTAATTACGTGAATGCCCCTCCTTTCCTCAAAAATACAGAAAAACTTTAGACTGTATAAATCCAATAACCGGATACCAGTAACTGGCTTAAACCAAAGCCGACTGGTAAAAACTGTCCGAAAGTCGTACGTGCGTAAACACGCGTATGCGTCCGAACCCTTGTCGTAAAACCATACGACCTCTATATCGTTTCGCCTGGAGTAGGGAAACTCTCTGTGTGGGACTCTAGAGACTCGACTACTACGCTGGCAGTGGGTTTAACCACAGACCGCAAGCGGCACTAGCTGTACGTAACGGTCCCCAGGTAGATGTCGATAAGAAGGCCGATGAGGAAACCCATCCGAACTCCTACTGAGTCTGATATGACAATCTCCGCACAGTCCGGTCCGTTCGTCTAAGACTATCGCATATCGGGCCTAGGGGGCGGCAAGCGTCAGTCCCCTAATAGCGGTATAAGTCGTGTCGGAGGGAAGCCCATTACACCCTGAGAAACTACTGGAACCTACCAGCAAATCTCGCTTGCCCTGGCCAGGGACTTTGCGTAATGGCTCTCTGACACAGCGCGATATCAACCCCCAATACCGGGAGAGATGAATCCTGTCTAACCGCCACTGCCTCCAAGTGCTCGGGTCTGCACCCAACTGCTACCTGTTTGCACGACTCCTTTAAGCCGTGGTAGGGTAGCAATCTAAGAAAAGTGGGACACACTCGAGGCGAAGCAGCAGTGTCAAGTCTGCGGACTATGCTGTACTCATGTCACCTGGGAACTGTTCACTGACGACCGGTATAAAACCATCCAACAGTTCCCTGTGAGTCCTGTCCGGTGTACCCATAACCCAACGAGCACCAGCATACTATCTCCAGTACGACGTACTGACGGCTGTGGGACAGACCATCTCCCCAACTGGGATGAGAAGCGTACACACTAGTCTACTCCGGAGTATCGATGCCCTGTCTCGATAATCCAACGACTAGGGACCTGAATAAGGATGTGCTTGTAGACTACCCAGCCCCCACTAGTGTGACTGCCATCACAACGCTGGTAGTCAAGCAAGATCCTAAGAGCTCTATCAATACGTATACTCACATATTAAGATAGAAAAAACCAAGTAGCATACTACCATGTTTAGCAAGACTGTTATATACATGTGAATATCCCAAGCTTCCATTAAGTAATATACAAACTAATATGATACAATAATGGCCCCTAGGACATATACACTAACACTTAGTAACCCTACAGTGGTATCAGAGCCTAGCTAGAGGTTTAGGCGAAGTGTAGACGATGTTAGAAATCCGATCGAACGCCGAAACCCTAACTCAAACCCTTCTCTGTACATTTTCTGAAAATGTGGTTTTTTCCATATTAAAAATATCCAAAAAATTCAGCAGGGTTTTCTAGGAGATACTGTGAAGCACGTGAGTCTAATTCGACTAAAGCGCCGCGGAACCGCGGCATGAGCATGGCTCGTGCGGCGGTTCCGCGGCCGTACGGTCACTTTATTCATGGTATTTTGCACAGTAACTCCTTATTTGATTCCTGTGTTTTCTGGGTATTTTTTAATTTATACTCAAGTGTTGAGTTTTCTGGGTTGTAATGGGAGTTGGTCGATTCGATCGGAATCTTTAACTTTGTCTGTGTTTTTCCGGATAATTTAGAACATGTTAAAAGGTTCGACAGGATATAAATACCCAATTTTTCCCCTGCCGGAAAATTTCCAAGTGTTGGATCTTTCCGTAATTTAAAGACGTTCTAAGTAGTGCAAGTAACGCGATGAACCCTCTAGAAGACAACAAATTTTAACTCGATTATGTGACCGTCTTGAACTGCCCTTTGAACCTTAGGGTTTGGGGCAGTACGGCGTGCCACATGTGAGGCGTTGGCTTAACCCTTCTACGGCTGGACCGTTGGTACTGTGGCATGAAATGGATGTTTTTGAACTTATTTCAAGAGTTGAGCTGTTTCGGGAAAACTTGGGTGTTTGATTGTTCGATCGGAAAGTTTAACATTTTCTATTTATCTGGAATGTGATACAATATTTGGAATCCACAAGTAGTTATGAGATAACTGATTTGGATGTTATAAACATAGCACTTTAGTCTCACTTGATTGGTTGCCACGGAATTTTGATGTGATCAAAAGTCCGTCGCAATCACGTAGCGTACGCGGATACTCGCCGGGTACTCTTAATAGATAGCCACGCCCCATAGCCCCGACCACATGACTATAGGAGAACCCTGTCGCCGAAAGCATCCGTTCGGGTGCTCGCGGCAGCGGTGTTCCGCCTAAGTGCACTTCGTCGACGGCATCGGGGGTGCGGCTGCCTACTAAAGTTTGCGACGAGCATTCGATCAAAATGCCGGGAATCTTGTTGAATTGCCCGACTTGATATTGAAAAGTTTTTTCGATAATGAGACTAAAATGCGGGGTTTATAATTGTTAGGCATGTGATATCTAAGGAATTCATTGGTTAGGCATGCGATGTCTAAAGAGTTTGTGGATTCCAACTGTTGTAGTTTTACACTTTCTTTTCTGTGACCGTAAGTGTAATATGTGATGTCGCCGGTTTCGTTGCTATATGTCAACGACAATTGGGATACGCATGTTTACTTACGTTGATGCCATGTGATGGTATGTGTTGCTTGATATATTATATTGGATCGTCGCGTTTTGAATAGCCGGGGGTTTTATGTGAGATGAGAGTTTTTATTTTCATTCGTGTAAAATTAACTTGTATGTAATATTCTTTTATTTGGGCACTTTCAGGTAGCGGAAGATGTCACCGTTGATGTATATTATTTACTTTTCCACACTAGGATAGACCCAAGGAGGAGGGCACAAGTAACCGGGTTTTGGAGTCCAGTGGGAGACCAACTCGAGGAGTCGAGTCCGGGTCTCCTAACTCTAGAATTGGTATGGTTGCTTGCCGCTCTCGTAGGGGTCTAGGGGTGTGGGTTTGGCTATTCATCGCGACCGTGGAATCCGTGTTTTATACAGGCTCGTATTGAAAACACGGACGTCCTAGTATATCCAATATTTCATATGATTCTTCTGCTGTGATATCTGTGATGTGATCATTTGATGTTCTATGATAGATACCGTATATGATATATATGATATATTATATAGACGTTACTTATGTTTTACACCCGCGCTAGCTCTGCCCCGCTCTGCCGTTAGTTACCTAACCTAACGGTGCACGAGGGGACATCGAGATGAATGCAGATGGCATAAGTGTACGTCGTATTTATCTGTGATGTTTAGGTGATTTAAATGATGGGACTTCATTATGTGATTAATAAAAGAAAATAAACCTAAGATGTTGTGGAATCGAATTTTCAAAAACAGGTAGCTACGGTTCTTGCTTTGCATCACGGTGTTCCTTGTAGAACATCCTGCACCTTATTCGATAAGGAAAGAGCCGAGAGCCCTTCATCGGGAGTGACCCCTTTAGCAATAACTGGCAGATGCTACACTCCTCGGTTTGTCTTTTGATTGCTCCTATAGTTCTTGTTTTGCACAGCGGTAAATATGATATATCTTGCACCTTTTTCGATGAGGAAAGGGCCGACGATCCCTTCACCGGGAGTGACCCCTTTAGCAAAACTAGAAAAGCCTCAAAAGCACTCCATTTTAAAATCATTTGATTCTACAACGATATCAAGTTCATTACGCAATAGGCTTTCAGAAAAACCTGTCGTAGCCCTCCGTCATTTCAGATAAGTACTAGTTAGTATTCGTGCTATGTTTGTTGACTATGTTAAGGCGTAGTGTGCGGTAGCTGATTAGTGCTTATCTGTATAAGCATATGATGCGATTGGATTAGGGTAGTCGTGCGACTTTGTTGACTATGTTAAGGGTCGTGAGGGTGGGTTTAATTCAATCGGGAAATGACGGGTTGAACTTGACTAGCACTTATGATTTGTTGACTATTTTAAGGTCATTTTGCTGCTAGGGGCAAAATATTATCGGGAATTTCAAGTGTTGAAATTTGCAATGAGATTGCATACCTTCTATGAGATAGTTGGATCCCGATACCCACTGCGAGTAATTGTTACTCCTGGGAGAGTTTTACACATTACAATTAGCCGATCAAGTAGGTGTCTAGAAAGGTGTCAACGGGGTTACGCCTCTGGGAAAATGAGGTTTACTGTAATTAGGTCCGTGCGAAAGCACGGAGGACCTCCCTTAAAGTACCGACACTGGCCTGGCTGAAAGATTGGCAAACTTTTAGCGTGTAATTAATCCCGGCTAGTCTTTCCTTTTAGGGTTTGAAGGAAGTTTTGATAAAAACAGTGGGAGCCATCCTGATTAGATAAAATAATAACCAATCTGATCTTGCAAGAGCGCACGCAGAGTGTTTTCTTCTCTCTTTCCAGGTAGCGACCATGTCACGCCTTAATCAAGATAATAAAACGGATATATTGACCGAACACGCTTGTTATACTGTGCTGGGGAACGTTGGTCCCGCTCCAATTTATAAATGTTATAAGATAGAGCCGGAAATTGGGGAATACCAGATTTCCCGTGCCGCCCAAACGAAGAAAGTACATACCGATGCATCATCTTCGGGTGTGTTTGTTACACAGAACTGCTTCTCAGTATCCTTTACGTCCTGGGTATGTGATACCAGATCAGGATCCCGCATATGTAATTTTTTACATGGGCTACAGATAGGTAGAGAACTGAGAACGGGTGATAAGTTTCATGAGGCAGAAAACGGTGCAAGTGTTTCAACCAAGTCTGTTGGTCACTGTCACCCTGTATTACCAAAATACATTGATTCTGAACAAATGTTATTAGATACCGAACCTGATATACAAAATCATATCAGTCTCTTTATTTAGATAAAGAAGGATATAATTTTGTATTGTTGGATAATGTTTTGAACATTTCCTAAAATCAAGAGTTGATCGGTTCAGGCACGTTATCTAAAAGCATTGATGTTCTAAATCAAACTACAGTTCTTAGTATATAGAACACACACAAGAGGAAGAGTTCAGAAATGAACGAATCTTTCTTGAGGTATTGTAGACTAGGTCATATCAATGCGACCCGACTAGCAAAAGTTCCATATAGATGCATATTTAAATTAGTTTGAATTTACATCTTGTGAAACTTGCCAGTCATGTCACAGAGATAAGATGACCATAGCTCTGTTTATTGGAAACAGAGAAAGAGTTAGTGAACTCTTGGGATGATACATATTGATGTATGAAGGTCCCCTGTCTACACATACCAAGACCGGTTCTTTGTACTTCATTACATTCTCTGATCATCTCTCAAGATTCAGACATATGTTCCTGTTGAAACACAAGTCCGAACCTTTTGAGATATTCACAGAATATAAGTTAGAAGTAGAAAACCAAAATACGGGTAAAAGTATTATGTCCTTTGATGTGATCAAGGAGGAGAATACTTGAGCACGGGATTACTGGACTATTCTAAGAATGAGATTCTCTCTCAGCATTATTCCTCCGCTTACACCACAGCACTTCGCTGTATCGGGACGGAGCAATCACACCCTATGTGATATGGTGTGCTCTATGATGAGTACTACGGAGTTTCCTATTTCCTTTTAGGGAGTTATGCACTTATGAAGTTGCATACCTATTGAATAGGGTTCCGATCAAATCATATGCCTACCATTTCATATGAGATATGGAAAGGGAAGAGCCCATCTCTTAAGTCAGTTAAGATTTGGGGTTGTCCAGCCTATGTCTAAAAGCATAATCCGGAAAAGCTCGAGGCAAAGTTAGTTCTGTGGAAGTTTGTTGGATATCCCAAGCATTCCGCAAGGGAATATCTTCTACCTAACTGAGGAACAAAAATGTTTTGTTTCTCAACATGCCATTTTTGTGAAAGGGAATTTCTTATGAAGAAATTTGTGGACATGAGGTAGAACTGGAAAAGTTCCAGCTATACAAACTGCAGCTGATGATTTGGTAGAACCAAAGGATTCAATAGCAACCAACGAACCTCAGCATCTCTGCCGATCTAGTAGGGTTCCTCACCCACCTGAGAGATACTTCGGTTTCTCTATGACAGTGGGAGCAAGGATTGCATCATGAGATGATGACCCAACTAGTTTCGAGCTGGCCATCAGGAGTAGGACTCTGTAAGAATGGCTGGATGCTTATCGATCTGAGATGGAATCCTTATACACCAAAAAAGTATGGACTTTGGTTGCTTTATCTGAAGGGTTAAATTCCCATCAGGAGCAAGTATATCTTGAGAAGATTACTTGGTGTACATGGAAAAGTTGAGACTTTCAAAGCTAGACTTATTAAAAGTTTGCATCATTGACCAGGTATGGATTATGATGAAACCTTTTCTAAGTACCTATGCTTAAGTCCATCCAGATCCTACTTACCACGGCTACATACCATGACTACGATATCTGGCGGTTGGGTGTCATGACTGCTTTTCTAAATAATGATTTAGAAGAGATAGTCTATAAGTACACAGTCAGAGGGCTTCGTAGACAGTGGGAGCAGCGGAAACGTGTGCAAAATGTTTTATGTGATAAAGCAGGCATCACGGAGTTGGAACATCCTGTAAGTCGATGTACAACACCCCACGACTTGCGGGGAGGCGGAAATATGAAAAACGATCTTGTTCTTTGCTTAAACATCGACTAACCGCACGAATCGAAGCTAAACGATAACTAACATCAAACATAGAAGTTAACAACTACTATGTAAAGGGATTATACCTAACGAATCGTCTCCTTCGTCTTTGCGAACTCCTCCTCCTCCTCGGCCTTCTCGAAGTAGTAGACGATCCACCCGAGAGCTTTACTCCAAGCTAGCCTCTAAACTTGAGGCAACTAACTTTCTTTAAGTGCTAATCAAAGAAACTAGGTGATATAGAGTGAGGGTTATGGTTTAATTAGTCTAACTAATCCTTGTACTCAACACATGAGAGGGGAGGATTAGGGTTTGAAGAGGGAGAGCTTGAGGAGAGAGAAGGTGAAGATAATAATGAAGTGAGAATAATGAGTTATGATAATATATATCAAGCATTTCTTTTTATCAAGAAAAGAAAATAAATCAATTTGACAACCATGCTTGATAATATCTAGTGATGATTCATCTCCATGAGTCATTAAGCATTTATGATGCATTAATGACATGGATGAATCATCCATATGACTCACTAATCACATTCATTGTATATGCCACCTAAACCTCCTTAGTCACCACCTTCTAGAAGCTTCTCGCGAAATTACGAGAACGCCCCTCCTTTCCGCAAAAATACGGAAAAACTTTAGACTGTATAAATCCAATAACCGGATACCAGTAACCGGCTTAAACCAAAGCCGACTGGTAAAATCTGTCCGAAAGTCGTACGTGCGTAAACACACGTATGCGTCCGAACCCTTGTCGTAAAACCATACGACCTCTATATCGTTTCGCCTGGAGTAGGGAAACTCTCTGTGTGGGACTCTAGAGACTCGACTACTACGATGGCAGTGGGTTTAACCACAGACCGCAAGCGGCACTAGCTGTACGTAACGGTCCCCAGGTAGATGTCGATAAGAAGGCCGATGAAGAAACCCATCCGAACTCCTACTGAGTCTGATGTGACAATCTCCGCACAGTCCGGTCCGTTCGTCTAAGACTATCGCATATCGGGCCTAGGAGGCGGCAAGCGTCAGTCCCTTAATAGCGGTATAAGTCGTGTCGTAGGGAAGCCCATTACACCCTGAGAAACTACTGGAACTTACCAGCAAATCTCGCTTGCCCTGGCCAGGGACTTTGCGTAATGGCTCTCTGACACAGTGCGATATCAACCCCCAATACCGGGAGAGACGAATCCTGTCTAACCGCCACTGCCTCCAAGTGCTCGGGACTGCACCCAACTGCTACCTGTTTGCACGACTCCTTTGAGCCGTGGTAGGGTAGCAATCTAAGAACAGTGGGACACACTCGAGGCGAAGTAGCAGTGTCAAGTTTGCGGACTATGCTGTACTCATGTCACCTGGGAACTGTTCACTGACGACTGGTATAAAACCATCCAACAGTTCCCTGTGAGTCCTGTCCGGTGTACCCGTAACCCAACGAGCACCTGCATACTATCTCCAGTACTACGTACTGACGGCTGTGGGACAGACTATCTCCCCAACTGGGATGAGAAGCGTACACACTAGTCTACTCCGGAGTATCGATGCCCTGTCTCGATAATCCAACGACTAGGGACCTGAATAAGGATGTGCTTGTAGACTACCCAGCCCCCACTAGTGTGACTGCCATCACAACGCTGGTAGTCAAGCAAGATCCTAAGAGCTCTATCAATACGTATACTCACATATTAAGATAGAAAAACCAAGTAGCATACTACCATGTTTAGCAAGACTGTTATATACATGTGAATATCCCAAGCTTCCATTAAGTAATATACAAACTAGTATGATACAATAATGGCCCCTAGGGCATATACACTAACAATCTCCCACTTGCACTAGGGCCATGTACTGGCATATCGAAGACCGATGATCTCGAGTAGCCTCTCGAACTGAATCTGAGGTAGGGCCTTCGTGAATGGATCAGCAATGTTCTCTTCAGAAGCAACTCTCCGTACCTCGATCTCCTGACGATCAATGATCTCCCTGATCAGGTGATACCGCCTTAAGATGTGTCTGAACTTCTGATGGGACCTTGGTTCCTTTGCTAAAGCTATAGCTCCGTTGTTGTCGCAATACAGAGGTATTGGATCAACTATGGTAGGAACCACCTGAAGTTCTGTTAGGAACTTCTTCATCCAGACTGCTTCTTTTGCGGCATCGCAAGCAGCTATATACTCCGCTTCCATCGTCGAGTCAGCAACGGTGTCCTGCTTGGAGCTCTTCCAGCACACCGCCCCTCCATTGAGGGTAAAGACATAACCCGACATGGACTTGGAATCGTCCTTATCACTCTGGAAGCCGGAATCAGCAAAGGCCTCCAACCTGAGGTCTTTTCCACCGTAAACCAAGAACATCTCCTTAGTCCTTCTCAGGTACTTGAGAATGTTCTTTACTGCTATCCAGTGCTTCTCTCCTGGGTCTGACTGATACCGGCTTACCACGCTCAGTGCGTAAGCTATATCTGGTCTGGTGCACAACATCGCATACATTATAGAGCCTACCGCAGAAGCGTAGGGTATAATAGACATGCGTTCCCTTTCCAAATCAGTCTTGGGAGACATCTCTTTGGAGAGGGTGATTCCGTGACAAGCCGGTAGATTACCGCGCTTAGAATCTTCCATACTGAATCTTTTCAGTACAGTGTCGATATACCTGGACTGCGAAAGTCCCAACATCCTCTTGGATCTATCACGATAGATCCGGATCCCCAGAATGTAAGAGGCATCACCCAGGTCTTTCATGGAGAACCTGTGTGACAAGAATCCTTTGACAGATTGTATCATAGGAATGTCATTTCCTATCAATAGAATGTCATCCACGTACAAGACGAGGAATACGACACTTCTGGCTACAACTTTACTATATATACACGGTTCATCTGGATTTTTGATAAAGTCATATTCTTTGACTGTCTCATCAAAACAGATGTTCCAACTCCGCGATGCCTGCTTTTTTCCATAGCAGCTTGCATACTTTCCCGCTGCTCCCACTCTGATTGAAACCCTCTGGCTGATCCATATAGACGCACTCTTCTAAATTTCCATTCAGAAAAGCCGTCTTTACGTCCATCTGCCAGATTTCATAATCATGGAATGCAGCAATAGCAAGAAGGACCCGAATGGATTTGAGCATAGCCACTGGAGAGAAAGTTTCGTCATAGTCCAAACCAGGTCTTTGACGAAAACCCTTTGCAACAAGTCTAGCCTTATAGGTTTCCACCTGTCTATCTACACCAATCTTTTTCTTGAAGATCCATTTGCATCCTATGGGTTTTACCACATCTGGAGCAAAGTCCAAAGTCCATACTTTTTTGGTGTACATGGACTCCATTTCGGTCCGCATTGCATCTAGCCATCGTACCGAGTCGCCACTCTGGATGGCCTGCTGGAAGTCAGTAGGTTCATCATCATCTATGATGCAATCCTCTCTATCCCCATCTATGAGAAAACCGTAGTATCTCTCAGGCGGACGAGACGGCCTACTACTCCTGCGGAGGGGTGCGGGAATGTCCTGTTCTTCTTGAACTACCGGTTCTACCAAACTTTCAGTATTAGTTTGTGGTTCTGGAATTTCTTCCAGTTCTATTTCGCTCCCACTTGATTCCTTTTCTAAAAACTGATGTTCTAGAAAATGGGCATTACGAGAAACAAATACCTTTTGTTCCTCTGCGTAATAGAATAGATATCCCCTGAAGTTCTTTGGATATCCCACAAACTTACACTTTACTGATCGTGCCTCGAGCTTGTCCACATGCTGCTTTTTAACAAAAGCTGTACATCCCCAAATCTTTATATACTGTAGATGGGGTTTCTTCCCGCTCCATATCTGATATGGAGTGGTAGGCACAGTCTTGGTAGGAACCATATTCAAAAGATATGCCGCTGATTCTAGCGCATAACCCCAAAAAGATCGCGGTAACTCAGCATTACTCATCATGGATCGTACCATATCCAATAGGGTTCGATTCCGTCTCTCCGATACACCATTATGCTGTGGAGTGTATGGAGGAGTAAGCCGAGAGAGAATTCCTTTATCTTTTAGGTAACCAAGGAACTCGGCACTTAAGTATTCACCACCTCGATCAGATCTAAGTGTCTTGATACTTTTGCCGGTTTTGTTTTCTACTTCATTCTTATACTCTTGGAATTTCTCAAAAGCCTCGGATTTATGTTTCATCAGATAAATGAATCCGTACCTTGAGTAATCATCCGTGAAAGTAATGAAATAGGAAAAACCACCTCTTGCATGCGTAGACTTTGGACCACATACATCACTGTGTATGAGTCCTAAGAGCTCGCTCGCTCCTACTCCTTGTCCAGTAAATGGAGTCTTTGTCATCTTTCCTTTGAGACAAGATTGACAAGTGTCATAAGTTTGATATTCGAACGAGTCTAAATATCATTCTCTATGCAACTTAGTCAACCTTCTCTCATTGATATGACCCAGTCTACAATGCCATAAGAAAGCTTTATTTAAATCTGGAGACTTTCTTTTAAGTGTGTTCTGGACATTGAAAATTTGGAGTTGGTTTAAAACATATATACCGTTATTTAGTGTACCGGACCCAATCAAACCATGATTAAGGTGGATGTTAACAACATCTCTTACAAACGTGAAATCATAACCTTTATTTAATAACAAGGAAACTGATATGATATTACACGTTAAGCTTCGTACAAAAAAACAGTTATGTAAAACCAAAATATGTCCACTCGTCAATCCCAGGTGATAATCCCCGACGGACGCAGCTCCCACGCTAGCTACGTTAGCAACCTTTAGGGTCATATCACCTTCCTTTAGCACTCTACGGTTTCTCAGTGCCTGCAATGAATTGCAAATATGAGATCCTGATCCGGTATCCAATACCCAGGAAGTAGAGTTAATTGATAGACAATTCTCAATTACAAACACACCTGAAGTCGAACCCACAGCTTGCTTCGGTTCCTAGTTCTTGGCGTTCCATGCCTTGCAATCTTTCTTCCAGTGCCCTTTCCTGTGACAATGGAAGCATTCATCCTGGCCCACTACCGGTACTGCAAACTTTTTCTTTCCCTTCCCTCCCACCTTACTAACACCTCCTCTAGGTTTGGTGGCGGCCTTCTTCTTCCTTCCTTTGGCCCTAGCCTTGGACCAGGAAGAAGATGCACCGCTAACAAACATAGCGGGTGTTTCCCTTGTCTTCTGCAAGGTGCCCTCTGCACTCCTTAACATGTTCAGGAGTTTCGGAAGTTCAACTTCTTTTCTTTGAATGTTGAAGTTCAGGATAAACTGGGCGTAGGTATGAGGAAGGGACTGGAGAATAAGGTCTGTATAGAGCTCATTATCCAAAGTCATCCCAAGGTCTGCGAGCTCTTCAATATAGCCGATCATCTTTAGGACATGTTCTCCTACCGATGATCCGACAGCCAACCTCGCTCGAAACAAGTTCTTAGAGGTCTCGTATCTTGCTATACGAGATTGCTCTCCATAAAGTTCCTTTGTATGGAGAAATATGCCATCTAGGTTCATATCCTCGTGCCTCCTCTGATGTTCATTGTTCATCGAGGCAAGCACGATGCACTTGGCATTCGCGCAATCTAAATCCCAGGTTTTGCGGATTTCCTTATCCGCATTACTGGATTTGGGACCAGGGACAGCAGGTGCCGTAGCGGTGAGGACGTACCCCAGTTTGTCATAGGTCAAAGCCATTTTGACATTCCGCAGCCAATCTTTATAGTTTGGCCCTGTCAGTATATTTTTCTCTAAAAGTAACTTAAGTCCAGTCATTTTCAGGGTCGCTGCAATTAGGAGAGAGAGAAGAAAACTCTTTAGCATGATGCTCTTGCAAATTTAGAGTGGTTTTTAGTTTATCTAAACTGGATGGTTCCCACTGTTTCTCGAATCCTTCCTCAAACCATAAAAGAAGAATTAGCCAGGACTATTCTCACCGTACAATACTTGCTTAACCGTTCAGCCAGGCTAGTGTCGATACTTCGAGGGAGGTTTTCCAACGCTTTCGCGAAGTTCCTTAATTAAATAACCTCTTTTCTCTGGGGGCGTAACCCCGCTGACACCTTTCTTGACACCTACTTGGTTTATAGCATTGATCGTTAAGTGACGAATATCCTGATAAGTAGCATATACTCACAGTAGGATCGGGATCCAAATATCATTGTATGATAATGTTGAAGGAATCCTACCAACATTCATCAAACTCCAAATGGTATGCATCTCTTTGCAAATTTCAGTTTCTTTAGAAATTCCCGATATATATTTTTTCCCCATGCTCTTATGACCTTGGCGTTGGTCAAAATATCATAAGTCACATGTCAAGTTCTACCCATCATTATCTTGTTAATTTGAACCCATCCGTACATATCCTTGACGTTGGCCAAAATGATCATACGACTGTCCCAAACTAACTCATCTATCTATGCAACAAATGAATACCCAGTAGCTACCAAACACTATGCCTTGGCGTTGGTCAAAATACATAGCTTGAATACTACTGAATACCCAGATGAAATGACGGAGGGCTACGAATGGTTTTGACGAAACCGTGAACGTAGTGAACTTGATTTAACCGAAGGAACCTGATAGCTTTTAAAAGGAGTGGTTAAAGCTCCGCATTTAAAAATATCTGTTTTTAAAATTAACCTAGTGGTTTCTTTTAAATTGTTCCAACGATTAACTTTTGGTTTATTTTCTTTGCATTATAAATAATGCGTCCCATCATTAACCTATCATTGCAGAAAACAACGAAAATATAACGTCCTCTTATGCCATCCGCATTCGCCACGGGGTCCCGTCATCACCCGTTAGGTTACTTAACTAACGACAGAGCGGGGGCTGGGCTAGCGCGGGTGTAAAACATAAGTGACGTCTAAATAGCTATCATATATATAGATATTTTACATTCATCGGACGCAATAATATTCATTCCAGATCACAGATGAACTTTATTGGATTTGCAAGCAATCCGTGTTTGTTTTGAGCCTGCAACAAAAGACGGATTACACAGTTGTGATGAATAGCCATTACCCCACCTAAGACCCCAACGGGTACGGCAAACTACCCGCCCGGCAGTTTGTGCACCCCACCTTGGGTCTGTCCTAGGAGCAAAAACAGTAAAATGAAATAATACAACGGTGGCTACAACCGCAACCTGGATGTGCCCCGCAAAATAATATTACAACAAATTACATTTACATCAAATGAATTAAATAATAACCCATCACATAACCCCGGCTATACATCACAACAGTCCAACACAGTTCATATTCACAAACAGATAAAATCCATTACAGAAATGTGCAACCCCCTGCCAACCGACATACTAGCAGTTAGGGGAGGTTTACGAACACATTATACAAACACAGATATAATCCAACAAGCAAATACTGTATAATTTCGATCGATTAAACACTTTTAATTTTGCTCCAATACTTCTCTGTAAATCTGAAACCTGAGCAAAAATAAAAGCTTCCAGAAAATACCAAATATCACAGAGAAGCAACACAGGAAAATTGGGTTCCTGAATCGCTAACTCGGCGGCGGAAGCGCGGCGGATCGGTGCGATCCGCCGCGGTTCCGCGGCTCTTTAGGCTATTCAGGGACCCAAATTTCTTGGGTGTTCTTATACTGTCTTTTTAAGCTTTCTGAACCTCCCTGAAAAATTTTAGGACTTCATTTAAAATTCGACAGAAAACCATGATTTCGGGCTTTTCCGGTTTCGTTTTTTCCGTTCGAAATTCATACAAATTTGCAAGTAAGTTATTTATTGTTTAGCGAGGCTCTGATACCACTGTAAGTCGATGTACAACACCCCACGACTTGCGGGGAGGCAGAAATATGAAAAACGATCTTGTTCTTTGCTTAAACATCGACTAACCGCACGAATCGAAGCTAAACGATAACTAACATCAAACATAGAAGTTAACAACTACTATGTAAAGGGATTATACCTAACGAATCGTGTCCTTCGTCTTTGCGAGCTCCTCCTCATCCTCGGCCTTCTCGAAGTAGTAGACGATCCACCCGAGAGCTTTACTCCAAGCTTAGCCTCTAAACATGAGGCAACTAACTTTCTTTAAGTGCTAATCAAAGAAGCTAGGTGATATAGAGTGAGGGTTATGGTTTAATTAGTCTAACTAATCCTTGTACTCAACACATGAGAGGGGAGGATTAGGGTTTGAAGAGGGAGAGCTTGAGGAGAGAGAAGGTGAAGATAATAATGAAGTGAGAATAATGAGTTATGATAATATATATCAAGCATTTCTTTTTATCAAGAAAAGAAAATAAATCAATTTGACAACCATGCATGATAATATCTAGTGATGATTCATCTCCATGAGTCATTAAGCATTTATGATGCATTAATGACATGGATGAATCATCCATATGACTCACTAATCACATTCATTGTATATGCCACCTAAACCTCCTTAGTCACCACCTTCTAGAAGCTTCTCGCGAAATTACGAGAACGCCCCTCCTTTCCGCAAAAATACGGAAAAACTTTAGACTGTATAAATCCAATAACCGGATACCAGTAACTGGCTTAAACCAAAGCCGACAGGTAAAATCTGTCCGAAAGTCGTACGTGCGTAAACACACGTATGCGTCCGAACCCTTGTCGTAAAACCATACGACCTCTTTATCGTTTCTCCTGGAGTAGGGAAACTCTCTGTGTGGGACTCTAGAGACTCGACTACTACGATGGCAGTGGGTTTAACCACAGACCGCAAGCGGCACTAGCTGTACGTAACGGTCCCCAGGTAGATGTCGATAAGAAAGCCGATGAGGAAACCCATCCGAACTCCTACTGAGTCTGATGTGACAATCTCCGCACAGACCGGTCCGTTCGTCTAAGACTATCGCATATCGGGCCTAGGGGAGCGGCAAGCGTCAGTCCCCTAATAGCGGTATAAGTCGTGTCGGAGGGAAGCCCATTACACCCTGAGAAACTACTGGAACCTACCGGCAAATCTTGCTTGCCCTGGCCAGGGACTTTGCGTAATGGCTCTCTGACACAGTGCGATATCAATCCCCAATACCGGGAGAGACGAATCCTGTCTAACCGCCACTGCCTCCAAGTGCTCGGAACTGCACCCAACTGCTACCTGTTTGCACGACTCCTTTGAGCCGTGGTAGGGTAGCAATCTAAGAACAGTGGGAAACACTCGAGGCGAAGTAGCAGTGTCAAGTCTGCGGACTATGCTGTACTCATGTCACCTGGGAACTGTTCACTGACGACTGGTATAAAACCATCCAACAGTTCCCTGTGAGTCCTGTCCGGTGTACCCGTAACCCAACGAGCACCTGCATACTATCTCCAGTACTACGTACTGACGGCTGTGGGACAGACCATCTCCCCAACTGGGATGAGAAGCGTACACACTAGTCTACTCCGGAGTATCGATGCCCTGTCTCGATATTCCAACAACTAGGGACCTGAATAAGGATGTGCTTGTAGACTACCCAGCCCCCACTAGTGTGACTGCCATCACAACGCTGGTAGTCAAGCAAGATCCTAAGAGCTCTATCAATACGTATACTCACATATTAAGAAAGAAAAACCAAGTAGCATACTACCATGTTTAGCAAGACTGTTATATACATGTGAATGTCCCAAGCTTCCATTAAGTAATATACAAACTAGTATGATACAATAATGGCCCCTAGGGCATATACACTAACACATCTGTTTTGATGAGTTAGTCAAAGAGTTTGACATCATCAAAATGGTAGATGAACCTTGTATATACAAAAAGGTAGTAAGGAGTATGGTGGTGATCCTCGTAGAGTATGTGGATGACATACTCTTGATAGGGAAGAAGTTTCCTATGCTACACTCGGTCAATCTCCGCTTATCACAAGGATTCTCCATGTAGGATCAAAGTGATGCCTACTAAATCCTGGGTTTTGGATCTATGAGATAGATCTAATTGGATGTTAGGATACTCACTAGTTGTAGTGAGAAGGTATCAATTGATCCTGGGGAGAATCACAGGAAAGGTTCCATAGTGATAAGGATGACTGAATGTCAGTCACAGGCATTGTCTTTACCCTCAGTAGAGGGACGGTATGTTGGAAGAGTTCCAAGCTAGATACCGTGACTTACTAGACGATTAAAGGCAAGATACATCGTTACCAAAGATGCTACAAAAGAGGAAGTCTGGGTGTATTTTAGTTCATAAGATGAACTTCGTTCCTCCCATTGTGTGACAATGGAGATGCGGCTTATGCCAAGGAACGCCCGTCCCATCAGTGATCCAAACATATTCTAAGGCAGTGTCACCTGGTCGTGGAGATAGTTTATCTCCAGGGGATTGAGGTTAGGAGAGCAGACTCAGAGGACAACACGGCGGATCCACTCACAAAGTCCTTTTCCCAGAGAGAGACTTTTATGGGATGGTTGAGTATGAGATACTACAACCATTGCTATCCGATGGCCCTAGTGCAAGTGGGAGATTGTTAGTTATATGTATGCCCTAGAGGCCATTACTATACATAGGATGTATATTGTAGTGGATGCTTGGACATGTATAGGGATGACTTTCTTGCTCGATATGATAGTATGCTATCTGGTTACTCTTTACCTTAACGTGTACACTGATTGTCTCTCTATTACATGTTGGTAAAGCCCTTAGGATGTGTACTTGACTACCTGGACTATGATGCGGATCATACTAGTGGGGACATGGTAGTCCATAAGTACATCCTTCAAGGTCCCTAGTCGTGGGTGTATCGAGACAGGGCATCGATATACCAGAGTAGACTAGCGTATACCTTCTCGACCCATACAGATGGGCGATGGATGATCCCATATCCATTGGTGTTTGACATCAGAGTTGATATACGGGTGCTCACTGGAGACTGGGTACACTGGACGGACTCGCCGAGAACTCCCAGATGGTATTATACCTTACATCAGATGGCAGTTCTCTGGTGACACTGGTGCAGGTTAGTCTGTAGACCCGAGATCGTCATAGAGTCTTGTGTGATTCCCACTGTGCTTTGATTTCCACCTTACCACGTCCAAGAGGGCGTTCAAAACGGTGGTTTTTGGGTACAGTCCCGAATCACATGGAGGCAATGAGCGATAGGAGGGGTTTCGTCTCTCCCGGTATAGGGAGTTGATGTTGCGCAGTGCTCGATTGGCTATAACAGGAAGTTCTTGGCCAAGGCTGCTTTAGGGATTTACTGGTAAGTGTTACCAGTAGTTTCTCGACCCGTTATGAGCCTCATATCAACACGACTTATCGAGTTATTGGGGTCTGACGTTTACCACCCCTAGACGAGATATGCGACATATCAGAGGAACAGACCGGACTGTACGGTAGTGTTACTGGTTGGATTCACAGGAGTGTGAGCGGGCTTGCTCATTGATCTTCTGATCGCTCAATACCCGGGTGGCCGTTACGTTTAGCAGACCGCTTGCGGCTTGTGGGTGTTTGATATGATCATCACCTACTATCGGAGTATTGACGAGTCTTTAGAGTCCTACACAGGGGTTTCCTGGCTCAAGCGAAACGAAATAGGAGCGCATATGAGATATGTGCGGGACCGAGAATAATACCAGTATGTGATACTTTATTCTATTCTCGCGATTTGTATCATCGGTCGGTTATATGTGTTATAGCCGGGTTACCGAATCAAGTGTTGATTCGATACATTGATACACTTGATATTAGTCGGTTATATGCGATATGACCGGATCGTTAAATCAAGTGTTGATTTAATGATTTAATGTATAATTATATATTTGATATATTACTTTACATTAACTAGTATTGGTTCACTTAAGATTGATTTTCTTACTTGAATGTGCACATTGTTTATATGTGGTATATGCAAGTGTACATGTTTGTATCATGCTTGATGATACAAACAAGTTGTGTGTATGAGACTTGAACCAAATCAAGGATAAATTAGGGTTTACTATTTTCCTAAGCATATAACAAAAGAGTGTGACTTTGGTCAAAGTTATCAAGCTTCATGAAGCTTGATGAACATTGACAAAGTCAACTCTCTTTGACATTTGTTTAAGATATTAGCTAACCCAACCCTTAACCTTATGCTATGGTTAATTCTCTACATGAGTTAAGCATGAGGGCTTAACTCAACCATGTTGCCATGATTAAAAGGATAAGTATTCATATTATTCTTTTAATTCATATGATTCTTTCTTCTTCTTCATCTTCATCAAGCTCACAAAAGCTTGCTAGCTTCAATGGTGCCATGAGAAAAAGAGTGAGAAATCCAATTCTAAAGTGAACCCACTTCCTATTTCTTCATCCTCTACTACTTTTCATGTAGTATAGGGTGTTCTCTTCATAAAGTTTTTGACCAAGTGAAGGAATAGCTTGAGTTTGAGTCTCCCCGACGTAGATCATCTTCGGCCTCGAAGTCAACGACCTAGCCCGCTCATTTCTCCAACGAAACCATCGATAGAGTCCGGGATCCCGATGATCGCAGCGGAAGGACGTCAACACGGAGCTAAAGAAGTGGAGGACCGGATCTACAAAGGTTGTAATCCCTTTTACTTAGTAGCAAAGTTGTTTGCTAGCTTTTTTTTTCGCCTAATCTCTAGTTAACGATCTTCATTAGGGTTTCTTGGCACCGGAAAATTTTAATTTGGCATGGTTGATGCCTTGTGGAACCTCTTGAGTGTGCCTAGTAACCCTACAATCTTAACTCATGACAAAAGAAAAGCTTCTAGAAGCTACTAGAAGTCTTAACCCTAATCCAAACCCTAACCATGTTTAAACTCCACAAAACATGTTGCATTAGTAATCATATCATGTTACAATATTATATATCACATATATAATATTTATTGTAACAAAATAAAATAATACAATTAACATATATCGTATATATATCAATGTATTAGCCGAGTGAGAAAAAGAATCTTTTAGTGAGCTAATATTAGTTAATGTAATTTAATAAATCATATATATTATTATACATTAAATTATCGAATCAACACATGATCCGACAATCCGGCTATATCGCATATAACCGACTAATATATCATTTACTGATTCATCGAATCAACAGTTGATCCGATGATCCGGCTGATATCAAATATCGCGAGAATAGAATACGGTATCACATATCGCATTATCCTCGGTCCTGCACATATCACATATGTGCCCCTACTCCGTTTCGCCTGAGTCAAGAAACCTCTGTGTAGGACTCTAAAGAATCGTCAATACACCGTCAGTAGGTGATGATCATATCAAGCACCCACAAGCTGCAAGAGGTCAGCTAAACGTAACAGCCACCCAGGTATTGAGCGCTCAGAAGATCAACAAGCAAGCCTGTACGTTCTCCTGTGAATCCAATCAGTAACACTCCCGTACAGTCCGGTCTCGTCGTCTGATATGTCACATATCTCGCCTAGGGGTGGTAAACGTCAGACCCCAGTAGCTTGATAAGTCGTGTCGATATGAGGTCTATAACAGTTCAAGAAACTACTGATAACACTTACCAGTAAATCTCAGAAACCCTGGCCATGGATTTCCAGTTATAGCCAATCGAACACAGCACAACATCAACTCCCTATACCGGGAGATACAAATCCCCTCCTATCGCTCATTGCCTCCATGTGATTCAGGACTGTACCCAAAAGCCACCTTTTTGCACGCCCTCTTGGACTTGGTATGATGGAAATCAAAGCACAGTGGGAATCACACAAGACTCTATGACGATCTCGGGTCAACAGACTACTCTGTACCAGTGTCACCGGAGAACTGCCATCTGACGTGAGGTATAATACCATCTGGGAGTTCTCAGCGAGTCCGTCCAGTGTACCCAGTCTCTACTGAGCACCCGTACACCATCCTTGATGTCAAACACTGATGGATATGGGATCATCCATCGCCCATCATATTGGTCAAGATGCATATACGCTAGTCTACTCTGGCGTATCGATGCCCTGTCTCGATACAACCACGACTAGGAACAGTTATAGGATGTACTCGTCGACTACCGTGGCCCCACTAGTATGATCTCGTCATAGTCCTAGTAGTCGAGTACATATCCTAAGGGCTTTATCAACATGTAACATAGAGACAATCAGAGTACATGTTAAGATAAAGTGCAACCAGATAGCGTACTATCATGTCGAGCGAGAAAGTCCTCCCTATATATGTCCAAGCATCCACTACAATATACATCGTATGTACAGTAATGGCCTCTAGGGCCTACATATAACTAACATTTAGTCTGTAAGACACCTTTAGAGAGGGAGACTCCATCACCTGCAGGTACACTACGATGCCAGGAGTCGTCCATTTTAAAACACCTTTAGAATAATGTCTAAGTACCCAGATTGGGAAACTACCCAAATCTAGATCTAAAAGCATAGATCTAGTAGCCAGAATGTCTGATATTATATCCATATCCTGTGTGGAGAAAATACTGTGTGACAACCACAGTATAACCGATCGTAGTATAGGAATTTTACTTCCTACTCTGTGTATGTCATCTAAATACCAGGACATCACACCCAACTACTTCTTAACAGATCCATCCCTATTCTGATGAAGTCAAACCCATGACTGTCATATCAAAAATAGATGATCTATCTCCGCTATATCTGCTTTAGTCTATAAATTGACATAATCTACTTGCCCATTATGCTTCCGTTGCTCCCACTGACCACAACAACCCTCTGGCAGAATAATATATACGTGCACTTCTAAAACTAGTTTAGAACGACGCTATACTCATCCTCCTGCCGGGTCTCATAGCCTGGAACAACAGTAGTGTCTAGTTTGAGTAAACAAGAACCTCCCTGTCACCGTCCTTGAGGCTACAGAAGAACCTCTCGGGTGCCTGAGGTTACCCACCATATCTGCGGAGTGGCTAATGGAATGTCAAACCTGATTGAATCTTAAGGTCCTTTTAAATTTTCCGTAATCATTTGCGGTTCTGGAATCTCATCCAGTTCTACCATACTCCCACTACTGTTTTCTAAAAAAATCCATTTTACTAAAACTGTGGCGAGTCGAGAACAATATCACTATTGATCTTCCAGATGGTAGAAAGTCAACCCTCGACATATCCCGGGTCAACCCACAAACTGCCATTACAGAAACGTGCCTTGAGTTATCCAGAGTCTGGTTTTAAGCATAAGCCGGACAACTCCCCGTACCATAACATCGTTAAGATATGAACCATTCTATATCCAATATAGAAACTTTGGCACTTATTTAATTGGAACCAAATTCAAATCATGCAGCTGTCTCCAGTGCATATCAACTTAATGGAGAGAGGCCGATCAGCATTACTCAACTTAGGAATGCATCCAATTATAAGTAACCCGAAAGAGAAACAAGTTTCTCAAAACCATTACTATCAACTGAATACCAATCACAAGTATCTACATCTTCGATCTTTTTGAAGAATCCCGATACTTGCGACACCTGGTTCTCTACATTATTCTTATACCTATAACTTCTCAAAACTTAGACCTTGTATTTCTACGAAACACTTCTCTAAAAACTAGAGAAGTCATAAGTTAACAGAACATAGTACGAGGACCAACCCCTTTGTCCTGATGGACACTGGACAACATACAATACTCTGTATAAGTCCACTGAGTTGAATAACTCAAAACCTGTGCATCGTAGGTTGAAAACTGTACTTATGGTTAAGAACTGCTCCGCTGTTCAATACTCCTTACCCAATCGTCAACTGATATAGGTAAATGTCACGGACATAATTTCAAAAAGTTATATCTCAATTTATAAAATTAAACGTACAGATATATCAGTTTGAAATTGGTACACAACAACGGATACTCAAAACCACATACTTGTCGTCCGGCAAAAACCTAGACGATTTCCTCAAATATCACCAATTACAACGAATTCCGATATAATGAGGATAATCACCAAATTCCCAATAACTTACTCCCACCCATCATCTGTAAAACCATACGGATGTGAGAATCATACTTAGTAAATACATACCCTGGAGTAAGTATCTAATCGGGAAAACATTTTTCCTTTAACAATGCATAGTGAAACTGAAACATGAAAATGTTTCGAAGGGGTATCCTGGTATTCATAGTAATGCCTCTTCCATTATCCAATTCATGACTGTAACCGTATATTTCTTTGCCATCTCTCCAAATCCCTTTATTTGTCTTTAGTCGTTACCTTCTGTACACCATTGTTAGGCTAAATGGTTTTCTTCCTCCCCTATCGTTCGGCACCAGCCTATGGTTTGGATGAAGACTATCCAATAAGCGTAATAGGTGTATACCTCGAAACGAAGGAGTACTCGCAACCTGAGAAAAGGTGATGATAAAAGACAACTGAATAAACCTTATTCTATTCCTCCTCAACTGGAGAAAAAGCAAAGGTGGAGTAGGAGTGGCGATGAACTACGTGGTTTGGTCGTGAATGATACCTGTCGCATTTTAGTTTGCCCTCTTTCTAATCCCTTTATTTTGTCTTTACTTATCACCTTCTATACACCATACTTAGGCTAATTGGTTTTCTTCATTCCCTACCTTTTGGCACCTGCCTATGGTTTGGAAGAAGACTATCCAATAAGCGTAATAGGTGTACTCTCCTAAACCAAGGAGCCCTCGCAACCTGAGAGAAGGTGATGATAAAAGACAACTGAATAAACCAATTCAATTTCTCCTGAACCTGGATCCATCCCCGAAGAAGTCCCTTCGAGTTCATATATAACCATACGATGGATTTATCCAATGGAAGTGGATGTTCGTAGTAATACGAGGTGTTCTGGAGAAATACAAAAGGTAAAAGAAGAAGAGGCATTGATGTATGCAACTCAGACAATCCAAAAGCCAGTATTTAAGAAGGTTCGGTCAACTTGGTCACTGAGTCATAGTCTAGGGTCGGTCAATGGTCACTGCTAAAGAGAGAGAAAAGAAACACTCTGCGTGCACTCTAACCTAGATCAGAATGGTTATCACTTTATATAATCAAGAAACCTCCCACAGTACCGTCAAATTCTCCTCCAAACCTGAAAGAAGAATTTGTCGGGATCACCTGAAGAGTAAACCAACTCATCAGTGAGAATCGGGATCTCACTCTCATCGCATGATAACGTGAAGGAATCCACTCACGTTATCACACTCCAGAAGGTATGCGCATGCCTGGAAAGTTTCAGTTTCTTTAGAAACTCCCGATATGGATTTATGCCCCATGCTCTTATGACCTTGACTAAGGGCCAACAAATCATAAGTCACATGTCAAGTTCTTCCCGTCATTATCCAGGTTGATTTGAGCCCACCCGTAGTTACTCTTCACTAAGGGCCAACAAAGTAATATGACTGTCCTAAACCAACGCATCTATCTATGCAACATGTGAACACCCCAGCAGCTACCAATCACTATGTCTTGACTAAGGGCCAAACAAACATAGCTTGAAAACTACTGACCATTCATATGAAATGACGGAGGGCTACGGCTAGTTTTTGGCGAAAAACCTTTAACGTAATGAACTTGATCTCTCTAAAAGAACCTGATAGCTTTTTATAAAAATATAGCGGTGAGAACCTTTGCTAAAGAGGTCACTCCCGGTGATGGGATCTCGGCTCTTTCCTTGTGGAATGAGGTGCAGGATATTCCAATTGAATACCACGATGCAAAGCAATAAGTAATTGACTATAGTGAAGTTATTACCCTAACGCAAACTTCTGCCCAAGGGGTCACTCCCGGTGAAGGGATCTCGGCCCTTGCCTCATTGAATGAGGTGCAGGATATTCCAACTGAATACCACTGTGCAAAACAAAAGAAAACGTCCTTGTAATAACACATTTTGAAAACTGTTCCAACAACGTCAAACCGGTTTGTTTTCCTTGAATAGCAGAACCATCAACTAATCACACCAGAAAAGAACGAAAATAAAATGTACGTATATGCAATCCGCATTCGTCACTGGGTCCCGTCATCACCCGTTAGGTTACTTAACTAACGACAGAGCAGGGACTGAACTAGCGCGGGTGCAAACATATACATCATCTACTAGTATATATACCAATATACAATAATCGCTCCAGGCGTGATAAATGCAACATTACAGAAAAGTAATAAGCATCACAGAACAATACAGATAATCTGGGATCCCCGGGTTTTACAGAGCCGCTACTGAAACCCGACGTTCCCCTGGTCATGTGGATAGCCTGTGTAATGAAACCTAGACCTCTATGAGTGCGGCAAGTTACCCGCCAAAACCTGAAGCGAGGCAGCCCCCTACAGCAAAGTGAATGGACCACCCAGCACTTCACGGAATCGGGTAACTTGGGCACTCCATCTTGGGTCAACCTGTACCCCCTACGAGTGCGGCGAATAGTCTGCCAATTCTAGAGTGAGGCCCCCTTCCTCTCAAAGCCATGAGATGCGGACCCGTTGCCCTCCAGAACCCGGCTATCCGTGCACTCCATCGCGGGGTAAACCTAGTACAGAAATGAAAATATATACAACGGGTACATCGACCTCAACCCGGTCATGCCCCAAAAGAATAATATATAAACAGGCAGTGAGGGCAGTCCACATGTTGGACGCTCGCCCCGCAATATCAAATGTACAAATAAATCAAAACTGCACTACCATTGCACACAGCTATCCACCACGACAAATCCGCAACATCACAGCACAGCACAGAACATCAACGAGAATGTCACGTTCTCAAACCCGTCTAAAAGGACTATAGCAATTAGACACGATTTACCGCTCGAATGACATTCACGGTCGGAGATATAATGTAAGTACTGTAAACTAACACATTTAAAATTCTGATCGACAAAACTTCCCGAAGTGGGCACCAAGTACAACTCCAGTACTCAAACAAAATCTGGGCCCAAATAAAATATTCCAGAAACCACAATTCCACATGAAAGACACCTAGAAGAAATATGGTGCACTGAAGCCCCAAAACGGCGGCGGAACCGCGGCCAATACAAGGCTTATGAGGCGGTTCCGCGGCGGTCTTGAAGGTTCAGTCGACCAAATTTCTTTCAGAGTCTTAAAAAAGCCTGCATGATTTTCTGACGTGCTCAAAATAATTTTTAAACCAGTTTAAAAATTTGACAGAAACTTTAACATTGGAATCGCGGTTTTGAAAATTTCGTTCGATTGATATTTTAAACATGTTAGAACAAGGTAGTAAAGGTTAATGGCGTGGCTCTGATACCATGTAAGTTTACAGTAGCGCCCCGGCCAATAATCTGAGGCCAAACGCGGAACAAAAACTTTTACAACTGGCGCTATCGCATACTATAACCCGGATCTTGCCATTAACGCTAAACTAACAAACTGTAAAGAGGTAGAAAGGCAATACGGATCGATCCGTGTCCTTCGGTCTTTATCCATCATCCCACGCTCCTCACGGCATCTCCAATCTCCTGTCTCCTCTTCGAGGTGGCAACATATCAACGGATCTTTATACGGGCTCCCGCCTCTATACCGAGGCAACTCGGACATCAAGTCTGCTAAAAGAGATGACCAAGATGAAGTAAAGAATGAGTGGAATATTTTGTCTCAATACACTCTTTGGTTCTCATCACATGAGAGGGTAAGAGTGGAGGTTGAAGAAGATGCTAAGGTTTGGAGAGTAAGAGTTCAAGAAATGAATCAAGTGAGCAAAAGAACTAAGCATGAAACTTGTTATGGCTTTCTTTTGTGAGTAGATATATATAAGGTTGTGTGTTGAAAAACAAAGAAAATATCTCATAAAAATATCTCCTACAAATATCTCTACAAACCCTAAAATATCTACACCCAAAACAAAACATCATTAATTCTATCATGACTCACTTAGTGACTCATTAGCATGAGTCAGTAATGAACATGCTAGAAGAAATGTGTCACCATGAATGAGTCACACTTTCTAAATCCAATAATCATTTAAACCAAAATGATTAATCCAAAAAGAAATGCATCTTCTAAAGTTATCTCGTAACGGATTACGAGAATACCCCTCACCTGTAAATACATACCTGTATCCGTATTCCGACCGAATACGAATACGATGAGACTAAAATATTCCGACTCAATATAATACTTGGATCCGGCTTAAACCAAAGCCCACCAGTATTATCTGTCTGAAATATGACACGTGCACAAATGCACGTTCATGTTCGAACCCTGCCATAAAACCATACGGTCTCTACAACGTTTCGCCCGAACTTGGGAAACTATTTGTGGGGGACTCTAAAGACTCGTCAATACCCTGGCAGTGGGTTTAACTACAAGCACGTCAGTGGCACTAGCTGTGCGTAACGGCTGCCCATGTACTGACCGAAAGGGAAGCCGATGAGCGAACTCATCCTGGAACCCTACTGAGCCTATCAGTGACAATATCCGTGCAGTCCAGTCCGTTCGTCTATGAGCATCGCATATGTTAGTGTATATGCCCTAGAGGCCATTACTGTATCATACTAGTTTGTATATTACTTAATGGATGCTTGGGATATTCACCTTGTATATACAATCTTGCTCAAAATAGTAGTATGCTACTTGGTTTGTTTCTACTTCAATGTGTACATGTGTTTATTTTTGTATATCGCCTATACACATTAGTAGAGCCCTTAGGATCTTTGCTTGATTACCAGCGATGTGATGGCCGTCACACTAGTGGGGCTGGGTAATCTATAAGCACATCCTTATGCAGGTCCCTGGTCGCAGGACTATCGAGACAGGGCATCGATACTCCGGAGTAGACCAGCGCATGCGCTTCTCATCCCAGTGTGGGAGACGGTCTGTCCCACAGCCGTCAGTACGTCGTACTTGAGATAGTATGCGGGTGCTCGTTAGGTTACGGGTACACTGGACAGGACTCGTCGGGAACTGACTAGTTGGTATTATACCTATCGTCAGTTATCAGTTCCCTGGTGACATGAGTACAGCTTAGTCCGCTGACTTGACACTGTCACTTCGCCTCGGGTGTGTTCCCACTGTACTTTGATCACTACCCTACCACGGCTCAAAGGAGTCGTGCAAACAGGTGGTGGTTGGGTGCAGTCCCGAAGCACTTGGAGGCAGTGACGGTTAGACAGGATTCGTCTCTCCCGGTATTGGGGGTTGACATCGCGCTGTGTCTAGGAGAGCCATTACACGAGTAGTCCCTGGCCAGGGCAAACGAGATATACTGGTAGGTTTCCAGTGTTATCTCAGGGTGTATTGGGCTTCACTCCGGCACGACTTGTACCGCTATTGGGGGACTGACGTTTACCGCCGCCTAGGCCCGCCATGCGATGTATCAGACGAACAGACCGGACTGTACGGAGAATGTCACACTCAGGCTCAGTAGGAGTTCAGATGGGTTTCGCCTCGTCGGTCTTCTTGTCGGCATTACCTGGGGACCGTTACGCACAGCTAGTGCCGCTTGCGGTCTGTGGTTAAACCCACTGCCAGCGTAGTGTCGAGTCTTTAGAGTCCCACACAGAAAGCTTTTCGCCTTTAGGCAAAAGAGTAGAGGTCGCATGGTATTGCGACAGGTCGTATGGTTTTGCGACAGGGTTCGGTCACATCCGTGCACTTGTGCACGTACAGTGTCCGGACAGTTTACACTAGCGGAATTTGGTTTAAGCCAGATCCTAGTGTACCTTATGGGATTGGATTTATCCAGTTTGCATTCGTGTTCCTCGGAACGCGGATGCGGGTGTGTATGCACAGTTGACAGGGAGGCAGAGGCAGCGGATTCTCATTAGGGTTGTTGACAGTTGACCGTTGACTTTTTGACTTTATGCTCAACCCTAATGAGAATATGATATGTGATTAACTATTATATTAATTAAGTATTATGGTGATATGGTTGTTGACTTGTTGACTTTTGTTGACTTGTTGACTTTGGTGACTTGTTGACTTTTGTTGACTTGTTGACCGGTTGACTAGGCTTGACTAGTTGACCATCATGATAACCATGGTTATCATTTCATGCCAAAGACTTTTTTCTTGCTTGCCTTTTTGAGTAAAATGAGTGCATGATATGATAAGCTTATGGTTGCTTCAAACCATCACCAAAGACTTTTTTGATATGATGAGTTATGATCACTTTGGATTATGAGAGGGTGAAAGAAAAAAGAGTTGCTCATTCTTTCTTGCTCATTCTCTCTCTTGTTCTTGAGCTCTCCTCTTGCTCTCACCCTCAACCTCTTGCTCCCTCTCTTGATCTATGGTTCTCTTGTCTCATGAGTTGAGAATCAAGAACCATAGATAAAATCCCATTCTATTTCCTCTCTACTCATTCTAGTTCACTAGGTTTGGCAAACCAAGTGAACTAGTTTCTTCAAAGACCGAAGAAGGAGCTAAAGGTTGGAGTTTTCAAGTGGATCTATCTTCGGCGTACGGAGACGACAAGAAGGAGCCATCGGATCACCACCGGAGCTTGAAGACGAAGGAGTTCAAGACAAGCTAGGTATAACTATCTCTATCCGAGTAGCTAAATATCTTTAGCTTAGTATGCTAGTTTTAGTTTAGGTAAAGATCCCGACCCAGCTTAGTCCATGTTGCCCCTTGCGTTAAAATTTTGATTTTATACCGTTTCCGCCTCCCCGTAAGAACCGGGGGTCGCAACGTGGACTTACAGTGGTATCAGAGCCTAACTAAACTTAAACTAGCTTGGTAATGAAGTGTAACGAAGTTCGGAACCGGAAAAATCCAAAAACCAAACTTTTACAAAATCTGAGTTTCTGTTGAAATTTTTTCTGGTCAAAATGAAAAACTTTATACTCCTAAATTCGGCTCAGGGTTTTGTGTGAACACCCAAGAAAAACGATGCAGTAGTTCCTCCAATCCGCCGCCCATCCGCCGCGTGAGCCCGGTATCCGCCGCGGAAGCGCCGCGTGTTGTAGTCCTCTGTGCATCGTTTTTCGTGCAGTGTGTTTCTGTGTTGGTTTTGGGATTTTTGATATATATTATATGTGCCCAGATTTTCCAGAAAAGAAATTTCCTTTTGGGGTCCTATAATTCCGTATTTTTCCGAACTTCACTGCACTTTGACTATGATGGTTATATCTGTGATGTTTGCATGTATTGAACGTCGGCCAATCGCTATAAGTCGATTGGTCGGGGTTATACATGATCTGTAATGTGCTGGAATGTGTATATAAATATGTTGGATTGTCGCGGGTGAATAGCCGGGGGTTGTGAGACGAGAGTTTTCTTTTCTTGCAATTCATGTAAATTTGTAAATTGATGTAATAATTATTTGTATGGCCGCACAACCGGGTCGGGGTTGTAGCCGTCATTGTATAATTTCTTTTTACTGTTTTTGCTCCTAGGATAGACCCATGGAGGGGTGCACAAACTACCGGGTATGCCGAAGTGTCGAGTGGCCTACTCATGGACATGAGGGAGGTTGCTACGCTTCGGGTACTTGGCGGGTAGTTTGCCGCACCCGTAGGGGTCTTGGGTGGGGTTTTGGCTATTCACCGCGACCGTGTAATCTGTTTTTGTTACAGGCTCGTACAAATTACAGATTCCTAGTATATCCAATGTATTTATCTGTGATCTGAAATGTTTATCATTGCAGTATATCTATATATGATATTATTTAGGCGTTGCTTATGTTTTACAGACGCGCTAGCCCAGCCCCCGCTCTGTCGTTAGTTAAGTAACCTAACGGGTAATGACGGGGCCCCGTGGCGAATGCGAATGGCATAAGCGTACGTCATATTTTGGTTGTTTTCTGCAATGGTAGGATTAAATGATGGGACGCATTAAAAGAACTAATGCAAGAATATCACGCATTAAAAGAACTAATGCAAGATAATAAACCAAGTTAAAGTCGTTGGAACACTTTCGAAAAACCACTCGGTTCTTTTCAAAAACAACTTTTAAATGCGGAGCTTGAGCCACTCCTTTTAAAAGCTATCTCGTTCCATCGACCATATCAAGTTCACTACGTTCACGGTTTTGCCAAAACCATCCGTAGCCCTCCGTCGTTTCACATGAATAGTCAATAGTATTCAAGCTGTGTATGTTGGCCAAAGTCAAGGCACAGTGATTGGTAGCTATTGGGTGTTCATGTGTAGCATAGATAGATGCGTTGGTTTGGGACAGTCGTACTGCCATTTTGGCCAAAGTCAAGGGTAGGTACGGATGGATCCAAATTAACCTGGATAATGACGGGTAGAACTTGACATGTGACTTATGATATTTTGGCCAAAGTCAAGGTCATAAGAGCATGGGGCAAAAATCCACATCGGGAGTTTCATAAGTACTGAAACTTGCTAGATTTGCATACCATTTGGAATGTGATGATTCTGGTAGGATTCCTTCAGTTTTGTCACACGATGATATTTGGATCCCGATCCTACTGTGAGTATATGCTACTCCTCGGGAAATTTCTCACTTAACGATCAATGCTATAAACCTAGTAGGTGCCTAGAAAGGTGTTAGTGGGGCTACGCCCCCAGGGAAAAGAGGTTCTTTAATTAAGGAACTTCGCGAAAGCGTTGGAAAACCTCCCTCGAAGTACTGACACCGGCCTGGCTGAACGGTTAAGCAAGTATTGTACGGTGGGATTGATCCTGACTAATTCTTCCTTTATGGTTTGAGGAGGGATTTGAGAAACAGTGGGAGCCATCCTGTTTAGACAAACTAAAAACCATTCTAAACTTGCAAGAGCATCATGCTGAGTGTTTCTTCTTCTCTCTCCTAATTGCAGCGACCAATCAACATGACTGGACTTAAGTTACTCCTAGATAAAAACAAACTGACAGGGCCAAACTACAAAGATTGGCTCAGGAATGTCAAGATAGCAATCACTTATGACAAGCTGGGGTATCTTCTTACCACCAAAGCTCCCCCTGTCCCTGGTCCAACTTCTAGCGTCGCGGATAAGGAAATCCGTAAGACTTGGGAGATTGATAGCGCGAAGGCCAAATGCCTCCTGCTTGCCTCGATGGACAACGAACATCAGAGGAGGCATGAGAATATGGACATGGAGTCCATATTGCTCTATACAAAAGAACTGTATGGAGAGCAATCACGTATCGCAAGATACGAAGCGTCGAAAAAGTTATTTTCGACAAGAATGGCCGTCGGATCATCAGTAGCCGAGCACGTGCTAAAGATGATCGGCTTCATTGAGGAGCTCGCTGACCTAGGGATCACATTGGAGAGTGAGCTATATACGGATATAGTTCTCCAGTCCCTTCCTTCCACTTACGCCCAGTTTATACTGAACTTCAACCTACAAGAAAAAGAGGTTGAACTATCAGAGCTCCTCAACATGCTGAGGAGCGCAGAGGGCACCCTACAGAAAAGTAGGGATACATCCACTTTGTTTGTAGGAGGATCATCTTCTTCTAGGTCCAAGGCGAAAGCCAAGGGAAAGAAGAAGAAAGCCCCCGCCAAACCAAGGGGCGGTGTTAGTAAAGTGGATACGAAGGGAAAAGGTAAAGCAACAAAGATAGCGGGGAAGCTTGTGGATAAGGAAGAATGCTTCTATTGTCATAAGAAAGGACACTGGAAGAATGATTGCAGGGCCTGGAAGGCCAGAACACAGGAATTGAAGCAGGTTGCAGCTTCAGCTTCAGGTGTGTATGTTATTGAAAACTGTCTTTCAATAAACTCTACTTCCTGGGTATTGGATACCGGATCAGGATCTCATATCTGTAATTCTTTGCAGGCGTTGAGAAACCGTAGGGTTTTGAAGGCAGGTGACATGACCCTTAGAGTTGCAAACGGAGCTAGCATGGATGCTAAAGCCGTGGGGGACTATCACCTGGGAATGTCAGATGGACATGTTTTGGTTTTGCGTAATTGCTTTTTTGTACCCAACGCAACTTGTAATATCATTTCTGTATCTTTAGTTTCTAAAGAAGGTTATGAATTTGCGTTTGTAAGTAATGTTGTAAACATTCACCTTAATCAAGTATTGATTGGGTCAGGTACTCTGAGTAATGGTATATACGTGTTAAACCAACCACAGATTTTTAATGTCCAGAATACACACAAAAGAAAGTCTCCAGAAATAAATCAGACTTTCTTATGGCATTGTAGATTGGGTCACATCAATGAGAGAATGTTGACTAAGTTACATACAGAAGGATATTTGAATGCGTTCGAATATCAATCGTATGCCACTTGTCAATCTTGTCTCAAAGGAAAGATGACAAAGACTCCGTTTACTGGACAAGGAGTAAGAGCGAGCGAGCTCTTGGGACTCGTACACAGTGACGTGTGCGGTCCAATGTCTACACATGCCCGAAGCGGACATTCTTACTTCATTACTTTTACGGATGACTTCTCAAGGTACGGTTATGTCTTCTTAATGAAACATAAGTCCGAGGCCTTTGGAAAATTCCAGGAGTATAAGAATGAAGTAGAGAAACAGACCGGCAAAAGTATTAAGATTCTAAGATCGGATCGAGGTGGAGAATACTTAAGTGCCGAGTTCCTGGACTATTTAAAAGAGAACGGAATTCTCTCTCAGCTTACTCCTCCATACACCCCGCAACATAACGGTGTATCGGAGAGACGGAACCGCACCCTATTGGATATGGTGCGGTCCATGATGAGTAACGCTGAGTTACCGCGATCATTCTGGGGGTATGCACTAGAAACAGCCGCATACCTTTTGAACCGAGTTCCCACTAAGACTGTGCCTACCACACCATTTGAGATGTGGTGTGGGAAGAGACCCCATCTTAATCACATTAAGATATGGGGAAGTCCAGCTTTTGTTAAAAAGCAGCATGCGGACAAGCTCGAGGCACGCTCAGTACTGTGCAAGTTTGTGGGATATCCAAAGAATTCCAAGGGATATTTCTTCTACTGTGAAGAGGAACAAAAAGTTCTTGTTTCTCGTCATGCCCACTTTCTAGAACACCAGTTCATAGAAAAAGAAATAAGTGGGAGCGCAGTAGAACTGGAAGAAATTCCAGAACCACAGACTGTTACTGAAAGCTTGGTGGAACCAGAGGGTTCAACAGAACAGGACATTCCTACACCGCTCCGCAGGAGTAGTAGGCAGTCTCATCCGCCCGAGAGATACTACGGTTTTCTCATAGACGGGGATAGAGAGGATTGCATCATAGATTATGATGAGCCTACTAGCTTCCAGCAGGCCGTTCAGAGCGTTGACTCAGTGAAATGGCTGGATGCAATGCGGACCGAAATGGAGTCCATGTACACCAACAAGGTATGGACGTTGGACATTGCTCCAGACGGGGTAAAACCCGTAGGATGCAAGTGGATCTTCAAAAGGAAGATTGGTGTAGATGGACAGGTTGAGACCTATAAAGCTAGGCTGGTAGAAAAGGGTTTTCATCAAAGACCTGGCTTGGACTACGACGAAACCTTTTCTCCAGTAGCCATGCTGAAATCCATTCGGATCCTTCTTGCCATTGCTGCCTTCCACGATTATGAGATCTGGCAAATGGACGTAAAGACAGCTTTTCTAAATGGAAATTTAGAGGAGTGTGTCTATATGGACCAGCCAGAGGGTTTCATTCAGAGTGGGAGCAGCGGAAAGGTGTGCAAGTTGCTTAAGTCCATCTATGGACTAAAGCAGGCATCGCGGAGTTGGAACATCTGCTTTGATGAGACGGTCAAAGAATTTGGCTTTATCAAAAATCCAGATGAACCATGCATCTATAGTAGATTTGTAGCGAGAACTGTAGTATTCCTCGTTTTATACGTGGATGACATTCTCTTAATAGGAAATGACATTCCTATGCTACAATCTGTCAAGGGGTTCTTGTCACACAGGTTCTCCATGAAAGACCTGGGTGATGCCTCATACATTCTGGGTATCCGGATCTACCGTGACAGATCCAAGAGGATATTAGGACTTTCACAGTCCAGGTACATCGACACCATACTGAAGAGGTTCAGTATGGAAGATTCCAAGCGCGGTAACCTACCGGCTTGTCACGGGATCACCCTCTCTAAAGAGATGTCTCCCAAGAATGATTTGGAGAGGGATCGCATGTCTATTATACCCTACGCTTCTGCGGTAGGCTCTATAATGTATGCGATGTTGTGTACCAGACCGGATGTAGCTTATGCACTGAGTGTGGTAAGCCGGTATCAGTCAAACCCTGGGGAGAAACACTGGATAGCGGTAAAGAACATTCTCAAGTACCTGAGGAGGACTAAGGAGATGTTCTTGGTGTATGGCGGTAAAGACCTCCAGATCGAGGCCTTTGCTGACTCCAGCTTCCAGAGTGACAAGGATGATTCCAAGTCCATGTCGGGTTTTGTCTTTACCCTCAATGGAGGGGCGGTGTGTTGGAAGAGTTCCAAACAGGAAACCGTTGCAGACTCGACGATGGAAGCGGAATACATCGCTGCATCTGATGCCGCAAAAGAAGCTGTCTGGATGAGGAAGTTCTTGAAAGAACTTCAGGTGGTTCCGTCCATTGTTGATCCAATACCTCTGTATTGCGACAACAACGGGGCTATAGCATTAGCGAAGGAACCCAGGTCCCATCAGAGATCCAGGCACATCTTGAGGCGGTATCACCTGATCAGGGAGATCGTAGATCGCCAGGAGATCGAGGTTCGGAGAGTCGCTTCAGAAGATAACACTGCTGATCCATTCACCAAGGCCCTGCCCCAGACTCAGTTCGAGCGGCTGATCGAGATGATAGGTCTTCGATACGCCAGTACATGGCCTTAGTGCAAGTGGGAGATTGTTAGTGTATATGCACTAGAGGCCATTACTGTATCATACTAGTTTGTATATTACATAATGGATGCTTGGGATATTCACCTTGTATATACAATCTTGCTCAAAATAGTAGTATGCTACTTGGTTTGTTTCTACTTCAATGTGTACATGTGTTTATTTTTGTATATCGCCTATACACATTAGTAGAGCCCTTAGGATCTTTGCTTGATTACCAGCGATGTGATGGCCGTCACACTAGTGGGGCTGGGTAATCTATAAGCACATCCTTATGCAGGTCCCTGGTCGCAGGACTATCGAGACAGGGCATCGATACTCCGGAGTAGACCAGCGCATGCGCTTCTCATCCCAGTGTGGGAGACGGTCTGTCCCACAGCCGTCAGTACGTCGTACTTGAGATAGTATGCGGGTGCTCGTTAGGTTACGGGTACACTGGACAGGACTCGTCGGGAACTGACTAGTTGGTATTATACCTATCGTCAGTTATCAGTTCCCTGGTGACATGAGTACAGCTTAGTCCGCTGACTTGACACTGTCACTTCGCCTCGGGTGTGTTCCCACTGTACTTTGATCACTACCCTACCACGGCTCAAAGGAGTCGTGCAAACAGGTGGTGGTTGGGTGCAGTCCCGAAGCACTTGGAGGCAGTGACGGTTAGACAGGATTCGTCTCTCCCGGTATTGGGGGTTGACATCGCGCTGTGTCTAGGAGAGCCATTACACGAGTAGTCCCTGGCCAGGGCAAACGAGATATACTGGTAGGTTTCCAGTGTTATCTCAGGGTGTATTGGGCTTCACTCCGGCACGACTTGTACCGCTATTGGGGGACTGACGTTTACCGCCCCCTAGGCCCGCCATGCGATGTATCAGACGAACAGACCGGACTGTACGGAGAATGTCACACTCAGGCTCAGTAGGAGTTCAGATGGGTTTCGCCTCGTCGGTCTTCTTGTCGGCATTACCTGGGGACCGTTACGCACAGCTAGTGCCGCTTGCGGTCTGTGGTTAAACCCACTGCCAGCGTAGTGTCGAGTCTTTAGAGTCCCACACAGAAAGCTTTTCGCCTTTAGGCAAAAGAGTAGAGGTCGCATGGTATTGCGACAGGTCGCATGGTTTTGCGACAGGGTTCGGTCACATCCGTGCACTTGTGCACGTACAGTGTCCGGACAGTTTACACTAGCGGAATTTGGTTTAAGCCAGATCCTAGTGTACCTTATGGGATTGGATTTATCCAGTTTGCATTCGTGTTCCTCGGAACGCGGATGCGGGTGTGTATGCACAGTTGACAGGGAGGCAGAGGCAGCGGATTCTCATTAGGGTTGTTGACAGTTGACCGTTGACTTTTTGACTTTATGCTCAACCCTAATGAGAATATGATATGTGATTAACTATTATATTAATTAAGTATTATGGTGATATGGTTGTTGACTTGTTGACTTTTGTTGACTTGTTGACTTTGGTGACTTGTTGACTTTTGTTGACTTGTTGACCGGTTGACTAGGCTTGACTAGTTGACCATCATGATAACCATGGTTATCATTTCATGCCAAAGACTTTTTTCTTGCTTGCCTTTTTGAGTAAAATGAGTGCATGATATGATAAGCTTATGGTTGCTTCAAACCATCACCAAAGTCTTTTTTGATATGATGAGTTATGATCACTTTGGATTATGAGAGGGTGAAAGAAAAAAGAGTTGCTCATTCTTTCTTGCTCATTCTCTCTCTTGTTCTTGAGCTCTCCTCTTGCTCTCACCCTCAACCTCTTGCTCCCTCTCTTGATCTATGGTTCTCTTGTCTCATGAGTTGAGAATCAAGAACCATAGATAAAATCCCATTCTATTTCCTCTCTACTCATTCTAGTTCACTAGGTTTGGCAAACCAAGTGAACTAGTTTCTTCAAAGACCGAAGAAGGAGCTAAAGGTTGGAGCTTTCAAGTGGATCTATCTTCGGCGTACGGAGACGACGAGAAGGAGCCATCGGATCACCACCGGAGCTTGAAGACGAAGGAGTTCAAGACAAGCTAGGTATAACCATCTCTATCCGAGTAGCTAAATATCTTTAGCTTAGTATGCTAGTTTTAGTTTAGGTAAAGATCCCGACCCAGCTTAGTCCATGTTGCCCCTTGCGTTAAAATTTTGATTTTATACCGTTTCCGCCTCCCCGTAAGAACCGGGGGTCGCAACGTGGACTTACAGCATATCCGTCCAAGGGGCTGGTAACGTCAGACCCCCAAAAGCTGTATAAGTCGTGTCGGAGGGCAGTCCTGAACACCCTGAGAAACTACTAGAATACCTACCAGTAATTCTCACCTGCCTTGGCCAAGGACTTGGTGTAATGGCTCTCCTAGACACAGCGTGATCTCACCCCTAATACCGGGAGAGACGAATCCCCTGCCGATCCGCTCACTGCCTCTATATAGCTCGGGACTGTACTCAACTATAACCTGTTTGCACGACTCCTTTGAACCGTGGTAGGGTAATAATCAAAGCACAGTGGGAACTCACACGAGACTAATGACAATCTCAGGTCGATGAACTAACCTGTGCATATGTCACCAGGGAACTGCTATCTGACGCTAGGTATAAAACCAACTAGCAGGTTCCCGGCGAGTCCTGTCCAGTGCACTCATAACCCAATGAGCACCTGTATACATCTTAGGTGATCCAACTGACACCAATAGCTTATGAGACCGGCCACCGCCCCTCGTCGGGGTCTCGACTGTATACACTAGTCTACTCTGGAGTATCGATGCCCTGTCTCGAAACTCCTACGACGAGGGACACCTTTTAAGGAAGTGCTTATGGACTACCCAACTCTCACGTATATGATCGCCATCATACTGCTGGTAGTCAAGCAAGAATCCTAAGGGCTCTATCAATGTGTAATAGTGATCATGTCACCTAAAGCTGTACACGATGATAAAGGCAAACCAGATATCATACTATCATCTTGAGTAAGACTGTCCTACCGGTATAGGTCCTCCTCAATCATTGCAATCATTTGCCTGCGATCCAATAATTGACTTTGAGGGCACTACGACCAACAATATCATCATATCCGTCTTATATTCTTTCGTCGCATTTATGTATCACATCAAGTCGAGTTTACATAAACATTCTATCACTACTATAAGTATGAGTATCTAATCTAACATACACACCCGAACCATACGAGCAGATTTTAAAAGAAGCGAATCATAGTTTTGAAAATAGGAGTTATGGTATTTTAAGGAAAAGATATCATTTGAAAATCCGTAACGTCCCCCAAGGTATCTGTTTAAAGGATGCATACGATTATTCAGTTTAGAAACAGGTATGGTTCGGATGACACACCTACGTCGACTATCTAGTCCTATAGCACCCTAAACGGCAATATCGTTGAACGTCATCCTCAAATTCCGTCATCATATATTAGCCGTATTATATCACTTCTAACTATCCTTAGTTTCTAATATTGTTTCACTAACTATCATTTAATCTCTAACCCTAGTTTCCAAATCTAGGTTTCCTTAACCATCTTCTATAAATCAGTCTCCATCAAAACTTTGCGGGGGTGCTATACGCCATCCACCCGACTTCCCCCGTGGATATAGATCCACTTACCGTAGTCTTCACTTGCCGAAGTCGTTGACACCACTCTCCTCGCCTTGGCGTCCACGTGAAAGTACCTACAATAATACACAATCGCAATGCGTGTTAAAATCAAGGCGGAAAACCAAAATGGCACACGTTTCGCTCATAGGTTAAAACCTATAGCCCACGTATGCAAAACCAACAAATTACCCCTAGTCGTTGATGTACAAACATTCAACAACAAAATACAAAACCAAATATCAAGAATTAACATTTCAAAATACGGAAAACATAGCTAAAGTCACACTAAACTGCTCCCAGATTTTGACTCAGGTCAAATAAAGGCAAGCAATCAAGTATAGGGTGATGCATAATGTGTAATTGAGTTACTGAACCAACCCCAACACCCCAGACAACCAAGTGGCCGGCCCCATCCCTAGAAATTCCGGCAAGACCGGCCCCCCATGCTCAGTTGGGTCTCGTTTTGTCATGGTGGTCTTCTATGGTCAAAAATTGGTCTCTGGTATTGTTTGCTACTCTCAGAAATTCCCTAGGTTATTCCAGATTTCCCTGCACACCCAAAATACTCACAAAACCGACATGGATCAATTCTAAAGTTTGTGCATCGGGTTCAATTCTATGGTTCAGGTCAGGGTAACGTGTCACCATGATCACACAAATACTCACAACAGTTCCCAGATTTCACCTATTTTCACAACAGAAGAATCTAGTAGGACCAAACACCCTTAAACAGCTTCAGGCAACTACCCTACGAAACCCAAACCCTAACTCCTCTACCAACCCGGGGTCACCGGAATTACCACCATAGTCGCCGGCCAAAACCGAGCAGGAAGGGTCGGGGTCACAAGTATTGGAGATAGTGCCCTCAGAGTCAATTATTAGGTCACAGGCACGCGATTACAATGATTGAGGGAGGACCTATCCCGGTAGGACAGTCTTACTCGAGATGATAGTATGCTATCTGGTTTACCTTTATCATCGTGTACTGCTTTAGGTGACCTGACAGGTCACTATTGCACGTTGATAGAGCCCCTAGGATTCTTGCTTGACCACCAGCAGTACGAGGGCGATCATATAAGTGGGAGCTGGCAGTCTATAAGCATATCCTTAAATGGTCCCTAGTCGTGCGAGTTTCGAGACAGGGCATCGATACTCCAGAGTAGACTAGTGTATACAGTCGAGACCCCGACGAGGGGCGGTGGCCGGTCTCACAAGCCATTGGTGTCAGTTCGATCACCTAAGATGTATACAGGTACTCATTGGGTTATGAGTACACCGGACAGGACTCCCCAGGAACATGCTAGTTGGTCATATACCAGACGTCAGATGGCAGTTCCCTGGTGACATGTGTACAGGTTAGTTCATCGACCTGGGGATCATCATTTGTCTCGTGTGAGTTCCCACTGTACTTTGATTACTACCCTACCACGGCTCAAAGGAGTCGTGCAAATAGGTTTTAGTTGGGTACAGTCCCGAGCCACATAGAGGCAGTGAGCGTATCTTCAGGGGTTCGTCTCTCCAGGTATTGGGGGTGAGGTCGCGCTGTGTCTAGGAGAGCCATTACATAAAGCCCTCGGCCGAGGCAAGGAGATTTACTGGTAGGTATTCCAGTAGTATCTCAGGGTGTTCTGGGCTACACTCCGACACGACTTGTACCGCTTTTGGGGGTCTGACTTTTACCAACCCCCTAGGCCCGCCATGCGATACTCATAGACGAACGGACCGGACTGTACGGATATTGTCACTGACAGGCTCAGTAGGGTGTCAGGCTGAGTTCGCTCACAGACGTCCCTTTTGGTCAATACCTGGTAGCCCGTTATGTATTGGCTTATACCTCTAACGTGCTAGTGGTTAAATCCACAACCAAAGTGTTGACGAGTCTTTAGAGTCCCCCACATTCAGTTACTCAGCTTTCGGGCGAAAAGTTGTAGAGGCCGTATGGAGATATGGCAAGGTCCGATCAGATACGTGTGGTATTGTACGGATCAGGATCAGACAGTTTGTACTATAGGTCGTATGGTTATATGGCAGGGTTCGATCAGATACGTGCGGTATTGCACGAATCAGGATCGAACGGATATTACTAGCCGGCTTTGGTTTAAGTCGGATCCTTGTATAGTACAGCGTAGATTTTGTCTCATTGCATTTGTATTTCGGTCGGAATACAAATGCGGGTGTGTATGCACTGTATCGGGGTTTTCCTGTAATTTATTACGGGACAAGTTTTCTGGAGTTGCCAGTTTGCTTTCCGTTTCGACCAATTTCCTTTGTATCGTTCATTGGCCGAAGTTTGGTGGAGGAGGGCTTATTTGCATTTGTGCAAATAAGCAATTGTGGAGGGGGTCTTTGCATTTTGTTGTATCATGATAGCTTTTCCTTGACCTTGACTTCTAGCTTCATCATGCCTTGACTTTTGTAGGACATGATGGTTGATGATGAGTGATGGTTGTTGGTGGAGTGTTGGGTTTATGTTTGTGATGATTTCCTTTCATATGATAACCATTCATCTCTCTCTCTTGCATGACATGAGTATGGCTCCCATTATCTTTGATACAACACAACTCTCATTCTCACTCTTCCCATTCACAAAAGAGGCCGGCCACTCCCATTAGGGGCTGTCCAAATTTTTGGTGTGGGTTTTTGGCTCATTTCATGTTGCAAAAATCCCATAAGATCAATCTCCAAACTTCATAGTTCATCCCTCCACCAAAAGGCAATTCCTACAACCCCAAAATGAGACTTCTTCACTACACATTCTACAGCAAATCTTGGGCACGTCGACTAGCCAGCTTCATGCCCGAGTTGCCTCGGCATTGAGGTGGGAGCCCGTAAAAGAAGTAGGCGATGTGGTGCCCTTCCAGCGACGAGGTGGAGACAGGACATTCCGCAGGAGATCGGGATGACGACGAGAAGACCGAAGGACTTGGATCAGTCGGTATATCTCTATTCCCTATCTTGTAGTTAGCTAGGACTAATTAATGGTTCGATCCGGGTATTAGTGCGCGGCGGTTTGCCAGTTCAAGAAAAATTAAAGTTTATCACCGCTTCCGCATTTGGCCGTCGGATTGACGGCCGGGGCGCCGCCGTGCACTTACAGTGGTATCAGAGCCCGCCATTAACTTAGTCTAGCTTTGTTTTATGTGTTTACATTTCCGATCGACCAAAAACTCCAAAATCCGCATTTTTGTTCACATCAGTTTTCTGTTGAAATTTTTTGGAGTCGAAAGATTTTTCAGGTTACAGAAAAGTGATGTACTGAAATATATAAGAGTTCTGTGAAAATTCGATGCAACAACTCCACTGTAGGAGCGCGGAACCGCGGCCAAACACCCCTTTGGGCCGCGGTTCCGCCGCACTATTTTGGGTTCCCTGCACCAAATTTCTACAGTATCTTTCTGGGGTGAAAATTGGGTTTTTGGAATAATAACATTGGGCCCAGAATTTCTTGATCTGCTACAGTAATGCTTTGGGGCCCACTTGTTAAAATTTGATTGATCGGATATTTTAAACACATTATTTCACAGTATTTACATTATATCTGCGACCGTGAATGTCACTTGATCGGTAAATCCTGTCTAACTGCTATAGCCCGGTTAGACGGATTTGCGAACGTGATTTTCACGTTGATGTTCTATGTATTGCTGTGATGTTGCGGATCGGTCGTGGGGGATAGCCTGGATGCAATGCTAGTACAGTTTTGTTGTATTATGTACATTTGATATTGCGGGGCGAGCGTCCGACATGTGGACTGCCGTCACTGCCTGTTTGTATTATTATTTTGGGGCACGACCAGGTTGCGGTCGGTGTACCCGTTGTATGTATATTTTACTTTCTGTACTAGGATTACCCCGCGGAGGGGTGCACGGATAGCCGGGTTCTAGAGGGCAACAAGCCCGCATCTCATGGCATTGAGACGGAGGGGGCTCACTCTAGGATTGGCGGGCTATTCGCCGCACTCGTAGGGGGTACAGGTTGACCCAGGAGGGGTGCCCAAGTTACCGGATTCCGTGAAGTGCTGGGTGGTCCATTCACGGTGCTGAAGGGGGCTGCCTCGCTTCAGGTTTTGGCGGGTGACTTGCCACGCCCATAGGGGTCTAGGATTTCATTGCACAGGCTATCCACACGACCAGGGGAACGTCGGGTTTCAGCGGCTCTGTGAAACCCGGGGATCCCAGATATCTGTATTGTTTCTGTGATGCTGTACATTTCTGTGATGTTGCATTTTTTATCACGCCTTGAGCGAAATATAATATATTGGTATATATATTAGTAGATGTTGTATATGTTTTGCATCCGCGCTAGTCCAGTCCCCGCTCTGTCGTTAGTTAGCTAACCTAACGGGTAATGACGGGACCCAGTGGCGAATGCGGATGGCATATACGTACGTCATATTATTTTCGTTCTTTGTGGTGTGATCAATTGATGGGACTGCATTGATTCGGATCAATGCAAGTTAAACAAACCTAATCTGATGTTGTTGGAACACTTTTCAAAAAGTTGTTATTGAAAGGACGTTCACTTTTGTTTTGCATCGTGGTATTCTGTTGGAATATCCTGCTCCTCAGTCGACGAGGCAAGGGCCGAGATCCCTTCACCGGGAGTGACCCCTTGGACAAAAGTTTGCGTCAGGGCAATAACTTCACTATAGCCGATTACTTTTGCTTTGCATCGTGGTATTCAGTTGGAATATCCTGCACCCCATTCTACGGGGAAAGAGCCGAGATCCCTTCACCGGGAGTGACCTCTTTAGCGAAGGTTTTTGTCACTATATTTCTAAAAAGCTATCGGTTCCTTCAACGATATCAAGTTCATTACGTTAAAGGTTTTCGCCAGAAACCATTCGTAGCCCTCCATCATTTCAGTTAAATATTCGGTAGTATTCAAGCTATGTATTTTGACCTCACGCCAAGGCATAGTGTTTGGTAGCTGCCGGGTATTTATCTGTTGCATAGATAGATACGTTGGTTTGGGACAGTCCTACTACTATTTTGGCCTACGTCAAGGGTATGTACGGGTGGATTCAAATTAACCTGGATAATGATGGGTAGAACTTGACATGTGACTTATGATATTTTGACCTCACGCCAAGGTCATAAGAGCATGGGGTAAAAATCACATCGGGAGTTTCAAAAGAACTGAAACTTGCCAGATATGCGCATACCTTCTGGAGTGTGATACCGTGAGCGGATTCCGTCACGTTATCATGCGGTGTTAGTTGGATCCCGATTCCCACTGATGAGTTGGTTTACTCCTCGGGTAATCCCGACTAATTCTTCTTTTAGGTTTGGAGGAGAATTTGACGGTACAGTGGGAGGTTTCCAGATTAGATAAATTGGTAACCATTCTGATCTAGGTTAGAGTGCACGCTTAGTGTTTCTTTTCTCTCTCTCTTTGGCAGTGACCATTGACCCGACCCTAAGACTATGACTCAGAGACCAAAATTGACCGAACCTTCTTAAACACTGGCTTTTGGATTGTCAGAGTTGCAGACCTCATTGCCACTCCTACTTTTACCCTATTTCTCCAGGACACCCCGTATTACTACGAACGTCCATTTCCATTGGACAAAACCATCGTATGGTTATATACGAACTCGAAGGGATTTATTCGAGGATGGTTTCCGGTTCTGGAGAAAACGGATAGGACTATTCAGTTGCCTTTTCCTTTTACCTTCTCTCAGGTTGAGAGTACTCCTTGGTTTAGGAGATAGTACACCTATTACGCAAATTGGATAGTCTTCTTCCAAACCTTAGGCTAGTGCCGACCGATAGGGAATGAAGAAAACCAATTAGCCTAACGGTGGTGTACAAAAGGTATTAAGTTAAGACAAAGCAAGGGATTAGTAAGAGGGCAAAGTAAATTGCGACTGATATTCACAACCATACCAGGTATTTCATTACCACTCCCACTTCACCTTTGTATTTCTCCAGGACACTCCGTATCACTACGAAGATCCACAGACTATTGGATACTCCATCGTATGGTTATATACGAACTCGAAAGGAACTTGTTCCAGTTCGGGGATGGATTCTGGTTCAGGAGAAATAGGAATAAGGTTTATTCGGTTGTCCTTTATCTTCACCTTCTCTCGCATTGCGAGTGTTCCTAGGATTGGGACAGTACACCCATTATGCTTATTGGATAGTCTTCTTCCAAACAATAGGCTGGTGCCGAACGGTAGGGAAGGAAGAAATCCATTTGGCCTAAAGGGGTGTGCAGAAGGTAATGACTAAAGACATATAAAGGGATTTGGAGAGGTGGCAAAGAATTACACGGTTATAGTTGTGAATCTGGATTATGGAAGAGGCATTACTAGGAATACCGGAATACCCCATCGAAACATTTCAATGTTTCAGTTTCACCGTGTACTGTTAAAGGAAAACTGATTTCCCAATTAGTCCTTACTCCAGGTTATGTATTTACCAGGTACGATTCTCACATCTGTATGGTTTTACAGATGATGAGTGGGAGTAAGTTATTGGGAATTGGGTGATCATCCTCATTATATCGGGATTCGTTGTAATCGGTGATATTTGAGGAAATCACCTGGACTGTTTGCCGGTCGGCAAATATTTGGTTTTGAATATCCGCTGTTATGCACCAATTTCAAATTGATTTATCTGTACGTCTATTTTCATAGAGTGAGATATACCTTTTTGAAATTATGTCGATGACATTTACCTATATCAGTGGATGGTTAGGTAAGGAGCATTAAACAGCGGTGTTATTCTTCTTAACCATAAGTACAGTTTTCAACCTACGACACAAGTGAATGAGTTATCAGACTCAAAGGACTTATACAGAGTATTGTATGTTGTCCAGGGTCCATTAGGACAGAGGGGTTGGTCCTCGTACTATATTCGGTTTACTTATGAATTCTCTAGTTTTTAGACAGGTGTTTCGTGGAAACACAGGGTCCGAATTTTGAGAAGTTATAGGTATTTGAATAGAGTAGAGAACCAGGTATAGCAAGTATCGGGATTCTTCGAAGTGATCGAAGATGTAAATACTTGTGTATGGTATTCAGTTGATAGTAATGATAAAGAGAACTTGCTTCTCTTTCAGGTTACTCATAATTGGAAGCATTCATAAATTGAGTAACGCTGATCGGCCTCCTTCCATTTAGTAGACATGCACTGGAGACAGCTGCATGATTTGAATCTGGTTCAATTAAATCAGTGCCTCTGTTTCTATATTGGATATAGAACAGTTCATATCTTAACGTTGTTAAGGTACGGGGAGTTATCTAGCTTATGATTAAAACCAGACTCTGGATAACTCAAGGCACGTTTCTGTAATGGCTGTTTGTGGGTTGACCCAGGCTATGACGAGGGTTGACTTTCTACCATCTGGATGAACAATAGCGATATTGTTCTAGACTCGCCACAGTTTTATTAAAAATGGATTTTTTCAGAAAACAGTAGTGGGAGTATGGTAGAACTGGAAGTGATTCCAGAACCACAAACGATTATTGAAGATTTCATAGGAACCTAAAGATTCAATCTGGTTTGACGTTCCATTGGCCACTCCGCAGATATGGTGGGTAACTTCAGGCACCCGAGAGGTACTCCGGTAGCCTCAAGGACGGTGACAGGCAAGTTCTTGTTTACCCACACTTGCCATTGCTGTTGTTCCAGACTGTGAGACCCGGCGGGAGGATGAGTGTAGCGTCATTCTAAACTAGTTTTAGAAGTGTACGTCTATATGACTCTGCCAGAGGGTTGTCGTAGTCAGTGGGAGCAGCGGAAGCATTGGTGGACAGGTGGCTTATGTCTATTTATAGACTAAAGCACATGTAGCGGAGATAGATCATCAATTTCTGATGTTACAGTCATAGGTTTGACTTCATCAGAATAAGGGATGGATCTGTTGAGAAGGTAGTAGGGTGTGATATCCTGGTATTTGGATGACATACACAGAGTAGGAAAAGAAACTCCTATACTACAATCGGTTATACTTTGGTCGTCACACAGTGGTTTCTCCACAAAGGAAATGGATTTTATATCAGACATACTGGCTACTAGAGCTATGGTTTTAGATCTAGATTTGGGTAGTTTCCCAATCTGGGTACTTAGACAGCATTCTAAGAGTATTTAGAATGGACGACTCCTGGCACGGTAGTGTATCTGCAGGTGATGGAGTCACCCTCTCTAAAGGTGTCTTACAGACTAAAGGGGAGAGGGATGTGCATGATTGGCAGATCACTTGCTCAGGCAATTGAGTCAATCATGAGATGTCAAGTACCACACCAGATGTTGTTCTTGCACTAGATGCAATAAGTTGACATTGATCCAATCCTGGAGAAACAGTCGGAAGCAGTTTTAGAACATAAGTGGATGTTCTAAGGGATATGATAACGACAGCCTCATTCGGGAGACAGTTATCATTCCAAGCTTCCAAGGTGACATGGACAACAAGGAAGTTGTCAGAGTTATAGTTTTTCCTTCTGACGAGGGGCAGTATTTTGGACAGGTGGTCCAAGGCAATACTGAGGGTGGCATGGCGCTGGATACTGATTAAGTTCAGTTGACGATATAGTCTAAGAAGTTTGGATTTGGAGTTCATTCATGAGCTAATTCCCATCAGACATCCAGACACGTTCTAAGACAGGTATTGCTCATTTCGGAAGATGGTTTTCTCCACGAACATGAGATATAGAGAGACATAGAAAGAAACATCAAGGCGGATCCACTCACTGAGGCTATTCCTCGAACGCAATAGTTTCGCAAACTGGCTTTGTGAGACTGACTGGTAGAGGAGTTGGGTGTTCGGTATCACACAGGTTGTGAGTATGCGACATCGCAATAATTAGCCTTGAGTGCAAGTGGGAGATTGTTGGAGATAGTGCCCTCAGAGTCAATTATTAGGTCACAGGCACGTGATTACAATGATTGAGGGAGGACCTATCCCGGTAAGACAGTCTTACTCGAGATGATAGTATGCTATCTGGTTTACCTTTATCATCGTGTACTGCTTTAGGTGACCTGACAGGTCACTATTGCACGTTGATAGAGCCCCTAGGATTCTTGCTTGACCACCAGCAGTATGAGGGCGATCATATAAGTGGGAGCTGGCAGTCTATAAGCATATCCGTAAAATGGTCCCTAGTCGTGCGAGTTTCGAGACAGGGCATCGATACTCCAGAATAGACTAGTGTATACAGTCGAGACCCCGACGAGGGGCGGTGGCCGGTCTCACAAGCCATTGGTGTCAGTTCGATCACCTAAGATGTATACAGGTGCTCATTGGGTTATGAGTACACCGGACAGGACTCGCCGGGAACATGCTAGTTGGTCATATACCAGACGTCAGATGGCAGTTCCCTGGTGACATGTGTACAGGTTAGTTCATCGACCTGGGGATCGTCATTTGTCTCGTGTGAGTTCCCACTGTACTTTGATTACTACCCTACCACGGCTCAAAGGAGTCGTGCAAACAGGTTTTAGTTGGGTACAGTCCCGAGCCACATGGAGGCAGTGAGCGTATCTTCAGGGGTTCGTCTCTCCCGGTATTGGGCGTGAGGTCGCGCTGTGTCTAGGAGAGCCATTACACAAAGCTCTCGGCCGAGGCAAGGAGATTTACTGGTAGGTATTCCAGTAGTATCTCAGGGTGTTCTGGGCTACACTCCGACACGACTTGTACCGCTTTTGGGGGTCTGACTTTTACCAACCCCCTAGGCCCGCCATGCGATACTCATAGATGAACGGACCGGACTGTACGGATATTGTCACTGACAGGCTCAGTAGGGTGTCAGGCTGAGTTCGCTCACAGACGTCCCTTTTGGTCAATACCTGGTAGCCCGTTATGTATTGGCTTATACCTCTAACGTGCTAGTGGTTAAATCCACAACCAAAGTGTTGACGAGTCTTTAGAGTCCCCCACATTCAGTTACTCAGCTTTCGGGCAAAAAGTTGTAGAGGCCGTATGGAGATATGGCAAGGTCCGATCAGATACGTGCGGTATTACACGGATCAGGATCGGACAGTTTGTACTATAGGCCGTATGGTTATATGGCAGGGTTCGATCAGATACGTGCGGTATTGCACGAATCAGGATCGAACGGATATTACTAGCGAGCTTTGGTTTAAGCCGGATCCTAGTATAGTACAGTGTAGATTTTGTCTCATTGCATTTGTATTTCGGTAGGAATACAAATGCGGGTGTGTATGCACTGTATCGGGGTTTTCCTGTAATTTATTACGGGACCAGTTTTCTGGAGTTGCCAGTTTGCTTTCCGTTTCGGCCAATTTCCTTTGTATCGTTCATTGGCCGAAGTTTGGTGGAGGAGGGCTTATTTGCATTTGTGCAAATAAGCAATTGTGGAGGGGGTTTTTGCATTTTGTTGTATCATGATAGCTTTTCCTTGACCTTGACTTCTAGCTTCATCATGCCTTGACTTTTGTAGGACATGATGGTTGATGATGAGTGATGGTTGTTGGTGGAGTGTTAGGTTTATGTTTGTGATGATTTCCTTTCATATGATAACCATTCCTCTCTCTCTCTTGCATGACATGAGTATGGCTCCCATTATCTTTGATACAACACAACTCTCATTCTCACTCTCCCCATTCACAAAAGAGGCCGGCCACTCCCATTAGGGGCTGTCCAAATTTTTGGTGTGGGTTTTTGGCTCATTTCATGTTGCAAAAATCCCATATGATCAATCTCCAAACTTCATAGTTCATCCCTCCACCAAAAGGCAATTCCTACAACCCCAAAATGAGACTTCTTCACTACACATTCTACAGCAAATCTTGGGCACGTCGACTAGCCAGCTTCGTGCCCGAGTTGCCTCGGCATTGAGGTGGGAGCCCGTAAAAGAAGTAGGCGATGTGGTGCCCTTCCGGCGACGAGGTAGAGACATGACATTCCGCAGGAGATCGGGATGACGACGAGAAGACCGGAGGACTTGGATCAGTCGGTATATCTCTATTCCCTATCTTGTAGTTAGCTAGGACTAATTAATGGTTCGATCCGGGTATTAGTGCGCGGCGGTTTGCCAGTTCAAGAAAAATTAAAGTTTATCACCGCTTCCGCATTTGGCCGTCGGATTGACGGCCGGGGCGCCACCGTGCAGTTACAACAAGTGTGTACTCAGGGTCACAATTACAACATTACTACACTGTTTGTTTTCACCAAGTCTCGGGGTCACTGCAGGTTGTCGATATCTCAAAACGAAAATAAAACACGATATCGCTCCAAACTAACTAAAAAGGAAGAAGTTATACCTCATTTGGTCCCCTCTAGGCAGCACTAACTTCCCAATGTCGTCAAAATCCCACTTTGCTCGGTTCAAAGTGTAGAGGAAAGGATAAGGATTAATTTTTATGAAAGGGGTTTAGGGTTTTGGGGATTATTTTGAGATGGATCTGTAGGGTTCCTAGGCACTCTAAGGAGGTCTCATAAGGCATCAAACATGCCAAATTCAAATTTTACAAGTGCCGAGAAACCCTAATACGGATCGTTGACTAGAGTTTAGGCGCAACATGCAACTAGTTAACAACTTAACTAAGTGAACGGGGCTACAACCTTTGTAGATCCGGTCCTCCACCTCCATAGCTCTGTGATGAAGTCCCTACGCTGTACCCATCGGATCCCGGACTCTCGCGGTGGTTTCATCGAAAGAATGATCGGGCTAGGTCGTCGACTTCGATGCCGAAGATGATCTACGTCGAGGCAACACAAGATCAAGCTCCCACTTCACCAAGTCATGAAACTTGTGAAGAAAACACCCTATACTACTTGGCAAGAGGTAGAGGATGAAGAAATAGGAAGTGGGTTCACTTTAGAATTAGATTTCACACTCTTTTTCTCAAGTTGCCATTAATGGTAGCAAGGTTTTCTTCTTTGTTCAAGAAGAAGAAGAAGAAGAAAAGAAATTATGTTAAGTATAAAAAGAATTATCTTATCATATAGCAACCATAGTTAGGTGTAGAGAATTAACTAAGATAAGGTTTAATGGTTAGGTTTAGGATATGAAGACAAAATGGTTACTTTAGTCAAAGATGCATGAAGCATCAAGAACCATCTAGTATGAAAGCAACCATTTAGTTTTTCTTTTCCTTTTTGTTTAACCAAAATAAAATAAATAGATAAATGAATAAGTGAGTAAATCAAAACCCTAACCATTAACATAACCATGGTTTAATTCATTACACAAACCCAAGTTTGCATGTATCATCAAACATGATACAAACAAGTGCACAAAAGTATATCACATATACAACTTGTGTAATTCAAGTGAGAAAATCCATTTAAAGTGAACCAATACTAGTTAATGCAAAGTAATATATCAAATATATAATCATGCATTAAATCATTAAATCAACACTTGATTTAACGATCCGGTCATATCGCATATGACCGACTAATATCCGATGTATCGACTTATCGAATCAATCCTCGATTCGATAACTAGGTTATATCACATACAACCATTCGATACATTCATCGCGAGAATAGAATAGGGTATCATATACTCGCATTATTCTCGGTCCTGCACATATCTCATATGTGCTCCTATTTCGTTTCGCTTGAGCCAGGAAACTTCTGTGTAGGACTCTAAAGACTCGTCAATACGCCGGCAGCAGGTGATGATCATATCAAACACCCACAAGCCGCAAGAGGTCTGCTAAACGTAACGGCCACCCAGGTATTGAGCGATAAGAAGATCGACGAGCAAGCCCGCTCAAACTCCTGTGAATCCAACTAGTAACACTTACCGTACAGTCCGGTCTATTCCTCTGATATGTCGCATATCTCGCCTAGGGGTGGTAAACGTCAGACCCCAATAGCTCGATAAGTCGTATCGATATGAGATCTATAACAGTTCGAGAAACTACTGGTAACACTTACCAGTAAATCTCAGCAACCCTGGCTAGGGATTTCCGGTTATAGCCAATCGAACACTGTGCAACATCAACTCTGTAGGGTTCCTAGGCACTCTAGTGAAGTCTCACAAGTGATCAAACATGCACAAATCAAATTTTACGGGTGCCTACAAACCCGACTACGGATCGTTTACTAGATATTTAGGCGAAACGATGCAAATAAACAACTTTATCTAAAAGGTAAGGAGCTACAACCTTTGTAGATCCGGTCCACCACTTCGTATGCTCCGCGATGATCTCCCTCCGCTGTCCAAATCGAACTCACGACTCTAGCATTGGCATCATCGAAGAATGGGCGGGCTTGATCGTCGGTTCGATGCCGAAGATGATCTACGTCGAGGCATCGCTAGAACAAGCTCAAACTTCACCAAGTCGGGAAAACTTGTGAAGGAAACACCCTATACTACTTGGCAAGAGGTAGAGGATGAAGAAATAGGAAGTTGGTAGACTTTAGTTTTGGATTTCACACACTTTTTCATCAATCACCATTGATGTAGCAAGCTTTTTCTCATGTTGAAGAAGAAGAAGATAATGAAAAAGAATATGATAAGTGTTAAGTAAATGATAAATAAATCAATACTTATCATTTACTAACCCTTGGTTAGTTGTAGAGAATGGACCATGGTTAACTTGAATGGTTAGGTTAAAGGATGAGATAAGAATGGTGACTTGGTCAAAGTTTCAAGAAACTTCAACTACAAACAAAACTAGCAACCATTCTTTTTCTCTTTACCTTTTTCTTTTTCCAAAATAAACAAAAGAATAAATAAATGAATAAGAAAAAGAAAACCCTAATCTTAATCTTAACCATGGTCTTATTCTTTACACTAACCCTAGCTTGCATGTATCATCAAACATGATACAATCATGTGCACAAAATATATCACATATGCAATGTGCACAAACTAAGTGAGTAAATCCATTTAAAGTGAACCAATACTAGTTAATGCAAAGTAATATATCAAATAAATAATTATACATTAAATCATTAAATCAACACTTGATTCAATGATCCGGTCATGTCGCATATAACCGGCTAGTATCCAATGTATCGGCTTATCGAATCAATCCTTGATTCGATAACTCGGTTATATCGCATATAACCAATCGATACATTCGTCGCGAGAATGAAATACGGTATCACATACACGAATTATTCTCGGTCCCGCACATATCTCATATGCGCTCCTATTTCGTTTCGCTTGAGCTAGGAAACCTCTGTGTAGGACTCTAATGACTCGTCAATACGCCGGCAGCAGATGATGATCATATCAAACACCCACAAGCCGCAAGCGGTCTGCTAAACGTAACGGCCACCCGGGTATTGAGCGATTAGAAGATCGACGAGCAAGCCCGCTCACACTCCTGCGAATCCAACCAGTAACACTTACCGTACGGTCCGGTCCGTTCGTCTGATATGTCGCATATCTCGCCTAGGGGTGGTAAACGTCAGACCCCAATAGCTCGATAAGTCATGCCGACGTAGGGTCCATAACATTCGTGAAACTACTGATAACTCTTACCAGTATATCACTGCAACCCTGGCCAGGGATTTCCTGTTATGGCCAGTCGAGCATAGCACAACATCAACCCCTAATACCGGGAGAGACGAATCCCCTCCTATCGCTCATTGCCTCCATGTGAATCGGGACTGTACCCAAAAACCACCTGTTTGCACGACTCAGTAGAGCCATGGTAGGGTGGAAATCAAAGCACAGTGGGAGACACACAAGACTCTATGACGATCTCGGGTCAACAGACTAAGCTGTACCAGTGTCACCAGAGAACTGCCATCTGACGTGAGGTATAATACCATCTGGGAGTTCTCGGCGAGTCCGTTCAGTGTACCCAGTCTCCACTGAGCACCCGCATACCATCTTCGATGTCAAACACCAATGGATATGGGATCATCCATCGCCCATCGCATGGGTCGAGAAGATATGCGCTAGTCTACTCTGGAATATCGATGCCCCATCTCGATATTCCCTCGACTAGGAACAATGAAGGATGTACTCATTGACTACCCAGGCCCCACTAGTATGATCTGCATCATAGTCCTGGAAGTCGAGTACACATCCTCAGGGCTTTGTCAACATGTAATCAGAGAGACAGAAAGTATACATGTTAAGATAAAGAGCAACCAGATAGCGTACTATCATGTCGAGCAAGAAAGTCCTACCTATATATGTCCCAGCATCCACTACAATATACATCCAATGTACAGTAATGGCCTCTAGGGCATACATATAACTAACAATCTCCCACTTGCACTAGGTCCATCTGTAGCAGTGGTTGCAGTATCACATACTCAACCATCCCTTAAAGGTCTCTCTTTGGGAAAAGGCCTTCGTGAGTGGATCCGCCGTGTCGTCCTCTGAGTCTTCTCTCCTATCCTCGATCACCCTAGAGATCAACTATCTCCATGATCAGGTGATGCTGCCTCAGAATTTGTCTGGGTCACTGATGGGACCAGGGTTCCAGGGCCGAAGCCACACTTCCATTGTCATACAATGGCAGGAACCTAGTTCATCTTATGAACCAATATACACCCAAACTTCCTCTTTGGTAGTATCTTTAATAGCGATGTTACCAGCCTTTATCGTCTAGTTTGCCACGGTATCTAGCTTGGAACTCTTCCAACATACCATCCCTTTACTGAGGGTAAAGACAATGCCTGTGACTGACATTCAGTCGTCTTTATCACCCTGGAACACTTCCAGCGATTCTCCCCAGGATCGATTGATACCATCTCACTACATCTAGTGAGAATCCTAGCATCCAATTACATCTATCTCATAAATGAAAACTCAGGATTTAGGAGGTATCACTTTGATCCTATTTGGAGAATCCTTGTGATAATAGGAGATTGATCGATCGTAGTATAGGAAACTCTTTTCCTATCAAGAGTATGTTGTCTTCATACAATACGAAGATGACCACCTTACTCTCTACTACCCTTTTGTATATACAAGGTTCGTCTACCATTTTGATGAAGTCAAACACTTTGACTATCACATCAAAACAGACGTTCCAACTCCGCGATGCCTGCTTCATTATGTAAAGCAACTTGCACATGTTTCCGCTGCTCCCACTGTTTACGAAGACCTCTGGCTGTGTTCTTATAGACGTTCTCTTCTAAATCAGTATTTAGAAAAGCAGTCATGGCACCCAACCGCCAGATATCGTAGTCATGGTATGTAGCCGTGGTAAATAGGATCTGGATAGACTTAAGCATATCTACTGGAAAAAGGTTTCATCATTATCCACGCCTGGTCAATGACGAAAACCTTTAACAAGTCTAGCTTTGAAAGTCTCAACTTTTCCATCTACACCAAGTAATCTTCTCAAGATTTACTTGCTCCTGATGGGGATTTAACCCTTCAGATATAGCAACCAAAATCCATACTTTGTTGGTGTATAAGGATTCCATCTCAGATCACTAAGCATCCAGCCATTCTTACAGAGTCCCTACTCTCGATGGCCTGCTCGAAACTAGTTGGGTCATCATCTCATGATGCAATCCTTGCTCCCACTGTCATCGAGAAACTGAGGTATCTCTCAGGTGGGTGAGGAACCCTACTAGATCGGCGGAGAGGCTGAGGTTCGTCGGAAACTATTGAATCCTTTGGTTCTACCAAATTATCTGCAGTTTTGTACAGCTGGAACCTTTCCAGTTCTACAGAACTGATCTTGCCTCGATCTTGTCCGGATTTTGCTTTTGACATAGGTCGGACAATCCCAAATCTTAACTTACTTAAGAGATAGGCTCTTCCCATACCATATCTCATGTGGAATGGTAGGCACTGATTTGATTCGAACCTAATTCAATAGGTATGCAGCTTCTCAAGTGCATAACTCCCAAAAAGAAATAGGTAACTCAGTAATACTCATCATAGAGCACACGATATCTAATATTGTGTGATTGCTCCGCCCCGATACACCGTTGTGCTGTGGTGTATTCAGAGGAGTAATACTGAGAGAGAATCTCATTTTCCTTTAGAATAGTCCAAGGATTCCATGCACAAGTATTCTCCTCCCTGATCTCATCATAGGACATAATACTTATACCCGGTTATTGGTTCTCTACTTCTAACTTATATTCTGTGAATACCTCAAAAGGTTCGGACTTATGTTTCAACAGGAACATATGACTGAATCTTGAAAGATTATCAGAGAATATAATGAAGTAAAAGGAACCAGTCCTGGCATGTGTAGACAGGAGACCTTACATACATCATCATGTATCAGTCCCAAGAGTTTACTAACTCTTTCTCTGTTTCCAGTAAACAGAGCTGGTGTCATTATATCTTTGTGACATGACTGGCAAGTTTCACAAGATGTAAATTCAAGCTGATTTAAATATGCATCTAAATGTAACTTCAGCTAGTCGGGTCGCATTGATATGACCTAGTCTACAATACCTCAAGAAGAATTCGTTCATTTCTGAACTCTTCCACTTGTGTGTGTTCTATATACGAGGAACTGTAGTTTGATTTAGAACGTCAATGCTTTTAGATAACGTGCCTGAACCGATCAACTTTTGATATAGAAAATGTTCAAAACATTATCCATCAATACAAAATTATATCCTTTCTTTACTAATAAAGAGACTGATATGATTTTGTATATCAGGTTCGGTATCTAATAGCATTTGTTCAGAATCAATGTATTCGTAATACAGGGTGACAGTGACCAACAGACTTGGCTGCAACACTTGCCCTGTTTTCTGTCTCATGAAACTTATCACCCGTTCTCAGCTTTTCTACCTTTTGTAGCCCTATGTAACAGATTACATATCTGGGATCCTGATCCGGTATCATATACCCAGGATGCAGAGGATACTGAGAAACAGTTCTTTGTAATGAACACACCCGAAGGAGATGCATCATATGCACTTTCTTCGTTTGGGCGGCATAGGAATTCTGGTATTCCCCTATTTCCTGCTCTGTCTTATAACAATTATAAGTTGGAGCGGGACCAACGTTCCCCAGCTCAGTATAACAAGCGGGTTCGGTCAATACATCCGTATTATTATCTTGATTAAGGCGTGATATGGTCGCTACCAGGAGAGAGAGAGAAGAAAACACTCTGCGTGCGCTCTTGCAAGATCAGATTGGTTATATATTTTATCTAATCAGGATGGCTCCCACTGTTTTTATCAAATCTTCCTTCAAACCTTAAAAGGAAAGACTAGCCGGGATTAATTACACTCTACAAGTTCGCCAATCTTTCAGCCAGGCCAGTGTCGGTACTTTGAGGGAGGTTCCCCGTGCTTTCGCACGGACCTAATTACTGTAAACCTCGTTTTCCCAGAGGCGTAACCCCGTTGACACCTTTCTAGACACCTACTTGATCGGCTAATTGCAAAGTGCAAAACTCTCCCAGGAGTAACAATTACTCGCAGTGGGTATCGGGATCCAACTATCATATAGAAGGTATGCAATCTCATTGCAAATTTCAACACTTGAAACTCCCGATAAAGGTTTTTACCCCTAGCACCTATGACCTTGGCTAAGGTCAACAAATCATAGGTACTAGTCAAGTTCTACCCGTCATTTCGTGATTAATTAGACCCACCCACATGACCCTTGGCTAAGGTCAACAAAGCCACAGGACTGTCCTAACTAATCGCATCATATGCGGTGTAGGAAGACATCACTTAGCTACCGTACACTGTGCCTTGACTATGGCCAACAAACACAGCACGAATACTAAGTACTCTACTTCCTAAAATGATGGAGGGTTGCGACTGGTTTTTGTGAAAACCTTTAACGCTTTGAACTTGATCTCGTTGCGGAATCAAATGGTTTTAAATGGAATGTTTTCGAGGCTTTTCTAGTTTTGCTAAAGGGGTCACTCCCGGTGAAGGGATCGTCGGCCCTTTCCTCGTCGAATGAGGTGCGGGATATATCATATATATCACTGTGCAAAGCGGAAACTATAGAAGCGATCAAAGACAAACCGAGGGTTGTAGCATCTGCCAGTTATTGCTAAAGGAGTCACTCCCGGTGAAGGGATCTCGGTCCTTTCCTCATCGAATAAGGTGCAGGATGTTCTATAATGAACACCGCGATGCAAAGCAAGAACTGTAGCTACCTGTTTTATTTTGAAATTCGATTCCACAACATCAATAAGGTTTATTTTCTTTCATTAATCTCATTAATGAATATCCCATCATTTAAGTCCACCTAACCATCACAGATAAATATAACGTACGCTTATGCCATCCGCATTCGCCTCGATGTCCCGTCTGCACTGTTAGGTTAGGTAACTAACGCCAGAGCGAGGCAGGGTTAGCGCGGGTGTAAAACATAAGCAACGTCTATATAATATATCATATATACTATATATAATACCTGTTACAGAACATCACATGATCACAGATAAATCACAGCAGAAGAAACATATGAAATATTGGATATACTAGGACGTCCGTGTTTTCAATACGAGCCAGTATAAAACACGGATTCCACGGTCGTGATGAATAGCCAATCCCACACCCCTAGACCCCTACGAGAGCGGCAAGCAACCCTACCAATTCTAGGGTTAGGAGACCCGGACTCGACTCCTCGAGTTGGTCTCCCACTGGACCCCAGAACCCGGTTACTTGTGCTCCCCTCCTTGGGTCTATCCTAGTGCAGAAAAGTAAATAATATACATCAACGGTGACAACTTCCGCAACCTGGAAGTGCCCCAATAAAAGAATATTACATACAAGTTTTTACATGAATAAAAATGAAAAACACTCATCTCACATAAAAACCCCCCGGCTATTCAAACACGACGATCCAATATAACATATCCAGCAACACATAACATCACATGTCATCAACGTAAGAAAACATGCGTATCCCAATTGTCGTTGACATATAGCAACGAAACCGGCGATATCACATATTACACTTACGGTCACAGAAAAGAAAGTGTAAAACTACAACAGTTGGAATCCGCAACCTCCTCAGACATCGCATGCCTGACCAAATGAAATACTTAGACATCGCATGCCTAACAATTATAAACCCCGCATTTTAGTCTCATTATCGAAAACTCTTTTCAATATCAAGTCGGGCAATTCAACAGGATTCCCGACATTCTGATCGAATGCTCGTCGCAAACTTCAGTAGACGGCCGCACCCCTGATACCGTCGACGAAGTGCACCAAGGCGGAACACCGCTACCGCGAGCACCCGAACGGATGCTTTCGGCGACGGGGTTCTCCTACAGTCACTTGGTCGGGGCTATGGAGTGAGGCTGTCTATTAAGTTTACCCGGCGAGTATCCGCGTACGCTACGTGATTGCGACGGACTTTTGATCACATCAAAATTCCGTGGCAACCGATCAAGTGAGACCAAACTGCTATGTTTATAATATTCATTCCGTTATCTCATAACTATTTGCGAATTCCAATTATTGTATCAAATTCCGGATAAATAGAAAATGCTAAACTTTTCGATCGAACAATCGAACACCCAAGTTTTCCCGATACAGCTCAACACATGAAATAAGTCTAACAACATTCAGTTCGTGCCTCAGTAGCAACGGTCCAGCCGTAGAAGGGTCAAGCCAACGCCTCACATGTGGCACGCCGTACTGCCCCAAACCCGAAGGTTCAAAGGGCAGTTCAAGACGGTCACATAATCGAGTTAAGGTTTGTTGTCTTCTAGAGGGACCATCGCGTTACTTGCACTACTTAGAACGTCGTTAAACTACGGAAAAATCCAACAATTGGAAATTTCCCGGCAGGGGAAAAAGTGGGTATTTATACCCGGTCGAACCTTTTAACATATTCTAAAAATACCCGGAAAAGCACACCGACAAAATTAGACAGTCCGATCGAATACACCGAGTCCCTAATACAACTCAGAAAATACAACTCTGGAATTAAATATTAAAAATCCCCAGGAAAACCAGCACAGAAAGCTAAGAACTACTGTGCAAAATTTGATGCACAAAGCGACAAAAGAGCCGCGGATCCGCCGCATCAGCCTACTGTAGGGCCGCGGATCCGCGCCACTTTTGTGGAATCAGGACCACGAATTTTACAGTGTTTCTTAGATCTTTCTGCTAATTTTACTGCATATTTTTAATGTGGAAAAATCCTCGAAATTAGAAAATGTACAGAGAGCATATTCTTAGTCGGGGTTTTGGGTGGATCGTACTTCTGATTCCGTCGGGACTTCGCCTAAGGCTCTAGCTAGGCTCTGATACCACTGTAGGGTTCCTAGGGACTCTAGTGAAGTCTCACAAGTGATCAAACATGCACAAATCAAATTTTACGGGTGCCTACAAACCCGACTACGGATCGTTTACTAGATATTTAGGCGAAACGATGCAAATAAACAACTTTATCTAAAAGGTAAGGAGCTACAACCTTTGTAGATCCGGTCCACCACTTCGTATGCTCCGCGATGATCTCCCTCCGCTGTCCAAATCGAACTCACGACTCTAGCATTGGCATCATCGAAGAATGGGCGGGCTTGATCGTCGGTTCGATGCCGAAGATGATCTACGTCGAGGCATCGCTAGAACAAGCTCAAACTTCGCCAAGTCGGGAAAACTTGTGAAGGAAACACCCTATACTACTTGGCAAGAGGTAGAGGATGAAGAAATAGGAAGTGGGTAGACTTTAGTTTTGGATTTCACACACTTTTTCATCAATCACCATTGATGTAGCAAGCTTTTTCTCATGTTGAAGAAGAAGAAGATAATGAAAAAGAATATGATAAGTGTTAAGTAAATGATAAATAAATCAATACTTATCATTTACTAACCCTTGGTTAGTTGTAGAGAATGGACCATGGTTAACTTGAATGGTTAGGTTAAAGGATGAGATAAGAATGGTGACTTGGTCAAAGTTTCAAGAAACTTCAACTACAAACAAAACTAGCAACCATTCTTTTTCTCTTTACCTTTTTCTTTTTCCAAAATAAAAAAAAGAATAAATAAATGAATAAGAAAAAGAAAACCCTAATCTTAATCTTAACCATGGTCTTATTCTTTACACTAACCCTAGCTTGCATGTATAATCAAACATGATACAATCATGTGCACAAAATATATCACATATGCAATGTGCACAAACTAAGTGAGTAAATCCATTTAAAGTGAACCAATACTAGTTAATGCAAAGTAATATATCAAATATATAATTATACATTAAATCATTAAATCAACACTTGATTCAATGATCCGGTCATGTCGCATATAACCGGCTAGTATCCAATGTATCGGCTTATCGAATCAATCCTTGATTCGATAACTAGGTTATATCGCATATAACCAATCGATACATTCGTCGCGAGAATAAAATACGGTATCACATACACGAATTATTCTCGGTCCCGCACATATCTCATATGCGCTCCTATTTCGTTTCGCTTGAGCTAGGAAACCTCTGTGTAGGACTCTAATGACTCGTCAATACGCCGGCAGCAGATGATGATCATATCAAACACCCACAAGCCGCAAGCGGTCTGCTAAACGTAACGGCCACCCGGGTATTGAGCGATCAGAAGATCGACGAGCAAGCCCGCTCACACTCCTGCGAATCCAACCAGTAACACTTACCGTACGGTCCGGTCCGTTCGTCTGATATGTCGCATATCTCGCCTAGGGGTGGTAAACGTCAGATCCCAATAGCTCGATAAGTCATGCCGACGTAGGGTCCATAACATTCGTGAAACTACTGATAACTCTTACTAGTATATCACTGCAACCCTGGCCAGGGATTTCCTGTTATGGCCAGTCGAGCATAGCACAATATCAACCCCCAATACCGGGAGAGACGAATCCCCTCCTATCGCTCATTGCTTCCATGTGAATCGGGACTGTACCTAAAAACCACCTATTTGCACGACTCAGTAGAGCCATGGTAGGGTGGAAATCAAAGCACAGTGGGAGACACACAAGACTCTATAACGATCTCGGGTCAACAGACTAAGCTGTACCAGTGTCACCAGAGAACTGCCATCTGACGTGAGGTATAATACCATCTGGGAGTTCTCGGCGAGTCCGTTCAGTGTACCCAGTCTCCACTGAGCACCCGCATACCATCTTCGATGTCAAACACCAATGGATATGGGATCATCCATCGCCCATCGCATGGGTCGAGAAGATATGCGCTAGTCTACTCTGGAATATCGATGCCCCGTCTCGATATTCCCTCGACTAGGAACAATGAAGGATGTACTCATTGACTACCCAGGCCCCACTAGTATGATCTGCATCATAGTCCTGGAAGTCGAGTACACATCCTAAGGGCTTTGTCAACATGTAATCAGAGAGACAGAAAGTATACATGTTAAGATAAAGAGCAACCAGATAGCGTACTATCATGTCGAGCAAGAAAGTCCTACCTATATATGTCCCAGCATCCACTACAATATACATCCAATGTACAGTAATGGCCTCTAGGGCATACATATAACTAACAAACTCCCTATACCGGGAGAGACGAATCCCCTCCTATCGCTCATTGCCTCCATGTGATTCGGGTCTGTACCCAAAAACCACCGTTTTGCACGCCTTCTTGGACATGGTAAGGTGGAAATCAAAGCACAGTGGGTATCACACAAGACTCTATGACGATCTCGGGTCTACAGACTAACCTGTACCAGTGTCACCAGAGAACTGCTATCTGATGTAAGGTATAATACCATCTGGGAGTTCTCGGCGAGTCCGTCCAGTGTACCCAGTCTCCACTGAGCACCCATATATCATCTCTGATGTCAAACACCAATGGATATGGGATCATCCATCGCCCATCTGTAAAGGTCGAGAAGGTATACGCTAGTCTACTCTGGTATATCGATGCCCCGTCTCGATACACCCACGACTAGGGACCTTGAAGGATGTACTTATGGACTACTATGTCCCCACTAGTATGATCTGCATCATAGTCCAGGTAGTCAAGTACACATCCTAAGGGCTTTACCAACATGTAACAGAGAGACAATCAGTATACACGTTAAGGTAAAGAGCAACCAGATAGCATACTATCATGTCGAGCAAGAAAGTCCTCCCTATATATGTCCAAGCATCCACTACAATATACATCCTATGTATAGTAATGGCCTCTAGGGCATACATATAACTAACAATCTCCCACTTGCACTAGGGCCATCTGTAGCAGTGGTTGTAGTATCTCATACTCAACCATCCCATAATAGTCTCTCTCTGGGAAAAGACCTTTGTGAGTGGATCCGCCGTGTTGTCCTCTGAGTCTACTCTCCTAACCTCGATCACCCTCGAGATCAACCATCTCCATGATCAAGTGATACTGCCTTAGAATATGTCTGGATCACTGATGGGACAGAAGTTCCTTGGCATAAGCCACAACTCCATTGTCACACAATGGGAGAAACTAAGTTCATCTCATGAACAAATATACACCCAGACTTCCTCTTTGGTAGCATCTTAAGTAGCGATGTATCCTGCCTTTATCGTCTAGTATGCCAAGGCATATAGCTTGGAACTCTTCCAACATACCGTCCCTTTACTTAGGGTAAAGACAATGCCTGTGACTGACTTTCAGTCGTCCTTATCACTCTGGAACCTTTCCAATGATTCTCCCCAGGATCAACTGATACCTTCTCAATACAACTAGTGAGTATCTTAACATCCAATTAGATCTATCTCATAGATCCAAAACCCAGGATTTAGGAGGTATCACTTTGATCCTATATGGAGAATCCTTGTGATAGGCGGAGATTGACTGAGCGTAGCATAGGAAACTCTTTCCCTTTCAAGAGTATGTCATCCACGTACTCTACGAGGATCACCACCATACTCCCTACTACCTTTTTGTTTATACAAGCTTCATCTACCATTTTGATGATGTCAAACTCTTTGACTAATCCATCAAAACAAATGTTCCAACTCCGCGATGCCTAATTTATCACATAAAACATCTTGCACACGTTTCCGCTGCTCCCACTGTCTACGAGGCCCTCTGGCTGTGAACTTATAAACGCTCTCTTCTAAAACATCATTTAGAAAAGCTGTCATGACACCCAACCACCAGATATCGTAGTCATGGTATGTAGCCGTGGCAAGTAGGATCTGGATGGAAGCATAGCCACTGGAAAAAGGTTTCATCATTATCCACGCCTGGTCAATGACGAAAACCTTTAACAAGTCTAGCTTTGAAAGTCTCAACTTTTCCATCTACACCAAGTAATCTTCTCAAGATATACTTGCTCCTGATGGGAATTTAACCCTTCAGATATAGCAACTAAAGTCCATACTTTGTTGGTGTATAAGGATTCCATCTCAGATCGCTAAGCATCCAGCCATTCTTACAGAGTCCCACTCCTGATGGCCAGCTCGAAACTAGTTGGGTCTTCATCTCATGATGCAATCCTCGCTCCCACTGTCATAGAGTAGCCGAAGTATCTCTCAGGCGGGTGAGGAAGCTTACTAGATTGGCGGAGAGGCTGAGGTTCGTTGGTAACTATTGAATCCTTTGGTTCTTTCAAATCATCAGCTGCAGTTTGTATAGCTGGAACATTTCCAGTTCTACATATCAGACCTTTCCTCGAGCTTGTCCGGATTTTGCTTTTAGACATAGGCCGGACTACCCCAAATCTTAACTAACTTAAGATATAGGCTCTTCCCTTTCCATATCACATATGAAGTGGTAGGCAACTGATTTGATTGGAACCCTATTCAATAGGCATGCAACTTCATAAGTGCATAACTCCCAAAAAGGAAATAGGAAACTCAGTAGTACTCATCATAGAGCACACCATATCACATAGGGTGATATTGCTCCGTCCCGATATACCATCGTGCTATGGTGTATACGGAGGAGTAATGCTGAGAGAGAATCTCATTCTCCTTTAGAATAGTTCAGGAATTCTATGCACAAGTATTCTCCTCCTTGATCTCATCAAAGGACATAATACTTATACCCGTATTGGTTCTCTACTTCTAACTTATATTCTGTGAATATCTTAAAAGGTTCGGACTTGTGTTTCAACAGGAACATATGACTGAATCTTGAGAGATCATCAGAGAATGTAATGAAATACAAAGAACCGGTCTTGGCATATGTAGACAGGGGACCTTACATACATCAACATGTATCGATCCCAAGAGTTTACTAACTCTTTCTCTGTTTCCAGTAAACGGAGCTATGGTCATCTTATCTTTGTGACATGACTGGCAAGTTTCATAAGATGTAAATTCAAACTGATTTAAATATGCATCTTTATGTAACTTCAGCTAGTCGGGTCGCATTGATATGACCTAGTCTACAATACCTCAAGAAGGATTCGTTCATTTCTGAACTCTTCCTCTTGTGTGTGTTCCGTGTACTAAGAACTGTTTTTTGATTTAGAACTTCAATGCTTTTAGATAATGTGCCTGAACCGATCAACTTTTGATATAGGAAATGTTCAAAACATTATCCAACAATACAAAATTTTATCATTTCTTTACTAATAAAGAGACTGATATGATTTTGTATATCAGGTTCGGTATCTAATAACATTCGTTCAGAATCAATGTATTTGGAATACAGGGTGACAGTGACCCACAGACTTGGCTGCAACACTTGCCCCGTTTTCTGTCTCATGAAACTTATCACCCGTTCTCAGTTCTCTACCTTTCTGTAGCCCTATGTAACAGATTACATATCTGGGATCCTGATCTGGTATCAAATACCCAGGACGTAGAGGATACAGAGAAACAGTTCTTTGTAATGAACACACCCGAAGGAGATGCATCATATGCACTTTCTTCGTTTGGGTAGCACGGGAAATCTGGTATTCCCCAATTTCCTGCTCTATCTTATAACAATTATAAGTTGGAGCGGGACCAACGTTCCCCAGCTCAGTATAAAAAGCGGGTTCGGTCAATATATCCGTTTTATTATCTTGATTAAGGCGTGATATGGTCGCTACCAGGAGAGAGAGAGAAGAAAACACTCTGCGTGCGCTCTTGCAAGAATAGATTGGTTATATATTTTATCTAATCAGGATGGCTCCCCCTGTTTTTATCAAATCTTCCTTCAAACCCTAAAAGGAAAGACTAGCCGGGATTAATTACACACTACAAGTTCGCCAATCTTTCAGCCTGGCCAGTGTCGGTACTTTGAGGGAGGTCCCCCGTGCTTTCGCACGAACCTAATTAATGTAAAACCTCGTTTTCCCAGAGGCGTAACCTCGTTAACACCTTTCTAGACACCTACTTGATCGGCTAATTGTAATGTGTAAAACTCTCCCAGGAGTAACAATTACTCGCAGCGGGTATCGGGACTCAACTATCTCATAGAAGGTATGCAATCTCATTGCAAATTTCAACACTTGAAATTCCCGATAATATTTTGCCCCAAACGATCTATGACCTTGACAAGGTCAACAAACCATAGACCGTAAGTCAAGTTCAACCCGTCATTTCTTGATTGAATCAAACCCACCCGCACGACCAGTGACAAGGTCAACAAGGCCGTACGACTACCCTAACCCAATCTGCATCATATGCATAAGCAGATAAATACTGGTTAGCTACCGCACACTGCGCCTTGACAAGGTCAACAAACGCAGCACGAATACTAAACAGGACTTATCTGAAATGACGGAGGGCTACGACAAGTTTTTCTGAAAACCTATTGCGTAATGAACTTGATATCGTTGTAGGATCGAATGAATTTTGAAATGGAGTGTTTTTGAGGCTTTTCTAGTTTTGCTAAAGGGGTCACTCCCGGTGAAGGGATCGTCGGCCCTTTCCTCGTCGAATGAGGTGCGGGATATATCATATATATCACTGTGCAAAGCAAAAACTATAGAAGCAATCAAAAGACAAACCGAGGGTTGTAGCATCTACCAGTTATTGCTAAAGGAGTCACTCCCAGTGATGGGATCTCGGTCCTTTCCTCATCGAATAAGGTGCAGCATATAACATATATACCGCTGTGCAAAGCAAGAACTGTAGCTACCTGTTTTAATTTTTGAAATTTGATTCCACAACATCTTAGGTTTCTTTTATTTCATTAATCTCATTAATTAAGTCCCATCATTTAAGTCACCTAAACATCACAGATAAATACGACGTACACTTATGCCATCCGCATTCGCCTCAATGTCCCCTCGTGCACCGTTAGGTTAGGTAACTAACGGCAGAGCGGGGCAGGGCCAGCGCAGGTGTAAAACATAAGTAATGTCTATATAATATATCGTATATACTATATATAGTATCTATTACAGAACATCACATGATCACATCACAGATATCGCAGCAGAAAAAACCATATATGAAATATTGGATATACTAGGACGTCCGTGTTTTCAATACGAGCCAGTATAAAACACGGATTTCACGGTCGTGATGAATAGCCAAACCCACACCCCTAGACCCCTACGAGAGCAGCAAGCAACCCTACCAATTCTAGAGTTAGGAGACCCGGACTCGACTCCTCGAGTTGGTCTCCCACTGGACCCTAGAACCCGGTCACTTGTGCTCCCCTCCTTGGATCTATCCTGGTGCGGAAAAGTAAATAATATACAAACGGTGACATCTTCCGCAACCTGGAAGTGCCCCAATAAAAGAATATTACATATAAGTTTTTACATGAATGAAAAGGAAAAACACTCATCTCACATAAAAAAAACCCCGGGCTATTCAAACACGACGATCCAATATAACATATCCAGCAACACATAACATCTCATGTCATCAACGTAAGTAAATATGGGCATCCCAATTGTCGTTGACATATAGCAACGAAACCGGCGATATCACATATTACACTTACGGTCACAGAAAAGAAAGTGTAAAACTACAACAGTTGGAATCCGCAACCTGCATAGACATCGCATGCCTAACCATATGAATTCCTTAGACATCGCATGCCTAACAATTATAAACCCCGCATTTTAGTATCATTATCGAAAACACTTTTCAATATCAAGTCGGGTAATTCAAAAAGATTCCTGACATCCTGATCGAATTCTCGTCGCAAACTTTAGTATGCAGCCGCACCCCCGATACCGTCGACGAAGTGCACTAAGGCGGAACACCGCTGCCGCCAGCACCCAAACGGATGCTTTCGGCGACGGGGTTCTCCTACAGTCACTTGGTCGGGGCTATGGGGTGAGGCTGTCTATTAAGTTTACCGGCGAGTATCCGTGTACGCTACGAGATTGCGACAGACTTTTGATCACATCAAAATTCCGTGGCAACCGATCAAGTGAGACTAAAGTGCTATGCTTATAACATTCATTCAGTTATCTCATAACTACTTGTGGATTCCAAATATTGTATCACATTCTGGATAAATAGAAAATGTCAAACTTTTCGATCGAACAATCGAACACCCAAGTTTTCCCGAAACAGCTCAACACATGAAACAAGTTTATAAACATACACTTCATGCCTCAGTACCAACGGTCCAGCCGTAGAAGGGTCAAGCCAACGCCTCACATGTGGCACGCCGTACTACCCCAAACCCTAAGGTTCAAAGGGCAGTTCAAGACGGTCACATAATCGAGTTAAGCTTTGTCGTCTTCTAGAGGGACCATCGCGTTACCTGCACTACTTAGAACGTCATTAAACTACGGAAAGATCCAACACTTGGAAATTTCCCGGCAGGGGAAAAAGTGGGTATTTATATCCGGTCGAACTTTTTAACATATTCTAAAATTATCCGGAAAACACATAGACAAGATTAGACAATCCGATCGAATCCACGAAGCTCCAAAACACCCCAGAAAACTCAACTCTTGAGTGCAAATTAAAAATTCCCAGAAAACTCAGCACCTGAAGAGACAAATTACTGTGCAAAAATTGAAGTCTAATCTCATTATTTGGCCGCGGAACCGCCGCAGAAGCCAAGTTTCTGCCGCGGTTCCGCCGCGCTTTAGCCGTATCACTTGGTCATTTTTGCACCGTAATTCTTAGAATTTCCTGCTGAATTTTTTAAGAATTTTTAATTTGGAAAAAACCCAGTTTTGAAAAAAAATCCAGAGAGGGTTGAAATTTAGGGTTTCGGGGTTCGATCGGGTTTCTAACATCGTCTACGCATCGCCTAAGGCTCTAGCTAGGCTCTGATACCACTTTAGGGTTCCTAGGCACTCTAAGAAGGTCTTACAAGGCATCAACCATGCCAAATTCAAATTTTACAAGTGCCGAGAAACTCTAATACGGATCGTTGACTAGAGTTTAGGCGAAACATGCAACTAGTTAACAACTTAACTAAGTGAACGGGGCTACAACCTTTGTAGATCCGGTCCTCGACCTCCATAGCTCCATGATGAAGTCCCTCCGCTGTACCCATCGGATCCCGGACTCTCGTGGTGGTTTCATCGAAAGAATGATCGGGCTAGGTCGTCGACTTCGATGCCGAAGATGATCTATGTCGAGGCAACACAAGATCTAGCTCCCACTTCACCAAGTCATAAAACTTGTGAAGAAAACACCCTATACTACTTGGCAAGAGGTAGAGGATGAAGAAATAGGAAGTGGGTTCACTTTAGAATTAGATTTCTCACTATTTTTCTCAAGTTGCCATTAATGGTAGCAAGGTTTTCTTCTTTGTTCAAGAATAAGAAGAAGAAGAAAAGAAATTATGATAAGTATAAAAAGAATTATCTTATCATATAGCAACCATAGTTAGGTGTAGAGAATTAACTAAGGTTAGGTTTAATGCTTAGGTTTAGGATATGAAGACAAAATGGTTACTTTAGTCAAAGATGCATGAAGCATCAAGAACCATCTAGTATGAAAGCAACCATTTAGTTTTTCTTTTCCTTTTTTTAACCAAAATAAAATAAATAGATAAATGAATAAGTGAGTAAATCAAAACCCTAACCATTAACATAACCATGGTTTAATTCTTTACACAAACCCAAGTTTGCATGTATCATCAAACATGATACAAACAAGTGCACAAAAGTATATCACATATACAACTTGTGTAATTCAAGTGAGAAAATCCATTTAAAGTGAACCAATACTAGTTAATGCAAAGTAATATATCAAATATATAATCATGCATTAAATCATTAAATCAACACTTGATTTAACGATCCGGTCATATCGCATATGACCGACTAATATCCGATGTATCAACTTATCGAATCAATCCTCGATTCGATAACTAGGTTATATCACATACAACCATTCGATACATTCATCGCGAGAATAGAATACGGTATCATATACTCGCATTATTCTCGGTCCCGCACATATCTCATATGTGCTCCTATTTCGTTTCGCTTGAGCCAGGAAACCTCTGTGTAGGACTCTGAAGACTCGTCAATACGCCGGCAGCAGGTGATGATCATATCAAACACCTACAAGCCGCAAGCGGTCTTCTAAACTTAACGGCCACCTGGGTATTGAGCGATCAGAAGATCGACGAGCAAGCCCGCTCAAACTCCAGTGAATCCAACCAGTAACACTTACCGTACAGTCCGGTCTGTTCGTCTGATATGTCGCATATCTCGCCTAGGGATGGTAAACGTCAGACCCCAATACCGGGAGAGACGAATCCCCTCCTATCGCTCATTGCCTCCATGTGATTCGGGACTGTACCTAAAAACCACCGTTTTGCACGCCCTCTTGGATGTGGTAAGGTGGAAATCAAAGTACAGTGGGCATCACACAAGAATCTATGACGATCTCGGGTCTACAGACTAACCTGTACCAGTGTCACCAGAGAACTGCCATCTGACGTAAGGTATAATACCATCTGGGAGTTCTCGGCGAGTCCGTCCAGTGTTCCAAGTCTCCACTGAGCACCCGTATATCATCTCTGATGTCAAACACCAATGGATATGGGATCATCCATCACCCATCTGTATGGGTCGAGAAGGTATACGCTAGTCTACTCTGGTATATCGATGCCCTGTCTCGATACACCCACGACTAGAGACCTTGAAGGATGTACTTATGGACTACTATGTCCCCACTAGTATGATCTGCATCATAGTCCAGGTAGTCAAGTACACATCCTAAGGGCTTTACCAACATATAACAGAGAGACAATCAGTATACACGTTAAGGTAAAGAGCAACCAGATAGCATACTATCATGTCGAGCAAGAAAGTCCTCCCTATATATGTCCAAGCATCCACTACAATATACATCCTATGTATAGTAATGGCCTCTAGGGCATACATATAACTAACAGGATCTAGGGTTTTAAGTAGAGGGAAGTGGCTTGAGGAAGATGAAGAGGGGAAAAAAAGATGGGAGAATGAAGATGGCAGCAGCCCCCCCCCTCTCTCTCTCACTATTATTCTCACTTCTCTCTCTCTCACAAAAGCATACCTACACTAATCATTATATCCCCTTCTGACTTTTCTTTTTTCTTTTCCTTTTCTCACCACCAATAAACCATAACACATAACCCAAATGAAATGAAACAACATGTAACCAAATGAAACATGTCATGGTGCACTAACCATGAAAACAGTGATAACACGGATTTGGCTTAATCGCGATTAGCAGTGCATTAATCGGGTTTTCATCAAAACTGCATATAATAAATTTTTAAATTGCCAAATCCTTTAAATATATTTTTAAATGAATAAATCATTTTAATTTCCTTTTATTTCACAATTATTGGTACCCTTTTCGAAAACCCCAATTTCACAAATCGGGCAGTTTTCGGGAAATATATTATTTTAATATTAAATTCCAAAAATAATATTTTATATTTTCTGAAATTTTACAGTCTTCCCCCCTTAAAGAAATTCGGTCCCTGAATTTAAATTTAAACCCCCAAAATCTAAAACATTTCAATAATCAACTCAAATCAACGGGGCGCCGAAAACACGGAAAATACAGAAATAACACAGCACATCGCGTCAAATGCGCATGAAAACGAGTACAAAACTCAAAATCGAACTCCGTCAAGCGTTACGCAAATCATCGGATTTGCACACATATCCTCGGAGTTACAGTAGAGTTGCAGTTCTCGAAATCCACTACTGAAATCCAATATACACTAGTCAGATACTATAATACGTGTATAGTACGCATCCTTGAAAACTTCAAAATCTGAATAAAATACATGCAAAATCTTTTCTAAATCACCGCGGGAATGCGTAACTCATGATATAACTGACGGACGCTCATTTTAAAATAATAATATATGTCCATATTGTAAGTGCACGGCGGCGCCCCGGCCGTCAATCCGACGCCGGAATGCGGAAACGGTGATAAACTTAAATTTTTGCGGACTTTGCAAACCGGCACCACCGCGCACTAAAACTCCGGATCGAACCATTAACTAGTCTACGCAACAAAAAAGAAAGGGAAGAGATGTATACCGACGATCCAAGTCCTCCTGTCTTCATCTCCACTCCGATCTCCTCGCGGGATCTCCGTCCGTCTCCTCCTCGTCGGAAAGGGCACCACGAAGCCGGGTACTTTTACGGGCTCCCGCCTCTATACCGAGGCAACTCGGGCACGAAGCCGGCTACTCGACGTGCCCAAGATATGCTGTAGGATATCAAGAGAAGAAGTCTCATTGGGGTTTTTGGAGCTTTGCCATTTTGTGGAGGAAGAAGAACTTGGAGAGAGGTGAAGGAAAAATGTATCATGCAAAGAATGAATGTATCATATTTTTCTCCACTCAAAAGAGAAGCAATTTTTTTCATCCCACCAAAAGTGGCCGGCCAACATATCAAGTAGGAAATTGGTGGGAGGAAAAAACAAAGGGAGGTGAGTGTAGGATCAAAAAAATGGTGACCACATCCAAGGTCAAAGAAACATACACCATACTTCATTTCAAATCACACCATACTCATTTCAAATCATATTAAAGCAAGTAATGGATGAAAGAGAACAAAGATATCATAATCAATCTTTTACAAGAAGCCCCCTCCACAAATGTTATTTGTACAATTGCAAATAACCCCCTCCATCGAAAAAGTCCGGCCGGGAAAGAACAAAGGAAAACCGGCCGGAACGGAATGCAAACTGGCAACTCCAGAAAACTGGTCCCGTAATAAATTACAGGAAAACCCCAATACTGTGCATACACACCCGCATCTGTATTCCGTCCGGATACAAATGCAAAGAGACAAAATCTACACTGTACTAAACTAAGACCAGCTTAAGCCAAAGCCGGCTAGTTAAATCCGTTCGATCCTGATCCGTGCAATACCGCACGTATCTGATCGAACCCTGGCATATAACCATACGGCTACTAGTACAAACCGTCCGATCCTGATCTGTGCAATACCGCACGTATCTGATCGGACCCTGCCATATCTCCATACGGCCTCTACAGCGTTTCGCCCGAAAGCTTGAGTAACTGAAAGTGTGGTGGACTCTAAAGACTCGTCAATACTATGGCTGTGGTTTTAACCACTAGCACGTCAGAGGTATAAGCCAATACGTGACGGGCCACCAGCTATTGACTAAATGGGACGTCGATGAGGAAGCTCACCCCGACACCCAACTGAGCCTGTCAGTGACAATATCCGTGCAGTCCGGTCCGTTCGTCTATGAGCATCGCATGGCGGGCCTAGGGGGTTGGTAAAAGTCAGACCCCCAAAAGCGGTACAAGTCGTGTCGGAGTGTAGCCCAGAACACCCTGAGATACTACTGGAATACCTACCAGTAAATCTCCTTGCCTTGGCCAAGGACTTTGTGTAATGGCTCTCCTAGACACAGCACGACCTCACCCCCAATACCGGGAGAGACGAACCCCTGAAGATACGCTCACTGCCTCCATGTGGCTCGGGACTGCACCCAACTAAAACCTGTTTGCACGACTCCTTTGAGCCGTGGTAGGGTAGTAATCAAAGTACAGTGGGAACTCACACGAGACAAATGACGATCCCCAGGTCGATGAACTAACCTGCACACATGTCACCAGGGAACTGCCATCTGACGTCTGGTATATGACCAACTAGCATGTTCCCGGCGAGTCCTGTCCGGTGTACTCATAACCCAATGAGCACCTGTATACATCTTAGGTGATCCAACTGACACCAGTGGCTTGTGAGACCGGCCACCGCCCCTCGTCGGGGTCTCGACTGTATACACTAGTCTACTAATGGAGTATCGATGCCCAGTCTCGAAACTCCCACGACCAGGGACCTTTTAAGGATAAGCTTGTAGACCCCCAGCTCCCACTTATATGATCGCCCTCATACTGCTGGTGGTCAAGCAAGAATCCTAGGGGCTCTATCAACGTGTAATAGCGACATGTCAGGTCACCTAAAACAGTACACGATGATAAAGGTAAACCAGATAGCATACTATCATCTCGAGTAAGACTGTCCTACCGGGATAGGTCCTCCCTCAATCATTACAATCACGTACCTGTGACCTAATAATTGACTCTGAGGGCACTATCTCCAACAATCTCCCACTTGCACTCAAGGCTAATTATTGCGATGTCGCATACTCACAGCCCGTGTGATACCGAACATCCAACTCCTCTACTAGTCAGTCTCACAAAGCTCGTTTGCGGAACTATTGCGTTCGAGGAATAGCCTCAGTGAGTGGATCTGCTTAGTTGTTTCTTTCTATGTCTCTCTACATCTCAAGTTCGCGGAGAAACCCATCTCCCGAAATGAGCAATACCTGTCTTAGAATGTGTCTGGATGTCTGATGGGACATAGCTCATAAATGAACTCCAAATCCAAACTTCTTAGACTGTATCGTCAACTGAACTTAATCAGTATCCTGCGCGCCATGCCTCCCTCAGTATTGCCTTGGATCACCTGTCCAAAATACTGCCCCTCGTCAGAGGGAAAACTATAACTCTGACAACCTCCTTGTCGTCCATGTCACCTTGGAAGCCTGGAATGATAACCGTCTCCTGAATGAGGCTGTCGTTATCATATCCCTAGAACATCCACTTATGTTCCAAAATTGCTTCCGACTGCTTCTCCAGGATTGGATTAATGTCAACTTATTGCATCTAGTGCAAGAACAACATCTTGTGTGGTACTTGACATCTCACGATTGACTCAATTGCCTGAGCAAGTGATCTGCCAATCATGCACGTCCCTCTCCCCTTTAGTCTGTAAGACACCTTTGGAGAGGGTGACTCCATTACCTGCAGGTACACTACCGTGCCAGGAGTCGTCCATCCTAAATACTCTTAGAATGCTGTCAAAGTACCCTGATTGGGAAACCACCCAAATCTAGATCTAAAACCATAGATCTAGTAACCAGTATGTCAGATATATAATCCATTTCCTTTGTGGAGAAACCACTGTGTGACGACCAAAGTATAACCGATCGTAGTGTAGGAGTTTCCTTTCCTACTCTGTGTATATCATCCAAATACCAGGATATCACACCCTACTACCTTTTCAACAGATCCATCCCCTATTCTGATGAAGTCAAACCCATGACTATCACGTCAGAAATAGATGATCTATCTCCGCTACATCTGCTCTAGTCTATAAACAGACAGAAGCAACCTGTCCACCAATGCTTCCGCTGCTCCCACTGACTACGACAACCCTCTGGCAGAGTCATATAGACGTACACTTCTAAAACTAGTTTAGAACGACGCTATACTCATCCTCCCGCCTGGTCTCGCAGCCTAGAACAACAGCAATGGTAATTGTGGGTAAACAAGAACTTCCCTGTCACCGTCCTTGAGGCTACCGTAGTACCTCTCGGGTGCCTGAAGTTACCCACCTTATCTGCGGAGTGGCCAATGGAATGTCAATCCAGATTGAATCTTTAGGTTCCTTATCAAATCTTCAGTAATCGTTTGTGGTTCTGGAATCACTTCCAGTTCTACCATACTCCCACTACTGTTTTCTGAAAAAGTCCATTTTTAATAAAACTGTGGCGAGTCTAGAACAATATCGCTATTGTTCATCCAGATGGTAGAAAATCAACCCTCGTCATAGCCTGGGTCAACCCACAAACAGCCATTACAGAAACGTGCCTTGAGTTGTCCAGTGTCTGGTTTTAATCATAAACCGGACAACTCCCCGTACCTTAACATCGTTAAGATATGAACAGTTCTATATCCAATATAGAAACAGAGGCACTGATTTAATTGAACCAGATTCAAATCATGCAGCTGTCCCCAGCGCATGTCAACTAAATGGAAGGAGGCCGATCAGCGTTACTCAACTTAGGAATACTTCCAATTATGAGTAACCTGAAAGAGAAGCAAGATCTCTTTATCATTACTATCAACTGAATACCATACACAAGTATCTACATCTTCGATCTCTTTGAAGAATCCCGATACTTGCTATACCTGGTTCTCTACTCTATTCAAATACCTATAACTTCTCAAAATTCGGACCCTGTGTTTCCACGAAACACCTGTCTAAAAACTAGAGAAGTCATAAGTAAACCGAATATAGTACGAGGACCAACCCCTCTGTCCTGATGGACCCTGGACAACATACAATCCTTTGTATAAGTCCCTTGAGTCTGACAACTCATTCCCTGTGTGTTGTAGGTTGAAAACTGTACCTTTGGTTATGAAGAATTACACCGCTGTTTAATGCTCCTTACCTAACCATCCGCTGATATAGGTAAATGTCATAGACATAATTTCAAAAAGGTATATCTCACTCTATGAAAATAGACGTACAGATACATCGATTTGAAATTGGTGCATAACGGCGGATATTCAAAACCAAATACTTGCCGTCCGGCAAATAACCCAGGTGACTTCCTCAAATATCACCGATTACAACGAATCCCGATATAATGAGGACAATCACCTAATTCCCAATAACTTACTCCCACTCAGCATCTGTAAAACCATACAGATGTGAGAATCGTATCTGGTAAATACATACCCTGGAGTAAGTATCTAATCGGGAAATCAGTTTTCTATTAACAGTACACAGTGAAACTGAAACATTGAAATGTTTCGATGGGGTATCCTGGTATCCCTAGTAATGCCTCTTCCAGATTCACGACTGTAACCGTACAGTTCTTTGCCACCTCTCCAAATCCCTTCATATGTCTTTAGTCTTTACCTTCTGCACACCCCTTTAGGCCAAATGGTTTTCTTCCTTCCCTACCGTTCGGCACCAGCCTATGGTTTGGAAGAAGACTATCCAATAAGCATAATGGGTGTACTGTCCCAATCCTAGGAACACTCGCAACACGAGAGAAGGTGAAGATAAAAGACACCTGAATGTACTTTATTCCTATTTCTCCTGAACCAGGATCCATCCCCGAACTGGAACAAGTTCCTATCGAGTTCGTATATAACCATACGATGGAATATCCAAATAAACTGTGGATCTTCGTAGTGATACGGAGTGTCCTGGAGAAATACAAAGGTGATGTGGGAGTGGTAACGAAATATTTGGTTTGGTCGTGAAATATCTGTTGCAATTTACTTTGCCCTCCTACTAATCCCTTGCTTTGTCTGAACTTAATACCTTCTGCACACCATCGTTATGCTAATTGGTTTTCTTCATTCCCTACCGGTCGGCACCAGCCTAAGGTTTGGAAGAAGACAATCCAATTTGCGTAATAGGTGTACTACCCCTAAACCAAGGAGTACTCGTAACCTGAGAGAGGGTAAAAGGAAAAGACAACTGAATAATCCTATCCGTTTTCTCCAGAACCGGAAACCATCCTCGAATAAATTCTTTCGAGTTCGTATCTAACCATACGATGGTTTTATCCATTGGAAGTGGACGTTCGTAGTAAAACGGGGTGTCCTGGAGAAAAGGGTAAAAGTAGGAGTGGCAATGAGGTTTGCAACTCTGACAATCCAAAAGCCGGTGTTTAAGAAGGTTCGGTCAACTTGGTCACTGAGTCAAAGTCTTAGGGTCGGGTCAAAAGGTCGCTGCCAGAGAGAGAGAGAAAAGAAACACTCAGCGTGCACTCTAACCTAGATCAGAATGGTTACCAATTTATCTAATCTGGAATCCTCCCACTGTACCTCAAATTCTCCTCCAAATCTGAAAGAAGAATTAGTCGGGGTTACCCGAGGAGTAAAATAACTCATCAGTGGGAATCGGGATCCAACTCTCATCGCATGACAACGTGACGGAATCCGCTCACGGTATCACACTCCAGAAGGTATGCGCATATCTGGCAAGTTTCAGTACTTTTGAAACTCCCGATGTGATTTCTGCCCCATGCTCTTATGACCTTGACTTTGGCCAACATATCATAAGTCACATGTCAAGTTCTGCCCGTCATTCTCCAGGTTAATTTGAATCCACCCGTACGTACCCTTGACTTTGGCCAAAATGGCAGCACGACTGTCCCAAACCAACGCATCTATCTATGCTGCATATGAATACCCCAATAGCTACCAATCACTGTGCCTTGACTTTGGCCAACATACACAGCTTGAATACTATTGACCACCCATATGAAACGACGGAGGGCTACGAATGGTTTCTGGCGAAAACCTTTAACGTAATGAACTTGATATCGTCGAAGGAACGGATAGCTTTTTTAAAAAAATATAGTGACGAAAACCGTTGCTAAAGAGGTCACTCCCTGTGAAGGGATCTCGGCTCTTTCCCCGTAGAATGAGGTGCAGGATATTCCAAATGAATACCACGGTGCAAAGCAAAAGTAGTCGGCTATAGTGAAGTCATTGCCCTGACGCAAACTGTTTGTCCAAGGGGTCACTCCCGGTGAAGGGATCTCGGCCCTTGCCTCGTCGACTGAGGAGCAGGATATTCTAAATGAATACCGCGATGCAAAACAAAAGTGAACGTCCTTGCAATAACAGCTTTTTGAAAAGTGTTCCAACAACATCAGATTAGGTTTGTTTAACTTGCATTGATCCGAATCAATGCAGTCCCATCAATTGATCACACCACAAAGAACGAAAATATACTGACGTACGTATATGCCATCCGCATTCGCCACTGGGTCCCGTCATCACCCGTTAGGTTAGCTAACTAACGGCAGAGCGGGGACTGGACTAGCGCTGATGAAAAACATATACAACATCTACTAATATATATACCAATATATAGTATTTCGCTCAAGGCGTGAATAAAATGCAACATCACAGAAATGTACAGCATCACAGAACAATACAGATATCTGGGATCCCCGGGTTTCACAGAGCCACTACTGAAACCCGACGTTCCCCTGGTCGTGTGGATAGCCTGTGCAATGAAATCCTAGACCCCTACGGGCGCGGCAAGTCACCCGCCAAAACCTGAAGCGAGGCAGCCCCCTTCAGCGCCGTGAATGGACCACCCAGCACTTCACGGAATCCGGTAACTTGGGCACCCCTCCTGGGTCAACCTGTACCCCCTACGAGTGCGGCGAATAGCCCGTCAATCCTGGAGTGAAGCCCCCTCCGTCCCAATGCCATGAGATGCGGGCTTGTTGCCCTCCAGAATCCGGCTATCCGTGCACCCCTCCGCGGGGCAATCCTAGTACAGAAAGTAAAATATACATACAACGGGTACATCGACCGCAACCAGGTCGTGCCCCAAAAGAATAATACAGTCAGGCAGTGACGGCAGTCCACATGTCGGACGCTCGCCCCGCAATATCAAATGTACATAATACAACCACAACGGTACTAGTATTGCATCCAGGCTATCCCCACGACCGATCCGCAACATCACAGCAAATACATAGAACATCAACGTGAAAGTCACGTTCGCAAATCCGTCTAACCGGGCTATAGCAGTTAGACCGGATTTACCGATCGAGTGACATTCACGGTCGCAGATATAATGTAAATACTGTGAAAAATGTGTTTAAAAAATTTCCAATTGATCAAACAATTAACAAGTGGGCCCCAAAGAAAACTGTAGCACTCACAGAAACAATTGGCCCAACTTTAATATTCCAAAGCCCATATTTTAAGCCCAGAAGGCCTCTGTAAAAAAATGGTGAAGTGATGTGAATAGTGCGCGGCGGAAGGGCCGCACAAAGGTGGTTTTCGCGGCGGTTCCGCGCTCCAACTGTGGAGTTACTTCATCAAATTTTTACAGAACTCTTAGATTTTCCAGTAAATCAATATTTTACAACCTTAAAAATTTTTCGAGACTGAAAAATTTCAACAGAAACTGTCGTGGGTAAAATGCAGTTTTGGAACTTTTTGATCGATCGGAAATGCAAACACATTACACAAAGTTAATGGCGAGGCTCTGATACCACTGTAAGTGCACGGCGGTGCCCCGGCCGTCAATCCGACGCCGGAATGCGGAAACGGTGATAAACTTAAATTTTTGCGGACTTTGCAAACCGGCACCACCGCGCACTAAAACTCCGGATCGAACCATTAACTAGTCTACGCAACAAAAAAGAAAGGGAAGAGATGTATACCGACGATCCAAGTCCTCCTGTCTTCATCTCCACTCCGATCTCCTCGCGGGATCTCCGTCCGTCTCCTCCTCGTCGGAAAGGGCACCACGAAGCCGGGTACTTTTACGGGCTCCCGCCTCTATACCGAGGCAACTCGGGCACGAAGCCGGCTACTCGACGTGCCCAAGATATGCTGTAGGATATCAAGAGAAGAAGTCTCATTGGGGTTTTTGGAGCTTTGCCATTTTGTGGAGGAAGAAGAACTTGGAGAGAGGTGAAGGAAAAATGTATCATGCAAAGAATGAATGTATCATATTTTTCTCCACTCAAAAGAGAAGCAATTTTTTTCATCCCACCAAAAGTGGCCGGCCAACATATCAAGTAGGAAATTGGTGGGAGGAAAAAACAAAGGGAGGTGAGTGTAGGATCAAAAAAATGGTGACCACATCCAAGGTCAAAGAAACATACACCATACTTCATTTCAAATCACACCATACTCATTTCAAATCATATTAAAGCAAGTAATGGATGAAAGAGAACAAAGATATCATAATCAATCTTTTACAAGAAGCCCCCTCCACAAATGTTATTTGCACAATTGCAAATAACCCCCTCCATCGAAAAAGTCCGGCCGGGAAAGAACAAAGGAAAACCGGCCGGAACGGAATGCAAACTGGCAACTCCAGAAAACTGGTCCCGTAATAAATTACAGGAAAACCCCAATACTGTGCATACACACCCGCATCTGTATTCCGTCCGGATACAAATGCAAAGAGACAAAATCTACACTGTACTAAACTAAGACCAGCTTAAGCCAAAGCCGGCTAGTTAAATCCGTTCGATCCTGATCCGTGCAATACCGCACGTATCTGATCGAACCCTGCCATATAACCATACGGCTACTAGTACAAACCGTCCGATCCTGATCTGTGCAATACCGCACGTATCTGATCGGACCCTGCCATATCTCCATACGGCCTCTACAGCGTTTCGCCCGAAAGCTTGAGTAACTGAAAGTGTGGTGGACTCTAAAGACTCGTCAATACTATGGCTGTGGTTTTAACCACTAGCACGTCAGAGGTATAAGCCAATACGTGACGGGCCACCAGCTATTGACTAAATGGGACGTCGATGAGGAAGCTCACCCCGACACCCAACTGAGCCTGTCAGTGACAATATCCGTGCAGTCCGGTCCGTTCGTCTATGAGCATCGCATGGCGGGCCTAGGGGGTTGGTAAAAGTCAGACCCCCAAAAGCGGTACAAGTCGTGTCGGAGTGTAGCCCAGAACACCCTGAGATACTACTGGAATACCTACCAGTAAATCTCCTTGCCTTGGCCAAGGACTTTGTGTAATGGCTCTCCTAGACACAGCACGACCTCACCCCCAATACCGGGAGAGACGAACCCCTGAAGATACGCTCACTGCCTCCATGTGGCTCGGGACTGCACCCAACTAAAACCTGTTTGCACGACTCCTTTGAGCCGTGGTAGGGTAGTAATCAAAGTACAGTGGGAACTCACACGAGACAAATGACGATCCCCAGGTCGATGAACTAACCTGCACACATGTCACCAGGGAACTGCCATCTGACGTCTGGTATATGACCAACTAGCATGTTCCCGGCGAGTCCTGTCCGGTGTACTCATAACCCAATGAGCACCTGTATACATCTTAGGTGATCCAACTGACACCAGTGGCTTGTGAGACCGGCCACCGCCCCTCGTCGGGGTCTCGACTGTATACACTAGTCTACTAATGGAGTATCGATGCCCAGTCTCGAAACTCCCACGACCAGGGACCTTTTAAGGATAAGCTTGTAGACCCCCAGCTCCCACTTATATGATCGCCCTCATACTGCTGGTGGTCAAGCAAGAATCCTAGGGGCTCTATCAACGTGTAATAGCGACATGTCAGGTCACCTAAAACAGTACACGATGATAAAGGTAAACCAGATAGCATACTATCATCTCGAGTAAGACTGTCCTACCGGGATAGGTCCTCCCTCAATCATTACAATCACGTACCTGTGACCTAATAATTGACTCTGAGGGCACTATCTCCAACACATATATGTTTTCTTAAATACACGTTCCGTCGTTTTCAAAATATCCCAAAAGTTTTTCCTTTATAAACGTTCGTGTCGCTCACGGACACGTAGGAAATAGCGAGAGTATAGCTCCTCTTGAAAACCCTTTTGGTAATCTTCTAATCCATACAAAGTACTCAGGTACTGTTCTCGGATCAGTCATGTTAGGCTACTACACAATATAGTGCCCAACATGAAAACAAAGTGCTCAAAAGCAAAATCAGACTCAAACGGCGTATCCAATAATCATATGCGCCCGGTGCGCACGGAAATCAAATCCAAATACAGGTGCCACTATACGCACAAAGCAAAACTAAGTGCAACGGGTGAGAACAAAAGCATCTGTCCACTGCAACGGTGTGCATGACAACAATATCTGGTGCACCTATTGTGCACGAAAACAACATCTGGTGCATCAAATGCATGAAATACAATCAATAGCTCAAACGCATAAAAAGCAACACCGAGTACACCAAGGTGTATAAATCAAATCGTGTGCAACTATGTGCACAATATCCTTATCAATGCACTGCAAGCACATGTGAGCTATACCGAGTGCAAAAATCACATCATCCGTATGAAATCCATGAAATCATAAACACATGCTACGAAGGTACAAAATCGACATCAAACGCAATAGGTGTAGGGTTACTAGGCACACTAACTAGGCTCTACAAGGCATCGACCATGCTAAAATTAAATTTTTATGTGCCGAATAACACTGAGCAAGATCGTATACTAAAGATTAGGCGAATCTTAAGGCAAGTAAACAACTTTACTCTAAAGGGAACTCAAAATACAACCTTTGTAGATCGGTCCTCCTCTTCATTTGCTCCTTGTTGAAGTCCCTTCACCGCGATCAAGGTTCTCCCGGGCTCTTGCATGGCTTCACGACGTGAAGGATGCGACATTGCTTGAAGTCTCCGAGGCCGAAGATGATCTACGTCGAGGGAATTCCGACTCAAGCTCTTACTTCACTAACTAGAGAATTAGTGAAGTAAACACCCTAAACTAAAGTGATAGTCTAGTAGAGGATGGAGAAATAGGAAGTGGGTTCTCTTTAGAATTTTGTTTCTCACAATCTTTCTCACTTTGGATCAAACCCTAATTTTCTTTTTCTCTTGTTCAATGAAGAAGAAGATGAACAAAAGAAAGTGAAGAGGATAATGATCAAGTGTAAAGGCTAACCATGGTGAGTGAGTATCATATACTAACTCTTGTAGAGACTTAACCCCAGGTTAATCTTTATGGTTGGGTTAAGAAATATCCATAGTAAAAACAAAACCAAGTTGAATTAGTCAATGCATCCACAAGCTTCCACAAGCTTCATGCATTTTCTAATCCTCCACTTGATTTTGTAATTACTTTAGATATTAAAAACCCAAAATAAAAATTAGCATAGTGTAAGTCTCATACACCCATGGATGATGTATCATCAACCATGATACAATAATACAACACATTTTCATATATATCATATATACAGTAAAAATGTGTACATGAGAGAAAAAACCCTAAGTGAACATGTGTTAGTAAATGTAATCTAGTATATCTAATATACAATTATACACTTAATTATTAAATCAACACTTGACTTAATAATCCGGTCATATCTCATATAACCGACTAACATTCATCGTATCGACTTATCGAATCAACACTTGATTCGATAACCCGGTCATATCATATATAACCGACCAATACAAAAAGTCGCGAGAATAGAATACGGTATCACATACACGCATTATTCTCGGTCCCACACATATCACATATGCGCTCCTATTTCGTTTTGCCCGAGCCAGTAAAACCTCTATGTAGGACTCTAAAACTCGTCAATAAGCCGGCAGTAGGTGATGATCACATCAAGCATCCACAAGCCGTCAGCGGTACTAGCTGGACATAACGGCTACCCGGGTATTGAGCGATTAGAAGATCAGCAAGCAAGCCCGCTCCAACTCCTATAAAATCCTGCCGGTAACACTTCCCGCACAGTCCGGTCTCCTCGTCTAATATGTCGCATATCAAGTCTAGGGGTGGTAAACGTCAGACCCCAATAACCGATAAGTCGTGCCGATGTGAGGCTCATAACGGGTCGAGAAACTATTGGTAACACTTACCAGTAAATCTCTGAATCAGCCCTGGCCAGGGACTTCCCTGTTACGGCCAATCGAGCACAGCGCAACATCAACCCCCAATACCGGGAGAGACGAAACCCCTCCTATCGCTCATTGCCTCCATGTAACTCGGGACTGTACCCAAAAACCACCGTTTTGCACGCCTTCATGGACGTGGTAAGGTGGAAATCAAAGCACAGTGGGAATCACACAAGACTCTATGACGATCTCGGGTCTACAGACTAACCTGCACAAGTGTCACCAGAGAACTGCCATATGACGTGAGGTATAATACCATCTGGGAGTTCTCGGCGAGTCCGTCCAGTGTACCCAGTCTCCAATGAGCACCCGTTTACCATCTCTGATGTCAAACACCAATGGATATGGGATCATCCATCGCCCATCTCATGGGTCGAGAAGCGTATACGCTAGTCTACACTGGTATATCGATGCCCCGTCTCGATACACCCACGACTAGGGACTTTGAAGGATGTACTTATGGACTACCATGTCCCCACTAGTATGATCCGCATCATAGTCCAGGTAGTCAAGTACACATCCTAAGGGCTTTACCAACATGTAACGATAAGACAGTATAAAGAGACTAGTATACATGTTAAAGTAAAGAGCAACCAGATAGCATACTATCATATCGAGCAAGAAAGTCCTCTCTATATATGTCCAAGCATCCAATATAATATACATCATCTGTACAATACTGGCCTCTAGGGCATACATACAACTAACAATAGGCTTGCAGAAATCGCAAATCAACACAATGGTGTATAAAATATATATCAGGTGCGATAACTATGCGTAAAATGTAAATACTCAGTAGGTGCAGCCATGGTGTACGAAATCTATATCAGGAAACTCTTCATCAAAACTCAAATCCAAGCGATATGAGCGTGATACTCAGATCACAAACGCAAATCACAACAAAGGACATTGAGGTACACCGCCTACAATGTCGAAGAATAAATCGGTGCGCCTAGAACCGGAAGAACAAGAATATCCGCTCGCCTCTTGCTCACGGTCTGGCGTCTTTTGTCTCTGGTTTCTCTGTGGATTACTACTTTCGCAATCCATCGGCTCATCGGCCCTGTCAGGTGTGCTAACGGAAACGATTCCGCTCTAGCACTTCTCTGGTCATCTCTCGGTCAATCATCACGACCACTCGTAAAGCAGCACGTTACTGGTGTCAACCTCTGGTCCTCTGAATATACGTGACACATCTGATCCTAGGTGCAAATCTCATTGCAGCAGTGTCCTGGAAGGAATCCTGATCAGGGTCTCTTCCGATCTCGCCTATGCCGAACTGTACGGAGGCTGGTACTCTTGCATAGTCTTTTCTCATTTTCTGGACATCTGCGTTTCAGCACAACGTTCCACGGGAATTGGCTGTATCCCAACGCCTCTATATGCATATTAGATCTCTAACCTTAATGGGGAGTAGCAATAGCTCGTCAGCATCTCGCATGAACCTCTGGCCCCACTCGTCTGTATCATCGTCCACTTCGATGTCACATTGTGCTATCTGCGTACTGCTGCTGTTCTCGGCCACGGTCAATCCGAAGTCCCTCACATGGACTCGAAATCGCGTACTCTGTATCTTCATCGCTCTGTAGAAGATATCTGGCCGAACGCGTCCTCGGAAACTCGTCCCAGCCATCGGAGGAATACTCCATACTCGTCCGCTCTTGATCAACTCACAACGCATCTGGGCGAGGTCATCTATCCAAAGCTGATCAACTTGCTGATCTCTTATCACTTGATATCTGGACGACGTCAAACTTTTCGATCGAGTCATCAAGGTCCCGAAATTTCCCGAAGGCTCAGCACCTGAGCACAGTCTAAAAATATCTGGTACATACCACAGTACCTCTGGACCAACCGTAGAAGGGCAAACCAAAGACTCACTGATAGCACCGCTAAACTGCCACAAACCCTAAGGTTCAAAGCGGTTCCATGGTCATCATGTCGAGTTAGGGTTTCATTCTTCTAGAGGGTCTACAGAATTACCTGCATGTTCCTCCGAACACTTTAAACTTGGGAAAAATGGGTTTCTGACACCCGTCCAAACTTTTTAGCTTCGCGTATACAATATGTGAATATTCTTCGCCCGCACGCTAAACAATACCTCAATCCTCCAGGTAAGGCGATACATCGGCTGTTATCTCTGGATCGGTCTGCTCTAGATCTGAGTAAGACTTTCCACTCTGAAAATCATCAACTCAACTGGGCCTGTATCGGCGCATCAATCTGACGAATCGCATTCGTCTCTCAACTCGGGGTAGACTAGCTATCATCTGTCGTATTTCTGCCTGGAAGCTCCGGCGATCTTAGCTCGTAAGCTCAGGAAGCGACATTCCATCAATTTCAGCAACAGCTGGGTCATCGGTCCACACGGTAGATGACATCACAATCTCTGAGGTAGGCTATACATCAACAGTCCTCTCGCAACTGGCAGCCTCTAATAATGGCCCGATCATCCGGTGTAAAACCAAGCACTCGCCTCCACAAGAGGCCACAACAACTCTACCTTGAGATGTCCCCATGTCACCAGAAAACACAATGGTCAGCCCTCGTACCAGACGAGCTCGTCCTGACCGCAACACTAGCAGCAGCACAAACTGCGATCAAACCATGGTGACAGGAACCTCAATCGAGTATCGAAGAAAGCAGACCAACGGCATGAGAGGAAACGATAGATCCAGAATGGATACATGATCATAAGAAGGAACAGCATCAATGAAAGTATGACCATGGAACTAATAGAATCGAGGATCTCCAATGGATGTATAATCATGGGTATGAAGAGAATCATAGATCTCAAAATATGTACATCCTAAGGTTTCTTAAGTGGAGTATCGTATCGTAAATATGCCGCGGAACATACGTACGTTACGTCACTCTACTCAAGCTACCTACTCCATCAATCAAGCTCAGCCTATGAAATGAAAGTTCGGGTCTAATACCTCCCCGTTCAAGTCTAAGTTCCGTAAGGTCAAGCCTAGGTTCCGAAATACATACCCGCCCTAGACTCCGCATAGTCAAACATAGACACGAACAAAGGTTAAACCTAACGTTCTGATACCAACTTTGTCACGACCTGAAATATTAGCTCGTGACCAGCACTTAAATCACGCAACGTCTAAAGGCGTAACGTAATTCAAGTAAGCTGAAACCCAGAAATCTAAACCTTTTTAAGAAAATAAAGGAGGTGAAGTTTTTGAAATAAAGGTATAATGAAATCAAGTGTGCTTAAATGCATAGAAAAGAAACATGAATGATGCAAGTGAAATTTACTAAATTTGAAAACGTGTTTCGTCTTTTAAAAATTTTGGCAGCACCTCCTTTGTATATTTTTATCCAAAACCACAGATACATAATAATGATAAAGGCATCCCCAAGCGGGAGCTAGCTCTTCACCAAACGGCGGATCACAACCACGCAATACAATATAAATAAGTATACGACGCCCAACGACGAAGTTCACTACAAAAAGATAAATAAATAAGCAAGACATAACCCCAAAAGCGAATATAACACCCATCGCTCAAATCTTGCAACCACAATCCCACTAAGTCTCATTACTTAAACAATTTACTAATTTTGATTGATTGATGGAGTTAACTAGATATAATATGAAATATAATACAAGAGTGGGTACGATACAAATGTCCCACCTACCACTACAAAACACCCAAATGAAGTTGTGTGCCAGCGATGCCACTACTGATCCAAGCGGTCAACCTGCAAGAACTGTGGCACAACGGGGGTGAGTTGTCAACTCATGAGTATAAAAATATCAACATATAGAAATCGAATAAACAATGACTCCTAGGTCAACTATATCATGAAGGTAATACTATGATATCTAGGGTGACCGGGTCTGTATGTGCCAACAAGCTAGTCAATACCTATATGCATGCGGTAACATCCAACAGTAATAATCAATGCATGTATGTATGTGGATCTCGTCTAACCATATAATCAATGTATGTATGCATGTGGATCTCGTCCACCCATATAATCAACATATGTATGCATGTGGATCTCGTCCACCCATATAATCAATGTCTGTATGCACGTAAATATCATAAAAGAGTGTGCATGAAAGTATGAGGATATACATATCAACGGTGTCCCTCACGACTCATCAAAATCATGGAACCTGAGTGCCTAGCATCGACACTCGAAAACATCATGAAAACCGTGCCTAGCATCGGCACATAAATCCTCATATATCGGGCTCCGTCAGTCTGGATCGGCCCACGGTCTCCTTCAGTCCGGATCGGCCCATATCATCTCTCGACTCCGGTCGGTATCCTCCAGATATCCGCCGAGCCTAAATACTATCACCGGTAGGTAGTAGTCCATCTGCCAGGCTCATCGTCTACTGCACAGCGATCCGTTCTCGCCCTAGGGTACCATACCGGGTCCACCATGTACCCGCAATCGGCCTCATCCGCCTTCTCGAATCGGGTTTCACATATCGCTCTCAGAACAGATAAAACACATGGTGGACGCACTGAAATATCATATCAAGAGAAACCGGGTTTTTAAAATAACACATAATCTCTTTTGAAATATCCACGGTTCTCAAATCCAGAAATCTCATGAAAACAGCAATCTCAATACGTAAAATAATAGAGCATGATGTATGCGACATATAAGAGAATGCGAGCATATCCGTGTATCATGCAATATGGAACAGTGATATGGCATATTAAGGAAAAATCGCTCTTTTAAAACGATTCCAGTTTTAAAAATATAACATGCGGTTCCCAATTTTCCAATAAAACCAGTTATCTATATAGGTACAATATGTATATGCGCAAGTATAGATGTACCAATATATGTGTGCACCAATATGGATATCCAATGTATATGTGCGCAAATATGGATGTAACAATGAATATGTGCACCAATATGAACATACAATGTGTATGTGCGCAAATATGGATGTATCAATGTATATGCGTACCAATATGAATATACAATGTGTGTGCGCAAATATGGATGTATCAATGTATATGTGCACCAATATGAATATACAATGTGTATGTGCGCAGATATGGATGTATCAATATATATGCGCACCAATATGAATATACAATGTGTGTGCGCAAATATGGATGTATCAATGTATATGCGCACCAATATGAGTATACAATGTGTATGTGCGCAAACATGGATGTATCAATGTATATGTGCACCAGTATGAGTATACAATGTGTATGTGCGCAAATATGGATGTATCAATGTATATGTGCGCCAATATGAGTATACAATGTGTATGTGCGCAAATATGGATGTATCAATGTATATGTGCGCCAATATGAGTATACAATGTGTATGTGCGCAAATATGGATGTATCAATGTATATGTGCACCAATATGAGTATACAATGTATATACGCAAGCAGGTTATGCGAAGGGTCATATCATCATGCAGCAATCCTACTGTGTAGTGACATGGCAATTATCAATGATGAAGTGTGTGGGCCTACAATCTGTGTACGTGTAACATACGCATCATCGATAATGGTGCAGGTGTACTATCACAGGTATAAGTAATGCAATGCGAATAATATGAAGGCAGCATAAGGTAAAGCATATGCAAATGCTGACGGGTATACGTATCTAACATAATCGAGTCGGTGAATCTATCAATCGGCATCCAGCCTAAACAACATCGCGTACGGTATAATCCATCGTACGACAACCTCTAGTCACGGGTAAGGATTGTAAGTCCACGTTGCCCACCCCGGTACTTGCGGGGAGGCGGAAAATGGAATAAAAATTGAATTTTTATGAGCTTAAGCAACATGGACTACACTATGAAGGATCTTTGCTAAACAAAAACAAGCTAAAGCCAACTAGAAACTAGCTAAGTGCTAGAAAGGTTATACCTTGGGCTTTATGTCCTTCTCTCCTTGCTCCTTGGAATGGTGGAAGGAGGTCACCTTTGTCGTCTTCTCACGTCGAAGAAAGATCCTCCCGAAAGCCTCAACCTTTGGCTTCAACTTCAAACTAGAAGTAACTAGGGTGCAAGAAGTGCTAATCCTTAAACCCTAGATGAGAGTAGAGATTATCAAGAGAGAGGGTTTTTCTCAAACTCAAGTGTTTCTCAACACATGAGAGGGGAAAGGTTGAGGGAGAGAAAGAACAAGAGAGAGAATGTGAATAATAGAATGAGAGAATAATATGAAGCATTCTCTCATATATGTGAATTATTGTAATTAGAAAATTAGTGAGATAATTGTCATGGCTTAATTAAGACATGACCATTATCATTTCATTTTCAATGCAAATTGCAAGAATCAAAGAGCATCTTCCAAATGAAATGATGATGGTCAAAGTGTCAACAAGGTCAACAAGTCAAGATGGGACTAAAGGTCGACAACCATAACCATGCACAATTATTAAACTAATATCAATTAACAATAATACACACATAAGCATTAGGGTTAATAAAATGACAATAGTCATTAACCCTAATCAAAGTCCTCTCCCTCTGTCTCAAGCAACTGTGCATACGCACCCGTATTCGTGATCCGAGGAACACGAATACAATGAGAAAAACCAATCCCAAATCATATATTAGGATCCGGCTTAAACCAAAGCCCGCTAGTATAAACTGTCCGGACAGCAAACGTGCACAAGTGCGCGGATGTGAACGAACCCTGTCGCAAAACCATGCGACCTCTACTCATTTTGCCTAAAGGCGAATAGCTCTCTGTGTTGGACTCTAAAGACTCGACACTACGCTGGCAGTGGGTTTAACCACAGACCGCATGCGGCACTAGCTGTACGTAACGGTCCCTAGGTAGATGTCGATAAGAAGACTGACGAGGTGAACCCCATCTGAACTCCTACTGAGCCTGTATGTGACAATCTCCGTACAGTCCGGTCTGTTCGTCTGATACATCGCATGGCGGGCCTAGGGGGCGGTGAACGTCAGTCCCCTAATAGCGGTACAAGTCGTGTCGGAGTGTAGCCCATAACACCCTGAGATAACACTGGAAACCTACCAGTATATCTCTCCTGCCCTGGCCAGGGACTACTCGTGTAATGGCTCTCCTGGACACAGCGTGATGTCAACCCCCAATACCGGGAGAGACGAATCCTGTCTAACCATCACTGCCTCCAAGTGCTTCGGGACTGCACCCAAAAACTACCTGTTTGCACGACTCCTTTGAGCCGTGGTAGGGTAGTAATCAAAGTGCAGTGGGAACACACTCGAGGCGAAGTGACAGTGTCAAGTCAGCGGACTAAGCTGTACTCATGTCACCTGGGAACTGATAACTGACGATAGGTATAATACCAACCAACAGTTCCCGACGAGTCATGTCCAGTGTACTCGTAACCTAACGAGCACCCGCATACTATCTCAAGTACGACGTACTGACGGCTGTGGGACAGACCGTCTCCCACACTGGGATGAGAAGCGCATACGCTAGTCTACTCCGGAGTATCGATGCCCTGTCTCGATAGTCCAACGACTAGGGACCTGTATAAGGATGTGCTTATAGATCACCCAGCTCCCACGAGTGTGAGCGCCATCGCAACGCTGGTAATCAAGCAAAGATCCTAAAGGCTCTACTAATATGTATATCAGCGATATGCTAAAAGAAAACACATGCACATATTAAAGCAGAGACAAACCAAGTAGCATACTACCATTTCGAGCAAGATTGTATATACAACTGTGAATATCCCAAGCTTCCATCAAGTAATATACAAACTATTATGATACAGTAATGGCCTCTAGGGCATATACACTAACAATCTCCCACTTGCACTAAGGCCATGTACTGGCGTATCGAAGACCTATCATCTCGATCAGCCGCTCGAACTGAGTCTGGGGCAAGGCCTTGGTGAATGGATCTGCTGTGTTATCTTCTGAAGCAACCCTCCGAACCTCGATCTCCTAGCGATCCACGATCTCCCTGATCAGGTGATACCGCCTTAAGATGTGTCTGGATTTCTGATGGGACCTGGGTTCCTTCGCTAAAGCTATAGCCCCGTTGTTGTCGCAATACAGAGGTATTGGGTCAACAATGGACAGAACCACCTGAAGTTCTCTCAAGAACTTCCTCATCCAGACAGCTTCTTTTGCGGCATCAGATGCAGCGATGTATTCCGCTTCCATAGTCGAGTCAGCAACGGTTTCCTGTTTGGAGCTCTTTCAACACACCGCCCCTCCATTGAGGGTGAAGACAAAACCCGACATGGACTTGGAATCATCCTTGTCACTATGGAAGCTGGAGTCAGCAAAGGCCTCAATCTGGAGGTCTTTTCCGCCATACACCAAGAACATCTCCTTAGTCCTTCTCAGGTACTTGAGAATGTTCTTTACTACTATCCAATATTTCTCCCCAGGGTTTGACTGATACCTGCTTACCACACTCAGTGCATAAGCCACATCCGGTCTGGTACACAACATCGCATACATTATAGAGCCTACCGCAGAAGCGTAGGTTATAATAGACATGCGATCCCTCTCCAAATCAGTCATGGGAGACATCTCTTTGGAGAGGGTGATCCCGTGACAAGCCGGTAGATTACCGCGCTTGGAATCTTCCATACTGAATCTCTTCAGTATGGTGTCGATGTACCTGGACTGTGAAAGTCCTAATATCCTCTTGGATCTGTCACGGTAGATCCGGATACCCAGAATGTATGAGGCATCACCCAGGTCTTTCATGGAGAACCTGTGTGACAAGAACCCCTTGATAGATTGTAGCATAGGAATGTCATTTCCTATTAAGAGAATGTCATCCACGTATAAAACGAGGAATACTACAGTTCTCGCTACAAATCTACAATAGATGCATGGTTCATCTGGATTTTTGATAAAGCCAAATTCTTTGACCGTCTCATCAAAACAGATGTTCCAACTCCGTGATGCCTGCTTTAGTCCATAAATGGACTTAAGCAACTTGCACACCTTTCCGCTGCTCCCACTCTGAATGAAACCCTCTGGCTGGTCCATATAGACACACTCCTCTAAATGTCCATTTAGAAAAGCTGTCTTTACGTCTATCTGCCAAATCTCATAATCGTGGAAGGCAGCAATGGCAAGAAGGATCCGAATGGATTTCAGCATAGCTACTGGAGAAAAAGTTTCGTCATAGTCCAAACCAGGTCGCTGACGAAAACCCTTTGCTACCAGTCTAGCTTTATAGGTCTCAACCTGTCCATCTACACCAATCTTCCTTTTGAAGATCCACTTGCATCCTACGGGTTTTACCCCATCTGGAGCAATGTCCAACGTCCATACTTTGTTGGTGTACATGGACTCCATTTCGGTCCGCATTGCATCCAGCCATTTTACCGAGTCGACGCTCTGAATGGCTTGCTGGAAGTTAGTAGGCTCATCAAAGTCTATGATGCAATCCTCTCTATCCCCGTCAATGAAAAAACCGTAGTATCTCTCGGGCGGATGAGACTGCCTACTACTCCTGCGGAGTGGCGCGGGAATGTCCTGATCTTTCGAACCCTCTGGTTCTACTAAGCTTTCAGTAATAGCTCGTGGTTCTGGAATTTCTTCCAGTTCAATTGCGCTCCCACTTATTTCTTTTTCAAAGAACTGATGTTCCAGAAAATGGGCATTACGAGAAACAAGGACTTTTTGTTCCTCTGCGTAATAGAAAAGATACCCCCTGGAGTTCTTTGGGTATCCCACAAACTTGCACAGTACTGAGCGTGCCTCGAGCTTGTCCGTATGCTGCTTTTTGACATAAGCTGGACATCCCCAAATCTTCAGGTATTGAAGATAGGGTTTCTTCCCACTCCATAACTCATATGGTGTGGTAGGCACAGTCTTAGTGGGAACTCGGTTCAAAAGGTATGCAGCTGATTCTAGCGCATATCCCCTGAACGATCGCGGCAACTCGGTGTTACTCATCATGGACCGTACCATATCCAATAGGGTTCGGTTCCGTCTCTCCAATACACCGTTATGTTGCGGAGTGTATGGAGGAGTAAGCTGAGAGAGAATTCCATTCTCTTTTAAGTAACCCAGGAACTCGGCACTCAAGTATTCACCACCTCGATCAGATCTCAGTGCCTTGATACTTTTGCCTGTTTGTTTTTCTACTTCATTCTTATATTCCTGGAACTTTTCAAAAGCTTCGGATTTATGTTTCATCAAGAAGACATGTCCGAACCTTGAGAAGTCATCCGTAAAAGTAATGAAGTAAGAATAACCGCTTCGTGCATGTGTAGACATTGGACCGCACACGTCGCTGTCTACGAGTCCCAAGAGCTCGCTCGCTCTTACTCCGTGTCCAGTGAACGGAGTCTTTGTCATCTTTCCTTTGAGACAGGATTGACAAGTTGCATACGATTGATATTCGAACGAATCCAAATATCCTTCTGCATGTAACTTAGTCAACCTTCTCTCATTGATGTGACCCAGTCTACAATGCCATAAGAAAGTTTTATCGATTTCTGGAGACTTTCTTTTGTGTGTATTCTGGACATTGAAAATCTGTGGCTGGTTTAATACGTATATACCGTTGTTCAATGTACCTGACCCAATCAAAACTTGATTAAGGTGAATGTTCACTACATTACTTACAAATGCAAATTCATAACCTTCTTTAGATAATAAAGATACAGAAATGATATTACAGGTTGCATTTGGTACATAATAACAACTACGTAAAACAAAAAAGTGTCCATCCGACAATCCCAGGTGATAGTCCCCTACGGCCTCAGCATCCATGCTAGCACCGTTTGCAACTCTGAGGGTCATGTCACCTGCCTTCAAAACTCTACGCTTTCTCAACGCCTGCAAAGAATTACAGATATGAGATCCTGATCCGGTATCCAATACCAAAGATGTAGAGTTTATTGATAGACAGTTTTCAATAACATACACACCTGAAGCTGAAGCTGCAACTCGCTTCAAATCCTGTGTTCTGGCCTTCCAAGCCTTGCAATCCTGTTTCCAGTGACCACTTTTGTGACAATAGAAGCATTCTTCCTTCCCCACCAGCTTTCCCGCTATCTTTGTTGCTTTTCCTTTTCCCTTCGTATCCACTTTACCGACACCGCCTCTTGGTTTGGCGGGGGCTTTCTTCTTCTTGCCCTTGGCTTTCGCCTTGGACCGAGAAAAGGAAGATCCTCCTACAAACAAAATGGATATCTCCCTACCCTTCTGTAGGGTGCCCTCAGCACTCCTCAATATGTTCAGAAGTTCGGAAAGTTCAACCTCCTTTCCTTGCATGTTGAAGCTAAGAATAAACTGGGCGTAAGTGGAAGGAAGGGACTGGAGAATCAAATCAGTATAAAGTTCATTCTCCAACGTGGTCCCAAGGTCCGCGAGCTCCTCTATGTAGCCAATCATCTTAAGCACGTGTTCCGCTACCGATGATCCGATGGCCAACCTTGCCGAAAACAACTTCTTCGACACTTCGTATCTGGCGATACGAGACTGCTCTCCATACAGTTCTTTTGTATGAAGAAATATGGACTCTAGGTCCATATTCTCGTGCCTCCTCTGATGTTCGTTGTCCATCGAGGCTAGTACGAGGCATCTGGCCTTCGCGCAATCTATTTCCCAGGTCTTGTAGATTTCCCTATCTACGACACTGGTTTTGGGACCTGGGACAGGGGGAGCTTTGGTGGTAAGGACATACCCCAACTTGTCGTAAGTGATCGCCATCTTGACATTTCTGAGCCAATCTTTGTAGTTCGGCCCTGTCAATATGTTTTTATCTAGTAATAACTTAAGTCCGGTCATGTTGAATGGTCGCTGCAATTAGGAGAGAGAAAAGAAACACTTTAGCATGATGCTCTTGCAAGTTTAGAGTGGTTTTTAATTTGTCTAAACTGGATAGCTCCCACTGTCTCTCGAATCCCTTCTCAAACCGTAAAGAAAGGGTTAGTCAGGATCAATCTCACCGTACAATACTTGCTTAACCGTTCAGCCAGGCCAGTGTCGGTACTTCGAGGGAGGTTTTCCAACGCTTTCGCGAAGTTCCTTAATTAAGTAACCTCTTTTTCCTGGGGGCGTAGCCCCGCTAACACCTTTCTAGACACCTACTAAGTTTATAGCATTGATCGTTAAGTGAGAGTTTTCCCGAGGAGTAGCATATACTCACAGTAGGATCGGGATCTAAATATCATCGCGTGATAAAACCGAAGGAATCCTACCAGAATTATCACATTCCAAATGGTATGCAGCGCTAGCAAGTTTCAGTACTTATGAAACTCCCGATGTGGATTTTTGCCCCATGCTCTTATGACCTTGGCGTGAGGTCAAAATGTCATAAGTCACATGTCAAGTTCTTCCCATCATTATCCCGGTTAATTTGAACCCACCCGTACCTACCCTTGACGTAGGCCAAAATGGTAGTACGACTGTCTCAAACCAACGCATTCTATCTATGAAACAGATAAATATCCGGCAGCTACCAATCACTATGCCTTGGCGTGAGGTCAAAATACATAACTTGAATACTACCGAATATTTAACTGAAATGATGGAGGGCTACGGATGGTTTTGGCGAAACCGTGAACGTAGTGAACTTGATATAATCGATGGAACGAGATAGCTTTTAAAAGGAGTGGTTCAAGCTCCGCGTTTAAAAGTTTAGTTTTGAAAAGAACCGAGTGGTTTTCAAAGTGTTCCAATCGACTTTTACTTGGTTTATTTTCTTGCATTAGTTCTTTTAATGCGTCCCATCATTTAACCCTACCATTGCAGAAAACAACCAAAATATGACGTATGCTTATACCATTCGCATTCGCCACAGGGCCCCGTCATCACCCGTTAGGTTACTTAACTAACGACAGAGCGGGGCTGGGCTAGCGCGGCTGTAAAACATAAGCAACGCCTAAATAGTTATCATATATAAATATATAGCAATGATAGACTTTACAGATCACAGATGAATACATTGGATATACTAGGAATCCGCAACCCGTTCGAGCCTGCAACGAAAAGCGGATTACACGGTCGCGGTGAATAGCCAATACCCCACCCAAGACCTCTACGGGTGCGGCAAACTACCCGCTAAGTACCCGAAGCGAAGCAACCTCCCTCACCACCGTGAGTAGGCCACTCGGCACTTCGAGATACCCGGTAGTTTGTGCACCACCTCCATGGGTCTATCCTAGGAGCAAAAACAGTAAAAAGAATTATACAATGACGGCTACAACCCCGACCCGGTTGTGCGGCCAAACAAATAATAATATTACATCAATTTACATGTTACAATGAATGAACACTCATCTCACATCCACCCCGGCTATTCATCCGCGACAATCCAACCCATTCATATACACATACCATCATCAATCACAGATCACAGATATGTATAACCCCGACTAATCGACATATAGCGATTAGCCGACGTTCAATACATATAAACATCACAGATATAACCTTTTAGTCAAAGTGTATTGAAGTTCGGAAAAAATACGGATTTATAGGCCCCCAAAAACAAATTTCCATTCTGGAAAATCTGGGCATATATAAACCATCTTAAAAATCCTAAAACCAAGCCAGAAATACACTGCACCAAACTCGACCCAGTGAAGAGCCAAGACGGCCGCGGTTGCACGGCAATAGCTTGCTATTGCCGCGGAACCGCGGCTCTTTGGTCGAATCACTGGATCGTTTTTGGTGGCTTTCTTTAAAAAACCCTGAGATGATTTTTGGAGTATGACAAATTTTATTTTGAACAGAAAAAAAATTAACAGAAACTTAGGGTTTTGAAAACTCGGTTTTTCGATTTTTCCGATTCGAACTTCGATACACTCTACTACCTAGCTAGTTTATGTTTAGTTAGGCTCTGATACCACTATAAGTCCACGTTGCCCACCCCGGTACTTGCGGGGAGGCGGAAAACGTCATAAAAATCGAATTTTTATGAGCTTAGGCAACATGGACTACACTATGAAGGATCTTTGCTAAACAAAAACAAGCTAAAGCTAATTAGAAACTAGCTAAGTGCTAGAAACGTTATACCTTGGGCTTTATGTCCTTCTCTCCTTGCTCCTTGGAATGGTGGAAGGAGGTCACCTTTGTCGTCTTCTCACGTCAAAGAAAGATCCACCCGAAAGCCTCAACCTTTGGCTTCAACTCCAAGCTAGAAGTAACTAGGGTGCAAGAAGTGCTAATCCTTGAACCCTAGATGAGAGTAGAGATTATCAAGAGAGAGGGTTTTTCTCAAGCTCAAGTGTTTCTCAACACATGAGAGGGGAGAGGTTGAGGGAGAGGAAGAACAAGAGAGAGAATGTGAATAATAGAATGAGAGAATAATATGAAGCATTCTCTCATATATGTGAATTATTGTAATTAGAAAATTAGTGAGATAATTGTCATGGCTTAATCAAGACATGACCATTATCATTTCATTTTTAATGCAAATTGCAAGGATCAATGAGCATCTTCCAAATGAAATGATGATGGTCAAAGTGTCAACAAGGTCAACAAGTCAAGATGGGTCAAAAGGTCAACAACCATAACCATGCACAATTATTAAACTAATATCAATTAACAATAATACACACATAAGCATTAGGGTTAATAAAATGACAATAGTCATTAACCCTAATCAAAGTCCTCTCCCTCTGTCTCAAGCAACTGTGCATACGCACCCGTATTCGTGATCCGAGGAACACGAATACAATGAGAAAAACCAATCCCAAATCATATACTAGGATCCGGCTTAAACCAAAGCCCGCTAGTATAAGCTGTCCGGACAGCAAACGTGCACAAGTGCGCGGATGTGAACGAACCCTGTCGCAAAACCATGCGACCTCTACTCATTTTGCCTAAAGGCGAATAGCTCTCTGTGTGGGACTCTAAAGACTCGACACTACGCTGGCAGTGGGTTTAACTACAGACCGCAAGCGGCACTAGCTGTACGTAACGGTCCCCAGGTAGATGTCGATAAGAAGACTGACGAGGTGAACCCCATCTGAACTTCTACTGAGCCTGTATGTGACAATCTCCGTACAGTCCGGTCTGTTCGTCTGATACATGGCATGGCGGGCCTAGGGGGGCGGTGAACGTCAGTCCCCTAATAGCGGTACAAGTCGTGTCGGAGTGTAGCCCAGAACACCCTGAGATAACACTGGAAACCTACCAGTATATCTCTCTTGCCCTGGCCAGGGACAACTCATGTAATGGCTCTCCTGGACACAGCGCGATGTCAACCCCCAATACCGGGAGAGACGAATCCTGTCTAACCGTCACTGCCTCCAAGTGCTTCGGGACTGCACCCAAAAACTACCTGTTTGCACGACTCCTTTGAGCCATGGTAGGGTAGTAATCAAAGTGCAGTGGGAACACACTCGAGGCGAGGTGACAGTGTCAAGTCAGCGAACTAAGCTGTACTCATGTCACCTGGGAACTGATAACTGACGATAGGTATAATACCAACCAACAGTTCCCGACGAGTCCTGTCCAGTGTACTCGTAACCTAACGAGCATCCGCATACTATCTCAAGTACGACGTACTGACGGCTGTGGGACAGACCGTCTCCCACACTGGGATGAGAAGCGCATACGCTAGTCTACTCCGGAGTATCGATGCCCTGTCTCGATAGTCCAACGACTAGGGACCTGTATAAGGATGTGCTTATAGATCACCCAGCTCCCACGAGTGTGAGCGCCATCACAACGCTGGTAATCAAGCAAAGATCCTAAGGGCTCTACTAATATGTATATCAGCGATATGCTAAAAGAAAACACATGCACATATTAAAGCAGAGACAAACCAAGTAGCATACTACCATTTCGAGCAAGATTGTATATACAACTGTGAATATCCCAAGCTTCCATCAAGTAATATACAAACTAGTATGATACAGTAATGGCCTCTACGGCATATACACTAACAAGAATCAATCATCAAGTCAACTCATCACGCACGGAAAATTATCGTACGGCGGCATTAAGCTAATAGGAATCCTATCATCCTATATGACAAATGAGGGTACGGCCTAATATCATGTACGACCTATCATACATGATTCACAACATTCTCTCTCTCACTCTCTCTCTCTCTCTCTCTCTCTCTATATATATATATATATATATATATATATATATATATATATATATATACACCTATGTCCCAGGTCACTTCCGCAATAATCTCTTATCAGGGGACCGGCAGGGTGTAAATCATCTCGATCGACTCGCATCCGTATACCATCATATCATCATATCATCATCTCATCATATCATCAAATCCGTCTTATATTCTTTCGTCGCATTTATGTCTCACATCAAGTCGAGTTTACATAAACATTTTATCACTACTATAAGTATGAGTATCTAATCTAACATACACACCCGAACCATACGAGCAGATTTTAAAAGAAGCGAATCGTAGTTTTGAAAATAGGAGTTACGGTGTTTTTAAGGAAAAGATATCATTTGAAAATCCGTAACGTTCCCCAAGGTATCTGTTTAAAAGATGCATACGATTCTTCAGTTTAGAAACAGGTATGGTTCGGATGACACACCTACGTCGACTATCTAGTCCTATAGTACCCTAAACGGCAATATCGTTGAACGTCATCCTCAAATTCCGTCATCACATATTAGCCATAGTATATCACTTCTAACTATCCTTAGTTTCTAATATGGTTTCACTAACTATCATTTAATCTCTAACCCTAGTTTCCAAATCTAGGTTTCCTTAACCATCTTCTATAAATCAGTCTCCATCAAAACTTTGCGGGGGTGCTATACGCCATCCACCAGACTTCCCCCATGGATATAGATCCACTCACCGTAGTCTTCGCTTACCGAAGTCGTTGACGCCATGCTCCATCGCCTCGGAGTCCATGTGAAGGTACCTACAATAATACACAATCGCAATGCGTGTTAAAATCAAGGCGAAAAACCGAAACGGCACACGTTTCGCTCATAGGTTAAAACCTATAGCCCACGTATGCAAAACCAACAAATTACCACAAGTCGTTGATGTAAAAACATTCAAAAACTAAATACAAAACCAAATATCATGAATTAGCATTTCAAAATACGGAAAACATAGCTAAAGTCACACTAAACCGCTCCCAGATTTTGACTCAGGTCAAATAAAGGCAAGCAAACAAGTATAGGGTGATGCATAGTGTGTAATTGAGCTACTGAACCAACCCCAGCACCCAAGACAACTAAGTGGCCGACCCCATCCCTAGAAATTCCGGCGAGACTGGCCCCCCATGCTCAGTTGGGTCTCGTTTTGTCATGGTGGTCTTATATGGTCAAAGATTGGTCTCTGGTATTGTTTGCTACTCTTAGAAATTCCCTGGGTTACTCCAGATTTCCCTGCACACCCAAAATACTCACAAAACCGACATGGATCAATTCTAAAGTTTGTGCATCGGGTTCAATTCTATGGTTCAGGTCAAGGTAACGTGTCACCATGGTCACACAAATACTCACAAAAGTTCCCAGATTTCACCTATTTTCACAACAGAAGAATCTAGTAGGACCAAACACCCTTAAACAGCTTCAGGCAACTACCCTACGAAACCCAAACCCTAACTCCTTTACCCACCCGGGGTCGCCGGAATTACCCCCATAGTCTCCGGCCAAAACCGAGCAGGAAGGGTTGGGGTCACAAGTGTGTACTCAAGGTCACAATTACAACATTACTACATTGTTTGTTTTCACCAACAAGTCTCGGGGTCACTGCAGGTTGTCGATATCTCAAAACGAAACTAAAACACGATATCGCACCAAACTAACTAAAAAGGAAGAAGTTATACCTCATTTAGTCCCCTCTAGGCAGCACTAACTTCCCAATGTCTTCAAAATCCCACTTTTCTCGGTTCAAAGTGTAGAGGAAGAGATGGGGATCAATTTTTGTGAAAGTGTTTAGAGTTTTGGGGATTATTTGGAGATGGATCTAGGGTTTTAAGTGGAGGGAAATGGCTTGAGGAAGATGAAGAGGGGAAAAAAGATGGGGGAATGAAGATGGCAGCAACCCCCCTCTCTCTCACTATTATTCTCACTTCTCTCTCTCACAAAAGCATACCTACGCTAATCATTATGTCCCCTTTTGACTTTTCTTTTTTCTTTTCATTTTCTCACCACCAATAAACCATAACACATAACCCAAATGAAATGAAACAACATGTAACCAAATGAAATATGTCATGGTGCACTAACCATGAAAACAGTGATAACACGGATTTGGCTTAATCGCGATTAGCAGTGCACTAATCTGGTTTTTATCAAAAATGCATATAATAAATTTTAAAATTGCCAAATCCTTTAAATATATTTTTAAATGAATAAATCATTTTAATTTCCTTTTATTTCACAATTATTGGTATATATTTATACCCTTTTTCGAAAACCCCAATTTAGCAAATCGGGCAGTTTTCGGGAAATATATTATTTTTATATTAAATTCCAAAAATAATATTTTATATTTTCTGAAATGTTACACGAGTAGTTAAACCTCATGTAGTTTACTAGCTATGGTTTATGATCGATCCTTGGTTCAAGTCGGTGTTGCGAAGCCCATAAAAATCATTTTTTTGCTATTTCCGCCTTCCTGCGAACACGTGGGTTGTGCGAAATTGACTTACAGTGGTATCAAAACCTCTCATAAACCTTATATAGCTTGCAGCGATATTAGAATTCTGCCGTTTTTATTCGCGCAAAAACTGCCGAAAAAACAGTTTTCAAAAGTGAAGTTTTGAGTTGTTTGCACACCCCGCGGGCTCACGGTTTGAACCGAGAAGCCGCGGGGTGGAGAGTGCGCACCCCAGGGACCCTCCGGAGAGGGGGCCGAATGGCTGGGCCCACTCTCTAAGACCACCACAAGGTGGTTTTGGTGGTGGGGACCCGAAACTGCCCCACCTTAGGCAGTTTCGGGTCTGCCTCACTCCCTGGCCACCTCGTAGTGGCCTCGGGGGTGGGGTACCCCCTCTAGGCCCCCTACTCAAGGTTAATTTCGTGCTCCAACTTCCCATGAAGGTTCGGGTGCGTTTCGTTTTGATTCGGTCTTCCGAATTGGCTTAAAACGATCATTTTTGGAACTTTATCTCACTGGATTTTCATGCCTTGGAAAATTGGTTAAGTTTGCTAATTGCGTGCAGAATTCTAATTTCGTGGTTACTTTACAAGCTTTGTGATGTATATATGTGTTTGGAAATGTCGACTCATTGCTATATGTCGATTAGTCGGGGTTGCACATATCAGTGATGATGTTATGATGGTTTGTGTATATGAACTTGTTGGATCATCGTGGATGGATAGCCGGGGATGTAAGATGTGGGTTTTCATTCTTTCATTCGATGTAAATTTGTAAAGTGATGTAATATTATTTTGCGGGGCACATCCGGGTTGAGATTGTATCCACCATTGTATTATTTCTTTTATTGTTTCTGCTCCTAGGATAGACCCAAGGTGGGGTGCACAAACTACCGGGTATTTTGAAGTGTCGAGTGGCCTACTCACTTTGTTATTGGAGGTTGCTTCACTTCGGGTATTTGGCGGGTAGTTTGCCGCACTCGTAGGGGTCTAGGATGGTGTTCAGTTGATAAAACTGCACTTCTAATATGACATTTTCCCTACTATTTCTATATAAAAATGGTGTTTATTATAATATATAACACATATGAGGGTTTATCTGTAAAAATACTATTTTCATGTATTTTTAAATTATAATTAACATTATGAAGGAAAACGTAAGTATATAATATCTATGTAACATTTGGCCCATTTAAATATGCTTACCTTATTAAATACATTTGACCAATTCTTAAAACTATAATATCATGACAAATGGTTAAAAGATAATATCTCAACGAAAACAAATTCTACTAATATCGTTTATTGAGATAATTGTGCAGGAATTATATCATGACTGAAATCAAGGAAATTCGAGTTGGAAAGATCAAATCGGCCGAAGATATTCAAATAAATTGAAGAAACTAATTCTGGCAGAAACGTAGAGAAGATTTTCAAAGTCTAGATACTCAAAAGATCACCAAGTGTTACAGATATGAAGCTACAAAAATTAGATGCCATGATCTCACCAAAAGCACCACGGATCCGCGGCCAAACCCACCCAATGGCCGCTGTTCCGCCACACTTCTAAGAATTTAGGGCTCGGTATTTTGGTGGTTGGGATCCTAACAACTAGTTTCCATATTAGGAAACTAGGGTTCTGTCTTTGTGACTATAAATAAAGACCGAGTGCCTCTTGAAAAAATCATCAAGTCGACGAGATCATGAAGTCCAAGATGGCTCACACATCCAGGCTGATCATCAACTGTTCATCTACCTCCTTCAGAAGAGATCGAGAAGCAAACTAGGTTTTTGTAATTATTTTCTAAAGGAACAAAGTGTACTTGATCTTGTTGATTAATAAAGATAGTTTTATTCTATTGCATTTTATTTACTTCATGATTTCTATCTTTTCTTATCCCAACATGCACGAGTAATTCTTTGCTTGTTAGGGTTCATAGGATTATGGTAGGTTAATAGATTATGAAGATCCTTAAACTCTTTTTAAATCCTATAATGTTTATAAATTTTATCAAAAGAATCATTAACATATTAATTGGGTGCGCTACAAATTTATTGCTACTCTCGACCGCGATTAGAGATTAGATTAATGATTGCTTTGGTAAATGCTAGACATGAACGGAGATCCATGTCAAGATAGGGGTTAAGAGTGGGAACCCTTTTCCCTCCAGAAACCCTAATCTACATGCATCATTGTCGATCTAGTATTAAATCTATTAAAGGATAAAAAGAGTAATCTTTAATTAATCATCCATGACTACTAAATCTTAATGAACCCTACAAGCCTCCTTCTACTATAAAATCTACATCCGTAGTTAATCTAGATCTATATTCTGCATCCGTGTTTGACGTAGATCTAGAACCAAGAACCATTCTTCACCATTCTTTATTTTTCCTCCTTTCTTTCTCAACATGCCTAAACTAAGATTAAAAGATTCAACATTTCCCAGAGGACGACCCGTACTCATCTCGGTCTAACTACATGCGACACCGTTATTGATTGCGGTTAATTACTACACATAAAATAAATCAATCAAATGGCATCGTTACCGGGGATACGTGCGTAATTTATTTTTCTTACTATTCGTGTTGAATTCTTATTCGATCCATATCATAATAAACAAAACTGCAAATTTTATATTTAACTATTATTGTGTGAATTTTAAGAGGGAATCTGGAGTCACGGATTTGAGGAAACAGAGATTCAGAGACATTCATCAAGATCCAAAGGAGAAAAGGAGGCCACGTAGCAAAAATCTTCACCAGATCTTCCTAGTCGGCGGCGGAACTGCGGTACAAAGAGCACATTGGCATCGGAACCGCAGCTTTCTAGGGGATTTAGGGTTGAAAACTTCTCTTGTATCTTCTATATATCTTTCTTTCTCCTCTGAAATCCAATAAAATATTTTTCTGTAGGATTCTTTGCAAAATATCGCCGCTCAAATATCTTTTTGCGTGCATTGTTTTGCGGGTTGTTTTTGCATATTTTAATACGGACTTTAAGGGGGAAGATCACAATTCAGATTAGGTGGGGATTTCATCACCCTTCCTAGGCCCCATAAATCACAAAACGAGCATCCGCATAACCCTATATTAATTAAAAAATATCTAGATCAAGGCCTTAAGGACCGTCGCGCTCAAGTAAGACAGAGGAAGGTCGTGGATAATCTATCGCTTATCTGCATTTTCTTTTGTGGTGCCTAAGCAAGTGTGTCTAAGGCAAGTGGTTATTTAATTAGGCCCGCTATTTTCGGTGATTCGTATAGCGGATACCTCCCACTTACTTGGCACTTACCTGGCCACAGGAGAGATAAAGTGGCAGTAGAGGATTTATCCTGCGATTTCTCCTTTAGAAGTCTAGGAGCGGTCTAGAGCTTGTCCTAGGTAACCATAGTTCTAGAGTTGTTTGTGCATTTTTGTGATTTTGTGAATCAACCCCCAAGTCCACTTTTAAAGCAAAACAATCCAATTTTTTTTTCCTTTTTACCCTTCCCCCCTTCTTTTCTTCTTATAATGGGTAACCCAAATAGACGAACTCTTGCCGAGCGTTGCTATCCACAACCAGATATTTCTTGTCCTCATATTCGCTTCGGTATACCATCCAACTCTCCCATTTCTTTAAGAGATCGGATAGAACAAGCGGATAGAAACAGTTAGCCACCTCAGTCCAGGTCTTATCAACCGTATCCTAATTCTACATCTGTTTCAGTTGATACTCCAAGTGAGGATACCCCTAGGCGCATGTCCATTGCTGAGCATATAGCGATGGCTAACGGTCAAAGTTTCAATCCGGATCAATATCAACCATCACCACCACTTTCTAAAGAAGAATTTCATAATTGGTTTGTGGCATATATGATGTCTATTGAAAATAGCCAACCAACCAACCAATATCAATATTCTTCTTATCATATTGTTGATCCTACTCCTACCCAATTTTCTTAACCATTCTATTCCTATCAATCCTATCCGACTTTTACACTTTCTCTAGACAGTCATTTGGTAGTTTTAATTATCCACAAGAATTTCAATCTTATACTGAAACCTCTTATCAACCTAAGTCTAGTCTTGAGCGAACATTCGAAAAATATGTGGAAATGTCGAACCAAATTAGAAAGGAAACAACAGAGTGGATGCAAGAAAATAATTTCAAACAAGCCCAAAATTTTTCAGTGTATTTCTATAGGACAAAGTGAGAATTTGGGTAGTGAGAGGGAACTGTACACCCTTCCAAATCAAACCTCCCCATCCCAAATTGAAATCCATAACTCCAGTTTCACAGATCTATCGAGTACACCAAATGATTCACCAATTGAGGATAGAATGTCTGATGAGTTGTGTGACTTTGCAGTGTTTGATTTACCCGATTGTGAAGGGTCCATTTCAAGTGAAACCATACCCAACCCTTGTGATCTCTATACCTCCACTCTTGAACCAAAATTGATTGAAAACCATAATTTTAATGAGGTGTTTGAGAATTCTAATCTTCACTTGAATGAGGAGATTGACGTTGGGGATATATTGAATGATGAACTCGAAAATTTGGATGAGTTTGTCCCATCAATTCATCAGGTCCTTTCACTTCCTTGTGGTCATCATCTCGAGCTATTAATTATTCTTCCCGAACCCCAAATGTGTCTTGAAGTTGATGATAATTGTATAACCGAACAGCTGACCGAAACTCAGCCTTCATTTCCTACATCTGGTTCAGCGATACTCGACACACCAATTTTTTTTACCCATTTCACCTTCTACTTTCTCAGGTTCTTCTTCTATTCTTCCTATAATTTCAGTGAGTGTTGATGAATCACAATCCGATAATTCAAGTTTGATAATTCCAGAAAGCCAACTTTATTTGAATACTTTTGAAAATAAGGTAGATGAATTTTTCGAGTCTCCTACCTCTATAATTTTTGACAAATCAAGTATGATAAATTCTGGCACAAAACTTACTGACAGCAAAATGTTCAATTACACGATCGATGAAAGTTTTAAAGAACTTTTTGCTGACGAACTTGCATTCCTAAACAATACGGATTTTGTCTTTAATCAACCTCCACCTATAGAAATTGAACCACTACCCTTTCTTCTTATAAAATACGAGAATGCAAATATTCCACTCATTTCTGATCATTCACATTCTCATTTTTATTTATCATCAGCTTTTATCTCCTCACATTCACGTTCACGTAAACCCTTTCGATAGCACCACTTATCTCTTCCCCACTTCTTCTTGGCTCTATATAACATGTTCTTCCACCGACCTATACATTACATTGATAAAATCTTTGAATGGTTTGTATTAACTTTTGGTCTTTGTAAAGTCTTATATTGACCAAATAACTTCACCCTCTTAAAATGCTTAATATTGTTTAACTCAAGTTTGGGGGGTTATATTTTTGGCTCTTGAAAATAAAATTTGTCCTCAAAATTGTGAGCCAAAAATAAGTTTGGGGGAGGATTTTCACTTTCAATTTTTGTTGCCCCCGTTAATAACCTTTCCTCCTAAGTCTACAGGTTCTTGAGATTTAAAAGAGCCAACAGTGAGGACACTGCTACAAACAGGTTTGGGGGAGTTTGTGCTTATTTACGCATTACTTTGCATTATATTATATATAAGCACAAAAAATTTTGATAATGGAAGTTAGAAAGTGACAAATTACATTTGAAAGATATGAATAGTTTAAGAAAAATAAGAAAATTAGATATTTTCTTAAACAAAACTAGTAATAAGTAGTTATGAGCTGTTGTCCCAAGGGTTAGTAAGATGAAGGAAATTGCCAATCTGAGGATAAAAATAAGTCTGAAAATTAGTCCCTATTCTTGAGGCCAAACATTTGAACGTTGATACCCTACTATACGCACTTACACACATCTTGAAACTTGGGAAAGTAGAGGATACCTTGAAGTGCTCTTGTCTAAAAGCCTTAGTATAAAAAAAAATAGTAAGTATAAATGGTGAAGAAAAAAAATGAACACTGGTTTTATAATTACCAAGGCAGCATAAAAAAATATAGTGAGGGTGCTTTATCACCTAGTGCCTTAGACCAATTGGTTTGGGAGCCACTGCTAAGCCTTAGGTGTTGCGAAACGAGGAAATACATCTAAATACACAAGCACATTTTGTAATCGGTTGGTTAGTACCTCAAGAAGTATTAACGGTTGTATGAAGAATGCGTGAGCAATTTTATCTAAAAATATTCACCAACTATAAAGTACTTTGGATGATGGACAAGAATATGATAGCTTGAATTGAATTCTCTAAGTGTAGAGATATATTTTACACACACGTAGGGGTATATGATCAATGTTTGGAGGAAATATAGGGAGGAAGACTAAAGGCGATGTTTTATTGAGGGATGATGTGATTTCTAACATTTTTTCATGACCATTAAGATAGGGCTCATAGCAACTGAAAAGCTGGTATAGTTGAAACTTTTATTTTCAAGTTCTTTCTTTTATAGTTTCTATCTTTGTATATATCTTTCACCATCTTTCTTTTATTATAGGATTTTGTGGGTGTAATCCGCTGAAAAACCCTCAGGAGACAACACTCCTCCTACTAGAGACACCTAGAGGTTTAACGGCTTGTTGCACGTGCTCAATGCAATCGTGTTGCCTACGAAAGTGTGCTACTTAGTTCTTCTTCTTTTTCTCCTTCTCTTGAATAACTAGTTTGCTCGGGACGATCAAAGTTAACTTTGGGGGTATTTGTTCGGTTGATAAAACTGCACTTTTCATACGAAATTTTTCCTACTATTTCTATATAAAAAGGGTGTTTATTATAATATATGACACATATGAGGGTTTATCTGTAAAAATACTATTTTCATGTGTTTATATATTATAATTAAAATAATGAAGGAAAAAGTAAGCATATAATATCCATGTAACATTTGGCTCAATTAAATATGCTTACCTTATTATATACCTTTGACCAATTCTTAAAACTATAATATCATGACAAATGGTTAAAGATAATATCTCAATAAAAACAAATTCTGCTAACATCATTTATTGAGATAATTGTGCAGGAATTATATCATGACTGAAATCAAGGAAATCCGAGTTGGAAAGATCAAATCTGCCGAAGATATTCAAGTAAATTGAAGAAACTAATTCTGGTAGAAACGTAGAGAAGATTTTCAAAGTCTGGATACTCAAAAGATCACCAAGTGTTACAGATATGAAGCTATAAAAATTAGAGGCTATGATCTCACCAAAAGCACCGCAGATCCGCGGCCAAACCCACCCATTGGCCACGGTTCCGCCGCACTTCTAAGGATTTAGGGCTCGGGATTTTGGTGGTTGGGATCCTAACAACTAGTTTCCATATTAGGAAACTAGGGTTCTGGTTTTGTGACTATAAATAAGGACCGAGAGCCTCTTGGAAAAATCATCAAGTCGACAAGATCACGAAGTCCAAGACGGCTCACGCATCCAGGGTGATCATCAACTGTTCATCTACCTCCTTCAGAAGAGATCGAGAAGCAAACTAGGTTTTTGTAATCATTTTCTAAAGGAACAAAGTGTACTTGATCTTATTGATTAATAAAGGTAGTTTTATTCTATTGCATTTTATTTTCTTCATGATTTTTATCTTTTCTTATCCCAACATGCACGAGTAATTCTTTGCTTGTTAGGGTTCATAGGATTATGGTAGGTTAATGGATTATGAAGATCTTTAAACTCTTTTTAAATCCTATAAAGTTTATAAACTTTATCAAAAGAATCATTAATATCCTAATTAGGCGCGCTAACAATTTATTGCTAGTCTCGACCGCGATTAGAGATTAGATTAATGATTTTTTTAGTAAAGGCTAGACATGAACGGAGATCCATGTCAAGATAGGGGTTAAGAGTGGGAACCCTTTTCCCTCCAGAAACCCTAATCTACATGCATCATTGGCGATCTAGTCTTAAAACTATTAAAAGATAAAAAGAGTAATCTTTAATTAATCATCCATGACTACTAAATCTTATTGAACCCTACAAGCCTTCTTTTATTATAAAATCTACATCCATAGTTAATCTAGATCTATATTCTGCATCCGTGTTTGACGTAGATCTAGAACCTACAACCATTCTTCACCATTCTTTATTCTTCCTCCTTCTTTCTCAACACGCCTAAAGTAAGATTAAAAGATTCAACGTTTCCCAAAGGACGACCCGTACTCATCTCGGTCTAGCTACACGTGACACCGTTATTGATTGCGGTTAACTACTATACATAAAATAGATCAATCAGATGGGGTTTGGCTATTCATCACGACCGTGGAATCTGTCTTTCGTTACAGGCTCAAACAAAACGCGGAATTCCTAGTATATACAATGTGTTCATCTGTGATCTGGAATACCTATCATTGCGTCTGACGAATGTATATTATTATATATGTATTATATAATAGACGTTGCTTATGTTTTGCATCCGCGCTAGTCCAGCCCCCGCTCTGTCGTTAGTTACGTAACCTAACGGGTGATGACGGGGCCCCGTGGCGAATGCGGATGGCATAAGCGTACATTGTATTTTCGTTGTTTTCTGCAATGGTAGGTTAATTGATGGGACTGCATTACATTAATGCAAAGCAAACAAACCAATGCTGAATCGTTGGAACAAATTTTAAAAACCACTCGGTTATTTTAAAACAGCAGACTTTTAAATGCGGAGCTTAAAACCACTCCTTTTAAAAGCTATCAGGTTCCTTCGATTATATCAAATTCACTACATTCACGGTTTCGCCAAAACCATTCGTAGCCCTCCGTCATTTCATATGAATTGTCAGTAGTATTCAAGCTATGTTTGTTGGCCTTCGTCAAGGCATAGTGATTGGTAGTTGACGGATGTTCATATGCAACATAGATAGATGCGTTGGTTTGGGATAGTCGTATTACCTTGTTGGCCTTCGTCAAGGGTATATACGAGTAGGTTCAAATTAACCGGATAATGATGGGTAGAACTTGACATACGACTTATGATTTGTTAGCCTTCGTCAAGGTCATAAGAGCATGGGGAAAAAATCCACATCGGGAGTTTCTAAAGAAATTGAAACTTGCTAGTGCTGCATACCATTTGGAGTTTGATAATGTTGGTAGAATTCCTTCAGCATTATCACACAATGATATTTTGATCCCGATCCTACTGTGAATATCCGCTACTCCTCGGAAGAATTTTCACTTAACGATCAATGCTATAAACCAAGTAGGTGTCTAGAACAGTGTTAGCGGGGCTACGCCTCCGGGGAAAAGAGGTTATTTAATTAAGGAACTTCACGAAAGCGTCGTAAAACCTCCCTCGAAGTACCAACACTAGCCTGGCCAAACGGTTAAGCAAGAATTGTACGGTGAGATAAGAATTGTACGGTGAGATCAATCCTGACTAATTTTTCTTTTATGGTTTGAGGAAGGATTCGAGGAACAGTGGGAGCCATCCTATTTAGATAAATTAAAAACCAATCTAAAATTGCAAGAGCATCATGCTAAGTGTTTTCTTTTCTCTCTCTCCTAATTGCAGCGACCAGGTGACCAGATTGGGTTACAGATAGATAATAAAATGACTGAGTTATACTATAATGACTGGCAAAAATTTGTCCAGATGTCCATTATCTATGACAAGCTGGACCACTTCATTACTACTCATACCCCCCGCCGTCCCAGGTCCAGTTTCCACTGTCGTGGATAAGGATATCCGTAAGACAATGGAAAAGTAAAGTGTGAATGCCAAGTGCTTCGTTTTGGCCTCAGTTGATGGTGTATACCAGAGGCAGCACGAGAAGATGGACTTAGTTTCTATCTTCCTCCATAACAATGTTTTATATAGAGAGCAATCTCGTATCGCAAGATATGATACCTCGAAGGAATTGCTTCAAGCGAGGTTAGCTGTCGGATCATCTGTAGGGGACCACGTCCCTACGATGATTAGCTATATTAAAAAGCTTACGGACCTAGAGACCACATTGGAGAACGAGTCATATCCTGACTTGATTCTACAGTCTCTACCTCCTATTTATGCCCAGGGGAAGTAAGTTATACTTCCAGTTGAGGGCACCCTGAACGAAACCAGGGTGACACCCACTCGACTTATTGGGGAATCTTCCTCTTCTGCAATCCAAGGCGAAAGCAAAGGGTAACAAGAAGAAGACCTCCACAAAGCCGATAAGCGGTATCAGTAAGATAGAAGAAAAGGGAAGGGCAAAAAATTCGGGGTTAACAGTAGGGAAGGAGGGATGTTCCTATTGTTACGGGAGAGGGCATTGGCAGAAGGGATGCAGGGCTTGGAAAGCCAGAATCCAGGATCCAAAGCATGTTGTGGCTTCGACTTTGGGTGTGTTTGTGATTGAAAACGGTCTGTCAATTAACTCTACTTCCTGGGTACTAGATACCGGATCAGGATCTCGTATCTGTAATTCTTTAGAAGCTTTGTCAAACCGTAGAGTTATCAGGGCAGGTGATATGACTCTCAGGGTTGCTAACGGAATAAGCGTGGACGCTGTATCCGTAGGGAATATCACATAGAATTGACAAGTGGGCAGATATTAATTCTACATAACTGTTTGTGTGTACCACGTCTAATATGTAAGCGATGTGGTTCACATCCACCTAAATCAAAATTTGATTGGGTCAGGTACACTAGAGGACAATATATATTTAATCAAGCTCAGGTTTTCAAACGTCCAGAACCCACTTAAAAGAAAGTCTCCAGAATTAAATAAAACTTTCTTATGGCATTGTAGACAGGGTCACATCAATGAAACATGGTTGTCGAAGTTACATAGAGAGGGATATTTGGATCTGTTCAAATATCAGTCTTATGCAACTTGTCAATCTTGTCTCATAGAAGAGATGACAAAGACTCCGTTCACTGGGCACGGAGTAAGAGCAAGCGAGCTCTTGGGACTCATACACTGCGACGTGTGTAGTTTAATATGTACAGATGCACGAAGTGGTTATTCCTATTTCATTACTTTTACGAATAATTTCTCTAAGTTAGGACATGTCTTCTTAATGAAGCATAAATCCGAGACCCTTTGAAAAATTCCGAGAATATAAGAATGATGTGGAAAAACAAACAGGAAAAAGTATCAAGACACTGAGATCTGATCGATGTGATGAATACTTAAATTGCCGAGTTCCTGGATTACCTAAAAGAGAATGGAATTCTCCCTCAGCTTACTCCTCCATACACACCACAACACAACGGTGTATAGGAAATGCGGAACAGAACCCTATTGGATATTGTTCGTTCCATGATGAGTAACGCTGAGTTGCCGCGATCCTTCTAAAGTTATGCACCAGAATCAGCTGCATATCTTTTGAATAAGGTTCCTACCAAGACTGTGCCTACCACACCACATCAAATGTAGAGTGGGAAGAAACCCCATCTTTAGTATCTGAAGATATAGGGATATCCAGCTTTTGTTGAAAAGCAGTATGCGGACCAGCTCGAGGCACGCTCAGTACTGTATAGGTTTGTGGGATACCTAAAGAACTCCGTGGGTATCTTTCCTATTACGCAGAGGAACAAAAGGATTTTGTTCCTCGTCATGTGATCAGTCGAAAATATTGTATTTTTAACACAGCAATTTCCCTACCATTTGCACTCATCTAGAGGTGTTCGGTATTAATATAGCACATATTAGCAAAACATCCATAAAATACCAAATATCTTGTTTTGTATACTAAAACCGGCATTTTTGAGGGAAATTGAGTGTTTATCATTGCATCGCATAATCTTTGTATAGCGCAACACTTGTCTCGAGAATCTGTGCAGGAAATTCCAGGAAAAGAGCCAAAACAGTTAAAAGTGCTGAGAAAAATACACCAAGTCAAAGACTTGAGATCTGGCAGAAATAGAGAAAGCAAAATGAGATTCAACACATCAGCAAAGTTCTACAAGGCCAGCACAAAGACGCACAACATGTTTCATGCACAGTGATCACTAAAGCTCCGCGGATCCGCGGCCAGAGCCCCCTATGCGCGGCGGATCCGCGGCCGCGTCATCATGACGTCAGCAGTTGACTTCTCCAGAATTCTCTATTAAAGGTTTACACTCATTCAAGCCACTTCAAATTCCAGAATTCTCTAGAAGTTTCTGTCAGAACAGCAAGGCTTATAGTTCAAGCTAAACATCTTCAAGCTTCCAAAGCAAGCTACTTAACTACCTAAGCCTAGAAGCTTCTCCCTAACCTCCAAGCTTATGAAGGAAGCTAACCCTAACTAACTAACTTTAGAACCTTCTACCTAACCACCAAGCTTACAAGGGAAGCTAAACTAAACCTAGCTTCTAAAGGAAGTTAATCCTAATCAAGGCTATAAAAGGGACCCTAAGGCTTCACTCTCAAGGTTGTTGATCCTTCCACCAATTCACAACACAAGTTGAGTGACACAACTTGTGCATTCAAACCCTAACCCTAATCCAATCACCAAAGCCAAATTCAAGATCTCCGAGTACAATTCAAGCAAGAAGCCATCAACTTTTTAGGAGCGAAGCCGATCTTCAACTGAGCAAGTCGTCCAAGACGATCCGCCGTTGCCTGGGATACTGTGCTAATTTGTTCGTTTTTGAAATTTGAGTTGAAAAATTTATTCCACCAAAATTTTTAGATCAAAATTCGCACAAACACTAAACGATTTGTTGTGGTTTGTTGCGAGGAAATCTGGAATCTGTGGAGCTTGAGGAAAAATTTTCTGAATAGTCCAGAGAGCTCAGGAGGCGAGAAGGAACAGTACCAAAAATTTTTGTGCAGTGATCTTGATATCTGACAGCAGATCCGCGGCAATAGAAGCTTTACGCGGCGGAACCGTGGCGAGGCTAGGGTTTCTCTGTAGCATTTTTCTCAGGTGACTCTCTTACTTTCTTATCTCTTCCTCGATCTGCTCCAATAACAATTTTCTGCAGGTTTCTTTGCAAAAATTCGCAGCGCCGCAAAATACAAAAATTGTGCGTGTTTGATCTTGGTTGTTTGCATTTTTAATATGGAAATTAAGGTGCACAACCAAATTCAGATTAGGTGGGGAGTTCATTACCCTTTCTAAGCCCCGGAAATCACAAACTTGCATCTGCATCACCCTTATTAATTAAAAAAATCTCTAGACATGACTCTAAGGACCGTCGCGCTCACTTAGGACAGAAGGAGGTCGTGGGTAATCTATTGCTTATCCGCGTTTCTTTTGTGGTGTCTAAGGCAAGTGTGTCTAAGGCAAGTGGTTACTTAATTAGGCCCGCTACTTACGTAGTGGAGAACCTCCCACTTACCTGGCACTTACCTGGCCACAGGAGAGACAAAGAGGCAGTAGAGGATTGATCCTGCGACTTGTCTTTTGGCAGTTAGGAGCGGTCTAGAGCCTTGACCTAGGTGACCATTAGACTTAGGATTGCTTGTTGCATTTGTTGTGATTTGCATCATTTTTTTTAAAAATCCGTATCTTTTTCAAAACAAACAACACTTCATTCATTTCCCCTAATTATCTTAACGCTGTCACTTGTACTAAACCCTTTTGGGCAAGATAGGCTGGACATGAGATTCTATTGCCCGACTTGTCCGCGTTCCCGCAATCGACTCCGAAGTCGGTATTTCAACGTCTACTTCTTCTTTACCCACCACCACACCCACTTCGATGGACGCTTCTCCATCGAACTTCTTTACCACTACTCTGCCACCGTCCGCAGGTGCGCAGAATCTACCCCGCATCTCCCTCCAAGAGAGATGCTACCCTATGCGAGGTCCTCTTTCGACCTGTCTTTCCATTCCACCAGCCAACGGGGACAATTTTGAGATTAAACCCCAATAAATCAACCTTCTACCAAAATATCATGGTCTTGAGTCTGAAGACGCATGTCTTTATTACAAAATTTGAAAATGTATGCGCAATGATGTGTACTTCACAGCTTTCTGTGGATGCCATGCTTCTTCGTCTTCTCCTATTTACCTTGTGCGATATAGCCGAGAAGTGGCTTTACAACACAACCGCACATTCCATTTCAAACTGGGGAGAATTCGTAAAAGCATTCCTAAAGAAATTCTACCCAAATCATAAGACAACTCGAGTCCGTAGCGAAATAAATCAATTCACCCAGCTTCCCAATGAAACATTTTTGAAGTGTTTTGAATGCTTCAAGGATCTGTTAGTCCAATGTCCACATCACGGAATCCCTAGATGGGATCTGTGCAGAATCATATATGAGGGCATTAATCCTAACACAAAACAGACCCTTGAATCCATGTGTCAAGGCACTTTCATGACCAAAGATGATGGTGAAGCTTGGAAATTCCTAGAAGATTTCGCTGAAAAATCTTTACAGTAGGAGGGTGTGAGTCAATCATCTAGGGATGGCAATAACCAATCTGATGTTTCCATAGGAGTTAGAGCTGAAATGTCAGCCATGCAAAAGAAACTCGAGACTATGGAAAATAAATTTTTAGCCGCCGCCTTAAATCAAATGTCATTCTCCAAAACTGTATGTGGATGTTGTTCTGATCCTTCTCACCTCACGGAAGAATTTCCATTGAATTCTCCGTTTCAAGGTCATGAGCATATCAATTCTGCTTTCCAACAACGACCTAGAAATGATCCATTTTCTTCCACATATAATCAGGGTTGGAGGAATCACCCTAATTTTGCTTGGAACCAATCACAAAATCAAAACATGGTTCTAACCCAGAACAATTTCCAAAAGGCTCTTCCACCACAACAGCAACCACTTCAATTAAGTCAGCACCCCTTCCAAGCACAAAACTTCCAAAATCAGGCCAACACTTTTGCACCACATGAAAACTCTTTGCAAATAGCCGGTACTGATAATACCTCTGCACTAGCACAAACCTTGGATACTTTCATGAAACAATCCATCCAAGGGACGGCAAAAATGCAATCTTCCTTCGATAATGTGATGAAGATCATTGTCTCTCAAAATGAGAATATTAAATCGATGGAAGAACAAATTGCACAATTAAAAGCCGAAATGAGTCCAAGAGAGAATGGGAAACTTCCAGCTCAACCTTTACCCAATCATGGCTATTCACATCATGTGAATGCAATCACCACGTTGAGATCTGGAAGAGTGCTTGACAATCATGTTGGTGAGGAGATTGATAATAATGAAAAATCAATCGATGATACCCCGGCTGAGACTTTTCCTTCCACTTCTTCTTCTAATTCTGACACCAGTTCGTCTACCCCACCATTTTCTTCCGAGCCTATTCTCCGGTTTCCCCAAGGCTCGACACCTCAGCCCACCTCTTCTAGTCCACCGAAAACGATCCCCACTCCTATTCTTAGATCGTTTCCACCTACATGATCTTCTCCAATGTTAGACCCCGACCTTATTGCTCAAGCTCCTTACCCGAATCGGTTAAGGTGAAACACACTAAGTCCACAAATGGAGAAGATCCCTCAAATCTTGAAACAGGTTAACATCAACATCCCTCTTCTAGATGCAATCCAACAAGTCCCCGCTTATGTGAAAACTCTTAAGGACTTGTGCACTAGAAAGAGGAAGACTTAAGTGCCCAAGAAGATATTCATGGCAAAGACTGTAGACACAGCTTTTCCCCAACAATTACCGAGGAAACGTAAAGATCCTGTCTATCCTACTATTTCCATTTCTATCGGGGAAAAACACATCAACCGTGCTCTACTTGACCTTGGCGCAAGTGTTAACCTGCTTCCTTTCTCGGTTTACGAGCAGTTAGGGATCGGAGAGTTGAAACCAGCCCACTGTACTCTTTACATGGCTGACTGATCAATCACCAAACCTAGGGGTGAACTGGAGGATGTATTAATAAAAATCGGGGAATTTGTATTCCCTGTGGACTTTATTGTAATTGATACACAGCCTGTAGCCGTTAGTTATATGTATGCCCTAGAGGCCATTACTGTACATTCGATGTATATTGTAATGGATGCTTGGACATATATAGGGAGGACTTTCTTGCTCGACATGATAGTACGCTATCTGGTTGCTCTTTATCTTAACATGTACTCTGATTGTCTCTATGTTACATGTTGATAAAGCTCTTAGGATATGTACTCGATTACCGGGACTATGATGAGATCATACTAGTGGGGCCACGGTAGTCGACGGGTACATCCTATAACTGTTCCTAGTCGAGGGTGTATCGAGACAGGGCATCGATGCACCAGAGTAGACTAGCGTATACGCATCTTGACCCATATGATGGGCGATGGATGATCCCATATCCATCGGTGTTTGACATCAAGGATGGTGTACGGGTGCTCAGGAGAGACTGAGTACACTGGACGGACTTGCCGAGAACTCCCAGATGGTATTATACCTCACATCAGATGTCAGTTCTCCGGTGACACTGGTACAGAGTAGTCTGTTGACCCGAGATCGTCATAGAGTCTTGTGTGATTCCCACTGTGCTTTGATTTCCATCATACCACGTCCAAGAGGGCGTGCAAAAAGGTGGCTTCTGGGTACAGTCCCGAATCATATGGAGGCAATGAGCGATAGGAAGGGATCCGTCTCTCCCAGTGTAGGGAGTTGATGTTGCGCTGTGTTCGATTGGCTATAACCGAAAATCCCTGGCCAGGGTTGCTGAGATTTACCGGTAAGTGTTATCAGTGGTTTCTCGAACTGTTATAGACTTCATATCGACACGACTTATCAATCTACTGGGGTCTTACGTTTACCACCCCTAGGCGAGATATGCGACATATCAGACGACGAGACCGGACTGTACGGGAGTGTTACTGATTGGATTCACGGGAGAATATACAGGCTTGCTTGTTGATCTTCTGAGCGCTCAATACCTGGGTGGCTGTTACGTTTAGCTGACCGCTTGCAGCTTGTGGGTGTTTGATATGATCATCACCTACTGCCGGCGTATTGACGATTCTTTAGAGTCCTACACAAAGGTTTCTTGGCTCAGGTAAAACGGAGTAGGAGCACATATATGATATGTGCGGGACCGAGGATAATGCGGTATGTGATACCGTATTGGATTCTCGCGATATGAGATATCGACCGGGTATATGTGTGTTAGTTATATGTATGCCCTAGAGGCCATTACTGTACATGAGATGTATATTGTAGTGGATGCTAGGACATATATAGGTAGGACTTTCTTGCTAGACATGATAGTACACTATCCGGTTGCTCTTTATCTTAACATGTATACTTGTTGTCTCTCTATTACATGTTGATAAAGCCCTTAGGATGTATACTCGACTTCCAGGACTATGATGTAGATCATACTAGTGGGGCCTGGGTAGTCAATGAGTACATTCTTCAAAGTTCCTAGTCGTGGGAATATCGAGATGGGGCATCGATATTCCAGAGTAGACTAGCATATATCTTCTCAACCCATGTGATGGGCGATGGATGATCCCATATCCATTGGTGTTTGACATCAGAGATGGTATGCGGGTGCTCAGTGTAGACTGGGTACACTGAACGGACTCGCCGAGAACTCCCAAATGGTATTATACCTTACGTCAGATGGCAGTTCTCTGGTGACACTGGTACAGCTTAGTTTGTTGACCCAAGATCGTCATAGAGTCTTGTGTGTCTCCCACTGTGGTTTGATTTCCACCCAACCACGGCTCTACTGAGTCGTGCAAACAGGTGGTTTTTGGGTACAGTCCCGATTCACATGGAGGCAATGAGCGATAGGAAGGGATTCGTCTCTCCCGGTATTGGGGGTTGATGTTGCGCTATGCTCGACTGGCCATAACTGGAAATCCCTGGCGAGGGTTGCACTGATTTACTGGTAAGTGTTATCAGTAGTTTCATGCTTGTTATGGACCTTTCATCGGCATGACTTATCAAGCTACTGGGGTCTGAAGTTTACCACCTCTAGGCGAGATATGCGACATATCAGACGAACAGACCGGACTGTACGGTAAGTGTTACTAATTGGATTCGCCGGAGTTTTAGCAGGCTTGCTCATTGATCTTCTGATCGCTCAATACCCGGGTGGCCGTTACGTTTAGAAGACCGCTTGCGGCTTTTGGGAGATTGATATGATCACCACCTACTGCCGGCGTATTGACAAGACTTTAGAGTCCTGCACAGGGGTTTCCTGGCTCAAGAGAAACGAAGTAGGAGCGCATATGTGATATGTGCGGGACCGAGATTGATACGATATGAGATACCGTATTTTATTCTCGCGATTTGTGACATTGATCGGTTGTATGCGATATAGCCGGGTTATCGAATCAAGTGTTGATTCGATAAGTTGTTACTTTTGATATTAGTCGGTTATAGCCAGATTATTAAATCAAGAGTTGATTTAATAATTTAATGTATAATTATATATTTGATATATTACATTACATTATCTAGTATTAGCTCACTTAAGAATTGTTTTCTCACTAGTTTGTACATAAGTGTATATGTGATATATATTTGTATACATATGTTTGTGTCATACTTGATGATACACACGAGATGGGTGTATGAGACTTATACCAAGATTAGGTTTAAGATTAGGGTTATTGATTTATATTAAGATTTAACAAAAGGATTAAACTTGATCAAAGTTATCAAGCTTGAAGAAGCTTGGAAAAACTTTGACAAAGTCCACTCTTTTGTCATTTCTCTTGATATTCTTTAACCTAACCCTTAACCTAATACCTTGGTCAATTCTCTACATGAGTTAAGCATGAGGGCTTAACTCAACCATGGTGCCATAATTAAAAGGATAAGTTTTCATTTGGATGAATTATCTTTTCCTCTTCTTCTTCTTCATCAAGCTCCATGAAAAGCTTGATAGCTCCAATGGTGCCATGAGGAAAAATGTGAGAAAATCAATTCTAAAGTGAGCCCACTTCCTACTTCTTCATCCTCTACCACTTGCCATGTAGTATAGGGTGTTCTCTTCACAAAGTTTATGACCAAGTGAAGGAATAGCTTGAGTTTGAGTCTCCCCGACGTAGATCATCTTCGGCCTCGAAGTCAACGACCTAGCCCGTTCATTTCTCCGAGGAAACCATCACAAGAGTCCGGGATCGCGATGATCGCAGCGAAGGGTCGTCAACACGGAGCTTTAGAAGAGAAGGACCGGATCTACAAAGGTTGTAATCCTTTTCACTTAGTAGCAAAGTAGTTTGCTTGCTTTTTGTTTCGACTATCCTCTAGTATACGATCTTGCATACGGTTGTTCGGCACATAAAAATTTGATTTTGGCATGGTAGATGCCTTGTGGAACCTCATGAGTGTGCTTAGGAACCCTACAGTGGTATCAGAGCCTAACTAGAGCTTTAGGAGAAGTGTAGACGAAGTTAGAAACCCGATCGAACCCCGAAACCCTAATCAAAACCCTTCTCTGTACTTTTTCTGAAACTGTGGATTTTTCCAAATTAAAATTATCCAAAAAATTCGGCAGGGTTTTCTAGGAGTTACTGTCCAGCACGTGCCCCTAAATCGACCAATGCGCCGCGGAACCGCGGCCCCACCCTGGCTTGCGCGGCGGTTCCGCGGCCATAATGGTGAATCATGGCACGTGGTTTGCACAGAAATTGTTTTTCTGTAGTTCCTGTGTTTTCTGGGAATTTTTAATTTATACTCAAGAGTTGAGTTTTCTGGGTTGTATTGGGAACTCGATGATTCGATCGGATTATTTAACTTTGTTTATTGTGTTTTTCCGGGTAATTTAGAACGTGTTAAAATGTTCGACCGGATATCAATATCTCACATTTTCCCCAGCCGGAAAATTTCCAAGTGTTGGATTTTTCCTTAGTTTAAGAACGTTCTAAGCAGTCAAGTAACACGATGGAACCTCTAGAAGACAACAAACCTTAACTCGATTATATGACCGTCTTGAACTGCCTTTTGAACCTTAGGGTTTGGGGCAGTACGGCGTGCCACATGTGAGGTGTTGGCTTGACCCTTCTACGGCTGGACCGTTGGTACTGTGGCATGAAATGGATGTTTTTAAACTCCCCTCAAGTGTTGAGCTCTTTGGGAAAACTTGGGTGTTTGATTATTCGATCGGAAAGTTTAACATTGTCTATTTATCTGGAATGTGATACAATATTTGGAATCCACAAATAGTTATGAGATAACTGATTTGAATATTATAAACATAGCTCTTTAGTCTCATTTGATCGGTTGCCACGGGATTTTGATGTGATCAAAAGTCCGTCGCAATCACGTTACGTACGCGGATACTCGCCGGTAAACTTAATAGACAGCCACGCCCCATAGCCCCGACCAAGTGACTGTAGGAGAACCCCGTCGCCAAAAGCATCCGTTCGGGTGCTCGCGGTAGCGGTGTTCCGCCTTAGTGCACTTCGTCGACGGCATCCGGGGGTGCGACCGTCTACTAAAGTTTGCGACGAGCATTCGATCAGGATGTCGGGAATCTTGTTGAATTGCCCGAATTGATATTGAAAAGAGTTTTCGATTTTGAGACTAAAATGCGGGGTTTATAATTATTAGGCATGCGATGTCTAAGGAATTCATTTGATTAGGCATGCGATGTCTAAGGAAATTGCGGATTCTAACTGTTGTAGTTTTACACTTTCTTTTCTGCGACCGTAAGTGTAATATGTGATATCGCTGGTTTCGTTTCTATATGTCAACGACAATTGGGATACGCATGTTTACTTACGTTGATAACATGTGATGTTATGCGTTGCTGGATATGTTATATTGGATCGTCGTGTTTGAATAGCCGGGGGTTTTTATGTGAGACGAGTGTTTTTCATTTTCATTCATGTAAATAACTTATATGTAATATTATTTTATTGGGGCACTTCCGGGTTGAGGATGATGTCACCATTGTATATTATTTACATTTCCGCATTAGGATAGACCCAAGGCGGGGAGCACAAGTAACCAGGTTCTAGGGTCCAGTAGGAGACCATCTCGAGGAGTCGAGTCCGGGTCTCCTAACTCTAGAATTGGTAGGGTTGCTTGCCGCTCTCGTAGGGGTCTAAGGGTGTGGAATTGGCTATTCATCACGACTGTGGAATCCGTGTTTTATACAGGCTCAAAATAACATGGACATCCTAGTATATCCAATATTTCATATGATATTTTCTGCTGCGTTATCTGTGATGTGATCATGTGATATGTTCAGATTGATATTGTATATAGTTTATATGATATATTATATATACGTTGCTTATGTATTACACCCGTGCTAGCCCTGCCCCGCTCTGCCGTTAGTTACCTAACCTAACGGTGCAGACGGGACATCGAGGCGAATGCGGATGGCATAAGTGTACGTTGTATTTATCTGTGATGTTAAGGTGGACTTATATGACGGGACATTCATTAATGAGATTAATGAAAGAAAATAAACCTAAAAGATGTTGTGGAATCGAATTTCATAAAATTGTTTAGCTCTAGTTGTTGCTTTGCATAGCAGTGTTCCTTGTAGAACATCCAGCACCTTATTCGATAAGGAAAGAGCCGACCATCCCTTCACCGAGAGTGACCTCTTTAGAAATAATTAGCAGATGCTACAACCTTCGGTTTGTCTTTTGATTGCTTTTATAGTTCTTGCTTTCCATAGTGGTATTGTGTGTTGGAGATAGTGCCCTCAGAGTCAATTATTAGGTCACAGGTACGTGATTGTAATGATTGAGGGAGGACCTATCCCGGTAGGACAGTCTTACTCGAGATGATAGTATGCTATCTGGTTTACCTTTATCATCGTGTACTGCTTTAGGAGACCTGACACGTCGCTATTACACGTTGATAGAGCCCCTAGGATTCTTGCTTGACCACCAGCAGTATGAGGGCGATCATATAAGTGGGAGCTGGGGGTCTATAAGCTTATCCTTAAAAGGTCCCTAGTCGTGGGAGTTTCGAGACTGGGCATCGATACTCCATTAGTAGACTAGTGTATACAGTCGAGACCCCGACGAGGGGCGGTGGCCGGTCTCACAAGCCACTGGTGTCAGTTGGATCACCTAAGATGTATACAGGTGCTCATTGGGTTATGAGTACACCGGACAGGACTCGCCGGGAACATGCTAGTTGGTCTTATACCAGACGTCAGATGGCAGTTCCCTGGTGACATGTGTGCAGGTTAGTTCATCGACCTGGGGATCGTCATTTGTCTCGTGTGAGTTCCCACTGTACTTTGATTACTACCCTACCACGGCTCAAAGGAGTCGTGCAAACAGGTTTTAGTTGGGTACAGTCCCGAGCCACATGGAGGCAGTGAGCGTATCTTCAGGGGTTCGTCTCTCCCGGTATTGGGGGTGAGGTCGTGCTGTGTCTAGGAGAGCCATTACACAAAGTCCTTGGCCAAGGCAAGGAGATTTACTGGTAGGTATTCCAGTAGTATCTCAGGGTGTTCTGGGCTACACTCCGACACGACTTGTACCGCTTTTGGGGGTCTGACTTTTACCAACCCCCTAGGCCCGCCATGCGATACTCATAGACGAACGGACCGGACTGCACGGATATTGTCACTGACAGGCTCAGTAGGGTTGTCAGGCTGAGTTCGCTCACAGACATCCCTTTTAGTCAGTACCTGGTAGCCCGTTACGTATTGGCTTATACCTCTGACGTGCTAGTGGTTAAATCCACAACCAAGGTGTTGATGAGTCTTTAGAGTCCCCCACATTCAGTTACTCAGCTTTCGGGCGAAAGGTTGTAGAGGCCGTATGGAGAAATGGCAAGGTCCGATCAGATACGTGCGGTATTGCACGGATCAGGATCGGACAGATTGTACTATAGGCCGTATGGATATATGGCAGGGTTCGATCAGATACGTGCGGTATTGCACGGATCAGGATCGAACGGATATTACTAGCCGGCTTTGGTATAAGCCGGATCCTAGTGTAGTACTGTGTAGACTTTGTCTCATTGCATTTGTATTTCGGTCGAAATACAGATGCGGGTGTGTATGCACAGTATTGGGGTTTTCCCGTAATTTATTACGGGACCAGTTTTCTGGAGTTGCCAGTTTGCTTTCCGTTTCGGCCAATTTCCTTTGTTCCGTTCATTGGCCGAAGATTGGTGGAGGAGGGTTTATTTGCATTGTTGCAAATAGGCATTTGTGGAGGGGGTTCTTTGCATCTTTTGGCATCATGATGGTCTTCATGATGGTGCACCATCCATTGACTTGCTTGACTTCATACTTCATGATGGCTTGACTTTGTTAGCATCATGGTTGTTGATGATGGTTGTGTGGAGTGTTGGCATTGCTTTGTGATCATGGTTGATTATGATAACCATTCCTCTCTCTTTTTCTTGCATGATTGATATGGTCACCTCCCCCTTGATTTTTCCCTCTCTCCCTTTTCCTACAAGGGCCGGCCATTCTTGAGGATGGTGGGTGATTGATTTTGGTGTGGCAATTTTTGGTTCTCTTCATTCTCCAAAAATCACACAAGAACCCTCTCCAAAAGTTCACTTCATTTCCTCCACCACAAAGGCAACTCCTTCAACCCCAATAGAGACAATAGCTCACTACACATTCTACAGCAAACCTTGGGCACGTCGAGTAGCCGGCTTCGTGCCCGAGTTGCCTCGGCATTGAGGTGGGAGCCCGTAAACAAAGTAGGCGATGTGGTGCACTTCCGGCGACGAGGAGGAGACAGGACTTTCCGCAGGAGATCGGGACCATGACGAGAAGACCGGAGGACTTGGATCGTCGGTATATCTCTATTCCCTTTCTTGTAGTTAGCTAGGACTAGTTAATGGTTCGATCCGGGTAGTAGTGCGCGGTGGTGCCGGTTTGCTAAGTCCGCAAAATTTAAGTTATTCACCGCTTCCGCATTCCGGCGTCGGATTGACGGCCGGGGTGCCGCCGTGCACCTACAGTGGTATCAGAGCCTCGCCATTAACTTAGTCTAGCTTTGTGTAATGTGTTTTTCAGTTCCGATCGATAAAATGTTCCAAAACCCGTATTGTCTTCACATCAGTTTTCTGTCAGAATTTTTCAGTCTCCAAAAATTTTTCAGGTTGCAGAAAATTGATGTACTGGAAATTGTAAGGCCACTGTAGAAATTCGACTGAGTGATGCCATAGTTCGAGCGCGGAACCGCGGCCAAACCCCCCTTTGGGCCGCGGTTCCGCCGCACTATAATGAGCTCACTGTGTCAATTTTCTCCAGTGGGCTTCTGGGCTGTTTTTAGGGGTTTTAGAATAATAACATTGGGCCCAGAATTTCTTTAACTGCTACAGTATTGCTTTGGGGCCCACTTGTTAAAATTTTGATTGATCGGATATTTTAAACACATTTTTCACAGTATTTACATTATATCTGCGACCGTGAATGTCACTTGATCGGTAAATCCGGTCTAACTGCTATAGCCCGGTTAGACGGATTTGCGAACGTGACTTTCACGTTGATGTTCTATGTATTTGCTGTGTTGTTGCGGATCGGTCGTAGGGATAGCCTGGATGCAATGCTAGTACAGTTCTGTTGTATTATGTACATTTGATATTGCGGGGCGAGCGTCCGACATGTGGACTGCCGTCACTGCCTGTTTGTATTATTATTTTGGGGCACGACTTGGTTGCGGTCGATGTACCCGTTGTATGTATATTTTACTTTCTGTACTAGGATTGCCCCGCGGAGGGGTGCACGGATAGCCGGGTTCTAGAGGGCAACAAGCCCGCATCTCATGGCATTGAGACGGAGGGGGCTTCACTCTAGGATTGGCGGGCTATTCGCCGCACTCGTAGGGGGTACAGGTTGACCCTGGAGGGGTGCCCAAGTTACCGGATTCCGTGAAGTGCTGGGTGGTCCATTCACGGCGCTGAAGGGGGCTGCCTCGCTTCAGGTTTTGGCGGGTGACTTGCCGCGCCCGTAGGGGTCTAGGATCTCTTTGCACAGGCTATCCACACGACCAGGGGAACGTCGGGTTTCAGCGGCTCTGTGAAACCCGGGGATCCCAGATATCTGTATTGTTTCTGTGATGCTGTACATTTCTGTGATGTTGCATTTTATTCACGCCTTGAGCGAATATAATATATTGGTATATATATTAGTAGATGTTGTATATGTTTTGCATCCGCGCTAGTCCAGTCCCCGCTCTGTCGTTAGTTAGCTAACCTAACGGGTAATGACGGGACCCAGTGGCGAATGCGGATGGCATATACGTACATCAGTATATTTTCGTTCTTTTTGGTGTGATCATTGATGGGACTGCATTGATTCGGATCAATGCAAGTTAAAAACAAACCTAATCTGATGTTGTTGGAACACTTTTCAAAAAGCTGTTATTGCAAGGACGTTCACTTTTGTTTTGCATCGCGGTATTCATTTAGAATATCCTGCTCCTCAGTCGACGAGGCAAGGGCCGAGATCCCTTCACCGGGAGTGACCCCTTGGACAGAAGTTTGCATCAGGGCATTAACTTCACTATAGCCGATTACTTTTGCTTTGCATCGCGGTATTCATTTGGAATATCCTGCACCCCATTCTACGGGGAAAGATCCGAGATCCCTTCACCGGGAGTGACCTCTTTAGCAACGGTTTTCGTCACTATATTTTTAAAAAGCTATCCGTTCCTTCGACGATATCAAGTTCATTACGTTAAAGGTTTTCGCCAGAAACCATTCGTAGCCCTCCGTCGTTTCATATGGGTGGTCAATAGTATTCAAGCTGTGTATGTTGGCCAAAGTCAAGGCACAGTGATTGGTAGCTATTGGGGTATTCATATGCAGCATAGATAGATGCGTTGGTTTGGGACAGTCGTACTGCCATTTTGGCCAAAGTCAAGGGTATGTACGGGTGGATTCAAATTAACCTGGAGAATGACGGGTAGAACTTGACATGTGACTTATGATATGTTGGCCAAAGTCAAGGTCATAAGAGCATGGGGCAGAAATCACATCGGGAGTTTCAAAAGAACTGAAACTTGCCAGATATGCGCATACCTTCTGGAGTGTGATACCGTGAGCGGATTCCGTCACGTTGTCATGCGATGAGAGTTGGATCCCGATTCCCACTGATGAGTTAGTTTACTCCTCGGGTGTTCCCGACTAATTCTTCTTTTAGGTTTGGAGGAGAATTTGAGGTACAGTGGGAGGATTCCAGATTAGATAAATTGGTAACCATTCTGATCTTGGTTAGAGTGCACGCTGAGTGTTTCTTTTCTCTCTCTCTCTGGCAGCGACCATTGACCCGACCCCAAGACTATGACTCAGTGACCAAGTTGACCGAACTTTCTTAACACAGGCTTTTGGATTGTCAGAGTTGCAGACCTCATTGCCACTCCTACTTTTACCCTTTTCTCCAGGACACCCCGTATTACTGCGAACGTCCACTTCCATTGGACAAAACCATCGTATGGTTAGATACGAACTCGAAGGGATTCGAGGATGGTTTCCGGTTCTGGAGAAAACGGATAGGATTATTCAGTTGTTTTTTCCTTTTACCCTCTCTCAGGTTACGAGTACTCCTTGGTTTAGGGGTAGTACACCTATTACGCAAATTGGATTGTCTTCTTCCAAACCTTAGGCTGGTGCCGACCGGTAGGGAATGAAGAAAACCAATTAGCATAACGATGGTGTGCAGAAGGTATTAAGTTAAGACAAAGCAAGGGATTAGTAAGAGGGCAAAGTAAATTGCAACAGTTATTCACGACCAAACCAAATATTTCGTTACCACTCCCACATCACCTTTGTATTTCTCCAGGACACTCCGTATCACTACGAAGATCCACAGTTTATTTGGATACTCCATCGTATGGTTATATACGAACTCGAAAGGAACTTGTTCCAGTTCGGGGATGGATTCTGGTCCAGGAGAAATAGGAATAAAGTACATTCAGGTGTCTTTTATCTTCACCTTCTCTCGTGTTGCGAGTGTTCCTAGGATAGGGACAGTACACCCATTATGCTTATTGGATAGTCTTCTTCCAAACCATAGGCTGGTGCCGAACGGTAGGGAAGGAAGAAAACCATTTGGCCTAAAGGGGTGTGCAGAAGGTAAAGACTAAAGACATATGAAGGGATTTGGAGAGGTGGCAAAGAATTACAAGGTTACAGACGTGATGATGGAAGAGGCATTACTAGGAATACCAGGATACCCCATCGAAACATTTCAATGTTTCAGTTTCACTGTGTAATGTTAAAAGAGAACTGATTTCCCGATTAAATACTTACTCCAGGGTATGTATTTACCAGGTATGATTCTCACATCTGTATGGTTTTACAGATGATGAGTGGGAGTACGTTATTGGGAATTGGGTGATCATCCTCATTATATCGGGATTCGTTGTAATCAGTGATATTTGAGGAAATCACCTGGGCTGTTTGCCGGTCGGCAAATATTTGGTTTTGAATATCCGCTGTTATGCACCAATTTCAAATTGATATATCTGTACGTCTATTTTCATAGAGTGGGATATACCTTTCTGAAATTATGTCTACGACATTTACCTATATCAGTGGATGGTTAGGTAAGGAGCATTAAACAGCGGTGTAATTCTTCTTAACCATAAGTACAGTTTTCAACCTACGACACACAGTGAATGAGTTGTTAGACTCAGGGACTTATACAGAGGATTGTATGTTGTCCAGGGTCCATCAGGACAGAGGGGGTGGTCCTCGTACTATATTCGGTTTACTTATGACTTCTCTAGTTTTTAGACAGGTGTTTCGTGGAAACACAGGGTCCGAATTTTGAGAAGTTATAGGTATTTGAATAGAGTAGAGAACCAGGTATAGCAAGTATCGGGATTCTTCAAAGAGATCGAAGATGTAGATACTTGTGTATGGTATTCAGTTGATAGTAATGATAAAGAGATCTTACTTCTCTTTCAGATTACTCATAATTGGAAGCATTCCTAAGTTGAGTAACGCTGATCGGCCTCCTTCCATTTAGTTGACATGCGCTGGGGACAGCTGCATGATTTGAATCTGGTTCAATTAAATCAGTGCCTCTGTTTTTATATTGGATATATAACAGTTCATATCTTAACGAAGTTAAGGTACGGGGAGTTGTCCGGTTTATGATTAAAACCAGACACTGGATAACTCAAGGCACGTTTCTGTAATGGCTGTTTGTGGGTTGACCCAGGTTATGACGCGGGTTGATTTTCTACCATCTGGATGAACAATAGCAATATTGTTCTAGACTCGCCACAGTTTTATTAAAAATGGATTTTTTCAAAAAACAGTAGTGGGAGTATGGTAGAACTGGAAGTAATTCCAGAACCACAAACGATTACTGAAGATTTGATAAGGAACCTAAAGATTCAATCTGGATTGACATTCCATTGGCCACTCCGCAGATAAGGTGGGTAACTTCAGGCACCCGAGAGGCACTACGATGGCCTCAAGGACGGTGACAGGGAAGTTCTTGTTTACCCACAATTGCCATTGCTGTTGTTCCAGGTTACGAGACCCGGCGGGAGGATGAGTATAGCGTCGTTCTAAAACTAGTTTTAGAAGTGTATGTAAGTCCATATTGCGACCCCCGGTGCTTACGGGAAGGCGGAAACGGTATAAAAAACGAATTTTTATCGCAAGAGGCAACATGGACTAAACAAGGTCGGGATCGTTGTCTAAAATAAAACTAGTATACAAGCTAAAGAGAGTTAGCTACTATGGAAGATGGTTATACCTAAACTTGAACTCCTTCTTCTTCAAACCTTGTAGAGGTTGATGGTTCTCTTTTCGTCGCCTTCTCCCGTCGAAGATGGATCCACCTCGAAGGTTCGACCTTTGGGCTCTTCCTCGATCTTTGAGTGAACTAGGGTTTCCGGCTTGCTAAACCTTCATCCTAGAATGAGTAGAGAGTGATTAGGGTTTGCTTTTCTTTTTAAAGAGAAGGATTCTCAACACATGAGAAGGTTTCTCTTTGCTAGAGGAAGAAGAAGATGAAATGAGGAGAGAGAGAGGTTATGATAGAATGAGCTCAATTATTTCTTTCTTGCAACCATATTGCAAAAGAAAAGAATTATCTAAATGATAATAATTGAAATAAGAATAGTTGATGGTAATTTTGGAATGACCACTATCATGCTTCTTTAAATGAAGTGTAAGCATGAATCAAAGAGGATCTTTCAAAGCATGATGGTGGTCAATGGTCAACAAGTCAACCAAGGTCAACAAGTCAACAAAAAATCAACCATAACATAATTCTCATTTAATTACTATTATTAATAGATAATATATAAATCCATTAGGGTTTGGAAAATGATAACTGTCAACTGTGCATACGCACCCGATCCGAAACCCTAATGAAAAACCTCATTCTCCGCCTCAAGCAACTGTGCATACACACCTGCATTCTCGTTCCGAGGAACAAGAATACCAAGAGATAAAAGCAACCCTAAAACATATACCAGTATCTGGCTCAAACCAGAGCCTGCCAGTATAATCCGTCCGGACTCCAAACGTGCACAAGTGCGCGGATGAGAACGAACCCTGTCGCAAAACCATGCGACCTCTACTCTGTTTTGCCCAGAGGCGAATACCCTCTGTGTGGGACTCTAAAGACTCGACACTACGCTGGCAGTGGGTTTAACCACAGACTGCAAGCGGCACTAGCTGTGCGTAACGGTCCCCAGGTAGATGCCGACAAGAAGGCTGACGAGGTGAAACCCCATCTGAACTCCTACCGAGTCTGAATGTGACATTCTCCGTACAGTCCGGTCTGTTCGTCTGATACATCGCATGGCGGGCCTAGGGGGCGGTAAAACGTCAGTCCCCCAATAGCGGTACAAGTCGTGTCGGAGTGAAGCCCAAAACACCCTGAGATAACACTGGAAACCTACCAGTATATCTCGCTTGCCCTGGCCAGGGACTACTCGTGTAATGGCTCTCCTAGACACAGCGCGATGTCAACCCCCAATACCGGGAGAGACGAATCCTGTCTAACCGTCACTGCCTCCAAGTGCTTCGGGACTGCACCCAACCACCACCTGTTTGCACGACTCCTTTGAGCCGTGGTAGGGTAGTGATCAAAGTGCAGTGGGAACACACTCGAGGCGAAGTGTCAGTGTCAAGTCAGCGGACTAAGCTGTACTCATGTCACCTGGGAACTGATAACTGACGATAGGTATAATACCAACCTGTCAGTTCCCGACGAGTCCTGTCCAGTGTACTCGTAACCCAACGAGCACCCGTATACTATCTCCAGTACGACGTACTGATGGCTGTGGGACAGACCATCTCCCACACTGGGATGAGAAGCGCATACGCTAGTCTACTCCGGAGTATCGATGCCCTGTCTCGATAGTCCTATGACTAGGGACCTGTATAAGGATGTGCCTATAGATTACCCAGCCCCCACTAGTGTGACTGCCATCACAACGCTGGTAATCAAGCAAAGATCCTAAGGGCTCCACTAATGCGTATAAGTGATATACTGAAATAAACACAAGTACACATTGAAGTAGAAACAAACCAAGTAGCATACTACTATATTGAGCAAGATTGTTTATACAAGGTGAATATCCCAAGCATCCATTAAGTAATATACAAACTAGTATGATACAGTAATGGCCTCTAGGGCATATACACTAACAATCTCCCACTTGCACTAAGGCCATGTACTGGCGTATCGAAGACCTATCATCTCGATCAGCCGCTCGAACTGAGTCTGGGGTAGGGCCTTGGTGAATGGATCTGCAGTGTTCTCTTCTGAAGCAACCCTCCGAACCTCGATCTCCTTGCGATCCACGATCTCCCTGATCAGGTGATACCGCCTCAAGATGTGCCTGGATCTCTGATGGGACCTGGGTTCCTTTGCTAAAGCTATAGCCCCGTTGTTGTCGCAATACAGAGGTACTGGGTCAACAATTGATGGAACCACCTGAAGTTCTTTTAAGAACTTCCTTATCCAGACAGCTTCTTTTGCGGCATCAGATGCAGCGATGTATTCCGCTTCCACAGTCGAGTCTGCAACGGTTTCCTGTTTGGAACTCTTCCAACACACCGCCCCTCCATTGAGGGTAAAGACAAAACCCGACATGGACTTGGAATCATCCTTGTCACTCTGGAAGCTGGAGTCAGCAAAGGCCTCAATCTGGAGGTCTTTTCCGCCATACACCAAGAACATCTCCTTTGTCCTCCTCAGGTACTTGAGAATGTTCTTTACCGCTATCCAATGTTTCTCCCCAGGGTTTGACTGATACCGGCTTACTACACTCAGTGCATAAGCTACATCCGGTCTGGTACACAACATCTCATACATTATAGAGCCTACCGCAGAAGCGTAGGGTATAATAGACATGCGATCCCTCTCCAAATCAGTCTTGGGAGACATCTCTTTAGAGAGGGTGATCCCGTGACAAGCCGGTAGGTTACCGCGCTTGGAATCTTCCATACTGAATCTTTTCAGTACGGTGTCGATGTACCTGGACTGTGAAAGTCCTAATATCCTCTTGGATCTATCACGATGGATCCGGATCCCCAGGATGTAAGAGGCATCACCCAGGTCTTTCATGGAGAACCTGTGTGACAAGAAACCCTTGACAGATTGTAGCATAGGAATGTCATTTCCTATTAAGAGAATGTCATCCACGTATAAAACAAGGAATACCACAGTTCTCGCTACAAATCTACTATAGATGCATGGTTCATCTGGATTTTTGATAAAGTCAAATTCCTTGACCGTCTCATCAAAACAGATGTTCCAACTCCGCGATGCCTGCTTCAGTCCATAAATGGACTTAAGCAACTTGCACACCTTTCCGCTGCTCCCACTCTGAATGAAACCCTCTGGCTGATCCATATAGACACACTCCTCTAAATTTCCATTTAGAAAAGCGGTTTTTACGTCCATCTGCCAAATCTCATAATCGTGGAAGGCAGCAATGGCAAGAAGGATCCGAATGGATTTCAGCATAGCCACTGGAGAAAAGGTTTCGTCATAGTCCAAGCCAGGTCTTTGACGGAAACCCTTTGCTACAAGTCTAGCTTTATAGGTCTCAACCTGTCCATCTACACCAATCTTCCTTTTGAAGATCCACTTGCATCCTACGGGTTTTACCCCGTCTGGAGCAATGTCCAACGTCCATACTTTGTTGGTGTACATGGACTCCATTTCGGTCCGCATTGCATCCAGCCATTTTACCGAGTCAACGCTCTGAACGGCCTGCTGGAAGCTAGTAGGCTCATCATAGTCTATGATGCAATCCTCTCTATCCCCGTCTATGAGAAAACCGTAGTATCTCTCGGGCGGATGAGACTGCCTACTACTTCTGCGGAGCGGCATAGGAATGTCCTGTTCATTTGAACCCTCTGGTTCCATTAAGCTTTCAGTAATAGTCTGTGGTTCTGGAATTTCTTCCAGTTCTATTGCGCTCCCACTTACTTCTTTTTCTAAGAACTGATGTTCCAGAAAATGGGCATTACGAGAAACAAGGACTTTTTGCTCCTCTGCGTAATAGAAAAGATACCCCCTGGAGTTCTTTGGGTATCCCACAAACTTGCACAGTACTGAGCGCGCCTCGAGCTTGTCCGTATGCTGCTTTTTGACATAAGCTGGACATCCCCAAATCTTCAGGTACTGAAGATAGGGTTTCTTCCCACTCCATAACTCATATGGTGTGGTAGGCACAGTCTTAGTAGGAACTCGGTTCAATAGGTATGCAGCTGTTTCTAGCGCATACCCCCAGAATGATCGCGGTAACTCAGCGTTACTCATCATGGACCGTACCATATCCAATAGGGTCCGATTCCGTCTCTCCGATACACCGTTATGTTGCGGGGTGTATGGAGGAGTAAGCTGAGAGAGAATCCCATTCTCTTTTAAGTAATTCAGGAACTCGGCACTTAAGTATTCTCCACCTCGATCCGATCTTAGAATCTTGATACTTTTGCCGGTTTGTTTTTCTACTTCATTCTTAAATTCCTGGAATTTTTCAAAAGATTCTGACTTATGTTTCATTAAGAAGACATAACCGTATCTTGAAAAATCATCCGTAAAAGTAATGAAGTAAGAATAACCGCTTCGCGCATGTGTAGACATTGGACCGCACACGTCGCTGTGTACGAGTCCCAAGAGCTCGCTCGCTCTTACTCCGTGTCCAGTGAACGGAGTCTTTGTCATCTTTCCTTTGAGACAGGATTGACAAGTGGCATACGATTGATATTCGAACGGATCCAAATATCCTTCTGTATGTAACTTAGTCAACCTTCTCTCATTGATGTGACCCAGTCTACAATGCCATAAGAAAGTCTGATTGATATCTGGAGACTTTCTTTTGTGTGTATTCTGGACATTGAAAATCTGTGGTTGGTTTAATACGTATATACCATTGCTCAATGTACCTGACCCAATCAGAACATGATTAAGGTGAATGTTAACGACATTACTTACAAACGCAAATTCATAACCTTCTTTAGAAACCAAAGATACAGAAATGATATTACAAGTTGCGTTGGGTACAAAAAAGCAATTACGCAAAACCAAAACATGCCCATCTGACATTCCCAGGTGATAGTCCCCCACGGCTTTAGCATCCATGCTAGCTCCGTTCGCAACTCTGAGGGTCATGTCACCTGCCTTCAAAACCCTACGGTTTCTCAACGCCTGCAAAGAATTACAGATATGAGATCCTGATCCGGTATCCAATACCCAGGAAGTAGAGTTTATAGAAAGACAGTTTTCAATAACATACACACCTGAAGCTGAAGCCGCAACCTGCTTCAGTTCCTGTGTCCTGGCTTTCCAAGCCCTGCAATTTTTCTTCCAGTGTCCACTCTTGTGACAATAGAAGCATTCCTCTTTACCAATAAGCTTCCCCGCTATCTTTGTTGCCTTTTCCTTTCCCTTCGTACCCACTTTACTAACACCGCCCCTTGGTTTGGCGGGGGCTTTCCTCTTCTTTCCCTTGGCTTTCGCCTTGGACCTAGAAGAAGAAGATCCTCCTACAAACAAAGTGGATGTATCCCTACCCTTCTGTAGGGTGCCCTCTGCGCTCCTCAGCAGGTTGAGGAGTTCTGAAAGTTCAACTTCCTTTTCTTGCAAGTTGAAATTCAGTATGAACTGGGCGTAAGTGGATGGAAGGGACTGGAGAATTATATCCGTATAAAGTTCACTGTCCAACGTGGTCCCAAGTTCCGCGAGCTCCTCAGTGTAGCCAATCATCTTAAGCACGTGGTCCGCTACTGATGATCCGACGGCCAACTTAGTCGAAAATAACTTCTTCGACACTTCGTATCTTGCGATACGAGACTGCTCTCCATACAGTTCTTTTGTATGAAGAAATATGGATTCCAAATCCATATTCTCGTGCCTCCTCTGATGGTCGTTGTCCATCGAGGCAAGTACGAGGCATCTGGCCTTCGCGCTGTCAATCTCCCAAGTCTTACAGATTTCCTTATCCGCGACGCTGGAGGTGGGACCTGGGACGGGGGGAGCTTTGGTGGTAAGAAGATACCCCAGCTTGTCGTAAGAGATTGCCAATTTGACATTCCTGAGCCAATCTTTGTAGTTTGGCCCTGTCAATATGTTTTTATCTAGAAGTAACTTAAGTCCAGTCATTTCGATTTGGTTGCTGCAGGGGGAGAGAAGAAACACTTAGCACGATGCTCTTGCAAGTTTAGAATGGTTTTTAATTTGTCTAAACAGGATGGCTCCCACTGTCTCTCGAATCCCTCCTCAAACCACAAAGGAAGAATTAGCCGGGATCAATCCCACCGTACAATACTTGCTTAACCGTTCAGCCAGGCCAGTGTCGGTACTTCGAGGGAGGTTTTCCAACGCTTTCGCGAAGTTCCTTAATTAAATAACCTCTTTTCCCTGGGGGCGTAGCCCCGCTAACACCTTTCTAGGCACCTACTAGGTTTATAGCATTGATCGTTTAGTGAGAAATTTCCCGAGGAGTAGCATATACTCACAGTAGGATCGGGATCCAAATATCATCGCGTGACGAAAATGAAGGAATCCTACCATAATCATCACACTCCAAATGGTATGCAAATCTAGCAAGTTTCAGTACTTATGAAACTCCCGATGTGGATTTTTGCCCGATGCTCTTATGACCTTGGCGTGAGGTCAAAATGTCATAAGTCACATGTCAAGTTCTTCCCATCATTATCCCGGTTGATTTGAATCCAACCGTACCTACCCTTGACGTAGGCCAAAATGGTGGTATGACTGTCTCAAAACAACGCATTCTATCTATGCAACAGATAAATATCCGGCAGCTACCAATCACTATGCCTTGGCGTGAGGTCAAAATACATAGCTTGAATACTACCGTATATTTAACTGAAATGATGGAGGGCTACGAATGGTTTTGGCGAAACCGTGAACGTAGTGAACTTGATATAATCGATGGAACGAAATAGCTTTTAGAAAGAGTGGCTCAAGCTCCGCATTTAAAAGTTAGTTTTGAAAAGAACCGAGTGGTTTTTCGAAAGTGTTCCATCGACTTAAAATTGGTTTATTATCTTGCATTAGTTCTTTTAATGCGTGATATTCTTGCATTAGTTCTTTTAATGCGTCCCATCATTTAATTCCTACCATTGCAGAAAACAACTAAAATATGACGTACGCTTATGCCATTCGCATTCGCCACGGGGTCCCGTCATCACCCGTTAGGTTACTTAACTAACGACAGAGCGGGGGCTGGGCTAGCGCGGCTGTAAAACATAAGCAACGCCTAAATAGAAAGCAATGATAGACATTTCAGATCACAGATGAATACATTGGATATACTAGCAATCCGCAATCCTTTCGAGCCTGAAACGAAAAGCGGATAACACGGTCGCGGTGAATAGCCAAATACCCCACCCAAGACCCCTACGGGTGCGGCAAACTACCCGCCAAGTACTCGGCAGTTTGTGCACCCCTCCATGGGTCTATCCTAGGAGCATAAACAGTAAAAAGAATTATACAATGACGGCTACAACCCCGACCCGGTTGTGCGGCCAAACAAATAATATTATTACATCAATTTACATTTACAATGAATGAAAGAAAAACAAAAGCTCATCTCACATCCACCCCGGCTATTCACCCGCGACAGTCCAACACATTCATATACACATTCCAGCACATTACAGATCATGTATAACCCCGACTAATCGACTTATAGCGATTAGCCGACGTTCAATACATGCAAACATCACAGATATAACCAACACAGCTAAAGTGCAGTGAAGTTCGGAAAAAAATACGGAATTATAGGACCCCAAAAGTGAATTTCTGTTCTGGAAAATCTGGGCACATATAATATATTTTAAAAATCCCAAAATCCCACCAGAAGAACACTGCACGAAAAACGATGCAACGATGAAAACAACCTGCGGCGGTTCCGCGGCCTAATGAACAGGTGAGGCCGCGGAAGCGCGGCTCTTTGGAAGAATTATGCTATCGTTTTTGGTGGGTGTTCTTAGAAAACCCTGAGACGAATTTACAAGTATAAAGTTTTTCATTTTGAGAAGAAAAAAATTCAACAGAAACTTAGGGTTTTGGTTTTCCGGTTTTGCGATTTTTCGGTTCCGAACTTCGTTACACTTCACTACCAAGCTAGTTTAAGTTTAGTTAGGCTCTGATACCACTGTAAGTCCATATTGCGACCCCCGGTGCTTACGGGGAGGCGGAAACGGTATAAAAAACGAATTTTTATCGCAAGAGGCAACATGGACTAAACAAGGTCGGGATCGTTGTCTAAACTAAAACTAGTATACAAGCTAAAGAGAGTTAGCTACTATGGAAGATGGTTATACCTAAACTTGAACTCCTTCTTCTTCAAACCTTGTAGAGGTTGATGGTTCTCTTTTCGTCGCCTTCTCCCATCGAAGATGGATCCACCTCGAAGGTTCGACCTTTGGGCTCTTCCTCGATCTTTGAGTGAACTAGGGTTTCCGGCTTGCTAAACCTTCATCCTAGAATGAGTAGAGAGTGATTAGGGTTTGCTTTTCTTTTTAAAGAGAAGGATTCTCAACACATGAGAAGGTTTCTCTTTGCTAGAGGAAGAAGAAGATGAAATGAGGAGAGAGAGAGGTTATGATAGAATGAGCTCAATTATTTCTTTCTTGCAACCATATTGCAAAAGAAAAGAATTATCTAAATGATAATAATTGAAATAAGAATAGTTGATGGTAATTTTAGAATGACCACTATCATGCTTCTTTAAATGAAGTGTAAGCATGAATCAAGGAGGATCTTTCAAAGCATGATGGTGGTCAATGGTCAACAAGTCAACCAAGGTCAACAAGTCAACAAAAAATCAACCATAACATAATTCTCATTTAATTACTATTATTAATAGATAATATATAAATCCATTAGGGTTTGGAAAATGATAACTGTCAACTGTGCATACGCACCCGATCCGAAACCCTAATGAAAAACCTCATTCTCCGCCTCAAGCAACTGTGCATACACACCTGCATTCTCGTTCTGAGGAACAAGAATACCAAGAGATAAAAGCAACCCTAAAACATATACCAGTATCTGGCTCAAACCAGAGCCTGCCAGTATAATCCGTCCGGACTCCAAACGTGCACAAGTGCGCGGATGAGAACGAACCCTGTCGCAAAACCATGCGACCTCTACTCTGTTTTGCCCAGAGGCGAATACCCTCTGTGTGGGACTCTAAAGACTCGACACTACGCTGGCACTGGGTTTAACCACAGACCGCAAGCGGCACTAGCTGTGCGTAACGGTCCCCAGGTAGATGCCGACAAGAAGGCTGACGAGGTGAAACCCCATCTGAACTCCTACCGAGTCTGAATGTGACATTCTCCGTACAGTCCGGTCTGTTCGTCTGATACATCGCATGGCGGGCCTAGGGGGCGGTAAAACGTCAGTCCCCCAATAGCGGTACAAGTCGTGTCGGAGTGAAGCCCAAAACACCCTGAGATAACACTGGAAACCTACCAGTATATCTCGCTTGCCCTGGCCAGGGACTACTCGTGTAATGGCTCTCCTAGACACAGCGCGATGTCAACCCCCAATACCGGGAGAGACGAATCCTGTCTAACCGTCACTGCCTCCAAGTGCTTCGGGACTGCACCCAACCACCACCTGTTTGCACGACTCCTTTGAGCCGTGGTAGGGTAGTGATCAAAGTGCAGTGGGAACACACTCGAGGCGAAGTGTCAGTGTCAAGTCAGCGGACTAAGCTGTACTCATGTCACCTGGGAACTGATAACTGACGATAGGTATAATACCAACCTGTCAGTTCCCGACGAGTCCTGTCCAGTGTACTCGTAACCCAACGAGCACCCGTATACTATCTCCAGTACGACGTACTGATGGCTGTGGGACAGACCATCTCCCACACTGGGATGAGAAGCGCATACGCTAGTCTACTCCGGAGTATCGATGCCCTGTCTCGATAGTCCTACGACTAGGGACCTGTATAAGGATGTGCTTATAGATTACCCAGCCCCCACTAGTGTGACTGCCATCACAACGCTGGTAATCAAGCAAAGATCCTAAGGGCTCCACTAATGCGTATAAGTGATATACTGAAATAAACACAAGTACACATTGAAGTAGAAACAAACCAAGTAGCATACTACTATATTGAGCAAGATTGTTTATACAAGGTGAATATCCCAAGCTTCCATTAAGTAATATACAAACTAGTATGATACAGTAATGGCCTCTAGGGCATATACACTAACAGTGTACGTGTATATGACTCTGCCAGAGGGTTGTCGTAGTCAGTGGGAGCAGCGGAAGCATTGGTGGACAGGTTGCTTATGTCTATTTATAGACTAGAGCAGATGTAGCGGAGATAGATCATCTATTTCTGACGTGACAGTCATAGGTTTGACTTCATCAGAATAGGAGATGGATCTGTTGAGAAGGTAGTAGGATGTGATGTCATGGTATTTGGATGACATACACAAAGCAGGAAAAGAAACTCCTATACTACGATCGGTTATACTTTGGTCGTCACACATTGGTTTCTCCACAAAGGAAATGGATTTTATATCTGACATACTGGTTACTGGATCTATGGTTTTAGATCTAGATTTGGGTGGTTTCCCAATCAGGGTACTTGACAGCATTCTAAGAGTATTTAGGATGGACGACTCCTGGCACGGTAGTGTACCTGCAGGTAATGGAGTCACCCTCTCCAAAGGTGTCTTACAGACTAAAGGGGAGAGGGACGTGCATGATTGGCAGATCACTTGCTTAGGCAATTGAGTCAATCATGAGATGTCAAGTACCACACCAGATGTTGTTCTTGCATTATATGCAATAAGTTGATATTGATCCAATCCTGGAGAAACAGTAGGAAGCAGTTTTAGAACATAAGTGAATGTTCTAGGGATATGATAATGGCTGCCTCTTTTAGGAGACGGTTATCACTCCAGGCTTCCTAGGTGACATGGACGACAAGGAGGTTGTCAGAGTTATAGTTTTCCTTCTGACGAGGGGCAGTATTTTGGACAGGTGGTCCAAGGCAATACTGAGGGTGGCATGGCGCAGGATACTGATTAAGTTCAGTTGACGATACAGTCTAAGAAGTTTGGATTTGGAGTTCATTTATGAGCTCGGTCCCATCAGACATCCAGACATTCTAAGACAGGTATTGCTCATTTCGGGAGATGGCTTTCTCCGCGAACTTGAGATATAGAGAGACATAGAAAGAAACAACTAAGCGGATCCACTCACTGAGGCTATTCCTCGAACGCAATAGTTCCGCAAACGAGCTTTGTGAGACTGACTAGTAGAGGAGTTGGATGTTCGGTATCACACGGGCTGTGAGTATGCGACATCGCAATAATTAGCCTTGAGTGCAAGTGGGAGATTGTTGGAGATAGTGCCCTCAGAGTCAATTATTAGGTCACAGGTACGTGATTGTAATGATTGAGGGAGGACCTATCCCGGTAGGACAGTCTTACTCGAGATGATAGTATGCTATCTGGTTTACCTTTATCATCGTGTACTGCTTTAGGTGACCTGACACGTCGCTATTACACGTTGATAGAGCCCCTAGGATTCTTGCTTGACCACCAGCAGTATGAGGGCGATCATATAAGTGGGAGCTGGGGGTCTATAAGCTTATCCTTAAAAGGTCCCTAGTCGTGGGAGTTTCGAGACTGGGCATCGATACTCCATTAGTAGACTAGTGTATACAGTCGAGACCCCGACGAGGGGCGGTGGCCGGTCTCACAAGCCACTGGTGTCAGTTGGATCACCTAAGATGTATACAGATGCTCATTGGGTTATGAGTACACCGGACAGGACTCGCCGGGAACATGCTAGTTGGTCTTATACAAGACGTCAGATGGCAGTTCCCTGGTGACATGTGTGCAGGTTAGTTCATCGACCTGGGGATCGTCATTTTTCTCGTATGAGTTCCCACTGTACTTTGATTACTACCCTACCACGGCTCAAAGGAGTCGTGCAAACAGGTTTTAGTTGGGTACAGTCCCGAGCCACATGGAGGCAGTGAGCGTATCTTCAGGGGTTCGTCTCTCCCGGTATTGGGGGTGAGGTCGTGCTGTGTCTAGGAGAGCCATTACACAAAGTCCTTGGCCAAGGCAAGGAGATTTACTGGTAGGTATTCCAGTAGTATCTCAGGGTGTTCTGGGCTACACTCCGACACGACTTGTACCGCTTTTGTGGGTCTGACTTTTACCAACCCCCTAGGCCCGCCATGCGATACTCATAGACGAACGGACCGGACTGCACGGATATTGTCACTGACAGGCTCAGTAGGGTTGTCAGGCTGAGTTCGCTCACAGACATCCCTTTTAGTCAGTACCTGGTAGCCCGTTACGTATTGGCTTATACCTCTGACGTGCTAGTGGTTAAATCCACAACCAAGGTGTTGATGAGTCTTTAGAGTCCCCCACATTCAGTTACTCAGCTTTCGGGCGAAAGGTTGTAGAGGCCGTATGGAGATATGGCAAGGTCCGATCAGATACGTGCGGTATTGCAGGGATCAGGATCGGACAGATTGTACTATAGGCCGTATGGATATATGGCAGGGTTCGATCAGATACGTGCGGTATTGCACGGATCAGGATCGAACGGATATTACTAGCCGGCTTTGGTATAAGCCGGATCCTAGTATAGTACTGTGTAGACTTTGTCTCATTGCATTTGTATTTCGGTCGAAATACAGATGCGGGTGTGTATGCACAGTATTGGGGTTTTCCCGTAATTTATTATGGGACCAGTTTTCTGGAGTTGCCAGTTTGCTTTCCGTTTCGGCCAATTTCCTTTGTTCCGTTCATTGGCCGAAGATTGGTGGAGGAGGGTTTATTTGCATTGTTGCAAATAGGCATTTGTGGGGGGGGTTCTTTGCATCTTTTGGCATCATGATGGTCTTCATGATGGTGCACCATCCATTGACTTGCTTGACTTCATACTTCATGATGGCTTGACTTTGTTAGCATCATGGTTGTTGATGATGGTTGTGTGGAGTGTTGGCATTGCTTTGTGATCATGGTTGATTATGATAACCATTCCTCTCTCTTTTTCTTGCATGATTGATATGGTCACCTCCCCCTTGATTTTTCCCTCTCTCCCTTTTCCTACAAGGGCCGGCCATTCTTGAGGATGGTGGGTGATTGATTTTGGTGTGGCAATTTTTGGTTCTCTTCATTCTCCAAAAATCACACAAGAACCCTCTCCAAAAGTTCACTTCATTTCCTCCACCACAAAGGCAACTCCTTCAACCCCAATAGAGACAATAGCTCACTACACATTCTACAGCAAACCTTGGGCACGTCGAGTAGCCGGCTTCGTGCCCGAGTTGCCTCGGCATTGAGGTGGGAGCCCGTAAACAAAGTAGGCGATGTGGTGCACTTCCGGCGACGAGGAGGAGACAGGACTTTCCGCAGGAGATCGGGACCATGACGAGAAGACCGGAGGACTTGGATCGTCGGTATATCTCTATTCCCTTTCTTGTAGTTAGCTAGGACTAGTTAATGGTTCGATCCGGGTAGTAGTGCGCGGTGGTGCCGGTTTGCTAAGTCCGCAAAATTTAAGTTATTCACCGCTTCTGCATTCCGGCGTCGGATTGACGGCCGGGGTGCCGCCGTGCACCTACATTGTGAATATCCTGCACCTCATTCGACGAGGAAAGAGCCGAGATTCCTTCACCGGGAGTGACCTCTTTAGCGAAGCTAGTAAAAGCCTCAAAAGCACTCCATTTTTAAAACCATTTGATTCCGCAACGAGATCAAGTTCAAAGAGTTAAAGGTTTTCATAAAAACCATCCGTAACCCTCCGCCATTTTAGAAAGTAGAGTACTTAGTATTCGTGCTGTGTTTGTTGACCATAGTAAAGGCACAGTGTACGGTAGCTAAGTGATGTCTTCCTATACCGCATATGATGCGATTAGTTGGGACAGTCGCGTGACTTTGTTGGCCTTAGCCAAGGGTCATGTGGGTGGGTCTAATTAATCACCAAATGACGGGTAGAGCTTGACTAGTACTTATGATTTGTTGACCATAACCAAGGTTATAGGTGCTAGGGGTAAAAACCTTTATCGGGAGTTTCAAGTGTTGAAATTTGCAATGAGATTGCATACCTTCTATATGATAGTTGGATCCTGATACCCACTGCGAGTAATTGTTACTCCTGGGAGAGTTTTGCACTTTGCAATTAGCCGATCAAGTAGGTGTCTAGAAAGGTGTCAACGGGGATACGCCCCTGGGAAAACGAGATTTATTTAAATTAGGTCCGTACGAAAGCACGGGGAAACTCCCTCAAAGTACCGGCACTGGCCTGGCTGAAAGATTGGCGAACTTGTAGAGTGTAATTAATCCCGGCTAGTCTTTCCTTTTAGGGTTTGAAGGAGGATTTGATAAAAACAGTGGAAGCCATCCTGATTAGATAAAATATATAACCAATCTAATCTTGCAATAGCGCACGCTGAGTGTTTTCTTCTCTCTCTCTCTCCAGGTAGCGACCATGTCACGGCTTAATCAAGATAATAATATGGATGTATTGACCGAACCCGCTTGTTATACTGAGCTGGGGAACGTTAGTCCCGCTCCAACTTATAATTGTTATAAGACCGAGCAGGAAATTGGGGAATACCAGATTTCCCGTGCCGTCCAAACGAAGAAAGTGCATAATGATGCATCTTCTTCGGGTGTGTTCATTACAAAGAACTGTTTCTCTGTATCCTCTACGTCCTGGGTATGAGATACTGGATCAGGATCCCGCATATGTAATCTGTTATATGGGCTACAGAAAGGTAGATAACTGAGAACGGGTGATAAGTTTCATGAGACAGAAAACGGTGCAAGTGTTGCAGCCAAGTCTGTTGGTCACTATCACCCTGTATTACCAGAATACATTGATTCTGAACGAATGTTATTAGATACCGAACCTGATATACAACATCATATCAGTCTCTTTATTAGTAAAGAAAGGATATAATTTTGTATTGTTGAATAATGTTTTGAACATTTCCTATATCAAAAGTTGATCGGTTCAGGCATGTTATCTAAAAGTATTGACGTTCTAAATCAAACTACAGTTCTTAGTATACAGAACACACACGAGAGGAAGAGTTCAGAAATGAACGAATTCTTCTTGAGGCATTGTAGACTAGGTCATATCAATGCGACCCGACTAGCTAAGTTACATTTAGATGCATATTTAAATGAGTTTAAATTTACATCTTATGAAACTTGCCAGTCATGTCACAAAGATAAGATGACCATAGCTCCGTTTACTGGAAACAGAGAAAGAGTTAGTAAACTCTTGGGATTGATACATGCTGATGTATGAAGGTCCCCAGTTTACATATGCCAGGACTGATTCTTTGTACTTCCTTACATTCACTGATGATCTCTCAAGATTCAGTCACAGTTTCCTGTTGAAACACAAGTCCGAAACTTTTGAGATAATCACCGAATATAAGTTAGAAGTAAAGAACCAAAAAAAAATGGGTATAAGTATTATGTCCTTTGATCTGATCAGGGAGGAGAATACTTGAGCACGAGATTCCTGGACTATTCTAAAGGAGAATGAGATTCTCTCTCAGCATTACTCCTCCGTATACACCACAACACGTCGGTGTATCGGAGCGGAGCAATCACACCCTATATGATATGGTGCGCTCTATGATGAGTACTGCTGAGTTACCTGTTTCCTTTTGGGGGTTATGCACTTAAGAAGCTGCATACCTATTGAATTAGGTTCGAATCAAATCAGTTGCCTACCACTTCATATGTGATATGGAAAGGGAAGAGCCCATATCTTAAGTTTGTTAAGATTTGGGGTTGTCCGGCCTATGTCTAAAAGAAAAATCCGGACAAGCTCGAGGCAAGGTCTGTTGTGTAGAACTGAAAATGTTCCAGCTATACAAACTACAGCTGATGATTTGATAGAACCAAAGGATTCAATAGTATCCGACGAACCTCAGCTTCTCCGCCGATCTAGTAGGGTTCCTCATCCGCCTGAGAGATACTTCGGTTTCTCGATGACAGTGGGAGCTAGGATTGCATCATGAGATGATGACCCAACTAATTTCGAGCAGGCCATCAAGAGTGGGGACTCTGTAAGAATGGCTGGATGCTTAGCGATCTGAGATGGAATCCATGTACTCCAACAAAGTATGGACTTTGGATGCTATATCTGAAGGGTTAAATCCCCATCAGGAGCAAGTATATCTTGAGAAGATTACTTGGTGTAGATGGAAAAGTTGAGACTTTCAAAGCTAGAATTGTTAAAGGTTTTCGTCATCGACCAGGCGTGGATAATGATGAAACCTTTTCCAGTGGCTGTGCTTAAGTCCATTCGGATCCTACTTGCTATTGCTATATACCATGATTACGATATCTGGTGGTTGGGTGTCATGACTGCTTTTCTAAATATTGATTTAGAAGAGAGCGTCTATAAGTACACAGCCAGAGGGCTTCGTAAACAGTGGGAGAAGCGGAAATGTGTGCAAGATGCTTTGCAGGATAAAGCAGGCATCGCGGAGTTGGAACGTCTGTTTTGATGTGGTAGTCAAAGTGTTTGACTTCATCAAATTGATAGATGAACCTTGTACATACAAAAGGGTAGTAGAGAGTAAGGTGGTCATCCTTGTATTGTACGTGGACAACATACTCTTGATAGGAAAAGAGTTTCCTATGCTACGCTCGGTCAATCTCCGCTTATCACAAGGATTCTCCATATAGGATCTATGTGATACATCCTAAATCCTAGATTTTATATCTATGAGATAGATCTAAATGGATAATAGGATTCTCACTAGGTGTAGTGAGATGGTATCAATCGATCCTGGGGAGAATCACTGGAAAAGTTCCAGGGTGATAAGGACGACTGAATGTCAGTCCCAGGCACTGTCTTTACCCTCAGTGGAGGGACGGTATGTTGGAAGAGTTCCAAGGAAGATACCGTGGCAAACTAGACGATAAAGGCTAGTGACATCGCTATCAAAGATACTACCAAAGAGGAAGTTTGGGTGTATATTAGTTCATGAGATGAACTATGTTCCTATCATTGTGTGACAATGGAAGTGCGGCTTTGGCCCAGGAACCCCGGTCCCATCAGTGACCCAGACATATTCTGAGGCAGCATTACCTGATCATAGAGATAGATGATCTCCAGGGTGATCAAGGTTAGGAAAGTAGACTCAGAGGACAACACGGTGGATCCACTCACAAAGGCCTTTCCCCAGAGAGAGACTTTTATAGGATGGTTGAGTATGAGATACTACAACCACTGCTACAAATGGCCCTAGTGCAAGTGGGAGATTGTTAGTTATATGTATGCCCTAGAGGCCATTACTGTACATGAGATGTATATTGTAGTGGATGCTGGGACATATATAGGTAGGACTTTCTTCCTCGACATGATAATACGCTATCCGGTTGCTCTTTATCTTAACATGTATACTTGTTGTCTCTCTATTACATGTTGATAAAACCCTTAGGATGTATACTCAACTTTCAGGACTATAATGTAGATCATACTAGTGGGGCCTGGGTAGTCAATGAGTACATCCTTCAAACTTCCTAGTCGTGGGAATATCGTTATGGGGCATCGATATTCCAGAGTAGACTAGCGTATATCTTCTCGACCCATGTGATGGGCGATGGATGATCCCATATCCATTGGTGTTTGACATCAGAGATGGTATGCGGGTGCTCAGTGGAGACTGGGTATACCGAACGGACTCGCCGAGAACTCCCAGATGGTATTATACCTTACGTCAGATGGCAGTTTTCTGGTGACACTGGTACAGCTTAGTCTGTTGACCTGAGATCGTCATAGAGTCTTGTGTGTCTCCCATTGTGCTTTGATTTCCACCCTACCACGGCTCTACTGAGTCGCGCAAACAGGTGGTTTTTGGGTACATTCCCGATTCACATGGAGGCAATAAGCGATAGGAGGGGATTCGTCTCTCCCGGTATTGGGGGTTGATGTTGCGCTATGCTCGACTGGCCATAACTGGAAATCCCTGGCCAGGGTTGCACTGATTTGCTGGTAAGTGTTATCAGTAGTTTCATGCTTATTATGGACCTTACATCGGCATGACTTATCAAGCTACTGGGTCTGACGTTTACCACCCCTAGGCGAGATATGCGACATATCAGACGAACAGACCGGACTGTACGGTAAGTGTTACTGATTGGATTCGCAGGAGTGTGAGCGGGCTTGCTTGTTGATCTTCTGATCGCTCAATACCCGGGTGGCTGTTACGTTTAGCACACCGCTTGCGGCTTATGTGTGATTGATATGATCACCACCTACTGTCGGCGTATTGATGAGTCTTTAGAGTCCTACACAGGGGTTTCCTGGCTCAAGCGAAACGAAGTAGGAGCGCATATGTGATATGTGCGGGACCAAGATTGATACGATATGAGATACCGTATTTTATTCTCATGATTTGTGACATTGATCGGTTGTATGCGATATAGCTGGGTTATCGAATCACGTGTTGATTCGATAAGTTGTTACTTTTAATATTAGTCGGTTATAGCCGGATTATTAAATCAAGAGTTGATTTAATAATTTAATTTATAATTATATATTTGATATATTACATTATATTAACTAGTATTAGCTCACTTAAGAATTGTTTTCTCACTAGTTTGTGCATAAGTGTATATGAGATATATATTTGTGTACATATGTTTGTGTCATACTTGATGATACATACAAGATGGGTGTATGAGACTTATACCAAGATTAGGTTTAAGATTAGGGTTATTGATTTATCTTAAGATTTAACAAAAGGATTAAACTTGATCAAAGTTATCAAGCTTGAAGAAGCTTGGAGAAACTTTGATAAAGTCTACTCTTTTGTCATTTCTCTTGATATTCTTTAACCCAACCCTTAACCTAATACCTTGGTCAATTCTCTACATGAGTTAAGCATGAGGGCTTAACTCAACCATGGTGCCATAATTAAAAGGATAAGTTTTCATTTGGATGAATTATCTTTTCCTCTTCTTCTTCTTCATCAAGCTCCATGAAAAGCTTGATAGCTCCAATGGTGCCATGAGGAAAAATGTGAGAAAATCAATTCTAAAGTGAGCCCACTTCCTACTTCTTCATCCTCTACCACTTGCCATGTAGTATAGGGTGTTCTCTTCTCAAAGTTTATGACCAAGTGAAGGAATAGCTTGAGTTTGAGTCACCCCGACGTAGATCATCTTCGGCCTTGAAGTCAACGACCTAGCCCGTTCATTTCTCCGAGGAAACCGTCATAAGAGTCCGGGATCGCGATGATCGTAGCGAAGGGACGTCAACATGGAGCTTTAGAACTGAAGGACCAGATCTACAAAGGTTGTAATCCTTTTCACTTAGTAGCAAAGTAGTTTGCTTGCTTTTTGTTTCGCCTATCCTCTAGTATACGATCTTGCATAGGGTTGTTCGGCATATAAAAATTTGATTTTGGCATGGTAGATGCCTTGTGGAACCTCATGAGTGTGCCTAGGAACCCTACAGTGGTATCAGAGCCTAGCTAGAGCTTTAGGCGAAGTGTAGACGAAGTTAGAAACCCGATCGAACCCCGAAACCCTAATTAAAACCCTTCACTGTACTTTTTCTGAAACTGTGGATTTTTCCAAATTAAAAATATCCAAAAAATTCAGCATGGTTTTCTAGGAGTTACTGTGCAGTACGTGCCCCCAAATCGACCAATGCGCCGCGGAACCGCGGCCCCACCCTGGCTTGCGCGGCGGTTCCGCGGCCATAATGGGGAATCATGGCACGTGGTTTGCACAGTAATTTCTTTCTGTAGTTCCTGTGTTTTCTGGTAATTTTTAATTTATACTAAAGAGTTGAGTTTTCTGGGTTCTATTGGGGACTCGATGATTCAATCGGATTATTTAACTTTGTTTATTGTGTTTTTCCGGGTAATTTAGAACGTGTTAAAATGTTCGACTGGATATCAATATCTCACCTTTTCCCCAGCCGGAAAATTTCCACGTGTTGGATTTTTCCGTAGTTTAAGAACGTTCTAAGTAGTGCAAGTAACACGATGGACCCTCTAGAAGACAACAAATCTTAACTCGATTATGTGACCGTCTTGAACTGCCTTTTGAACCTTAGGGTTTGGGGCAGTACGGCGTGCCACATGTGAGGTGTTAGCTTGACCCTTCTATGGCTGGACCGTTGGTACTGTGGCATGAAATGGATGTTTTTAAACTCCCCTCAAGTGTTGAGCTATTTGAGAAAACTTGGGTGTTTGATTATTCGATCGAAAAGTTTAACATTGTCTATTTATTTGGAATGTGATACAATATTTGGAATCCACAAATAGTTATGAGATAACTGATTTGAATATTATAAATATAGCACTTTAGTCTCATTTGATCGGTTGCCATTGGATTTTGATGTGATCAAAAGTCCGTCGCAATCACGTTGCGTACGCGGATACTCGCCGGTAAACATAATAGACAGCCACGCCCCATAGCCCCGACCAAGTGACTGTAGGAGAACCCCGTCGCCAAAAGCATCCGTTCGGGTGCTCGCGGCAGCGGTGTTCCGCCTTAGTGCATTTCGTCGACGGCATCCGGGGGTGCGGCCGTCTACTAAAGTTTACGACGAGCATTCGATCAGGATGTCGGGAATCTTGTTGAATTGCCCGACTTGATATTGAAAAGAGTTTTCGATTTTAAGACTAAAATGCGCGGTTTATAATTGTTAGGCATGCGATGTCTAAGGAATTCATTTGATTAGGCATGCGATGTCTAAGGAAATTACGGATTCCAACTGTTGTAGTTTTACACTTTCTTTTCTGCGACCATAAGTTTAATATATGATATCGCCGGTTTCGTTGCTATATGTCAACGACAATTGGGATACACATGCTTACTTACGTTGATGACATGTGATGTTATGTGTTGCTGGATATATTATATTGGATCGTCGTGTTTGAATAGCCGGGTTTTTTTTATGTGAGACGAGTGTTTTTCATTTTCATTCATGTAAATAACTTGTATGTAATATTCTTTTATTGGGGCACTTCCGGATTGAGGATGATGTCACCATTGTATATTATTTACTTTTCCGCATTAGGATAGACCCAAGACGGGGAGCACAAGTTACCGGGTTCTACTCGCCGGTATACTTAATTCTCTACAAGGGTTAACTCCTTCATGCTTAACCCTTGGTTAGATTTGTAACCACTACAATAATTCATTATTCATCACAAAAGGATATTATTCTTTCTTCTTCTTCTTCATCAAGCTCCTTGAAAAAGCTTTCAAACTCTGATGGTGCTATGAGGAAAAATGTGAGAAAATCAATTCTAAAGTGAGCCCACCTCCTACTTCTTCATCCTCTACCACTTGCCATATAGTAGAATGTGTTCTCTTCACAAAGTTCATGACCTAGTGAAGGAATAGCTTGAGTTAGTGTCTCCCCGACGTAGATCATCTTCGGCCTCGAAGTCATCGAAGAAAGCACGTTCGTTCTTCTTGTGGAGCTTCTCTATAGTCCGGAGTTCACGATCGCAGCGAAGGGGACATCTACACGGAGCTATTGAAGTGAAGGACCGGATCTACAAAGGTTGTAATCCCTCTCACTTAGTGTTAAATTGTTTAACATGCTTGTTTTCGCCTAAACTCTAGTATAAAGATCTTGTTACGGGTTGTTCGGCACGGCTAAATTTTAAATCGGGCATGGTTGATACCTCGTAGAACCTTGTGCGCGTGCCTAGCAACCCTACAGTGGTATCAGAGCCAAGCTAGAGCTTTAGGCAAAGTCTAGACGGAGTTTAAAATCCGATCGAACCCCGAAACCCTAATTTGAACTCTTCTCTGGACATTTTCTGAAAATGTGATTTTTTTCCATATTAAAAATACTCAAAAAAATCAGCAGGAAATTCTATGGACATATGTGAAAAACGAGCCACTAACTTACTTAAACGGCCGTGGAACTGCGGCAATGACATGCCATTAGCGGCGGTTCCGTGGCGCAACAGTAGAGTTAGGGTTTCATTTTTGTACCATTTCGTCCGTATGTGTTTCCTGATGTTTCTGGGTACTTTTAATTATACTCAAGTGTTGAGTTATTGTTAGTTATATGTATGCCCTAGAGGCCATTACTGTACATAGGATGTATATTGTAGTGGATGCTGGGACATATATAGGGAGGACTTTTTTTGCTCGACATGATAGTATGCTATCTGGTTACCCTTTACTTTAACGTGTATGCTGATTGTCTCTCTGTTACATGTTGGTAAAGCCCTTAGGATCTGTACTTGACTACCTGGACTATGATGCGGATCATACTAGTGGGGACATGGTAGTCCATAAGTACATCCTTCAAAGTCCCTAGTCGAGGGTGTATCGAGACGGGGCATCGATATACCAGAGTAGACTAGCGTGTACCTTCTCGACCCATACAGATGGGCGATGGATGATCCCATATCCATTGGTGTTTGACATCGGAGATGATATGCGGGTGCTCAGTAGAGACTGGGTACACTGGACGGACTCGCCGAGAACTCCCAGATGGTATTATACCTCACGTCAGATGGCAGCTCTCTGGTGACACTGGTACAGAGTAGTCTGTTGACCCGAGATCGTCATAGAGTCTTGTGTGGTTCCCACTGTGCTTTGATTTCCATCTTACCACGTCCAAGAGGGCGTGCAAAACGGTGGTTTTTGGGTACAGTCCCGAGTCACATGGAGGCAATGAGCGATAGGAGGGGATTCGTCTCTCCCGGTATAGGGGGTTGATGTTGCGCTGTGTTCGATTGGCTATAACAGGAAATCCCTGGCCAGGGTTGCTGAGATTTACTGGTAAGTGTTACCAGTAGTTTCTCGAACAGTTATAGACCTCATATCGACATGACTTATCGAGCTATTGGGGTCTGATGTTTACCACCCCTAGGCGAGATATGCGACATATCAGACGATCAGACCGAACTGTACGGTAGTGTTACTGGTCGGATTCACTGGAGTGTGAGCGGGCTTGCTCGTCGATCTTCAGATCGCTCAATACCCGGGTGGCCGTTACGTTTAGCAGACCGCTTGCGGCTTGTGGGTGTTTGATATGATCATCATCTGCTGCCGGCGTATTGACGAGTCTTTAGAGTCCTACACAGAGGTTTCCTGGCTCAAGCGAAACGAAATAGGAGCGCATATGAGATATGTGCGGGACCGAGAATAATGCGTGTATGTGATACCGTATTCTATTCTCGCGATGTATGTGTCGAATGGTTGTATGCGATATAACCTAGTTATCGAATCGTAGATTGATTCGATAAATCGATACATTGGATATTAGTCGGTTATATGTGATATGACCGGATCGTTAAATCAATTGTTGATTTAATGATTTAATGTATAATTATATATTTGATATATTACTTTGCATTAACTAATATTGGTTGACTTTAAATGGATTTTCTCGCTCGGTTGTGCACATTGTATATTCGATATATTTTCGTGCACTTGATTGTATCATGTTTGATGATACATGTTTAACTATAGTTAAGTGTAATGGATTAAGCCATGGTTAAACTAATGATTAGGGTTTTCTTTTCTTACTTATTTATTTATTTTGAATAGATAAGAAAAGAATGGTTGCTAATTTTGGAGTTTAGTTGAAGCTTCATGAAGCTTTGACTTTGTAACCATTCTTGTCTTCATCTTTAACCCTAACCATTAATCTAACCTTAGTTAATTCTCTACACTTGACCATGGTTCTAATATAATAAGTATTCATTTTCTTTTCCAATTATAATTAACTTATCATATCATTTTTCTTCTTCTTCTTCCTTGAACTCAAGAAGAAAAGCTTAGGTCATCAATGGTGATTGATGATAAAGAGTGAGAAATCCAATTCTAAATTGAACCCACTTCCTATTTCTTCATCCTCTACCTCTTGCCAAGTAGTAGAGTGTGTTTTCTTCACAAGTTTCTTGACTTGGTGAAGTCGGAGCTTGATTTAGCGATGCCTCGACGTAGATCATCTTCGGCATGGACATCGACGACCTAGCTCGCTTATTTTTCGACGAAGCCGACGCTGGAGTCCGGATTCCTTTTGGACAGCGGAGGGGACTTCATTGCGGAGCTATGGAGGTGGAGCACCGGATCTACAAAGGTTGTATTTCCGTTTTCCCATTAGTTAATTGTTAACTAGTTATCTTTTCGCCTAGAAATCTAGCCAACGATTCGTAATCGGGTCTCTCGGCACCTAGAAAATTTAAAATTGGCATGGTTGATGCCTTGTGAGACCTCACTAGTGTGCCTAGGAACCCTACAGTAGTATCAGAGCCTAGCTAGAGCCTTAGGCGAAGTCTAGACGCGATTTGAAGTCCGAACGAACCGAAACCGCAAAATTTCCATGCTCTCTGTCCTTTTTTAAAAAACGTAGATTTTTCCAGATTAAAAATATTCAGAAAAATAATCAGGAAGATATAAGGTTTACTGCAAAATTCGAGCAAGTGATTCCTTAAAGGGGGCGCGGATCCGCGGCCTTACAGTAGGTGCATGCGGCGGATCCGCGGCCCTGTTGTCGTTTTGTGCTTCGAAATTTGCACAGTAATTCTTAATTTTCAATACTGGTTTTTCTGGGAATTTTTAATATTTAATACAGAGTTGAATTTTCTGGAGTTGTTTTGGGGATTCGGTGTTTCGATCGGGGTATCAAATTTTGTCTATTTGGCTTTCCGGATAAATTTTAGAATATGTTAAAAAGTTCGACCGGATATAAATACCCAATTTTTCCCCTGTCGGGAAATTTCCAAGTGTTGGATTTTTCCGTAGTTTAACGACGTTCTAAGTAGTGCAAGTAACGCGATGGACCCTCTAGAAGACAACAAACCTTAACTCGATTATGTGACCGTCTTGAACTGCCCTTTGAACCTTCGGGTTTGGGGCAGTACGGCGTGCCACATGTGAGGCGTTGGCTTGACCCTTCTACGGCTGGACCGTTGGTACTGAGGCACGAACGGAATGTTGTTAGACTTATTTCATGTGTTGAGCTGTATCGGGAAAACTTGGGTGTTCGATTGTTCGATCGGAAAGTTTGACATTTTCTATTTATCCGGAATGGGATACAATAATTGGAATTCACAATGAGTTATGAGATAACTAAATGAATGTTATAAACATAGCAGTTTAGTCTCACTTGATCAGTTGCCACGGAATTTTGATGTGATCAAAAGTCCGTCGCAATCACGTAGCGTACGCGGATACTCGCCGGGTAAACTTAATAGACAGCCTCACTCCATAGCCCCGACCAAGTGACTGTAGGAGAACCCCGTCGCCGAAAGCATCCCTCCGGGTGCTCGCGGTAGCGGTGTTCCGCCTTGGTGCACTTCGTCGACGGTATCGGGGGTGCAGCCGTCTACTGAAGTTTGCGACGAGTATTCGATCAGGATGTCGGGAATCTTGTTGAATTGCCTGACTTGATATTGAAAAGAGTTTTCGATTATGAGACTAAAATGCGGGGTTTATAATTGTTAGGCATGCGATGTCTAAGAAATTCATTTGGTCAGGCATACGATGTCTGAGGAGGTTGCGGATTCCAACTGTTGTAGTTTTACACTTTCTTTTCTGTGACCGTAAGTGTAATATGTGATATCGCTGGTTTCGTTGCTATATGTCAACGACAATTGGGATGCGCATATTTACTTACGTTGATGACATATGATGTTATGTGTTGCTGGATATATTATATTGGATCGTCGTGTTTGAATAGCCGGGGGTTTTTATGTGAGATGTGTGTTTTTCATTTTCTTTCATGTAAAAACTTGTATGTAATATTCTTTTATTGGGGCGCTTCCAGGTTGCGGAAGTTGTCACCTTTGTATATTATTTACTTTTTCGCACTAGGATAGACCCAAGGAGGAGGGCACAAGTAACCGGGTTCTGGAGTCCAGTGGGAGACCAACTCGAGGAGTCGAGTCCGGGTCTCCTAACTCTAGAATTGGTAGGGTTGCTTGCCGCTCTCGTAGGGGTCTAGGGGTGTGGGTTTGGCTATTCATCGGGACCGTGGAATCCGTGTTTTATACTGGCTCGTATTGAAAACACGGACGTCCTAGTATATCCAATATTTCATATGATTCTTCTGCTGCGATATCTGTGATGTGATCATGAGATGTTCTGTGATAGATACAGTATATAGTATATATGATATATTATATAGGCGTTACTTATGTTTTACACCCGCGCTAGCCCTGCCCCGCTCTGCCGTTAGTCACCTAACCTAACGGTGCACGAGGGGACATCGAGGCGAATGCGGATGGCATAAGTGTACGTCGTATTTATCTGTGATGTTTAGGTACTTAAATGATGGGACTTCATTAATGTGATTAATGAAATAAAAGAAACCTAAGATGTTGTAGAATCGAATTTCAATATAAAACAGGTAGCTACAGTTCTTGCTTTGCACAGAGGTGTATATGATATATCCTGCACCTTATTCGATAAGGAAAGGACCGAGATCCCTTCACCGGGAGTGACTCCTTTAGCAATAACTGGCAGATGCTACACACTCGGTTTGTCTTCTGATAGCTTTTAAGAGTTTTTGCTTTGCACAGCGATATATATGATATATCCCGCACCTCATTCGACGAGGAAAGGACCGACGATCCCTTCACCGGGAGTGACTCCTTTAGCAAAACTAGAAAAGCCTCAAAAGCACTACATTTTAAAATCATTTGATTCTACAACGATATCAAGTTCATTACGCAATAGGTTTTCAGAAAAACCTGTCGTAGCCCTCCGTCATTTCAGATAAGTACTAGTTAGTATTCGTGCTACGTTTGTTGACCTCTGTCAAGGCGTAGTGTGCGGTAGCTGATTAGTGCTTATCTGCATAAGCATATGATGTGATTGATTTAGGGTAATCGTGCGACCTTGTTGACCTCTGTCAAGGGTCGTGCGGGTGGGTTTACTTCAATCAGGAAATGACGGGTTGAACTTGACTAGCAGCCTATGGTTTGTTGACCTCTGTCAAGGTCATAGGACGTTAGGGACAAAATATTATCGGGAATTTCAAGTGTTGAAATTTGCAATGAGATTGCATACCTTCTATGAGATAGTTGGATCCCGATACCCACTGCGAGTAAGAGTTACTCCTGGGAGAGTTTTATACATTACAATTAGCCGATCAAGTAGGTGTCTAGAAAGGTGTTAACGGGGTTACGCCTCTGGGAAACGAGGTTTACATTAATTAGGTTCGTGCGAAAGCACGGGGGACCTCCCTCAAAGTACCGACACTGGCCTGGCTGAAAGATTGGCGAACTTGTAGTGTGTAATTAATCCCGGCTAGTCTTTCCTTTTAGGGTTTGAAGGAAGATTTGATAAAAAGCAGTGGGAGCCATCCTGATTAGATAAAATAATAACCAATCTATTCTTGCAAGAGCGCACGCTGAGTGTTTTCTTCTCTCGCTCTCCAGGTAGCGACCATATCACGCCTTAATCAAGATAATAAAACGGATTATTGACCGAACCCGCTTGTTATACTGAGCTGGGGAACGTTGGTCCCGCTCCAACTTATAATTGTTATAAGACCGAGCAGGAAATTGGGGAATACCAGATTTCCCGTGCCGCCCAAACGAAGAGAGTGCATGATGATGCATCATCTTCGGGTGTGTTCATTATACAGAACTGTTTCTCAGTATCCATTACGTCCTGGGTATGTGATACCAGATCAGGATCCCAGATATGTAATCTGTTACATAGGGCTACAGAAAGGTAAAGAACTGAGAACGGGTGATAAGTTTCATGAGGCAGAAAACGGGGCAAGAGTTGCAGCCAAGTCTGTTGGTCACTGTCACCCTGTATTACAATACATTGATTCTGAACGAATGTTATTAGATACCGAACCTGATATACAAAATCATATCAGTCTCTTTATTAATAAAGAAATGATAAAATTTTGTATTGTTGGATAATGTTTTGAACATTTCCTATATCAAAAGTTGATCGGTTCAGGCACGTTATCTAAAAGCATTGATGTTCTAAATCAAACTACAGTTCTTAGTATACTGAACACACACAAGAGGAAAAGTTCAGAACTGAACGATTCCTTCTTGAGGTATTGTAGACTAGGTCAGATCAATGTGACCCGACTAGCTAGAGTTACATATAGATGCATATTTAAATCAGTTTGAATTTACATCTTGTGAAACTCGCCAGTCATGTCACAAAGATAAGATGACCATAGCTCCGTTTACTAGAAACAGAGAAAGAGTTAGTGAACTCTTGGGATGATACATGTTGATGTATGTAGGTCCCCTGTCTACACATGCCAGGACTGGTTCTTTATACTTCATTACGTTCTCTGATATTCTCTCAAGATTCAGTCATATGTTCCTGTTGAAACATAAGTCCGAACCTTTTGAGATATTCACAGATATAAGTTAGAAGTAGAGAACCAATACGGGTATAAGTATTATGTCCTATGATGAGATCAAGGAGGAGAATACTTGAGCACGGAATTCCAGGACTATTCTAAAGGAGAATGAGATTCTCTCTCAGTATTACTCCTCCGTATACGCCATAGCACGATGGTATATCGGGGCGGAGCAATTGTACCCTATATGATAAGGTGTGCTCTATGATGAGTACTACTGAGTTACCTGTTTCCTTTTTGGGGGTTATGCACTTGAGAAGCTGCATACCTATTGAATTGTGTTCCAATCAAATCAAATGCCTACCACTCCATTTGAGATATGGTATAGGAAGAGCCCATGTCTTAAGTCAGTTAAGATTTGGGGTTGTCCGGCCTATGTCTAAAAGCAAAATCTGGACAAGCTCAAGGAAAAGTCTGTTATGTAGAACTGGAAAGGTTCCAGCTATACAAACTACAGGTGATGATTTGGTACAACCAAAGGATTCAGTAGATACCAACGAACCTCAGCCTCTCCGCCGATCTAGTAGGGTTCCTCACCCACCTGAGAGATACTTCGGTTTCTCTATGACAGTGGGAGCGAGGATTGGATCATGAGATGATGACCCAACTAGTTTCGAGCTGGCCATCAGGAGTAGGACTCTGTAAGAATGGCTGGATGTTTATCGATCTGAGATGGAATCCTTATACACCAACAAAGTATGGACTTTAGTTGCTATATCTGAAGGGTTAAATCCCCATCAGGAGCAAGTATATCTTGAGAAGATTACTTGGTGTACATGGAAAAGTTGAGACTTTCAAAGCTAGACTTGTTAAAGGTTTTCGTCATCAACCAGGCATGGATTATGTTGAAACCTTTTCTAAGGATCTATGCTTAAGTCCATCCAGATCCTACTTGCCACGGCTACATACCATGACTACGATATCTGGTGGTTGGGTGCCATGACTGCTTTTCTAAATGATGATTTAGAAGAGTGCGTCTGTAAGTACACAGCCAGAGGGCTTCGTAAACAGTAGGAGCGGCGGAAACGTGTGCAAGATGTTTTATCTGATAAAGCAGGCATCGCGGAGTTGGAACGTCTATTTTGATTTGTTAGTCAAAGAAGTTGACATCATCAAAATGGTAGATGAACCTTGTATAAACAAAAAGGGTAGTAGGGAGTATGGTGACGATCCTCGTAGAGTACGTGGATGACATACTCTTGATAGGGAAGGAGTTTCCTATGCTACGCTCGATCAATCTCCGCTTATCACAATGATTCTCCATAAAGGATCAAAGTGATACCTCCAAAATCCGGGGTTTTTGGATCTATGAGATAGATCTAATTGGATGTTAGGACTCTCACTAGTTGTAGTGAGACGGTATCAACCGATCCTGGGGAGAATCACTGGAAGGGTTCCAGGGTGATAAAGACGACTGAATGTCAGTCGCAGGCATTATCTTTACCCTCAATCGAGGGACGGTATGTTGGAAGAGTTCCAAGCTAGATACCGTGACATACTAGACGATAAAGGCTAGATACATCGCTACTTAAGATGCTACCAAAGAGGCTGTTTGGGTGTATATTGGTTCATGAGATGAACTATGTTCCTCCCATTGTGTGACAATGGAGTTGTGGCTTATGCCAAGGAACGCAGGTCCCATCAGTGATCCAGACATATTCTAAGGCAGTATCACTTGATCATGGAGATGGTTGATCTCCAGGGTGATCGAGGTTTGGAGAGTAGACTCAGAGGACAACACAGCGGATCCACTCACAAAGGCCTGTTCCCAGAGAGAGATTTTTATGGGATGGTTGAATATGAGATACTGCAACCACTGCTACAGATGGCCCTAGTGCAAGTGGGAGATTGTTAGTTATATGTATGCCATAGAGGCCATTACTGTACATAGGATGTATATTGTAGTGGATGCTGGGACATATATAGGGAGGACTTTCTTGCTCGACATGATAGTATGCTATCTGGTTACCCTTTACCTTAACGTGTATGCTGATTGTCTCTCTGTTACATGTTGGTAAAGCCCTTAGGATCTGTACTTGACTACCTGGACTATGATGCGGATCATACTAGTGGGGACATGGTAGTCCATAAGTACATCCTTCAAAGTCCCTAGTCGAGGGTGTATCGAGACGGGGCATCGATATACCAGAGTAGACTAGCGTGTACCTTCTCGACCCATACAGATGGGCGATGGATGATCCCATATCCATTGGTGTTTGACATCGGAGATGATATACGGGTGCTCAGTAGAGACTGGGTACACTGGACGGACTCGCCGAGAACTCCCAGATGGTATTATACCTCACGTCAGATGGCAGTTCTCTGGTGACACTGGTACAGAGTAGTCTGTTGACCCGAGATCGTCATAGAGTCTTGTGTGGTTCCCACTGTGCTTTGATTTCCATCTTACCACGTCCAAGAGGGCGTGCAAAACGGTGGTTTTTGGGTACAGTCCCGAGTCACATGGAGGCAATGAGCGATAGGAGGGGATTCGTCTCCCCCGGTATAGGGGGTTGATGTTGCGCTGTGTTCGATTGGCTATAACAGGAAATCCCTGGTTAGGGTTGCTGAGATTTACTGGTAAGTGTTACCAGTAGTTTCTCGAACAGTTATAGACCTCATATCGACACGACTTATCGAGCTATTGGGGTCTGACGTTTACCACCCCTAGGCGAGATATGCGACATATCAGACGCTCAGACCGGACTGTACGGTAGTGTTACTGGTCGGATTCACTGGAGTGTGAGCGGGCTTGCTCGTCGATCTTCAGATCGCTCAATACCCGGGTGGCCGTTACGTTTAGCAGACCGCTTGCGGCTTGTGGGTGTTTGATATGATCATCATCTGCTGCCGGCGTATTGACGAGTCTTTAGAGTCCTACACAGAGGTTTCCTGGCTCAAGCGAAACGAAATAGGAGCGCATATGAGATATGTGCGGGACCGAGAATAATGCGTGTATGTGATACCGTATTCTATTCTCGCGATGTATGTGTCGAATGGTTGTATGCGATATAACCTAGTTATCGAATCGTAGATTGATTCGATAAATCGATACATTGGATATTAGTCGGTTATATGTGATATGACCGGATCGTTAAATCAATTGTTGATTTAATGATTTGATGTATAATTATATATTTGATATATTACTTTGCATTAACTAATATTGGTTGACTTTAAATGGATTTTCTCGCTCGGTTGTGCACATTGTATATTCGATATATTTTCGTGCACTTGATTGTATCATGTTTGATGATACATGTTTAACTATAGTTAAGTGTAATGGATTAAGCCATGGTTAAACTAATGATTAGGGTTTTCTTTTCTTACTTATTTATTTATTTATTTATTTTGAATAGATAAGAAAAGAATGGTTGCTAATTTTGGAGTTTAGTTGAAGCTTCATGAAGCTTTGACTTTGTAACCATTCTTGTCTTCATCTTTAACCCTAACCATTAATCTAACCTTAGTTAATTCTCTACACTTGACCATGGTTCTAATATGATAAGTATTCATTTTCTTTTCCAATTATAATTAACTTATCATATCATTTTTCTTCTTCTTCTTCCTTGAACTCAAGAAGAAAAGCTTAGGTCATCAATGGTGATTGATGATAAAGAGTGAGAAATCCAATTCTAAATTGAACCCAATTCCTATTTCTTCATCCTCTACCTCTTGCCAAGTAGTAGAGTGTGTTTTCTTCACAAGTTTCTTGACTTGGTGAAGTCGGAGCTTGATTTAGCGATGCCTCGACGTAGATCATCTTCGGCATGGACATCGACGACCTAGCTCGCTTATTCTTCGACGAAGCCGACGCTGGAGTCCGGATTCCTTTTGGACAGCGGAAGGGACTTCGTTGCGGAGCTATGGAGGTGGAGCACCGGATCTACAAAGGTTGTATTTCCGTTTTCCCATTAGTTAATTGTTAACTAGTTATCTTTTCGCCTAGAAATCTAGCCAACGATCCGTAGTCGGGTCTCTCGGCACCTAGAAAATTTAAAATTGGCATGGTTGAGGCCTTGTGAGACCTCACTAGTGTGCCTAGGAACTCTACAGTTATCTGGGTTGTATTGGGGACTCGTTGATTCGATCGGATAATATAACTTCGTTTATTTTGTCCGGGTAATTTTTAGAACGTGTTAAAAGGTTCGAACGGATATCAATAACTCACTTTTTCCCCAGTCGGAAATTTTTTTAAAAGTTGGATTTTTCCTCGAGTTTGAAACTTTCTAAGTCGTGCAAGTAACGCGGTGGGCCCTCTAGAAGACAACAAACCTTAACTCGATTATGTGACTGTCTTGAACTGCCTCTAAACCTTAGGGTTTGGGGCAGTAAGGCGTGCTACATGTGAGGCTTTGGCTTGACCCTTCTATGGCTGGACTATTGGTACTGTGGCATGTGATGGATGTTTTTAAACTGATTTCAAGTGTTGAGATATATTAGGGAAATCTTGGGTGTTTGATTATTCGATCGGAAAGTTTAACATTGTTTATTTATCTGGAATAATATATAATATTTGGAATCCACAGGTAGTTATGAGATAACTAATTTGAATGTTATAAATCTAGCAGTTCAGTTTCAGATGATCGGTTGCCACGGAATTTTGATGTGATCAAAAGTCCGTCACAATCACGTAGCGTACGCGGATACTCGCCGGGTAAACTTAACAGACAGCCATGCCCCATAACCCCGACCAAGTGACTGTAGGAGAACCCCGTCGCCAAAAGCATCCGTTCGGGTGCTCGTGGCAGCGGTGTTCCGCCTTAGTGCACTTCGTCGATGGCATCCGGGGGTGCGTCTGTTTACTAAAGTTTACGACGAGCATTCGATCAGGATGTCCGGAATCTTGTTGAATTGCCCGACTTGATATTGAAAAGAGTTTTCGATAATGAGACTAAAATGCGGGGTTTATAATTGTTAGGCATGCGATGTCTAAGGAATTCATTTGGTTAGGCATGTGATGTCTAAAGAGGTTGCGGATTCCAACTGTTGTAGTTTTACACTTTCTTTTCTGTGAACGTAAGCGTAGTATGTAGTATATCGCCGGCATCGTCGCTATACATCAACGACAATCGGGATACGCATACTTGCTTATGTTGATGATATGTGATATTATGTGTTGCTGTGATATGTTATATTGGATCGTCGCGTTCTGAATAGCCGGGGGTTTTATGTGAGATGAGAGTTTTTCTTTTTCATTCATGTAAAATTCATTTGTATGTAATATTCTTTTATTGGGGCACTTCCGGGCTGAGGATGATGTCACCTTGTATATTATTTACTTTTCCGCATTAGGTAGACCCAAGGCGGGGAGCACAAGTAACCGGGTTCCAGGGTCCAGTGGGAGACCATCTCGAGGAATCGAGACCGGGTCTCCTAACCCTAGAATTGGCAGTGTTGCTTGCCGCTCTCGTAGGGGTCTAGGGATGTGGGTTTGGCTATTCATCGCGACCGTGGAATCCGTGTTTTATACAGGCTCATACGAAAACACGGACATCCTCATTTATCCAGTATTTCATATATGTTCTTCTGCTGCAATGTTCTGTGATGAGATCATATTACTGCCTGAGACGAATGTTTATATTATATATATGAGATATATATTATATATTGTTGATTTCGTTTCATATCTGATGCTTGTGAAGCATATTAAAATGGGACTTCATTAATGAGATTAATGAAATAAAAGAAACCTAAAGATGTTGTAGAAACATGTTTAAAAACTGGTAGCTCTAGTTCTTGGTTTGCATAGCGGTGTTCCTTGTAGAACATCCAGCACCTTATTCGATAAGGAAAGAGCCGAGATCGCTTCACCGGGAGTGACCTCTTTAGTGAAACTAGCAGATGATACAAACTCGGTTTGTCTTTTGATTGCTTCTATAGTTCATGCTTTGCATAGTGGTGTATATGATATATCCTGTACCTTATTCGATGAGGAAAGGGCCGACGATCCCTTCACAGGGAGTGACCCCTTTAGCAAAACTAGAAAAGCCTCAAAATCACTCCATTTAAAATCACTCGATTCTACAACGATATCAAGTTCATTACGCAAAGGGTTTTCTTAAAAACTTGTCGTAGCCCTCCGTCATTTCAGATAAGTCCTACTTAGTATTCGTGCTATGTTTGTTGACCTTCGTCAAGGCGTAGTTTGCGGTAGCTGACTAGTATTTATCTGCTTATGCATATGATGCAGATTGGATTAGGGTAGTCGTGCGGCCTTGTTGACCTCCGTCAAGGGTCATGCGGGTGGGTTTAATTCAATCAGGAAATGACGGGTTGAACTTGACTAGTAGCCTATGGTTTGTTGACCTCCATCAAGGTCATAGGACGCTAGGGGTAAAATATTATTGGGAATTTCAAGTGTTGAAATTTGCAATGAGATTGCATACCTTCTGTGAGATAGTTGGATCCCGATACCTGCTGCGAGTAAGAGTTACTCCTGGGAGAGTTTTACACATTACAATTAGCCGTTCAAGTAGGTGTCTAGAAAGGTGTCAACGGGGGTACGCCCCTGGGAAAACGAGGTTTACTTTAATTAGGTTCGTGCGAAAGCACGGGGGATCTCCCTCAAAGTACCGGCACTGGCCTGGCTGAAAGATTGGCGAACTTGTAGCGCGTAATTAATCCCGGCTAGTCTTTCCTTTTAGGGTTTGAAGGAAGATTTGATTAAAACAGTGGGAGACATCATGATTAGATATATTAGATAACCAATCTAATCTTGCAATAGCATACGCTGAGTGTTTTCTTCTCTCTCTCTCTAGGTAGCGACCATATCACGCCTTAATCAAGATAATAAAATGGATGAATTGACCGAACCCGCTTGTTATACTGAGCTGGGGAACGTTGGTCCTGCTCCAACTTATAATTGTTATAAGACAGAGCAGGAAATTGGGGAATACCATATTTCCCGTGCCGCCCAAACGAAGAAAGTGCATACTGATGCATCATCTTCGGGTGTGTTCATTACAGAGAACTGTTTCTCATAATCCTTTATGTCCTGGGTATTTGATACCGGATCAGGATCCCACATATGTAATTTGTTACATGGGCTACAGATAGGTAGAGAACTGAGAACGGATGATAAGTTTCATAAGAAAGATAACGGTGCAAGTGTTGCAGCCAAGTCTGTTGGTCACTATCACCCTGTATTACCAGAATATATTGATTCTGAACGAATGTTATTAGATACCGAACCTGATATACAACATCATAGCAGTCTCTTTATTAGTAAAGAAAGGATATAATTTTGTATTGTTGGATAATGTTTTGAACATTTCCTATATCAAAAGTTGATCGGTTCAGGCATGTTATCTAAAAGCATTGACGTTCCAAATCAAACTACAGTTCTTAGTATACAGAACACATACAAGAGGAAGAGTTCAGAAATGAACGAATTTTTCTTGAGGCATTGTAGACTAGGTCATATCAATGCGACCCGACTAGCTGAAGTTACATTAAGATGCATATTTAAATTTGTTTGAATTTACATCTTGTGAAACTTGCCGGTCATGTCACAAAGATAAGATGACCATAGCTCTGTTTATTGGAAACAGAGAAAGAGTTAGTGAACTCTTGGGATTGATACATGCTGATGTATGAAGGTCCCCTATCTACACATGCCAAGACCGGTTCTTTGTACTTCATTACATTCTCTGATAATCTCTCAAGATTCAGACATGTGTTCCTGTTGAAACATAAGTTCGAAGCTTTTGAGATATTCACAGAATATAAGTTAGAAGTAGAGAACCGAATAAGGGTATAAGTATTATGTCCTTTGATGAGACCAAGGAGGAGAATACTTAAGCACGGAATTCCTGGACTATTCTAAAGGAGAATGAGATTCTCTATCGGCATTACTCCTCCATATACACCATAGCACGATGGTATATCGGGGCGAAGCAATAGCACCCTATGTGATATGGTGTGCTGTATGATGAGTACTACCGAGTTGCCTATTTCCTTTTGGGAGTTATGCACTTGAGAAGCTGCATACCTATTGAATAGGGTTCAAATCAAATCAGTTGCCTACCACTTCATATGTGATATGAAATGGGAAGAGCCCATATCTTAAGTATGTTAAGATTTGGGGTTGTCCGGCCTATGTCTAAAAGCAAAATCCGGACAAGCTCGAGGCAAGGTCTGTTCTGTAGAACTGGAAAGGTTCCAGCTATACAAATTGCAGCTGATGATTTGGTAAAACCAAAGGATTCAATAGTAACCAACGAACCTCAGCCTCTCCGCCGATCTAGTAGGGTTCCACACCCACCTGAGAGATACTTCGGTTTCTCTATGACAGTGGGAGCGAGGATTGCATCATGAGATGATGACCCTACTAGTTTCGAGCAGGCCATCAGGAGTGAGACTCTGTAAGAATGGCTGGATGCTTAGCAATCTGAGATGGAATCCTTATACACCAACAAAGTATGGACTTTGGTTGTTTTATCTGAAGGGTTAAATCCCCATCAGGAGCAAGTATATCTTGAGAAGATTACTTGGTGTACATGAAAAAGTTGAGACTTTCAAAGCTATGCTTAAGTCCATCCAGATCCTACTTGCCACGGCTACATACCATGACTACGATATCTGGCGGTTGAGTGTCATGACTGCTTTTCTAAATGATGTTTTAGAAAAGAGCGTCTATAAGTACACATCCAGACGGCTTCGTAGACAGTGGGAGCAGCAGAAACGTGTGCAAGATGTTTTATGTGATAAAACAGGCATCGCAGAGTTGGAACATCTGTTTTGATGTGGTAGTGAAAGAGTTTGACTTCATCAAAATGGTAGATGAACCTTGTATATACAAAAAGGTAGTAGAGAGTATGATGGTGATCCTCGTAGAGTACGTGGATAACATACTCTTGATAGGGAAGGAGTTTCCTATGCTACGCTCGGTCAATCTCCGCTTATCACAAGGATTCTCCATATAGGATCAAAGTGATACCTTATAAATCCTAGGTTTTTGGATCTATGAGATAGATCTAATTGGATGTTTGGATATTCACTAGTTGTAGTGAGATGGTATCAATCGATCCTGGGGAGAATCACTGGAAAAGTTCCAGGGTGATAAGGACGACTGAATGTCAGTCACAGGCATTGTCTTTACCCTCAGTGGAGGGACGGTAAGTTGGAAGAGTTCCAAGCTAGATACCGTGACTTACTAGACGATTAAAGGCAAGATACCTCGTTACCAAAGATGCTACCAAAGAGGCAGTCTGGATATATATAGGTTCATGAGATGAACTTCGTTCCTACCATTGTGTGACAATGGAGTTGCGGCTTATGCCAAGGAATCCCCATCCCATCAGAAATCTAGATATAATTCTTAGGCAGTATCACCTAATCATGGAGATGGTTGATCTCCACGGAGATCTAGGTTAGAAGAGTAGACACAGAGGACAACAGCGCGGATCCATTCACAAAGGCCTTTTTCCCAGTAGAGACTTTTATAGGATGGTTGAGTATGAGATACTTCAACCACAGCTAATTGTTGGCTATGTGATACCACAACAGATGGACCTAGTGCAAGTGGGAGATTGTTAGTTATATGTATGCCCTAGAGGCCATTACTGCACATACGATGTATATTGTAATGGATGCTTGGATATATATAGGGAGGACTTTCTTGCTCGACATGATAGTACGCTATCTGGTTGCCCTTTATCTTAACATGTACTCTGATTGTCTCTATGTTACATGTTGATAAAGCCCTTAGGATATGTACTCGACTACCGGGACTATGATGAGATCATACTAGTGGGGCCACGGTAGTCGACGAGTACATCCTATAACTGTTCCTAGTCGAGGGTGTATCGAGACAGGGCATCGATGCACCAGAGTAGACTAGCGTATACGCATCTTGACCCATATGATGGGCGATAGATGATCCCATATCCATCGGTGTTTGACATCAAGGATGGTGTACGGGTGCTCAGTGGAGACTAGGTACACTGGACGGACTCGCCGAGAACTCCCAGATGGTATTATACCTCACGTTAGATGGCAGTTCTCCGGTGACACTGGTACAGAGTAGTCTGTTGACCCGAGATCGTCATAGAGTCTTGTGTGATTCCCACTGTGTCATGATTTCCATCATACCACGTCCAAGAGGGCGTGCAAAAAGGTGGCTTTTGGGTACAGTCCCGAATCACATGGAGGCAATGAGCGATAGGAGGGGATTCATCTCTCCCGGTGTAGGGAGTTAATGTTGCGCTGTGTTCGATTGGCTATAACAGGAAATCCCTGGCCAGGGTTGCTGAGATTTACTGGTAAGTGTTATCAGTAGTTTCTCGAACTGTTATAGACCACATATCGACACGACTTATCAAGCTACTGGGGTCTGACGTTTACCACCCCTAGGCGAGATATGGGACATATCAGACGACGAGACCGGACTGTACGGGAGTGTTACTGATTGGATTCATGGGAGAATATACAGGCTTGCTTGTTGATCTTCTGAGCGCTCAATACCTAGGTGGCTGTTACGTTTAGCTGACCGCTTGCAGCTTGTGTGTGTTTGATATGATCATCACCTACTGCCGGCGTATTGACGATTCTTTAGAGTCCTACACAGAGGTTTCTTGGCTCAGGCAAAACGGAGTAGGAGCACATATATGATATGTGCGGGACCGAGGATAATGCGGTATGTGATACCGTATTGGATTCTCGCGATATGAGATATCGGCCGGGTATATGTGATATAGCCGGGTCATCGTATTAGTCGGTTATATGCGATATAGCCGGATTGTCGGATCAGGTGTTGATTCGATAATTTAATGTATAATAATATATATGATATATTAAATTACATTAACTAATATTAGCTCACTAAAAGATTCATTTTCTCACGCGATAATACATTGATATATATGCGATATATGTTAATTGTATTATTTTCTATTGTTACAAAATATATTGTATATGTGATATATAATATTGTAACATGTTAGGGCTACAAATTTAACAATGTTTTAGGGTTTAAACTTTGTTAGGGTTTGGATTAGGGTTAGCTTTTGCATGAAGCTTCCATGAAGCTTCATGAAGGTTTGACTTTGTGTTTTGCTTGATATTTTATGAAGATATTATGTTAACCCAATCCAAACCATTAACTCTAGTTAATTCTATACAAGGGTTAACTCCTTCATGCTTAACCCTTGGTTAGATTTGTAGCCACTGCAATAATTCATTATTCATCACAAAAGGATATTATTCTTTCTTCTTCTTCTTCATCAAGCTCCTTGAAAAAGCTTTCAAGCTCTAATGATGCTATGAGGCAAAATGTGAGAAAATCAATTCTAAAGTGAGCCCACCTCCTACTTCTTCATCCTCTACCACTTGCCATGTAGTAGAGTGTGTTCTCTTCACAAAGTTCATGACCTAGTGAAGGAATAGCTTGAGTTAGTATCTCCCCGACGTAGATCATCTTCGGCCTCGAAGTCATCGAAGCAAGCACGTTCGTTCTTCTTGTGGAGCTTCTCTAGAGTCCGGAGTTCACGATCGCAGCGAAGGGGACATCTACACGGAGCTATTGAAGTGAAGGACCGGATCTACAAAGGTTGTAATCCCTCTCACTTAGTGTTAAATTGTTTAACATGCTTGTTTTCGCCTAAACTCTAGTATAAAGATCTTGTTACGGGTTGTTCGGCACGGCTAAATTTTAAATCGGGCATGGTTGATGCCTCGTAGAACCTTGTGCGCGTGCCTAGCAACCCTACAGTAGAAAACCCACGGAATCAAATTCCGGTGATCCTTGGTCGCCCCTTTTTGGCCACTTCCAATGCTATCATCAACTGTCGTAATGGTTCTATGACCCTATCCTTCAGGAATAGGTCAATTGAGCTGAACATTTATAAGTTGGGAAGTGTACCCTCCGAACCTTCTGCTCAGATCTGTTCTGTCGAATTAATGAATGTCGACAGCAGCGAATTTGACAATTCTCATGATACTGATCTAGACTCTTTTCATATGTTATTGTTTGACCCAACTATGTATCATACATATACGGACTCTTCCACTGAGTTGTCCGAGTCAACAACTAACACTAATTATGAACTGTTTTTGGAGTCTGAAGATCACCCCGGGCTTTATGATGACATTATTCTTCGGGGTATTGATGAAACTTTTGAGGAAATTTTCGCTGAAGAACTCGCATTTTTGAATGACACGGGTGTTGAGATGAATCATCTCCCAAACAATAAAATTGAACCTCCACCCATTCTTCTGGACTGTAAAAAGGATGCGAGCAATCCATCATAATCACTGTGTCGTCTCTCCAAAACGAGACGCAAACACATTCTATTCCACCACTTACCCTTTCCCTACTTCTTATTCCACCAACCTGAGCACTACATTGATAAAATTTTCGAATGGTTGGTGTTGACCTTCGGTCTTTGCAAAGCTTGGCATCGACCAATGATCTTGACCCCCTCATGTGATTTTCAAAGATTAACATTGTTTAACTCAAGTTTGGGGGGGGGGGGTAATCTGGCTCCTGAAAAGAAAATTTTTACACAAAATGATGAGCCAAAAATAAGTTTGGGGGAGGACTTTAATATTTATTGCCCCCGAAAATAAATTTCCTCCCAGGCTTACAGGTTTTCGAGATCCAGCGGATGGCAATAGTGAGGACACTGTTGAAAACAAGTTTGGGGGAGGTTTGTGCTTATTTACGCATCATTTGCAGCATACTTCGCATAAGCACAAAACATATCATTTAAAAATTTTAAAACCTATAAAAATTTAAAAAATTTCAAAAAAAAAATAAAAATAAATTTTTTGTACATAAATAAGATAATAAAAGATTAGATAGTGAAAAATTACATCCAAAAGATTAGAAAAATTTAAGAAACCAAGAAAATTAGAAGTTTTCTTAAACGAACTAGTAATAAGTAGTTATGAGCCGTTGTCCCAAGGGTTAGTAAGATGAAAGAAGTCACTAATATGAGAATAAAAATAAGTCTGAAAAATAGTTCTTATTCTGGAAGCCAAACATTTTGAACGTTGATACCCTACTATACGCACTTACACACGTCTTGACACTCGGGATAGTAGAGGATACCTTGAAATGCTCTTGTCTAAAAGCCAAAGTATGATGGAAATAAAAAAACGAATAAAATATAAAGTGGAGAGAAAAATGAACACTGATTTTGTTATTGTCAATGCAGCAATAAAAAAATATAGCGAGGGTGCCTCTTCACCTAGTGCCTTAGACCAACTGGTCTGGGAGTCACTAATAAGCCTTAGGTGGTGCAAGACGAGGAAAATACACCGTATAAGCAAGCACATGAGTAATCGGTCGGGTAGTACCTCAAGAAGTATTAACGGTCGCATGAAAAATGTGTGAGCAACTTCATCTAAATATTCATCAAATTAAAAAGTACTGTGGCAGATGGACAAGAGTATGATAGCTTGAATTGAATTCTCCGGGTGTAGGGATGTCTATTACATACACGTAGGGTTATATGATTGATGTTTGGAAGAAAGATAGGAATGAAGAATAAAGACGATGTTTTATTAAGGGATGATGTGATTTCTAACATTTTTTCATGACTATTAAGATAGGGCTCATGACAACCGAAAAGCTAGTATAGTTGGAAACTCTAATTTTCGAAGTCTTTCTTTTACAATTCTTATCTTTATATATAATATTCACGTCTTCCTTTTATTATTGGATTTTGTGGGTGCAATCCGCTGAAAACCCTCAGGAGACAACACTCCTCCTACTAGGGACACCTAGAGGTTTAAAGGCTTGTTGCACGTGCTCAGTGCAATCGTGTTGCCTACGAAAGTGTGCTAGTTAGTTTTTCTCTTTCTTTATTTTCTCCTTCTCTTTTTAATAAAATAGTTCGCTCGAGACGACCGAAAATAAGTTTGGGGGAATTTGATCAGTCGAAAATATTGCATTTTTAACACATCAATTTCCCTACCATTTGCACTCATCTAGAGGTGTTCGGTATTAATATAGCACATATTAGCAAAACATCCATAAAATACCAAATATCTTGTGTTGTATACTAAAACCGGCATTTTTGAGGGAAATTGAGTGATTATCATTGCATCGCATAATCTTTGTATAGCGCAACACTTGTCTCGAGAATCTGTGCAGGAAATTCCAGGAAAAGAGCCAAACAGTTAAAAGTGCTGAGAAAAATACGCCATGTCCAAGACTTGAGATCTGGCAGAAATAGAGAAAGCAAAATGAGATTCAACACATCAGCAAAGTTCTACAAGGCCAGCACAAAGACACACAGCAAGTTTCATGCACAGTGACCACTAAAGCACCGCGGATCCGCGGCCAGAGCCCCCTTTGCGCGGCGGATCCTCGGCCGCGTCATCATGACGTCTGCAGTTGACTTCTCCAGAATTCTCTATTAAAGGTTTACACTCATTCAAGCCACTTCAAATTCCAGAATTCTCTAGAAGTTTCTGTCAGAACAGCAAGGCTTATGGTTCAAGCTAAACATCTTCAAGCTTCCAAAGCAAGCTACTTAACTACCTAAGCCTAGAAGCTGCTCCCTAACCTCCAAGCTTATGAAGGAAGCTAACCCTAACTAACTAACTCTAGAACCTTCTACCTAACTACCAAGCTTACAAGGGAAGCTAAACTAAACCTAGCTTCTTAAGAAAGCTAATCCTAATCAAGGCTATAAAAGGGACCCTAAGGCTTCACTCTCAAGGTTGTTGATCCTTCCACTAATTCCCAACACAAGTTGAGTGACACAACTTATGCATTCAAACCCTAACCCTAATCCAATCACCAAAGCCAAATTCAAGATCACCGAGTACAATTCAAGAAAGCAGCCATCAACCTTTTAGGAGAGAAGCCGATCTTCAATCGAGCAAGAGATCCAAGACGATCCACGACTCACGAAGACGTGCGACGCCAAATCGACGATCGAGTTCTTTCCTCATTGTAGATCTTGAGAGAATTGTAACAAAATTGTTGATAAATAAAAGGTGAAATTCTTTATCTTGGTTTCTTTATATTCTTGCATCATGATTAGATCTCGATTCTTGATTGTGTTCTTTGATATGATGTTTGAGTAAAAACTCCGCTCGTGAAGGAGTCAAGAGAATCAATAGATGATGATATTTACAATTCTTGAAACGATTTTTAATTCCTATAAGTTTTGTAAACTCTTATAAATTGAATCATCGACAACCTAGTTTCGAGTGAGATGCTTTCGTGAATGTTTTCGCTCGTAACTAGAGATCGATGATTCGTGATTCAATTTACTAGAGGCTAGCTTTTTGAATGAGATTCATCGAAAGGACAAAGGATGAGATGAAGAAACCCTAGTTTCTTCGAAAGATCCTTAAACCTCGATTAATCGTTATCGATCTAGTATCAAATCATTAATGGATAAGAAAACGTAATCAATAGTTTTCATCACGTCTACAGATTCGATCGATTCCTACGAGCCTCACTTCGATTCTTGAAACCAAATTCGATTGGAAATCATCAATTCTTGATTCTTGATTTTAATGTTTTTTTGTTATTAGATTTAGATTTTAATAATTCTTCAAATTCACTTTTAAATCTTGAATTGAATTGTCTTTTCTTTTCTTTTTAATTTTCAATTCATTTAATTCAAATTCGAACGAATCTCACTTTCCCTGTCGACGATCCGCACTCGCTAACGCGCTACATACGACACCGTTATTGATTGCGGTCAAAAATTTCTTTGGTTGTGATTTTTCTACATTTTCTTCCGACACACCAAGAAACGAATTCAATCATCATGCCCACTTTTAAGAAAATCATTTTTTTGTAAAAAGAAATAGTGGGAGCATAATAGAACTGGAAGAAATTTCAGAACCACAAACTATTACTGAAAGTATGGTAGAACCAGAGGTTTCAAAAAGAACCGGATATCCCTACGTCAATCCGCAGGACTAGTAGGCAGTCTCATCCGCCCAAGAGATACTGTGGTTTTCTCGTAGACGGGGATCGAGAGGATTGCATCATTGATAATGATAAGCCAACTAGCTTCTAGTAAGCCATTCAGAGCGGCGACTCGGTAAAATGGCTGGATGCAATACGGACCGAAATGGAGTCCATGTACACCAACAAAGTATGCACTTTGAACATTGCTCCAGAAGGGGTAAAACCCGTAGGCTGCAAATGGATCTTCAGAAAGAAGATTGGTGTAGATGGATAGGTTGAAACCTATAAGGCTAGACTTGTTGCAAAAGGTTTTTGTCAAAGACCTGGTTTGGACCATGATGAAACCTTTTCTCCAGTGGTTATGCTAAAATCCATTCGGATCCTTCTTGCCATTGCTGCCTTCCAAGATTTTGAAATCCGGCAGATGGACGTAGAGACGGCTTTTCTAAATGGTAATTTGAAAGAGTGCGTCTATATGGATCAGCCAGAGAGTTTCAATCAGAGCGGGAGCAGCGGGACTGTGTGCAAGTTGCTTAAGTTTATTTATGGACTAAAGCATGCATAGCGGAGTTGGAATATCTGTTTTTATTGAGACAGTCAAAGAATTTGACTTTATCAAAAATCCAGATGAACCATGCATTTATAGTAAGATTGTAGCAAGAACTGTGGAGTTACTCGTTGAATACGTGGATGACATTCTCTTGATAGGAAATGACATTCCTATACTACAATCAGTCAAAGGATTCTTGTCACAGAGGTTTCCATGAAAAACCTGGGTGATACCAACTACATTCTGGGGATCCAGATCTATCGTGATAGATCAAAGAGGATGGTGGGACTTTTACACTCAAGGTACAATAACACCATACTGAAAATATTTAGTATGGTTGATTCTAAGAGCGGTAATCTACCGGCTTGTCACGGAATCACCCTCTCAAAAGAGATGTCTTCCAAGACTGATTTGGAAAGGGTTCGCATGTCGATTATATCCTACGCTTCTGCGGTAGGCTCTATAAGGTATGCGATGTTGTGTAGCAGACTGGATGTAGCTTACGCACTGAGCGTGGTAAGCCGGTATTAGTCAAACCCAGGAGAGAAGTACTGGGAAGCAGTAAAGAACATTCTCAAGTACCTGAGAAGGACTAAGGAGATGTTCTTGGTGTATGACGAAAAAGGACTTCCAGATCGGGGCCTTTGCTAACTCCGGCTTTCAGAGTGATAAGAATGACTCCAAGTCCATGTCAGATTATGGCTTTACCCTCAGTGGAGGGGCGGTGTGTTGGAAGAGCTCCAACCAGGACATCGTTGCAAACTCGATGATGGAAACAGAGTAGTTCGCTGCATAAGACGCCGCAAAAGAGGCAGTCTAGATATGGAAGTTCTTAATTGGACTTCAGGTGGTTCCTTCCATTTGTTGGTCCAATACTTTAGTATTGTGACAACATACGGCGCTATAGTTTTAGGGAAGGAACCCATGTCCCATCAGAGATCCAGACATATCTTGAGGAGGTACCACCTGATCAGGGAGATCGTTGATCCCCAGAAGATCGAGGTGAGGAGAGTAGATATGGAGAACAACACTGCAGATCTACTCACAGAGGCCATCCCTCAGACAGTGTTCGAGAAGGCTATTTGAGATCTTCGGTCTGCGATATGCCAGTATATGGCTTTAGCGCAAGTGGGAGATTTTTAGTGATATATGCCCTAGAGGCCATTATTGTATCATACTGGATTGTATATTACTTAATGGGAGCTTGGGATATACACGGATATAGTAACAGTTTTGCTCGAAATGGTAGTATGCTACCTGGTTTGTTTCTACCTCAATATGTGCATGTGTTTCTTTTAGCATATCGCTTATACATATTAGTAGAGCCCTTAGGATCTTTGCTTGATTACCAGCGTTGTGATGGCAGTCACACTAGTGGAGGCTGGGTGATCTACAAGCGCATCCATATACAGGTCCCTACTCGTAGGATTATCGAGATGGGGCATCGATACTCCGGAGTAGACTAGTGTATACACTTCTCATCCCAGTAGGGGAGATGGTCTATCCCACAGCCATTAGTACGTCGTACTGGAGATAGTATGCAGGTGCTCGTTAGGTTACGAGTACACTGGACAGGACTCGTCGGGAACTGTTGGTGGGTATTATACCTGTCGTCGGGTAGCAGTTCCCAGGTGACATGAGTACAGCTTAGTCTGTCGACTTGACACTGCTACTTCGCCTCGAATGTGTTCCCACTGTACTTTGATTACTACCCTATCATGGCTCAAAGGAGTCGTGCAAACAGGTAGTAGTTGGGTGCAGTCCCGAAGCACTTGGAGGCAGTGGCGGTAGATAGGATTCGTCTCTCTCGGTATTGGAGGTTGATATCGTGCTGTGTTCGGAGAGCCATTATACAAAGTCCCTGGCCAGGGCAAGCGAGATTTACTGTAGGTATTCTAGTAGTTTTTCAGGTTGTTTTGGGCTACACTCCAGCACGGCTTATTGCGCTATTAGGGGTGTAACGATTACTGCCCCTAGGTGCAATACTCTTAGACGAACAGACCGGACGGTACAGAGATTGTCACATTTAGGCTCAGTAGGAGTTCGTATGAGTTAGCTCACCGGCCTTCTTATCGACATCTACCTGGGGACCGTTACGTGCATTTAGTACCGCTTGCGGCCTGTTGTTTAACCCACTGCCAGTATAGTGTCAAGTCTTTAGAGTCCTACATAGAGAGTTATCCTGCACCGAGCAAAAGGTGTAGAGGCTGTATTGTCATGACCCGAAAGTACGGAATATGACTGGCACTTAAACTATGAAACGTCTCAAGACGTACGTAATCTAAGTAAGCCGAAAACCCAGAAATCCAAACCAAGAAAAGTAGTAGAGTGAAGGAAAACCCAATTTAAATCAAGTAGTTTGCAACATACGCCGAAATATGCATTTTAAAATCACAAGTCTTTTCTAAAAATATCGGCATAGTTTCCTTTGTAAAAACTGACCCCCAAACGGGTACAAAACCTGATAAAGCATATATAATGAATAAAGGCATCCCCAAGCAGGAGCTAGCTCTTCGTCAATCGACGGTCACCACCACGCAAGCAATATAATATACAACGCCGAAGGGCGAGGATCACAACAGAAAAGGAAACTCAAACAGCATGAAATCCATAGAAATACAACGCGCGACTCTAAGGTCGAAAGAATAAACATCACTGGTCTCTATCTCTGAAATAAATATATGTTTGGTTGATGGAGTTTGCTAGATACAACTAAATAATAATATACAAAGTATAATGATGGTCACGATGCAAGTGAACACACCTACCAAGCAAATCACCCGGAAAGAAAGCAGTATGCCAGCAAAGCCGTAATGAAACCTGTACGGCAAAACCTGCAAGAAGCTGTGGCACAACGGGGGTGAGTTGCCAACTCGTGAATAGAAAATATCTACGAGCAGAAATCACATGAATAACGCAATCCTAGATCATACGATCACTATATATATAATGTAACACCTTAGGTTTTGTTTAGGGGTTAATTATATTTTAATATATAGTTTTAATAAAAAGTTTACCAAATTAAGTTTCAAATATTTTATTCTAATTAATGTGTATTTTATTAGGATTTTTCTAGGCACACACACACTTGTGCATGTAAACTAGGGTTTAGAGATGGGATTAAACCATGATTAGCAAGCATGAAGAATTTACCCATTCTCTTTAAGTAATTAATTCTTATTAAGTGTTTTGGGCTTTAATTGGGTTTTATTTATTTGTGTGTTGTTTTGTTTATTTAAATTTATTTTTTTTTCTTTTGTTGACCTTGGTGTGAGAGAGGGGGTATGGGCATGGCATGAGCCATGCTCATTAAATGAAGAGAGAGGGAGAGAGGGAGGGGGATGTTTGACTTGTGTTCTCTCACTCTCACTTCTCACTCCTCTCACTCTCAACACACACACACACACACCATAACAACAAGCAGCAGCAGCAAAAGTAGCACCACCAGCAGCCACTAGCAGCAGCAGCAGCAGAAGAGGCAGCAGCAAGCAGCAGCATCAGCAACAGCATGGGGCAGCAGCAGTAACAACAGCAGTAGCAGCTCCAGCAGCCCCAACAGCAGCTCTAGATCTTCTCCTTCCTCTCCTTCCTGCACTCTAACATCTTTAAGTGAGGTATATGATATGAGCCTACTTCCTTGCTTACTAAACTAGTGATTTTAAGTTCGATTAGTGTTAAAAGTGAGAATTAGTGCTTGATTTGATGAATTAGTGTGAACTTTGGTTCAGTGCTGTTAATATGGGTTAACCTAGCCTAATTAAGCTTTATTAGGACCACTTAAACCTAGCATAACCCTAGATTACACCAAAATACCATAGGGTTTCTAATTGTGCAAAATTTAGTGTTTTTAAGTGAAATTTCACCTTTCAATGATCTGCTATAGGCCCGAGTAGTTCAGGTTAAAATTGAAGAAACTGGAGCACACTAGATATACCCTGACCACACCACCTGAACACGAAGCCCCCATTCCTTTGTTAGGCCGCCGGTTTATTCATTCTGGCCGCAATTTGCGGCCAGATGAGGGTGGTTTTGGGTGAAGTTTGCATGGATAGGAATCTGCTGTTATTTCTAGGCCAGTGGTATGTATAATTTTGTAAGTTGTTAGCCTGGATAGAATCTGGGCGTTATATCGTATTTCTAGTACGTTTGGTTCGCGCGATACGCGAAAGGGTTCTGTGATTCAGCGTATCGCGGCGTGTCGGGATGAGTTTTAGACGCGTATACACGTTTAGCGTATCATACACACACGCGTTTTGTTCGCAACGTGAGCGTATCGTTTGGCTTAGATATCGCGTCTTGCGAGGTGGTTGCTTATATATGGATTCTTGTGTAATTCCAGGTTCGCAGGCGGGTACGTCGGACGAAGCTAAGAAAGGGAAGCGAGTGGTCGGCTACGAGTAGCGCACGATCAGGTGAGTGGATTTAACATCTACGGGAAAATCGCCCGTATGGCGTTAAGCGTCAGGGCGTGCTAGGATATTAGATTGTAGATGTTCATATGGACTGTAGTAGCATACCTTATTGTTGCATGTAGAAAAGATAGCATAGGACACTGCACTGTCACTAACGGTTCAAGTCGCACGAGCACGATTGATATGCTACACTCACACCGTTAGTGATTGCCATGACACTCACATTATAGGATTGCTATAAATCATATATCATACTGATTCCACCTTATTGATGTTGTCATGATTTGTCGCATAACAGCATATGTTATATCCATATTTGGGCTTATATACATCACATACCCATACTTGTACCACATATATCATATATTCATACCTGCGCACATGCACACTGTATACTCATACCAGTGCACACATATATATTGATATCTTCATATCTGCGCACATGCACACTGTATACTCATACCAGTGCACACATATATTGATATCTTCATACCTGCGCACATGCACACTGTATACTCATACCAGTGCACACATATATTGATATCTTCATACCTACAAACATGCACACTGTATACTCATACCAGTGCATACATATATTGATATCTTCATACCTGCGCACATGCATACTGTATACTCATACCTGTGCACACATACATTGATATCTTTATACTTACTTAGATTACGCATTGAGATATGTTGTTTCCAAGTTAATTCTGGATTTGGGGAACTGTGGATATTTCAAAAGAGAATAGTTAATTATTTAAAAACCCGGTTTCCCTTTGATATGATATTTCGGTGCGTCCACCATGTGTTTTCTCGGTACCAGAGTGATATATGTGAACCCGAATTGAGGAGTTTGATGAGGCCGATTACGGGTACATGGTGGACCCGGTATGGTACCCCGGGGTGAGAACGGTTTCGCTGTGTAGTAGACGGTGAGCCTGGTAGAGGGACTACTACCTACCGGTGATTGGTTGGACCTGGCGGTTATCCGGACGATACTGACCAGAGTCGATTGATGGATACGGGATAACTCGTACTGCTGGGGCCGAGGGCCGATATCGCAGACAGAGCCCGTGGGCTGATCCGGACTGATGGATGCCCTATACAGAAGGATTTGCGTGTCGATGCTTGGCATGAGTATTTCTTGATATTTTGGGTGCCGATATTGGACACTGACGATTATATGAGATTTACAGGATTTGAGGACCGATGGGGATGACGACGCCTGAGTAGTATTGGGATTTGGGTGCATTGATGGGTACCGATTATACTTTCCACGATGACATTCCGTGTAGATGTTATATTTCCCATGCTCAGTATGTAGTAATTGATATCTCATCCTGTATCTGTTGTACCTGATATAGTACACATGCTTGCAAGATCATTGCATACCCTGTTCATTCTACATAGGGTTGTTAGATGGCATTGCTATACCTGATTATTGTAAGTGCACGGCGGCGCCCCGGCCGTCAATCCGACGCCGGAATGCGGAAACGGTGAATAACTTAAATTTTGCGGACTTAGCAAACCGGCACCACCGCGCACTATAACCCGGATCGAACCATTAACTAGTCTACGCTACTAATAAGAAAGGAAAGAGATGTATACCGACGATCCAAGTCCTCCGGTCTTCATCTCCACTCCGATCTCCTCGCGGGATCTCCGTCCGTCTCCTCCTCGTCGGAAAGGGGCACCACATCGCCTGTAGCTTTTACGGGCTCCCACCTCAATACCGAGGCAACTCGGACGCGAAGCTGGCGAATCGACGCGTCCAAGATTTGCTGTAGGAAGTGTAGTGTAGAGTGCTTGTCTCACTTTGGGGTTTGTAATTGCCATGATGGAGGATTGGGGTTAGGAAAAATGGTGCTTTCATTTTTCCGAAACAAGAAGAAGAAGGAGATGAAGAATTCCTCCCATAACATAGATGAACTCTCTCATTCTTTTTCTTTCTCTCTTTTCTTTTTCTTCTTCTCTCCTTTCTTTTTAAGAACTTATCATATTCATCAAGTGAAGAATAAGGTGGAGGAAAAGAACTATATGAAAGCAAGAGGGAGGTGAGTGTAGGAGCACAAGAATGGTGACCACATCCAAGGACAAGAAAACATCAACCATGCTTGTTACTATTCAACCCATACCCATTCATCTAATCAAAATTTAAATCAAGTCAAGGTGCAAGATATGAAAGGTGTCATAATCAATCATTATGCAAGAAAACCCCTCCACAAAAGTAATTTGCAAAACTGCAAATTACCCCCTCCATCGGAAAAGTCCGGCCGGGAAAGAACAAAGGAAAACCGGCCGGAACGGAATGCAAACTGGCAACTCCAGAAAACTGGTCCCGTAATAAATTACAGGAAAACCCCGATACTGTGCATACACACCCGCATCTGTATTCCGTCCGGATACAAATGCAAAGAGACAAAATCTACACTGTACTAAACTAGGACCGGCTTAAACCAAAGCCGGCTAGTAATATCCGTCCGATCCTGATCCGTGCAATACCGCACGTATCTGATCGAACCCTGCCATATAACCATACGGCTACCAGTACAAACCGTCCGATCCTGATCCGTGCAATACCGCACGTATCTGATCGGACCCTGCCATATCTCCATACGGCCTCTACAGCGTTTCGCCCGAAACTTGAGTAACTGAAAGTGTGGTGGACTCTAAAGACTCGTCAACACCTTGGTTGTGGATTTAACCACTAGCACGTCAGAGGTATAAGCCAATACGTGACGGGCTACCAGGTACTGACCAAATAGGACGTCGATGAGGAAGCTCACCCCGACACCCAACTGAGCCTGTCAGTGACAATATCCGTGCAGTCCGGTCCGTTCGTCTATGAGTATCGCATGGCGGGCCTAGGGGGTTGGTAAAAGTCAGACCCCCAAAAGCGGTACAAGTCGTGTCGGAGTGTAGCCCAGAACACCCTGAGATACTACTGGAATACCTACCAGTAAATCTCCTTGCCTTGGCCAAGGACTTTGTGTAATGGCTCTCCTAGACACAGCACGACCTCACCCCCAATACCGGGAGAGACGAACCCCTGAAGATACGCTCACTGCCTCCATGTGGCTCGGGACTGTACCCAACTAAAACCTGTTTGCACGACTCCTTTGAGCCGTGGTAGGGTAGTAATCAAAGTACAGTGGGAACTCACACGAGACAAATGACGATCCCCAGGTCGATGAACTAACCTGCACACATGTCACCAGGGAACTGCCATCTGACGTCTGGTATATGACCAACTAGCATGTTCCCGGCGAGTCCTGTCCGGTGTACTCATAACCCAATGAGCACCTGTATACATCTTAGGTGATCCAACTGACACCAGTGGCTTGTGAGACCGGCCACCGCCCCTCGTCGGGGTCTCGACTGTATACACTAGTCTACTAATGGAGTATCGATGCCCGGTCTCGAAACTCCCACGACTAGGGACCTTTTAAGGATATGCTTGTAGACCCCCAGCTCCCACTTATATGATCGCCCTCATACTGCTGGTGGTCAAGCAAGATTCCTAGGGGCTCTATCAACGTGTAATAGCGACGTGTCAGGTCACCTAAAGCAGTACACGATGATAAAGGTAAACCAGATAGCATACTATCATCTCGAGTAAGACTGTCCTACCGGGATAGGTCCTCCCTCAATCATTACAATCACGTACCTGTGACCTAATAATTGACTCTGAGGGCACTATCTCCAACAATCTCCCACTTGCACTCAAGGCTAATTATTGCGATGTCGCATACTCACAGCCCGTGTGATACCGAACATCCAACTCCTCTACTAGTCAGTCTCACAAAGCTCGTTTGCGGAACTATTGCGTTCGAGGAATAGCCTCAGTGAGTGGATCCGCTTTGTTGTTTCCTTCCATGTCTCTCTATATCTCATGTTCGCGGAGAAACCCATCTCCCGAAATGAGCAATACCTGTCTTAGAATGTGTCTGGATGTCTGATGGGACTTAGCTCATAAATGAACTCCAAATCCAAACTTCTTAGACTGTATCGTCAACTGAACTTAATCAGTATCCTGCGCCATGCCACCCTTAGTATTGCCTTGGACCACCTGTCCAAAATACTGCCCCTCATCAGAAGGAAAACTATAACTCTGACAACCTCCTTGTCGTCCATGTCACCTTGGAAGCCTGGAATGATAACTGTCTCCCGAATGAGGCTGTCGTTATCATATCCCTAGAACATCCACTTATGTTCTAAAACTGCTTCCGACTGTTTCTCCAGGATTGGATCAATATCAACTTATTGCATCTAGTGCAAGAACAACATCTGGTGTGGTACTTGACATCTCATGATTGACTCAATTGCCTAAGCAAGTGATCTGCCAATCATGCACGTCCCTCTTCCCTTTAGTCTGTAAGACACCTTTGGAGAGGGTGACTCCATTACCTGCAGGTACACTACCGTGCCAGGAGTCGTCCATCCTAAATACTCTTAGAATGCTGTCAAGTACCCTGATTGGGAAACCACCCAAATCTAGATCTAAAACCATAGATCCAGTAACCAGTATGTCAGATATAAAATCCACTTCCTTTGTGGAGAAACCACTGTGTGACGACCAAAGTATAACCGATCGTAGTATAGGAGTTTCTTTTCTTACTCTGTGTATATCATCCAAATACCAGGATATCACACCCTACTACCTTCTCAACAGATCCATCCCCTTTTCTGATGAAGTCAAACCCATGACTGTCACATCAGAAATAGATGATCTATCTCCGCTACATCTGCTCTAGTCTATAAATAGACATAAGCTACCTGTCCACCAATGCTTCCGCTGCTCCCACTGACTACGACAACCCTCTGGCAGAGTCATATAGACGTACACTTCTAAAGCAAGTTTAGAACGACGCTATACTCATCCTCCTGCCGGGTCTCGCAGCCTGGAACAACAGCAATGGTAATTTTGGGTAAACAAGAACTTCCCTGTAACCGTCCTTGAGGCTACTGTAGTACCTCTCGGGTGCCTGAAGTTACCCACCATATCTGCGGAGTGGCCAATGGAATGTCAATCCAGATTGAATCTTTAGGTTCCTTATCAAATCTTCAGTAATCGTTTGTGGTTCTGGAATCACTTCCAGTTCTACCATACTCCCACTACTGTTTTCTGAAAAAGTCTATTTTTAATAAAACTGTGGCGAGTCTAGAACAATATCGCTATTGTTCATCCAGATGGTAGAAAATCAACCCTCGTCACAGCCTGGGTCAACCCACAAACAGCCATTACAGAAACGTGCCTTGAGTTACCCAGTGTCTGGTTTTAATCATAAACCGGACAACTCCCCGTACCTTAACATCGTTAAGATATGAACTGTTCTATATCCAATATAGAAACAGAGGCACTGATTTAATTGAACCAGATCCAAATCATGCAACTGTCTCCAGTGCATGTCAACTAAATGGAAGGAGGCCGATCAGCGTTACTCAACTTAGGAATGCTTCCAATTATGAGTAACCTGAAAAAGAAGCAAGTTCTCTTAATCACTACTATCAACTGAACACCATACGCAAGTATCTACATCTTCGATCTCTTTGAAGAACCCCGATACTTGCTACATCTGGTTCTCTACTCTATTCAAATACCTATAACTTCTCAAAATTCGGACTCTGTGTTTCCACGAAACACCTGTCTAAAAAATAGAGGAGTCATAAGTAAACCGAATATAGTACGAGGACCATCCCCTCTGTCCTGATGGACCCTGGACAACATACAATACTCTGTAAAAGTCCCTTGAGTCTGATTACTCATTCACTGTGTGTCGTAGGTTGAAAACTGTACTTATGGTTAAGAAGAATTACACCGCTGTTTAATGCTCCTTACCTAACCTTCCACTGATATAGGTAAATGTCGTAGACATAATTTCAGAAAGGTATATCTCACTCTATGAAAATAGACGTACAGATATATCAATTTGAAATTGGTGCATAACAGCGGATATTCAAAACCAAATATTTGCCGACCGGCAAACAACCCAGGTGATTTCCTCAAATATCACCGATTACAACGAATCCCGATATAATGAGGATGATCACCCAATTCCCAATAACTTAATCCCACTCATCATCTGTAAAACTATACAGATGTGAGAATCGTACCTGGTAAATACATACCCTGGAGTAAGTATCTAATCGGGAAATCAGTTTTCCTTTAACATTACACAGTGAAACTGAAACATCGAAATGTTCCGATGGGGTATTCTGGTATTCCTAGTAATGCCTCTTCCAGATTCACGACTGTAACCGTATAGTTCTTTGCCACCTCTCCAAATCCCTTCATATGTCTTTAGTCATTACCTTCTGCACACCCATTAGGCCAAATGGTTTTCTTCCTTCCCTACCGTTCGGCACCAGCCTATGGTTTGGAAGAGGATTATCCAATAAGCATAAAGGGTGTACTGTCCTAATCCTAGGAGCACTCGCAACGCGAGAGAAGGTGAAGATAAAAGACACCTGAATGTACTTTATTCCTATTTCTCCTGAACCAGGATCCATCCCCGAACTGGAACAAGTTCCTTTCGAGTTCGTATATAACCATACGATGGATTATCCAATAAAATGGGATCTTCGTAGTGATACGGAGTGTCCTGGAGAAATACAAAGGTGATTTAGGATTGGCGAAGAAATACTTGGTTTGGTCGTGAATAGCAGTCGCAATTTACTTTGCCCTCTTACTAATCCCTTGCTTTGTCTGAACTTAATACCTTCTGTACACCGTTTAAGCTAACTGGTTTTCTTTATTCCCTACCAGTCGGCACCAGCCTATGGTTTGGAAGAAGACTATCCAATTTGCATAATAGGTGTACTACTCCTAAACTAAGGAGTACTCGCAACCTGAGAGAGGGTGAAAAGAAAAGACAACTGAATAATCCTATCCGTTTTCTCCAGAACCGGAAACCATCCTCGAATCCCTTCGAGTTCGTATCTAACCATACGATGGTTTTGTCCAATGGAAGTGGACGTTCGTAGTAAAACGGGGTGTCCTGGAGAAAAGGGTAAAAGTAGGAGTGGCAATGAGGTTTGCAACTCTGACAATCCAAAAGCCGGTGTTTAAGAAGGTTCGGTCAACTTGGTCACTGAGTCAAAGTCTTAGGGTCGGGTCAAATGGTCGCTGCCAGAGAGAGAGAGAAAAGAAGCACTCAGCGTGCACTCTAACCTAGATCAGAATGGTTACCAATTTATCTAATCTGGAATCCTCCCACTGTACCTCAAATTCTCCTCCAAACCTGAAAGAAGAATTAGTCGGGGTTACCCGAGGAGTAAACTAACTCATCAGTGGGAATCGGGATCCAACTCTCATCGCATGACAACGTGACGGAATCCGCTCACGGTATCACACTCCAGAAGGTATGCGCATATCTGGCAAGTTTCAGTTCTTTTGAAACTCCCGATGTGATTTCTGCCCCATGCTCTTATGACCTTGGCGTGAGGTCAAAATATCATAAGTCACATGTCAAGTTCTGCCCGTCATTATCCAGGTTAATTTGAACCCACCCGTACATACCCTTGACGTAGGCCAAAATAGTAGTACGACTGTCCCAAACCAACGCATCTATCTATGCAACAGATAAATAACCGGCAGCTACCAAACACTATGCCTTGGCGTGAGGTCAAAATACATAGCTTGAATACTACCGAATATTTAACTGAAATGACGGAGGGCTACGAATGGTTTCTGGCGAAAACCTTTAACGTAATGAACTTGATATCGTTGAAGGAACGGATAGCTTTTTAGAAAATATAGTGACGAAAACCTTTACTAAAGAGGTCACTCCCGGTGAAGGGATCTCGGCTCTTTCCCCGTAGAATGGGGTGCAGGATATTCCAAATGAATACCGCGATGCAAAGCAAAAGTAATCGGCTATAGTGAAGTTAATGCCCTGACGCAAACTTCTGTCCAAGGGGTCACTCCCGGTGAAGGGATCTCGGCCCTTGCCTCGTCGACTGAGGAGCAGGATATTCCAATGAATACCACGATGCAAAACAAAAGTAAACGTCCTTGCAATAACAGCTTTTTGAAAAGTGTTCCAACAACATCAGATTAGGTTTGTTTTAACTTGCATTGATCCGAATCAATGCAGTCCCATCAATTGATCACACCAAAAAGAACGAAAATATACTGATGTACGTATATGCCATCCGCATTCGCCACTGGGTCCCGTCATTACCCGTTAGGTTAGCTAACTAACGACAGAGCGGGGACTGGACTAGCGCGGATGCAAAACATATACAACATCTACTAATATATATACCAATATATTATATTCGCTCAAGGCGTGAATGAAATGCAACATCACAGATAATGAACAGCATCACAGAAACAATACAGATATCTGGGATCCCCGGGTTTCACAGAGCCACTGCTGAAACCCGACGTTCCCCTGGTCGTGTGGATAGCCTGTGCAATGAAATCCTAGACCCCTACGGGCGCGGCAAGTCACCCGCCAAAACCTGAAGCGAGGCAGCCCCCTTCAGCGCCGTGAATGGACCACCCAGCACTTCACGGAATCCGGCAACTTGGGCACCCCTCCTGGGTCAACCTGTACCCCCTACGAGTGCGGCGAATAGCCCGCCAATCCTAGAGTGAAGCCCCCTCCGTCTCAATGCCATGAGATGCGGGCTTGTTGCCCTCCAGAACCCGGCTATCCGTGCACCCCTCCGCGGGGCAATCCTAGTACAGAAAGTAAAATATACATACACCGGGTACATCGACCGCAACCAGGTCGTGCCCCAAAATAATAATACAGTCAGGCAGTGACGGCAGTCCACATGTCGGACGCTCGTCCCGCAATATCAAATGTACATAATACAACAAAACTGTACTAGCATTGCATCCAGGCTATCCCCCACGACCGATCCGCAACATCACAGCAAATACATAGAACATCAACGTGAAAGTCACGTTCGCAAATCCGTCTAACCGGGCTATAGCAGTTAGACCGGATTTACCGATCGAGTGACATTCACGGTCGCAGATATAATGTAAATACTGTGAAAAATGTGTTTAAAAAATTTCCGATTGATCAAACAATTAACAAGTGGGCCCCAAAGAAAACTGTAGCACTCACAGAAACAATTGGCCCAACTTTAATATTCCAAAGCCCATATTTTAAGCCCAGAAGGCCTCTGTAAAACAATGGTGAAGTGATGTGAATAGTGCGCGGCGGAAGGGCCGCACAAAGGGGGTTTTCGCGGCGGTTCCGCGCTCCAACTGTGGAGTTACTTCGTCAAATTTTTACAGAACTCTTAGATTTTCCAGTACATCAATATTTTACAACCTGAAAAATTTTTCGAGACCAAAAATTTTCAACAGAAACTGTCGTGGGCAAATACGGGTTTTTGGACATTTCGATCGATCGGAACTGAAAAACACATTACACAAAGCTAGACTAAGTTAATGGCGAGGCTCTGATACCACTGTAAGTGCACGGCGGCGCCCCGGCCGTCAATCCGACGCCGGAATGCGGAAACGGTGAATAACTTAAATTTTGCGGACTTAGCAAACCGGCACCACCGCGCACTATAACCCGGATCGAACCATTAACTAGTCTACGCTACTAATAAGAAAGGAAAGAGATGTATACCGACGATCCAAGTCCTCCGGTCTTCATCTCCACTCCGATCTCCTCGCGGGATCTCCGTCCGTCTCCTCCTCGTCGGAAAGGGGCACCACATCGCCTGTAGCTTTTACGGGCTCCCACCTCAATACCGAGGCAACTCGGACGCGAAGCTGGCGAATCGACGCGTCCAAGATTTGCTGTAGGAAGTGTAGTGTAGAGTGCTTGTCTCACTTTGGGGTTTGTAATTGCCATGATGGAGGATTGGGGTTAGGAAAAATGGTGCTTTCATTTTTCCGAAACAAGAAGAAGAAGGAGATGAAGAATTCCTCCCATAACATAGATGAACTCTCTCATTCTTTTTCTTTCTCTCTTTTCTTTTTCTTCTTCTCTCCTTTCTTTTTAAGAACTTATCATATTCATCAAGTGAAGAATAAGGTGGAGGAAAAGAACTATATGAAAGCAAGAGGGAGGTGAGTGTAGGAGCACAAGAATGGTGACCACATCCAAGGACAAGAAAACATCAACCATGCTTGTTACTATTCAACCCATACCCATTCATCTAATCAAAATTTAAATCAAGTCAAGGTGCAAGATATGAAAGGTGTCATAATCAATCATTATGCAAGAAAACCCCTCCACAAAAGTAATTTGCAAAACTGCAAATTACCCCCTCCATCGGAAAAGTCCGGCCGGGAAAGAACAAAGGAAAACCGGCCGGAACGGAATGCAAACTGGCAACTCCAGAAAACTGGTCCCGTAATAAATTACAGGAAAACCCCGATACTGTGCATACACACCCGCATCTGTATTCCGTCCGGATACAAATGCAAAGAGACAAAATCTACACTGTACTAAACTAGGACCGGCTTAAACCAAAGCCGGCTAGTAATATCCGTCCGATCCTGATCCGTGCAATACCGCACGTATCTGATCGAACCCTGCCATATAACCATACGGCTACCAGTAAAAACCGTCCGATCCTGATCCGTGCAATACCGCACGTATCTGATCGGACCCTGCCATATCTCCATACGGCCTCTACAGCGTTTCGCCCGAAACTTGAGTAACTGAAAGTGTGGTGGACTCTAAAGACTCGTCAACACCTTGGTTGTGGATTTAACCACTAGCACGTCAGAGGTATAAGCCAATACGTGACGGGGTACCAGGTACTGACCAAATAGGACGTCGATGAGGAAGCTCACCCCGACACCCAACTGAGCCTGTCAGTGACAATATCCGTGCAGTCCGGTCCGTTCGTCTATGAGTATCGCATGGCGGGCCTAGGGGGTTGGTAAAAGTCAGACCCCCAAAAGCGGTACAAGTCGTGTCGGAGTGTAGCCCAGAACACCCTGAGATACTACTGGAATACCTACCAGTAAATCTCCTTGCCTTGGCCAAGGACTTTGTGTAATGGCTCTCCTAGACACAGCACGACCTCACCCCCAATACCGGGAGAGACGAACCCCTGAAGATACGCTCACTGCCTCCATGTGGCTCGGGACTGTACCCAACTAAAACCTGTTTGCACGACTCCTTTGAGCCGTGGTAGGGTAGTAATCAAAGTACAGTGGGAACTCACACGAGACAAATGACGATCCCCAGGTCGATGAACTAACATGCACACATGTCACCAGGGAACTGCCATCTGACGTCTGGTATATGACCAACTAGCATGTTCCCGGCGAGTCCTGTCCGGTGTACTCATAACCCAATGAGCACCTGTATACATCTTAGGTGATCCAACTGACACCAGTGGCTTGTGAGACCGGCCACCGCCCCTCGTCGGGGTCTCGACTGTATACACTAGTCTACTAATGGAGTATCGATGCCCGGTCTCGAAACTCCCACGACTAGGGACCTTTTAAGGATATGCTTGTAGACCCCCAGCTCCCACTTATATGATCGCCCTCATACTGCTGGTGGTCAAGCAAGATTCCTAGGGGCTCTATCAACGTGTAATAGCGACGTGTCAGGTCACCTAAAGCAGTACACGATGATAAAGGTAAACCAGATAGCATACTATCATCTCGAGTAAGACTGTCCTACCGGGATAGGTCCTCCCTCAATCATTACAATCACGTACCTGTGACCTAATAATTGACTCTGAGGGCACTATCTCCAACAATTATCACATATCTTGCTCATCACATGGAGATGTTATTAGATCACCCTTGTTGCATGATTTGAGTATCCAGTTCATCATATAGATGTTATCTGTTGGCATAGGTTAGAGTATCGCAGCACGTGCATACTCGCGATTACCTTTATATGTTATCTTCTATTCACGAGTTGGCAACCCACCCCCGTTGTGCCACAGTGTTTGCAGGTTTCCCTTCGGAGTAGTTGCGGCAGGCTGCGTTCTTGCATCTTTTGACACAGATACCCCTACAGTTGGTGTACTAGCTCTTTTGCTGATCGGTGGGTTTTGTACGGTATCTGTTTATCTTTCAGTTATGTACATTATTGTATCTAGTACTCTCCATCTACCACTTATGTATTGACTTAGAGACCAGTTGTGAGGACGATGTATATTGTTTTGTATTCTGGTGTCGAGCTCGTTGTGAGCCGACTTTACTTATGCAGTTATTGTATCTGTGATGTTTCCCACTAGTTGCTCATTTTCTTCGCTACGGCGTCGTATATTGTTATCTTGGTGATTGTTCACTTAAGAATTCTTAACATTTTTAGTTAATGCTTCCATTTAAAGCTTAAAACACTCTATACATTTATTGGTTTTGACTTCTGGGTTTCGGCTTACTTAGCCACGTTACGCCTATAGACGTTACGTGGTTAAGTGCCGGTCACGGGCCAAACTTTGGGTCGTGACATATAATCCTCAAAATGTAAGTCTGAAGCATGAAAAGGTGGCAAGGGTAAACATCTAACCCAAGTATAATCCCATGTGCCCGTGTCAGTGGTTCAGGTAGCAATATATCATATGGATGAGGTATGATGCATCAAAACAGAATACATGTAAATGAAGAAACTGCTTCCATAACTTAGTGAGATTTCTGTATATTTAAAACGAGGTATCATAAATGAAATCAGCATAAACAGTGTCTAGAATCGACACAAAACATAAATCCCAATATCTCAATATCTCAGGCTCCGGCTATCCGGACTGGCATGTATCATCAAATCTCAGTACCTCAATATCTCAAAATTTCAGTGTCTCAATCTCACTATCTAGGGCGCCGTCAGTCCAGACCGGCCCCTAACATCAATCACAGGACCACGACGGTATCCTCCGGATATCCGACGCGTCAGATAAAATCACCGGTAGGTAGTCTTCCCTAGCCAGGCTCATCGTCTATTACTCGATCTTCTTGCCCCGGGTACCTTACCGGGCCCACCATGTACCCGAGATGGTTCATCCGGCTCTTCGAATCGAGTCTCGAAATCCAACAAAAAACTCATGGTGGACGACTCATACATCATGAGAAAACCGCAGTTTTTATTTTAAAAAGAGAGAGAGTTTATAAATATTCTTGCGGTTTTCCCCCAAATCCAGGAAATCACAGGAAAATCCGAAATCCAATCATCAATAGCACGTAACCAGTGAATGTAGACATAAAATTCTATAATACGGCATGACAGTGAATAATATACATGAAGTAGCAAGTAATAACAGCAATGTCTAAACTAGCATATAAGGCAAGTACACCAATATTATGTCGAAACTATCAGCTAACAAGCTATGTCGATGAAATAGTATTGTCTAAAGTGTACATGACATGGCAATTACCGATGAGGATGTGTGTGAGCCGGCAAGTAAGTGTACGTGGAACATACGCACCATCGGTAATGGTGCTGGTGTCCTAACATCATGATATCAATAATTGTATATGAAATCACAATATAAGTATGCGATGCGGAGCAAACAGCAATAAGGTGCGGGAGCTGAATAATAAATACAATGATAACTAATCTGCATTCGATATAAATATAAGTCATATAGTAGTGCCTTTTGAAATAACACGAATCGCGGTGTTTTGGAAATAAGGGCTACGGTGTTTTTACGAAAAGATACGTCCTTTGAAATATCCGCAGAATCCTTTGGCCTGTCTTTAAAATACCCACGATTCGTTAGTTTTTGAAATAGGTAGGAATCAAATCTAGTCTAATAACTACCCTAAACTATAGGGCTAAGCTAACAGGCTAAACAAAAGGTAAGGAAACCGCCTATCATCTGCGTCAATACATATATATACATATATATATATATATATATATATATATATTAGTCGGTAATCCCGCCTCAATAGTATCACATACGACACAATATCTATAATATGACATCCTCAAGTCAAGAGTGCGGATCTATCATCAATATATAGCTCGTACGTAAATCCGTCGTACGGCATCCCAAATCTGGGTACGGGTCAAAATCATATTCATCATATTATTCATCTGGTATCCTCTTTATCAAAGATCATAATCCGGCGTACTGATCTACGTCTAGTACAATACTAATATCATCAATATAACCATGATCTGACTACTGATCTACAGCCTCATACAAACCGATGTCATCAACATATATCATCATAAAGAAGTATACATCGCCCAATGCGACCTATTATAAATATCTTAACATATCTGATCTCATATCTCGATCACAAGTCAACTATTCTATGTATATCACTATTCACATGGTATCGTCGTCCAAAGATCCGCTATAACATCATGACGTATCTCAAATACGAATCCTGCCATATCACCGATCTCACGGCCTCAAATCAAATCTCATCGACTCATCTCAAATCCCAAGTACTATCCTCAAATCCAGTATACGAACACATAGTCCCATACCCATGTGAACACATAAATATATATTCCCATATATGCACATGTGAAAGAAAGAATGTATGAAAGTATGTGTGTGCATGTGGGTGTGGGTGCAACCACTACTCTAGGGTTTCGCAACTAACACTAAACCAATCCAAGAACACCAAAAATCCATCTTTATCATCAATCAACTCAAACAACATATAATAAATATATGTGTGTATACGTATTCGTATACATCACCACGAACTGCGGGGGTGCTATACGCCATCCACCCGACTTCTCCCCGTAGATATAAATCTACTCACCTTGCTCCTTATGTGCCGATGCTGATGTCGGCATCTTCATCTTCAACGCCTCGATGTCATGTGGGGTACCTACAAAGATAACACAATCGTAAAAGCACAAGAAAATCACATCGGAAAACCAAAACGGCACACACTACTCTCATAGGTAAAAACCTATAGTCTTGTATGCAAACACGACCAATAACCCTTTGCCGTTGATGTTCAAACGCCACCCGACAGAAACGAATCATCAAATACCAAAATCCATGCTAAAACAAGTCGTAAACCATGCGCCTAATCAAGAAAATTATCCCAGATTCTACCCTATGTGGAACCAGTCAAAATTGCATATGCCAAGGGTCTAGTTTATAGGGGATAAAGCTACAGAACCAACACGGATCCCAGAACCCATGCTCTGGCCGCAAATTGCGGCCAGAATGGATTAATTAGCGGCCTGAAGGAGGGGGTAGGGGCTAGGGTTTTGGGTGATGGTTCCTAGGTGTCTGCTTGTATCACTGTCAATCCAAAATAATTTTAGGAGTCTCGGGGTGATAGCAGATTTCCAAATACAATTACAGAATCATAGTTTTCCCCGATATCGTTTTTCTAAATCCGTATTCCGGGTTCTAGTTTCTGGTTTGGGTCTCCAATCAATCACCACAGGGGTTGTAGTCCCTAATTACACCTCAATTCACCTTTGATTTCATTTCAAACCCTAAACCCTAACTTGGAATTTCCAAAGTCCTCAAAACCACACAATATCGATATGAAACAGGTATGGATGCATAATGAATTGAAACACTACTCTAATGGTGCAGAAATTACCTCCTTTGGCAACTCAAGAATTTTCTTGAGTTGCTCAAAGTCCTCTCTTTCTTGGTCCAATGTGTTCCTCTTGAGCTTGTGAACAATTTTTGTGAAGTGTGAATAGAGTTTTGGAGTTGTATTCATGGTGTTTTGGGCTTGAAGGTGGAAGAAGAAGAGGGGGGAGGCAGCAGCAGCAGCATATGAGGGAGAGGGAGAGGAATGAGAAGAAGAAATGATGGGGATAGCTCACAACAAAAGGGTTGACCCCTTACCTACTCTTTCTCTCTCTTAATCATTCTTACTTTTTCTTTTCTTTTCCTTTTCCTTTTATTTCCTTCTCCTTGCAATAGTAAACCCAAAACAAACCATGCACCCAAAATATGTAAGAAAATGTAACAAGTGTGGAAAAAGACATGTGCACAAAACACGCTTAAAGTCCGATTAGCAATTTTTAATCGCGATTAGCACTAAATTAGTGTCAAATAAATCATAAAAACTTAAAAATGGCATAATTCCATAAAAACACCCTCTTTTAAATAATTTTCATAATTTTTCCAAATTTTTCCCCATTTATCGGTATTTAATTATACCGCAATATTAAAATATTCATTAAAAATTAATATTAATTTATAAAAATTCCCAAAAATAATATTTTATTTTTCTGAAATGTTACATGTATGGTTTTACGGTAGGGCTTCGATCACGTACGTGCACTTGTGCGCGTATGATGTTCGGGTGGATAATACTAGTGGGCTTTGGTTTAATCCGGATCCTAGTATTATATTGATGGATCAGTTTCGTCTCTTTGTATTCGTGTTTCTCGGAACATGAATGCAGTTATGTATATACGGATGAGAGGGGCATAGAAGGAGACACCTCATTAGGGTTTTGACTATTTACTTGATTAAAACAATTATGAGGTGGAGGAAAGTATTTGTTATTTTTGTAAATGATAATTGAGGCATGGCTACTTGTTTTGACTACTTGACTTGGTTTGACAATTTGACTTGGTATGACCATTTGAGTTGGTTTGACCACTTGACTTGGTTTGACTCTTTGACTAGATATTTCTTGTGAGATATTTTGTGGCACTAGATATTTTGGATGAGATATTTTCATGTCATGCTTGTAGTTAAGTCAAGGTAGCCATCTCATTTTTTATCATGATCATTATCAAAAATCATTTCTTTTTCATGATGTTAGCTCTCTTCTTCTTCCTCACATCAAATACCCTTAAGATCTCATGAGTTGAGTAAACTAGGGTTTCAAAAGACAAATTAATCCATCTTCATACTCTACATCACCTAGGCCATCAAGTTTAGCAAGCGTGTTTTCCTAGTTACCTCGGTTTTGAGGTGGAGCTCGGACTATAGACTCTCGGGTGGATCATCTTTGACTCGAGGAGGCCGACGAGGTTGCTACGATCAGGATCGATCCTTGGAGCCTACGTAGACGAAGAGGACAGCGATGAAGACCCGAAGGATATGTATCGTGAGGTATAACTTCGTATCCGAGCAGTTAAACCTCATGTAGTTTGCTAGCTGTGGTTTATGTTCGATCCTTGGTTCCAGTCGGTGTTGCGAAGCCCGTAAAAATCATTTTTTTGCAATTTCCGCCTCCCCGCGAACACGTGGGGTGCGCGGTATTGACATACAGCAATCACACTAGTGGGGGCTGGATAGTCTATAAGCACATCCTTATAAAGGTCCCTAGTTGTAGGATTATCGAAACGGGGCATCGATACTCCAGAGTAGACTAGTGTATACGCTTCTCATCCCAGCAGGGGATATGGTCTGTCCCACAGCCATTAGTACGTCGTACTGGAGATAGTATACATATGCTTATTAGGTTATGAGTTACACTGAACGGACTCGTTGGGAACTGCTGGTTAGTATTATACCTGTCGTCAGGTAGCAGTTCCCGGGTAGCATGAGTACAGCTTAGTCCATTGACTTAACATCGCTACTTCGTCTCGAGTATGTTCCCGCTATTCTTAGACTACTACTCTACCACGGCTCAAAGGAGTCATGCAAACAGGTAGTAGTTGGGTGCAGTCCCGAAACATTTGGAGGCAGTAGCGGTTAGATAGGATTCATTTCTCCCGGTATTAGGGATGATATCGCGCTGTGTTCGGAAAGCCATTACACAAATTCCCTGGCCAGGGCAAGCGAGATTTACTGGTAGGTACTCCAATAGTTTTTCAGGATGTTTTGGGCTTTACTTTGGCACGACTTATTGCGCTGTTAGGGGTCTAACGTTCTCCATCTCCCTAGGCCTGATATGCGAGTATTTTAGACGAACAGACCGGACTGTACGTAGATTGTCACAGATAGGCTCAGTAGGTGTTCGGATGAATTTTCTCATCGGCCTTCTTATCGACAGATACCTGGGTAGCCGTTACATGCAGCTAGTACCGCTGACTTGCTTGTGGTTAAACCCACTGCCAATGTACTGTTGAGTCTTTAGAGTCCCACACAGAGGGCTTCCCTGCTTCGGGCGAAATGATGTAGAGGCCGTATGGTTTTACGGCAGGGTTCCGATCATATACGTGTACTAGTGCACGGATGATGTTCGGACAGATAATACTAGTGGGCTTTGGTTTAATCCGGATCCTAGTATTATATTGTTGGATTATTTTTGTCTCTTGGTATTCATATTTTTTAGAATACGAATACGAGTATGTATATACGGTGAGGGGTATTCTTGTAATTTCTCAAGAATACTTCTAGAAGAAAACACCTCATTTTGATTTAACCCATTTGTTTAAATGGATAATAAGGTGGAGGTATGAGGTGTTATCTTGGATATGATTGAAGCATGGCTACTTGGTGAATCATTGTTTTTGTGACTATTGATGCATGGTTGATTCATTATTTGAATTATTATATGCTTCATTATCACAAACCCTTAGCCATTCTATACTCTTTCTCCTCCAAGCTTCTCTTCTTCTTCCTCAACCCTAAAAGGTCTCATATGTTGAGAAATCTAGGGTTCTTGAGACAAATTAATCCATAATCACTCTCTACATCATCTAGGCTATATAGATTTATTAGGAATATGTATGCCCTGGAGGCCATTATTGTATGATATAGTGGATGCTTGGACATATATATAGAGGACTTTCTTTCTCGACATGATAGTATGCTATCTAGTTGCTCATTATCTTAATATGTACACTAGTATTATTATATTGTCTCTCTGATATATGTTGATAAAGACCTTAGGATTTTGACTTGACTACCAGGACTATGATGCAGATCATACTAGTGGGGCTTGTGTAGTCCACAAGCACATATTTTAACAGTTCCTAGTCGGGGGAATATCGAGATAGGGCATCGATATTTTAGAGTAGACTAGTGTGTACATTTCTTGACCCTGTATAGGGGCGATGGTTGATCCCACAACCATTGGTGTTTGACATCAAAGATTGTACACAGGTGCTCATTAGAGAATGGGTACACCGAACAGGACTGGCCGAGAACTCCTAGTTGGTACCATACCTATCGTCAGATAGCAGTTCTCTGGTGACGCTGATACAGGTTAGTCTGTAGACATGAGATCTTCATAGAGTCTTTCGTGGTTCCCACTATGCTTTGATTTCCTCTCTACCACGGCTTAAAGGAGTCATGCAAACAGGTGATTTTTGGGTACAATCCCGAGTCACATGGAGGCAATCAGCGATAGGAGGGGCTTCGTCTCTCCCGGTATAGGGAGTTGTGTTGCGTTATGCTTGGCTATAACAGCAAGTCCCTCGCCAGGGCTGATGAGATTTACTGGTAAGTGCTATCAGTAGTTTCTCGAACGGTTATAGGCCGCACATCGGAATAACTTATCAAGTTACTGGGGTCTGACGATTCCACCCCAAGACTTGATATGCGACATATCAGACAAAGAGACCGGACTGTATGGGAAGTGTTGCTTATAGGCTTTGTGGGAGTTTGTACGAGCTTGCTTGTTGATCTTCTATTCGCTCAATACCTGGGTAGCCGTTACGTCCATCTGGTACCGCCGACGGTTTGTGGGTGACTGATATGATCATTACCTACTGCTGGCGTATTGACGAGACTTTAGAGTCCCACACAGAGGTTTCCTAGCACAAGTGAAACGAAGTAGGGCACATATGGTGATATGTGCGAATGCTTGATTAAATACGCGTATGTGATACCGTATTCTAATCTCGCGATATTTGATATCGGTTAGGTTATATGTGATATAACCGGATAGTTGAATCAAGTGTTGATTCAATTATATGTTATATATATATATATTTGATACTGGCTGGTTATATATGATATGACCGGATTATTGAATCAAGTGTTGATTAAATGTAGTATTGAATATTTGTCGGTTATATGCGATATGACCGGGTTATTGAATCAAGTGTTGATTTGATAATTTGATATGCATATAAATGATATTAGTTTGTTATATATGATATAAAATGATTATTGAATCAAGTGTTGATTTGATAATTTAATATATATTTATATTTGATATATATATATATATATATTAACTAATATTGTGCTCACTAATGATTTTCTTCTCTTGTTATATATATAATGATATATATATGTATATATGTATATATTTATTTATATATAATATTATATTGTGTCATGGTGGATGATACATTGAACATGGGTGTATGAGACTCACACCAAGGCTAAAGATAATTAGGGTAATTATTTATTAAGAGTAAAAGCTAAATGAGGTGGAAATGAGCATGGCTTAGATGCTTGTGGAAGCATGTAGAAGTCATGACTCATTCCACTAATTTTGTTTCACTCTAGATATTTTATAACCCAACCATTATCTTTAGCCCATGGTTAACTCTCTCTACTTATCACTTGAGATATTTTCCTCACCGAAGTTCATCTTCTTGCTCTCTAGCTTTTATTGAGGTGAGAAAATAAACAGAGAAAGAGATTTCTAAAGTGAGCAAAATTCCTACTTTATCAACCTACTCTCATCTAGCCCATTAAATTAGGTTGTTTGCTTCACTAATTTTTTGATTAATGAAGAGGTAGTGTCGCGACCCGTAATTTAGCACGTGACCGGCACTTAAATTATGCAACGTCTAAAGGCGTGACGTAAATCATGTAAGTCGAAGACCAGAAAATCTAAACCCTTTTGCGGAAAAAAGTGGGGTGCAGTTTTGAAATAACGGTATAATGAATCATGTTTTTCATTAAATGCATAGCTAATGAAATATGAAAATGCAAGTGGATTATACTGGGTTGAAACATGTTTGGTTTTTAAAAATTTAAGCAGCACCTCCCTTGTATATTTTGATGCAAAAAAATATACACAACAATAAATAGGCATCCCCAAGCGGGAGCTAGCTCTTCACCAACCGGCGGAATCACAACCACGCAATAACATATATAGAACGCCCAACGGCGAAGAATCAACCCAGAAAGAACAAATAAGGAAGCAAGACATCAAAACTCAAGAAAAGCGGTCATAAACCAATCGCTCTAAGTCTCGTACAATACCCAAGTCTGACTAGGTCTACCAATATACAAATTCTAGTCTCTGATTTCATCTGATGGAGTTTATCTAGATACAACGGAATATAAAGTACGAGAGTGGGCACGATCCAATGTGTGTCCCACCTACCAAAGCAAAGCACCCTGGATGAAACTGTGTGTCAGCGATACCGCAACTGATCCCAAGCGGTCAAACCTGCAAGAACTGTGGCACAACGGGGGTGAGTTGCAACTCGTGAGTAGAAAACATCAGCAAGTAGAAATCGAATAAAACAACGATTTCCTAGGTCACTATATCCTGAAGGTAATATTATGATACCTAGGGTGACCATGTATGCATATATGTCAACAATTGAGTCAATGCAATGACATATATAAATAAACATCTGACATCATATGCCTGTATGCATGTAAATGCATTGTCCACTGTCAATGCTTTTCCGCTGCTCCCACTGTCAATGAAGCCCTCTGGCTGATCCATATAAACGCATTCATCTAAATCACCATTTAGGAATGCAGTTTTAACGTCCATCTTCCAGATTTCATAGTCGTAGTAAGCAGCAATAACAAGTAGGATCCGAATGGATTTAAGTATGGCTACCGGAGTGAAATTCTCGTCATAGTCCAAACCTGGTCTTTGACGAAAACCTTTCGTTACCAACCTTGCTTTATAGGTCTCTACCTGTCCATCTACACCGATCTTTCTTTTAAAGATCCATTTGCAACCCACAGGTTTTATCCCGGAGGGTACATCTTCCAAAGTCCATACTTTGTTGGTGTACATGGACTCCATTTCGGATCTCATGGCATTCAGCCATTTCACAGAGTCACCACTCGTGATAGCCTGATGAAAACTGGCAGGATCATCATTATCCATGATGCAATCTTCTCTATCACCATCATAGAGAAAACCGTAGTATCTCTCCGGTGGGCGAGAAGTCCTACCAGATCTACGGAGTGGCTGAGGCTCATTAGATTCTGTTATAACTTCACGTTCAGCCAAGTCGTCATTTGTAACTTGTGTCTCTAGAACCTCTTCTAGATTTACCACATTGCCATCAGCATCATTTGAAAAAATCTCATTTTCTAAAAAGGTGGCATACTGAGAAACAAACACCTTTTGTTCCTACTTGTGGTAGAAAAGATACCTAAACGAGGTGTTAAGGAAACCCTACAGTGGTATCAAAGCCAAGCTAGAGCTTTGGAGTAACCTAGACGACGTTAAAAATCTCGAATGAACGAAACACGACGCCCGGGGGGTGCTCTCTGGAAATTTTTCAAAAACGTGGATTTTTTCACATTAAAAATACTTTAAAAATTCAGCAGGGTATTTTATGGGCCCACAAGAAGTACGACGCCCTAACTCATCCGTACGACCGTGGAACCGCGGCCATAGTGGCCTTTCTGTGGCGGTTCCGCGGCGCAGTAGGTAGGTCATGGGCCGTATCTTCTTGTGCAGGCCCGTATGTATTTTGTGCAGTTACTGGTATTTTTTAAAAACTGCTCAAGTGTTGAGCTTTCTGAGAAGTCTGTGGGTGTTTAATCGTTCGATCGAATGTTTTAACTGCGCCTAGTTTATTAGTATGTGATACAATAATTGGAATCTACAAATTTGTTTGTTGCGGGTAAATCTAGCAGTTCGGTCTCGGGAATAAACGGAAATCTTGTTGAATTATCCGGTTTGTTTTGAAAAGGTGTTTTCTTGGATGAGACCCAATTGCGAGCTTTACATTGTTAGACATGAAATCTTGTATATGTGATATTCCAGGTTTGTGTTTCCTAAAGGCAGTTACGATTCCAATTGTTGTAGTTTTTCATTTTATTTCTCTGTGACCGTAAGTGTAGTACGTAGTTGTATTGCCGGTTTTCGTTGCTATACATCAACGACGATCGGTGTATGCATACTTACGTTGATGATATTTGATATTATGTGTCGATGAGATTTGATGTGCAGGATTGTCGTGAATGAATAGCCGGGGGTTTTATGTGAGATGAGAGTTTTCTTTTCATTCATGTAAAATTAAATTGTATGTAATAATCTTTTATTTGGGGCACTTCCGGGTTGAGGTTGATGTCACCAGTGTTGTATATTATTTACTTTTCCGCATTAGGATAGACCCAAGGAGGAGAGCATAAGTGACCGGGTTCTAGGGTTCAGTGGGAGGCCATCTCGAGGAGTCGAGACCGGGTCTCCTAAACTCCAGAATTGGTAGGGTTGCTTGCCTTTCTCGTAGGGGTCTAGGGGTGTGGGCTTGGCTATTCATCGCGACCGTGGTATCTGTATTTTTATTGCTGGCTAAATACAAAATACATACCTCCTAGATATCCTATATTAAATGTGCTTCTGCTGCTTTTATTATCTGATGTGATCATTTAATATATATCTGAGACGAATGCGATATTATATATATGATATATAGTAGACGTTACTTATGTTTTGCACCCGCGCTAGCCCCGTCTTGGTATGCCGTTAGTTAAGTAACCTAACGGTGCATATCAGGACACTGTGGCGAATGCGAGTGGCATACGTGTACGTTATATTTTCGTTTCTTTCTGTAATGGCTTAGGATTTAAATGATAGGACTACATTAATGAGATTAATGTAAAAGATAAATGAACCAAAAAAGATGTTGTAGAATCGGATTTGAAACACACTCGGCCTTTTTTATGAAAACAGATGAAAAAGAAAGTTTCAAAATGCGGAGCTTAAGCCACTCCTTTTAAACCCATTAGATTCTACAACGATATCAAGTTCAAAGCATTAAAAGTTTTCTTTAAAACTATCCGCAGCCCTCCGTCATTTTAGGAAGTAGAGTACTTAGTATTCGTGCTGCTTATTTTGACTTTAGTTAAGGCGCAGTGAATGGTAGCTAAGTGATGTCTTCCTACACTGCATATGATGCAGATCAGTTAGGACATTCATATGATTATGTTGGCTTTAGTTAAGGGTCATATGGGTGGGTCTAGTTAATCACGAAACGACGGGAAGAACTTGACTAGTACTTATGATATGTTGAATTTAGTTAAGGTCATGAGTACTAGGAGTAAAAATCATATCGGGAATTTCAAGAGTTGAAACTTACAATGAGATTGTATACCTTCTATATGATAGTAGTATCCCGATCCCACTGCGAGCAAATGTTGCTCCCGGGAGAATTTTGCACTTTACAATTAGCTAACCCAGTATGTGTCTAAAAAGGTGTCAAACGGGGCTACGCCTCTGGGAATATGAGATTTATTTTAATTAGGTCCGTGCGAAAGCACGGGGAACCTCCCTCAAGTACCAGCACTGGCCTGGCTGAACGGTTAGCGAAGTTGTAGAATGTAATTAATCCCGGCTAGTTTTCTTTTTTAAAGGTTTTAAAGAAAATTTGATAAAAATAGTGGGAGACATCGATTAGACAAGATAATAACCAATCTGATCTTTGCAAGAGCTTTCGCTAAAGTGTATTCTTTTCTCTCTCTTAATGGCAGATACCTATGATAGGACTTAAGCTTCTATTAGATAAAAACAAGCTGAATGGGACCAACTATAAAGACTGGCTGAGGAATCTAAACATTGCCTTGACTTATGATTAGGTATCATATGTCCTCACGGCTTCAACCCCGCCTACCCTTGGTCCTAAATCTTCAGTTGCGGGTAGGGAAATCCGCAAGACATGGGACGCTGACTGTGCCACGGCTAAATGCCTCATGCTTGCATCGATGGATAACACACATCAGAAGCAGCACGAGAATATGGACGTACAAGCCATATTCCTCCATACAAAAGAGTTGTATGGAGAGCAATCTCGCGTATTACGATACGAAGCATCTAGAAAACTGTTTCGGATGTGAATGGCCGCTGGCACAGCAGTAGGAGACCATGTTCTGAAGATGATAGCTCTCATAGAAGAGCTTGAGGACCTTGGGTGGACAATGGACAATGAACAATATACGGATATTATTCTGCAGTCTTTCCCCTCCACCTTTGCTCAGTTCATAGTTAACTTCAACATGCACAACATGGAGAAGGAACTGCCTGAACTCCTTAATATGTTAAGGAGTGCAGAGAGCACACTGAAGTCAGTAAAGACTCCCGTTATGAGTGTTGGGCCATCCTCCACCTCTCACCCGAAGGCTAAGGCCAAGGGAAAGATGAAGAAGAAACCCACCAAACCTAAGGGTAGAGTCAAAAAGGTTAACGGAAAAGGCAAGTCCAAGGTTAGGGAATCGGGGAAAGGAGAATGTTTTCACTGCAAAAAGACGGGACACTGGAAGCGGAACTGTATTGAATACCTAGAACTCTAGAAGAAGCATGGTGATGCTTCAGCTACAGGTGTGTTCGTAATTGAAAACAATTTTTCTATTAACTCTGCTTCCTGGGTATTGGATACCGGTTCGGGTTCTCATATTTGCAATTCTGTGCAGGCGTTGAGAAATAGCAGAGTTCTGAAGACAGGTGATCATACTCTCTAAGTTGGAAATGGTTCCAATGTAAATGCAGTTTCAGTGGGAGAGTATCACCTAGGGTTGCCTTCGGGTTGTATATTGGTTTTGAACCCGTGTTATTTTGTGCCAAGTATGCTTTGTAATATTATATCCGTTTCCTTGTTAGACAATGAAGGGTATCATTTTGCTGTGCAACACAATGTTATGAACATTATACTTAATCAAGAGTTGATTGGTTGTGGTACACTAAATAATGGGATATACGTCCTTAATCAACATACAGTTTTTAACATACAACACACAAATAAAAGAAAATTTTCATATATAAATGAAGCTTTTCTTCGGCATTGTAGACTTGGTCATATTAATGAAACAAGACTAAACAAGCTTCATAAAGATGGATATTTAAATTCTTTTGAGTATAAATCTTATGCAACTTGCCAGTCTTGTATCAAAGGTAAAATGACCAAAACTCCATTTACAGGACACGGAGAAAGAGCTACTGAGCTCCTAGGCCTCATACATGGTGATGTATGCGGACTAATGTCTACACATGCAAGAGGCGGTTTTTCTTACTTCATAATCTTTACTGATGATTTCTCAAGATTCGGTCATGTGTATTTGATAAAGCATAAGTCTGAAGCTTTCGAGAAATTCAAAGAGTATAAACATGAAGTAGAAAACCAAACAGGAAAGAGTATCAAGATACTTCGATCAGATCGAGGTGGAGAGTACTTAAGTACTGAGTTCTTGGACTTCCTAAAAGAGAATGGGATTCCCTCTCAGCTCACTCCACCTTACACACCACAACAAAACGGTGTGTCAGAACGGCGGAATTGTACCCTATTAGATATGGTACGATCCATGAAGAGTGATTCTGAGTTACCTCTCTCGTTTTGGGGGCATGCATTGGAAACAGCAGCTTTTCTGTTAAACAAAGTTCCAACCAAGACCGTGTCTACCACTCCATATGAGATATGGCATGGGAAGAAACCATCTCTTAAAAGAGTTAAGATTTGGGGTTGTCCGGATTTTGTCAAAAAGCATAATCCAGACAAACTCGAGACACGATCAGTCAAATGTATATTTGTAGGATATCCTAAACATTCGTTTAGGTATCTTTTCTACCACAAGGAGGAACAAAAGGTGTTTGTTTCTCAGTATGCCACCTTTTTAGAAAATGAGATTTTTTCAAATGATGCTGATGGCAATGTGGTAAATCTAGAAGAGGTTCTAGAGACACAAGTTACAAATGACGACTTGGCTGAACCTGAAGTTATAACAGAATCTAATGAGCCTCAGCCACTCCGTAGATCTGGTAGGACTTCTCGCCCACCGGAGAGATACTACGGTTTTCTCATTGATGGTGATAGAGAAGATTGCATCATGGATGATGATAATCCTGCCAGTTTTCATCAGGCTATCACGAGTGGTGACTCTGTGAAATGGCTGGATGCCATGAGATCCGAAATGGAGTCCATGTACACCAACAAAGTATGGACTTTGGAAGATGTACCCTCCGGGATAAAACCTGTGGGTCGCAAATGGATCTTTAAAAGAAAGATCGGTGTAGATGGACAGGTAGAGACCTATAAGGCAAGGTTGGTAGCGAAAGGTTTTCGTCAAAGAACAGATTTGGACTATGACGAGACTTTCACTCTGGTAGCCATGCTTAAATCTATTCGGATCCTACTTGCTATTGCTGCTCACTACGACTATGAAATCTGGAAGATGGACGTTAAAACTGCATTCCTAAATGGTGATTTAGATGAATGCGTTTATATGGATCAGCCAGAGGGCTTCATTGACAGTGGGAGAAGCGGAAAAGCATGTAAGTTACTTAAATCCATTTATGGATTAAATCAGGCATCACGGAGTTGGAACATCTGTTTTGATGATGTTATCAAAGAGTTTGATTTCATCAAAAATCCAGATGAACCTTATGTTTATAAGAAGACTGTAGGGAGAAATGTCGCATTCCTCGTATTGTACGTGGATGACATACTTCTGATAGGAAATGATATTCCTATGCTACAGTCGGTCAAATCATTCTTATCACAAAGGTTCTCCATGAACGACCTGGGTGATGCCACATACATATTGGGCATACGGATCTATAGGGATAGATCCAAACGGTTATTGGGATTGTTCCAAACCAAGTACATTAACACCATCCTAAAGAGGTTTAGTATGGAAGACTCCAAGCGGGGTGCCTTACCCGCTTGTCACGGAGTCACTCTCTCAAAGGACGATTGCTCAAAGTCTGATATAGAAAGAGCTCGCATGAGCATTATTCCCTATGCTTCGGCAGTAGGATCGATAATGTATGCGATGTTATGTACACGCCCTGATGTTGCTTATGCACATAGTGTAGTAAGCAGGTATCAGTCAAACCCAGGGGAGAATCACTGGATCGCTGTGAAGAACATTCTTAAGTACTTGCGAAGGACTAAAGAATTATTCTTGGTATATGGTAACGGGGATTTCCAAATGGAGGCCTTTACCGATTCGAGCTTCCAGAGTGACAAGGATGACAGAAAGTCTATCTCAGAGTTTGCATTTACCCTCAATGGAGGGACGGTGAGTTGGAAGAGTTCCAAACAGGATACCTTTGCCGACTCAACGATGGAAGCTGAATATATTGCTGCAAATTATGCTGCCAAGGAAGCCGTCTGGATGAGGAAGTTCATCGCGGAACTAGGAGTAGTTCCAACCATTATTTATCCAATACCTTTGTATTGTGACAATAATGTGGCTATGGCATTGGCCAAAGAGCCCAGGTCCTATCAGAAGTCCAGACAAATCCTGAGGCAATATCATGTGATCCGGGTGATAGTTGATCACCACGAGATCGAGATTAAGAGAGTAGACACAAAGAACAACGTTGCGGATCCATTCACCAAGTCCCTTCCTCAGCCGCAGCATGGGCAAATTTTTGAGATGTTGGGTATGAGATACGCCAATAACTGGCCTTAGTGCAAGTCTATGTACTGATGTGTGCGTGCGTGTGTGTGTGTGTGTGTGTGTGTGTGTGTGTGTGTGTGTATTCAGAGGACAGTCTTGCTCGACATGATAGTATGCTATCTGGTTTCACTTTATCATATGTTCACTTGATCATGTTTATATTCATTTGGTACATGTTGATAAAGCCCTAAGGATATTGGCTTGACTACTGGGATTATGATGTGGATCATACTAGTGGGACACCTGTAGTTTATAAGCATATCCTTGAAATGTTCCTAGTCATAGGTATATCTAGAGAGGGCATCGATATTCCAGTATAGACTAGCGTATACCATTCTTGTTCCATATGATGGGCGATGGATGATCCCATATCCGTCTGGTGTGTCAACACCAAAGATTGTATACGGGTGCTCAGTGAGACTGGATACACTGCACGGACTCACCGAGAACTCCTATGTGGTATTATATCATACGTCGGATAGCAGTTCTCAGGTGACACTGGTACAAGTTAGTCTGTAAACCCGAGATCGCCATAGAGTCTTGTGTGTCCTCCCACTGTACTTTGATCTCCACCCTACTACGGCTCTATTGAGTCATACAAACAGGTGGATTTTGTGTACAGTCCCGAGGCATATGGAGTGAGCGATAGGAGGGGTTTCGTCTCTCCCGGTATTGGGGGTTGATGCTGTGCTATGCACGATTGGCTATAACAGGAATTCCCTGGCCAGGGCTGCTGAGATATTACTGATAAATGTTATCAGTAAGTTTCTCGATCTGTTATACACCATATACCGGCAAGACTTATTGAGTTATTGGGGTCGACGATTCCATCCCTAGACTCGAAATGCAGCATATCTGATGAAGAGACCGGACTGTACGGTAAGTGTTTCCAGTTGGATTGACAGGAATTTTGACAGGTTCGCTTGTTCTTCTTCTGATCGCTCAATACCCAGGTGGCCGTTATGTTTAGCTGACCACTTGCGGCATGTAGATGTTTGATATGATCATCACCTACTGCTAGCGTATTGACGAGTCTTAGAGTCCCACATAGAAGTTTCTCGGCTCAGGCGAAACGAAGTGGTACGCATATGAGATATGTGCGGAAGTGTCACGTCCCGAAAGTATGGAACATGACCGGCACTTAAACTACGAAACGTCTCGAGGCGTACGTAATCCAAGTAAGCCGAAAACCCAGAAATGCAAACCAAGAAAAGTAGTAGAGTGAAGAAAAACCAATTTAAGTAAGTAGTTTTAATAGCATAAGCCAAATTATGCGGGTTTCTAAAAACATCAAAAAATTTCCTGAAAATTTCGGCAGAGTCTCCTTTGTATTTTTAAACTGAGGTATCATAAATGAAATCAGTATCAACAGTGTCTAGCATCGACACAAAACATAAATCTCAATGTCTCGAAATATCAATGTCTCAATCTCAATATCTAGGGCGCCGTCAGTCCAGACCGGCCCCTACCATCCATCTCAAGACCACGACGGTATCCTCCGGATATCCGACGCGTCGGGTAATATCACCGGTAGGTAATCTGTCCCCTGCCAGGCTCAACGTCAACACCATATTCATCTTGCCCCGGGGTACCATACCGGGCCCACCATGTACCCGAAACGGTTCCTCCACTCCTCGAATCGGGTCTCGAAATCCATCAGCAAACTCATGGTGGACGACTCATACATCATAGGAAAACCGCACTTTTTATTTTAAAAGAGAGAAAAGGTTTATTTATGTTTTTGCGGTTTTCCTCCAAATCCAGAAAATCTCATGGAAATCCGAATCCAAAACCTCAATATCACGTAAAATAGTGAATATATGCATGAGAATCCATGAATGCGGCATAACGATGAATAACAGTATGCATGAAGTGACAAGTAATAACTACAATATCTAAGCTGGCATATAAGGTAAGTACACTAATATTATGTCAAACTACTAGCTATCTAGCTAAGTTAAGCAATAATATTTTCTAAGGTGTACGTGACATGGCAATTACCGATGAAGATGTGTGTGAGCCGGCAAGTAAGTGTACGTGGTACATACGCATCATCGGTAATGGTGCTGGTGTCCTAACAGCATAATATCAACAATGCAATATGAAATAACAATGTAAGTATGCGATGCGGACCAACAGCAATAATGTGCGGGAGCTGAATACTAGACACAACGATAACTAATCTGCATTACCCTAATATAAGTCCTACAATAGTGCCTTTTGAAATAACACGAATCGCGGTGTTTTGAAAATAAGGGCTACGGTGTTTTTAAGAAAAGATACGTCTTTTGAAATATATCCCTTGACATTTCTTTTAAAATACCCACGATTCGTTAGTTTTGAAATAGGTAGGGGTCTAATCTAGTCTAACAACTACACTAAACTATATGGCTGAACTAACAAGCTGAACTACAGGTAAGGAAACCGCCTAACATCTGAGTCGATACATATACATACCTATATATATATTAGTCGGTGATCCCGCCTCAATAATATCATATCCGATACCATATCTATAATCAGACATCCCAAGTAAAGAGTGCGGATCAAACATCAATATATAGCTCGTACGTAAATCCGTCGTACGGCATCCCCAAATTTGGGTACGGGTCAATATCACATTCATCATACTATTCATCTGGTATCCTCTTTATCAAATATCATGATCGGGGTACTGATCCACGTCTAGTACAATACTGATACCGCCTAAGTATGCATGCACGTGTGTTAAACACTACGTCAAAGGACCCGCTACAACGTCATGTCGTATCTCAAATACGAACCCTGCTATATCACCGAATTCACAACCTCAATACAAATCTCATCGACTCATCTCAAACCCAAGTATCATCCTCAAGTACGTATGTGAACACATAGTCCCATACCCATGTGATCACATAACTATATATTCCCGTATAAGCACAAATGAAAGAAGAAAGTATGCAAATATGGGTTGGTGTGTGCATGTGTAGTGCGACCACTACTCTAGGGTTTCGCGACACTAAATCAACCAAGAACACCAAATATCCATATTATCATCAATATACTCAAACAATATATATATGTGTGTATACGTATTCGTATACATCACCACGAACTGCGGGGGTGCTATACGCCATCCACCCGACTTCTCCCCGTAGATATAAATCTACTCACCTGGTCCTCATTCGCCGGTGCCGACGTCGCCACACGCTTTCTTGTCGTCTCAAAGTCCACATGGGGTACCTACATATCATAACGCACCGTATAGCATTAAAACCAAATTCGAAATCGAAACGGCAGACGAAAATCAAATCGGCACGCGTATCACGCATAGATCAAAACCTATCGCCTACGCATGCAAGAATAGTCAAACCAACCCTCGATGTCGATGTACAAACGTCAAACCATCGAGAAAACCCAAACACACTCATTTGCGCATCCACGAACACTAACTATAATATAAAATAGGTTAAAATTCACAAAACCCCCAAATTTACCTTAAAAGGCATTTTTCCGAAAATCTAGCAAGCAAAAAAATTACCCGTTTTAGTACAAAACTCGACGTTTAAACAAATCCAGCGGCTATAATACTTATTAAACATCTCAAATAAGTCATACAACCCATTTCAAGAATTTAATATCATCAATTCTTATAAAAATAAAAATTCTAGTTTTGCAATATATCTAATTTTAACAATTTCAACTAAAAATGCACAAAACAATAACTATGCTTGATTTTGCATGGTCCAAAGTCATTAAAACACTCATTATAATATTAATGATGACATGAAACCTTAATTTAGATTTTAATCCCAATTATAAATCAATTTCTAAAAAACCTAGTTAGCAAAATAGCACATTTATCACAATTTCCAACTAACAATTTGAAACTAGTAACTAGATTAGATTTTAGCAAACATTAACATGTTAATCTACTCATGACAACCTTAATGATGTGATAAAACCCTATCTTGATTTTAATCTCACATATTTCCATTAATCCCACAATTCAAGTTTGCAATTTAACCAAAATTAAACACCAAATTTAACTAAATTGGAGTAATTAACCAACAATTAAGACATGGATTAAGATTTATACCTCCCAATAAGAGATCTAGCAAGAATCTAAGCCTCCCAAATTGCTCTCTTTTCACCAAGATCCATGCTAGATGGGCCAAGGAAAAATGGGTAGAGATTGGATTTTGATTTTGTGAGGTTTTTGTGTTGATTTTTGGGCATTTTGTGATGAAATTTTGAGGTGAAATGAGAAAGAGAAGAGAGGGGGCTGTTGCAGCAGTGAGGAAGAGGAGGATTCGGCCAATTTTGGGGAGATTGGAGAGAGAATGAGGTGGGGAAAATATTGACAAGTCAAAGAAGTCCAAGGTCAACACAACCATACATCTTTTCTTATACTTTTCTTTTTGTTTTCTTTTCTTATTTGTGTGGAATGGAGTGGGGAAAAGGGGGGAGTGCTGCTGAATTTCAGCCACATGGGGATGGGGGTGAGTGAGTGTGGGTGTGGGTGTGGGGGAAAAAGATAAATGTTATACCCCAAACAACCATTTACACTAAAAAAACCCTTTTTTCTTCAATAATTTCTAAACCGTTTTGGCAAACGATTTCGTTTCAAAAACCACATGATAAAATTTTATTTAATGTTTTATGATGCACAAAATTTGTTTCAACTCATTCCAATTTGTAATTTTCCCTAATTAAATGTATTAGTGACGGCTTAAAATAATAATAAAATAATATTTTTTCAGAAAATTTGAAATTTCACCAGCGGCTCAATAAACACCAAATAATAGCAATTACATAGCTAGAATATGTATATTTAATTTTTATAATAAGATATTTGTATTTTGACTTTTTACAGAAAACCCCCTTATTTTACCGTTTTTTCGAAATTTCACCGAAACGATTTTGAAAACGTTACAGGAAGCTCGATTAAATACGAGTATATGATACTGTATTTTAATCGGGCGTTTTATATTAGTCGAGTCGTATGAGATATGACCGGTTTATTAAATCAAGTGTTGATTTAATATTGACTTTTTATCCCATTTATTTAAACCCTTTTCTTTTGATGGATGCATGCATGTATATGCACATGATGATGTGCATACACACATACATACATGCATCAGTATCATGGTTGATGATACAACTTAGATGGCAATATAAGAATCACATGGTTCATAATTTAATATATGGATATTTTTGAATTAAGTTAAAGATAAAGGAAAATAGATAATGACTCATTTCTTTTATAATGACTCATTTCTTCTACACTTTTCCATGGTTGACCTTTGACTTAACCATGGTTTATTTTCCTTTTCCTTTTAACTCATGAGAAAATATCTAGATATTATTATTAACTATGGTTTCTATTATGATATTTATCTCTCTCTCGTATTCATTTTATCATTATTGTTCATCCAAAAGAAAAATATCAAGCCATCTTCTTCTTCCTCTCTCTAGCTCTCTCTTGACTTCAAAATTGAGTTAGATAAAAAGAAAGAAAGGGTATTAAGTGAGATTACCAACCATTTCATCATCCTACACAACCCTTGCTACTTTGTGTAGGGTGTTTTGCTTCAAGGATTTCAAAGATCAAGTGAAGCAACAAGCTTTGAGCAAAGGACTTCGGGTGGATCGTCGTAGACTTGGGAGTGATCTAGCGAGCTGTTCCAAACCAAAGGAGATCCAAGGAGTCACCCTAGGAGGTGTACAAAGGTTGTAGTCTCTCCACTTAGTGTAAATTATCTTTTAGACGTGATACTTTTAATTGTTACTTCATAATTCTAGTTCAATTCCTAGTTTAGTTTACTTAACACCTCATAAATTTAAAGTTATGGCATGTGTGATGCTTCCAAACCCTAAACGAGGTGTTAAAGAAACCCTACATGGATATCATCCACGTGTCCATCAACGACATAAACAATATCATGAAACCTGAGTGTTCAACACCGACACTCGAAACATCATGAAACCATATGCCTGTATGTATGAGGATATCAACCACGTGTATCCATCAACGACACATCAAAATCATGGGACTTGAGTGTCCAACACCGACACTCAAAACATCACGAAACCCGTGTCCAACATCGACACGTAAATCCTCATATCTCAGGCGCCGCATTCTCAGATCGGCCCTCATATCTATCTCATCTCAGGCGCCGCATACTCAGATCGGCCCTCATATCCATCTCATAGCGTAACTCTAAAACGGTATCCTCCGGATATCCACCGAGTTCTATACATTCACTGGTAGGCAGTGTTCCTTCTTCCAGGCTCATCGTCTACACCACAAAAATCATTTCTTGCCTCGAGGTACCATACCGGGTCCACCATGTACCCGCAAACGGCATCCGCCAACTCCTCGAATCGGGTCTCGAAAACAAGCTCAGAACTAAGAAAACTCATGGTGTACGTCTTGAAATATCATATCAAGAGAAACAGTGTTTTTAAAACAATACGAAATTTCCTTTGAAATATAACCACGGTTCTCAAATCCAGAGATCTCATGAAAACGGCATCTCAATGCATATAACCATTAAATACGATGTATGCAACATAGAGTAGTAATATGAGCATATCGAGTATATCATGCAAGCATGTCAAGTGATAAAACTTAACAATGAATGTACTTTTACATTTAAGATTTATCTCATAATATGGCAGTTCTAATGTGTAAGTGACATGACAATTACCGATGAAGAATGTGTGTGAGCCGGCAAATCTGTGTAAGAGTAACATGTGCATCAACGGTAATTGTGCAGGTGTACTAGCAGTTGATATCATATAACATTAAATACTGGAAACATGATAGGTATCACATAAGGAATAATCCAACATATATATGAACTATAATAAGATAGCCTCTTTATGTCAACGATCCCTCCTTATAGTGTCAGGTGTCGCAATATCCTCGATCATCATTCTCAATTCATGAGCGCGGATCAAACATTCGGTAAACGCATTGCGTACGGTAATCCATCGTACGGTGTCACAAACAGAGTAAGGAATCTATCATCCTATTCACTAGCAAAGGTACAGATCTATAATCTCGTACGGCATACCTTATTAATCACATAACACATCTATATCAATCTTATATCATGTCATCTTGCATATACGTCATCTCTTGTTAATCTCAATTCATATCAATCTCGATCTCATATCCAATCATTATCAACTCATACTTTTCCTCTTTCAATTCATACTTATCATGATTCACTTTCTCATTTCATATTCTCATATATTAATCCGAGTCATCTATATCTATCATCTCAATATCCCACATCATGTTATCTTATACACCTATATCATGTTCTTAAGCCAATATATATTCATTAGTGTTAACTTTTATCATATTATCTCTTTCTAAATCCTATAATCATGTTATCTTAAGTTCGTAGCATATCCTTTATCAAAATTATAAGTTATAAAACGATCTTCCATATCAATGGTTGTGAGGGTGCTATACGCCATCCACCCGACTTCTCCTGTAGATATAAATCTACTCACCTGCTAAACTCATCGCTTTACCGAAGTTGATGTGCTTCATCATCTCAGAAGTCCACGCTAAGGTACCTACAATCAATACACAATCGCAATGCAATTCTATTAAAACCAATATCCGAAAACCGATACGGCACACGAATCGCTTATAGGTTAGAACCTATAGCCTACGCATGCAAAATCAACTAAATAACCCTCGTCCGTTGACGTACAAACGTCCAACGATGGAATCCAAAATCAAATACCAAAACCAAGTTTCACAAATCACATAACTCGAAATTAGCAACTAAGGAAATCTATCTCGAATTTTATCCTAGGTCAAACTAGGCTATTTTGCATATGGGGTTGCTCTAGATATCAGATAAGAATGCCACACACCAAAAATCAATACGAGACTCCCCAATATGGCCGCAAATTGCGGCCACAAGGAATAAATCTGCGGCCTGGATCCAAGGAAATGGGTTCGGGTTTCTAGGGTAGGTTCTTGGTTGCCTGCACGTCTCTCTGTGTTCGTTAAATAATTTTTAGGGTCTCCGGGTTATAGCAGATCTCAGTATCCCATCACAATTCTCACAAAATACGATATCAGGGAAATTCTAAGTTCGTGTTTTGGGTTTTAGTCTCAGGTCTTGGTCCAGAAATCACCATTCAAATCTAGCAAACACTCACTACACCTCACTTTACCACTTAAAATCAACTTGTAAATTTTCAAGATCACATAACCTAACTAAATCTAATTCTAAACTAAACTAGGATATATAAACACAAATACTAATTTAGAAGTGAAGGGATTACCTAATTAGCAACTGAAGAAAATTCTTGAGTTGCCCAAAATCTTCAAAATCCAAACTTGAAAGGTCTAAAGGGTTTAGGATAGACTTGTACATCTTTATTGTGAAGGTGGCATGTAGTTTTGAAAAAGAATTGGAGATGAGGCATGGAGGTAGAAAGGGATGAAGGAGGCATGAAGAAATGGTGTGGAAGTGAAGGAATGAAGCAGCCAAGTCTCACACTCTCTCTCTTATGCTCACTCTCTCACTCTAAAATATCTCCTATACCCACTCTCTTAAATATCTTCTTTTGTTTTCTTTCTCTTTTTGTCTTTCCCTCATTACTTCTCTTCTTGCTTTTCTTTTTCTTTTCTTTTCTCACAATGCACAAACACAATGAATAACATGCACATGACATGGTGCACTAGCTATGAAAAAATGTAAAAATACGGATTTTGCTTAATCGCGATTAGTAGTGCACTAATCAAGTTTAAATTTAAATTTGCATATCATTAATTATAAAAATGCCAAAATCCGATAAATATCATTATAATAAATAAATCATTTTAATCTCCGATTATTTTCCAAATATCGTTATATACTTATAACATTTTATGAAAAGCCCATATTCGCAAATCGAATAGCTTTCGCGAAATATATTATTTTAATATTAAATTTCCAAAAATAATATTTTATATTTCTGAAATGTTACAGTCTTCCTCTTTTAAATAAATTCGGTCCCCGAATTTACATTTAAATCCCAAAATACTAAAACATTTCACTAATCGGCTCAAATCAACGAGGCTCCAAAATCGCGGAAGATACAAAAATACCACAGCACATCGTGTGCGCCTGAAAACGAGTGCGAAACTCAAAATCGAACTCCGTCAAGCGTCACGCAATCCTCAGAGTTATAAAGGAAATACGAATATCGAATTCCACTACTGGAATCCAAATGCACTATAGTTAAATCATAATACGTATATAGCATGCATCTTTGTAAAACCATTTTAAAAGCTGAATTACTCATGCCAAATCTTTTCCAAATCGCCGTGCTATGCGTAGCTTACGGCACAAGTGGCGAACGATCATTTACAAAGTAGTAAATATATACTTATATATGGTTTGCTCAAACTATATGTCCCGCCTTTTTGAAATATCTCAGAAGGTTTTCCTTGTAAAATTTCGTGTCACTCACGGATACGTAAGAAATAGAGATACTATAGCTCCTTTTTGAAAACTTTTCGGTAACTTTTCATGCATGCAAAAATATTCAGGCACTGTCCTCAGACCAGCCCTGCTCGGCTACTATATAATATAGTATCCATCATCAAAACTGGATGCTCATAAATAAAATCGGACTTAAAAGGCATATCCAACATCACGTGCGTCTGGTGTGCACAGAAATCAAATCCAATACAAGTGCCACGAATGTGCACAAAAGCAAAACTAAGTACAACGGGTGTGCATGAAAGCATCTATCCAGTCCAACGGATGTGCACGACAACAATATCAAATGTATCTATAGTGCAAGAAAATCTCAACCCAGTGCAACTAACATGCACGAATAAAAATCCCAATCAAGTGCATCCAACATGCACGAAAAAATCTCTATCGAGTGCAACCAACATGCACGAAAAAAATCTCAATCGAGTGCACCCGGTGTGCACAAAATCTCATATCATGCGCCCAACATGCGCGAAAATCCAAATCAAGTGCGTCAGGTCCGGACAAAACATCTAGTGCAGTAGTGTGTAAGATAACGAACGTCAAGTGCAGACGCTCAATAAAACATAAAACTGGTGCAACAAATGCACGAAATGCAAATCTGGTGCAAGCAATTCACGAAATAAAAAATTGGTGCAACCGATGCATGAAATACAAATTTGGTGCAACCAATGCACGAAATACAAATCTGGTGCAACTAATGCACGAAATAAAAATCTGGTGCAACCAATGCATGAAATACAAATCCGGTGCAACCAATGCACGAAAACTCATCAATATCTCAAATGCTCACAAAAACAACACCGAGTATACCAAGGTGTATAGAATCATAAACGTGTGGAACTGTGTGCACTAAACACGTATCAATGCACTGCAAGCACTTATAAGCTATACCGAGTGCATACGTAAAGGCAAATGTATACAACATGAACAAAATCAAATCCAAGCGATAAAAATGTGATACTCAAATCACAAAACACAATCGCAATAAATGACATTGAGGTACACCTCCTACAATGTCGAAAAATATGCCGGTACGCCCAAGCTGGCAGAGCAAGATCATCTACTTGCCTCCTGCTCACAATATGGCATTTTCGGTCTCAGGGTCCTCGTTTTCTCTGTGGATTACCAATCTCACGATCCTTCTGCTCGTCGGCCTGGTCAGGTGTACTAACGGAACAGTCTCGCTCTGGAACTCCTCTGATCAACGTTTCGCCAATCAACATGACCACTCTCAACGGCACATTACTGATAGCGGCATCTGGCCCTCTGAATACGCACGATATAACTGATCATGAGTGCAAATTTTTATTGTTGCGGTGTCCTGGAAAGAACCTACTCATGGCTTCTTCCGATCCCACCTATGCCGAATTATACGAAGGTTGGCACTCTTGCATAACTCTTTTCTCATAACCGAACAGCTGCGTCCTCAACACGGCTTTCCTCTGAAATTAGGCTGTATCTAACGCCTCTGCACACATATCAATCCTCTGGCATCAACGGAGAGTAACAAACGCTCGTTAACATCTCGCACGAACCTCTTGTTCCACTCGTCTTTATTATCGTCCACTTCGACGTCATCTCTTACTGTCTGCATATTGCAATTCATTCTCGGCTATGGTCAATCCGGAGTCCCTCACACGGACTCAAAATTACGAACTCGGTATCTTCATCACTCTGTAGAAGATATCTAGTCGAACACGTCCTCGGGAACTAGTCCAAATCATCGAAGGAATACACTTTATTCGTCCGTTCTCAATCAACTCACAACGCATCTGGTGAGGTCCTTCTATATGAAACTGGTCAACTTACCGATCTCACATCGGAGCATCCGACGAACAATATCCACTCTTGATCGATCACCTCTAGATCTGAGTAAGATCCTTCAACTTGAATTCTTAAACTTAACTGAGCCTGCATTGGCACATCAAATCTGACGAATCATATCAGTCGCTTAACTCAAGATAGACTAGCTATTTTCTGTCACATCTCTGCCTGAAAGCTCCAACGGTTTCAGCTCAAAAACTCTGGAAATCAATCTCAGCAACAGCTGGGTCGTCTGTTTACACGGTAGACAACATCACGATCTCTGAGATAGGCTGTACATCAACAGTCCTCTCAATCTGGCGGCCTCTATCAATGGCCCGATCATCCGTTGCAAAACCAAACACTCGCCTCAAACGAGAGATCACGACACAACACTATACCTACATGTCCTTATGTCACCAGAAAGAACATGGTCAGCTCTCGTCCATGACGAGCTCGCTCTGACCGCAACACTAGCAGCAGCTCAATCCGCGCTCAAACCATGGTGACAAGAACCTCAAGAAGGTATCGATGATGATAGATCAAAGAAACGAAAGAAATCAACAGATCCTAAATGGATATATGATCGTATGAACGAATAGTATCACAGATATCAAGATATGTACATCCTAAGGTTTCTTAAGTGGAGTATCATATTATAAATATGCCGCGGAACATATGTACGGTACGTCACTCTACTCAAGATATCTACTCCATCAATCAAGGTCAACCTATGAAACGAAAGTTCGGGTCTAATACCCCTTGTCAAGTCTAAGTTCTCAAAGTCAAGCCTAGCTTCCAAAATATATACACCCTAGACTCCGCATAGTCAAACCGAAACTCAAACCAAGGTTAAACCTAATGCTCTGATACCAAATTTGTCACGACCCATAATTTAGCACGTGACTGGCACTTAAATTACGCAACGTCTAAAGACGTGACGTAAATCAAGCAAGCCGAAGCCCAGAAAATCTAAACCCTTTTGCGGAAAAAAGTGGGGGTGCGGTTTTGAAATAATGGTATAATGAATCATGTTTTTCTTTAAATGCATAGCTAATGAAATATGAAAATGCAACTGGATTATACTAGAGTTGAAACATGTTTCGTTTTTAAAAATTTGGGCGGCACCTCCCTTGTATATTTTGATCCAAAAACATATACACAACAATATATAGGCATCCCCAAGCGAGAGCTAGCTCTTCGCCAACCGGTGGAATCACAACCACGCAATAATATATATACGACGCCCAACGGCGAAGAATCAACCCAGAAACAACAAATAAGGAAGCAAGAATCAAAACTCAAGAAAAGCGGTCATAAACTGTAACACTTTGAAATCGATAAAATAATCAGTATTTTCCATAAAATGTAAAAATAATTATTTTTCAATATAGGCCTAATTATACAAAATTTAGATAAGAAATTGCTAGAAATTGGTTAGTTATTTGTCACTTATAAATTTCTAGTTATTTAAAAAAATTCCTTAATTAATTATTTTTAATATTATTTTAAGCTTTTAAATATACATTAAATTAGTGATAAATACAAATTTGAATGGGTAAATTACGTACTTAGGATCCATTATAAACTAAAATCTAGTGTTAACAAAAATTTTATCAACAGTTTCCAAGAGTTGTTGTTTTATGGTTTAAAAATAAATCAAAATGAAATTAAAATGAAAATTTAATAAGAAAATGATGTGATATGCATTAAATGAACTTAAAAGATACTTTATACATAGAAATTTCTACACAACTCTCTCTCACTCTTCCCCTCCTACCTCAGGCCGAGCCCTTCGTGCAGCTTTCCCCCCATTTCCCCCCAATTCTTTTGCTTCAAAATTCATCAAAAAATCCATTAAAATCCACAAAATTCTTCACAAATTCAAAACAAATCCCTATTCTACCACTTCTCAAACCCAAATTAGTTTAAAACATGGAGAAATGAGGCATCTTTGGAGGCTAGTGCAAGCTAGAGTTCAAACTTGTGAGGTAAAAATTCTAATCTAATTGTTAAATTGTAGTTTAAATATGCTAATTTAGAATTTAAAAGTGTGAAATTTGGTTATAATTTCTTTTTTATGAAATTCAAGAAAAGGTTTGATTTTAAATTTAGGGTTTGAAGCATTGTAAATGGGTTAAATTTATTGTTGTGACCATCTAGTGGTTTGAGTTGGATGATTGTGCAAGATTGTTGTCACTTTATCGCTAATCTACGATGGTTACGTCTATTCGTAATTTTGGGAGCTTACTAGGTTTTTATATATTTAAGTGGTGAATTAATTATGATATCTTGACGATATTATTAGCATCTCCTACGACATTTAGGGTGTGTGAATGCGAAATTTGGTTTGATCGGGTTTAGTTTTGACGGTTGTTCCGAACGACGATTTTAGTTAAGGTTAGCGATTGTCGTATGTGTTTCGCGCACCGAGTGCACGTTGTGCCTAACTTATGAGCGTTGATTCTTTCATTTTGTGACCTTGCATCGTTTCAGGAATATGTAATCTTATGTTTTGTGTTGTGCAATTTTAGAATCGGTTGCGGAAATATCGAACACGGCGCGCAAAGGCAAAGCAGTGGTTGGATCAGATTAGCGAGGCGTCCGGATGAGTAGATGTATACATCTATTGGGAAATCGTCTGGATGGCACGAGGCGCCCCATAGTTAGGATCACTTTATTACTTGCAAACTATATGCTTAGTTATTTAGTTAACCATCTCATTCATATGCATATCTTTCTAGTTATTCGTCTGCTGGCATTGCATGGTTATCTATATACCTATGTGTGATATCACCTCTTAGGACACGTACACTATTACCATTGGCTCATGTTGCACGCGCACTATTCATGTGAACACACACGCCTTTGGTAATTGCCATGCCACGAGCACTGTAGAACCTGCTTAGTTCTTTATGAAACACTTGCATCATACATGATACAACGAATAGCATAACATGTATATACCTCACTTCATTATCATGCTTATATAGATTCCTCGTCATAAACTACATTGCATAATATTGACTTCATAAGCATCTATCATTTACAACATGTCAGATATTATTATTTCTTGAGGATTTCGGTATTGATGAGATTTCTGGATTTTGGGGAAAACCGTAAGAATTTTTCCAAAACTCATTATGTTTTTAAAAAGGCAAGTTGTGCTTTTATCGTGATGTATGTGTCGTCCACCATGAGTTTTCATGTTTTCTGTTGGATTTCGAGACCCGATTCGAGGAGTAGATGAACCGTCTCGGGTACATGGTGGGCCCGTTATGATACCCCGGGGCAAGAAGCTCGAGTTGTAGACGATGAGCCTGGCAGGGGAAGAATACCTACCGGTTATGTCTGGCGCGGCGGATATCCGGAGGATACCGACCGTTGTCGTGAGATTTGATGATATGGGCTGTTCCGGAATGACGGAGCCCGAGGTATTGAGACATTGACATGGAGAGACATTGAGACGGATATATTTTCATATTTGGTGTCGATACTTGACACGGTTTTCGGATGATTTCATTGATGGTACCTTAGCTATTGTGCAGATATTTTTTTTAGTTAAGATTGCAGAGATTATCGTATTTAAACACTTAAAGATTTCGTATTGATTTTGCATCCATGTGCATACATATTAATAGCATAGCATCATACTTAGATATGCAGGTTGTGACGCATTACATGCATTCTTACGATAGCCTTATTAGATGTTATTTTCTACTCATGTGCTGGCAACTCACCCCCAATGTGCCACAGTGTCTTACAGGTCGGACCCGTCAGCCTTGTAGCGGCGGGCGTATCTTTTCATTGGCTTCTTTTGCTTAGACTCGCTACATTGCACGTAGGTGGGTTGCAAGGACACTTTGTCTCTTTTTGTACCATCATTGTATCTAGTATTCTCCATCTACCACTTCTTATTTTGTATATGCGACCTAGTGATGAGACTGAGAGATTGTGTATATGTGGTTCCTCTGGGGTCGAGCTCACTTGAGCCGACGTTGTGTTTTTCTTATTTTTGTGTTTGTTTATGCTTATTTGCTTGATGTTACATATATATTGTGTGTGGTTGTGATCCGCCTTGGGCGAAGAGCTAGCTCCCGCATGGGGATGCCATTATATCATTACAGGTTTATATATCTTGTTGTACCCGTTTTGGGGCCAGTATTTACAAAGGAGACTCTGCCGAAATTTTCGGAAAATTTTGATGTTTTTAAAAAGGGATTAATACAACTTAATTGGTTTAAAGTCGTTTTCATAAAAGGTTTTCCTTCACTCTTATTGTTTATGGTTTAGACTTTCTGGGCTTTGGCTGACTTAGGTTACGTTACGCCTTGAGACGTCTCATAATGTAAGTGCCAGTCACGTCCCGTACCTTCGGGTCGTGACAAAGTTGGTATCAGAGCGTAGATTTTACCTTTCTGAGTGTAGGATGACCCTTGGTAGATGGAGTGGTGACTTAAGCAGAGTGGCGTAGCGTGGGTATGTTCCGCGGCATACTTACGATACGGTACTCCGCCTAAGTGACCTTAGGACATAATTGCTTATATTTCCTTTCTTGATTCCTAGCATCCCTTGATTCAATTGTAATGTTCTTATCTCTCCTGTGTATTATTCCAGTTTCGATGCCGCCAAAGATTAGGAGTGCTCAGCGGGCTGCCGCTAGGGATGAGATTCGAGCGGGCTCGTCTGAGGCGAGGATCGAGCGGGATGATACGCCTACCCCTCAAGGTCAGATTGATCCGCCTTCTCCAGACCTTATTGCCAGATTAGAGGCCGGTATGCAGGAGTTGTGACAGATGATGGGATCTTTAGTTGAGGCCAGTCAGGCACAGAGATCTGAGGACGTTCCTTCCACCGCACAGACCACGATTGTACCTGCTGCCCAGACGGTTGCTCCTGCTACTACTGCGACTATCTCCGTATCATTACAGGAGTTTATGAGGATGAGACCTTCCGCCTGTACCGGCACGGATGCGACAGAGGACCCGCAGGCATTTCTCGATAGGATGACTAGGATTTGTCGTTCGTTGAGGTGTTCTGATGATAGATGGGTGGTGTTTACGAGTTTTCGTCTGGAGGGCCTTGCTCAGACATGGTACGATTCAGTAGAGAGAGGCCGAGCTGCAGTTCTACCTCCTATGACTTGGAACGAGTTCACAGCTGCATTTCTTGCCCGTTTTCTTCCGGAGAGTGTCCGAGATGCTCAAGCCTATAGTTTTGAGTCTTTGCACAAGACTCCTGGGACAACAGTGTCAGAGTATGACATACAGTTTACTCAGTTGTCCCGATATGCTCCGTACCTAGTAGACACCGAAGAGAAGAGGATAAAGAGGTTTGTGCGAGGACTTGACACATATTTATTCCTTGCCATCGGCACCCAGCACTTTGACACAAACGCAGCCACGATGGATGCAGTCTTACTTTTGGAGGAGCGCATTTCTGAGACTCCGGTCGTTTCTGGGCCGAAGCGGATTCGTACTGATATGCTATCCCAGCGGCAGATAGGTAGACACCGTGATAGATTCTTTCCAGGAGATGGTGGCGGCAGAGGATTGAGACGGGGTCAGTTATTTGGATCATATCCGCAGACCCAGCAGCCGTCGCTAGGATGTTTTCGGTGCGGGAGTCAGTACCATCGTGTCAGAGACTATACCATGGGACGCCAGGGTGCAGCGACAGTCCTACATATGACCTTACTACCTTCACCAGCTCCTCAGAGAGCTCTACTTCCTACCCCTGATGACGTTCCATGCCTGACAGTTGCTCCTAGAGGTCGTGGGCATGGCGGTCCTGTTCAGAGAGGACGAGGCGACAGAGGCAGAGACAGAGGACAACTAGCTATTAGTGGTGGACAGGCCCGAGTATTCGCTTTGACTCCTCCGGATGCACAAGCATCCAATGCCGTCGTGACAGGTACTCTACCAGTATGTTCTTTTGATGCACGAGTATTATTTGATCCAGGCTCCACACATTCTTATGTATCCACATACTTTGCACCGAGGTTGGGCCGAGAGTCTTCTTCATTAGATCAGCCGCTTATTATTACTCCGGTAGGCGAGTCGTTTGTTGCTCGTTTTGTGTACCGATTGTGTCCCATTCGTATCGGGGAGAGAGATTTTTCAGTTGATTTGATTCTCCTGCTTGACTTCAGCATTCTTCTTGGTATAGACTGGCTAGCCACCTGATATGCATATATGGACTGCCGTGAGAAGGCCTTCAGATTCAGCTTTCCTGGTGAGCCGGTTCTTGTTATTCAGGGAGATCGTAGCGCTACCCTTCCCAGCTTAATTTCTTCTCCTCGCACTGGTCAGCTCTTGCGGAAAGGGTGTCAGGGATTCTTACCCTATGCTTGTGATACTAGCGCCACAGAGATTCCGTTGGACCAGGTCCTTGTTGTGAGAGAGTTTCCTGATGTATTCCCTGACGAGCTGCCTGGTCTGCCGCCAGAACATGAGATTGAGTTCTGCATTGACTTGATCCCCGGCACGGGGCCTATTTCCATACCGCCTTATCGGATGGCCCCGGCGGAGCTTACAGAGCTGAAGGATCAGTTGCAGGACTTGCTGAACAAAGGGCTTATCCGACCGAGTGTGTCACCTTGGGGTGCTCCCGTCCTGTTCGTTAAGAAGAAGGACGGCAGTATGCGCTTATGCATTGATTATCGTCAGCTGAACCGGGTTACTCTGCAGAACAGATATCCCCTACCCCAATTGACGACTTATTCGATCAGCTCCAGGGTGTGGGTTATTTCTCGAAAGTTGATTTATGGTCGGGTTATCACCATTTGCGGGTTCGGAAGGAGGATATTTCGAAGACCACTTTCCGTACACGATATGGTCATTATGAGTTCTTGGTGATGTCGTTCGGGCTCACCAATTCCCCGGCAGCGTTTATGGACTTGATGAACCGTGTATTCAGGCCGTATCTTGATCAGTTCATCATTGTTTTCATTGACGACATCTTAGTATATTCTCGGAGCCAGGAAAAGCATGAGCAGCACTTGCGTATCACATTGCAGACTTTGAGGGAGCATCAGCTGTTCGCCAAATTTTCCAAGTGCGCATTATGTCTAGACAGTGTTGACTTCTTGGGTCACGTGGTGACGAGAGATGGTATTTGTGTGGACACGAAGAAGATCAAGGCAGTTCAGCGTTGGCCCATACCGGTATCAGTTACAAAGGTTCGCAGCTTTCTAGGTCTGGCCGGCTACTATCGACGTTTTGTCCAGAATTTCTCCCGTATTACGGCACCGTTGACCGGATTGACCCAGAAAGGGGCTCCTTTTGATTGGACTGAGGAATGTGAGGATAGCTTCCAGCAGTTGAAGACTCGTCTGACTACTGCACCAGTGTTATCATTGCCTTCAGGATCAGGCGGTTTTGTGGTATATTGTGATGCTTCTCGAGTGGGGTTGGGCTGTGTATTGATGCTGTTAGTTATATGTATGCCCTAGAGGCCATTACTGTACATAGGATGTATATTGTAGTGGATGCTGGGACGTATATAGGGAGGACTTTCTTGCTCGACATGATAGTATGCTATCTGGTTGAACTTTACCTTAACGTGTATACTGATTGTCTCTCTGTTACATGTTGGTAAAGCCCTTTGGATGTGTGCTTGACTACCTGGACTATGATGCGGATCATACTAGTGGGGACATGGTAGTCCATAAGTACATCCTTCAAAGTCCCTAGTCGTGGGTGTATCGAGACGGGGCATCGATATACCAGAGTAGACTAGCGTGTACCTTCTCGACCCATACAGATGGGCGATGGATGATCCCATATCCATTGGTGTTTGACATCAGAGATGATATACGGGTGCTCAGTAGAGACTGGGTACACTGGACGGACTCGCCGAGAACTCCCAGATGGTATTATACCTGACGTCAGATGGCAGTTCTCTGGTGACACTAGTACAGGTTAGTCTGTAAACCCGAGATCGTCATAGAGTCTTGTGTGGTTCCCACTGTGCTTTGATTTCCACCTTACGTTGATGACATCTGATGTTATGTGTTGCTGGATATGTTATATTGGATCGTCGTGTTTGAATAGCCGGGTTTTTTTTATGTGAGATGAGTGTTTTTCATTTTCATTCATGTAAAAACTTGTATGTAATATTCTTTTATTGGGGCACTTCCAGGTTGCGGAAGTTGTCACCGTTGATGTATATTATTTACTTTTCTGCACTAGGATAGACCCAAGGAGGGGAGCACAAGTAATCGGGTTCTGGGGTCCAGTAGGAGACCAACTCGAGGAGTCGAGTCCGGGTCTCCTAACCCTAGAATTGGTAGGGTTACTTGCCGCTCTCGTAGGGGTCTAGGGTGTGGGATTGGCTATTCATCACGACCGTGGAATCCGTGTTTTATACTGGCTCGTATTGAAAACACGGACGTCCTAGTATATCCAATATTTCATATGATTCTTTCTGCTGCATTATCTGTGATGTGATCAAGCGATGTTCTGTGCTCTGTTCAGACAGATATAGTATATAGTATATATGATATATTATATAGACGTTGCTTATGTTTTACACCCGCGCTAGCCCTGCCTCGCTCTGGCGTTAGTTACCTAACCTAACGGTGCAGACGGGACATCGAGGCGAATGCGGATGGCATAAGCGTACGTTATATTTATCTGTGATGTTTAGGTGGAATTAAATGATGGGATATTCATTAATGAGATTAATGAAAGAAAATAAACCTAATTGATGTTGTGGAATCGAATTTCAAAATAAAACAGGTAGCTACAGTTCTTGCTTTGCATCGCGGTGTTCATTGTAGAACATCCTGCACCTTATTCGATGAGGAAAGGACCGAGATCCCTTCACCGGGAGTGACTCCTTTAGCAATAACTGGCAGATGCTACAACCCTCGGTTTGTCTTTGATCGCTTCTATAGTTTCCGCTTTGCACAGTGATATATATGATATATCCCGCACCTCATTCGACGAGGAAAGGGCCGACGATCCCTTCACCGGGAGTGACTCCTTTAGCAAAACTAGAAAAGCCTCGAAAACATTCCATTTAAAAACCATTTGATTCCGCAACGAGATCAAGTTCAAAGCGTTAAAGGTTTTCACAAAAACCATTCGCAACCCTCCGTCATTTTAGGAAGTAGAGTACTTAGTATTCGTGCTACGTTTGTCGACCATAGCCGAGGCGTAGTGTGCGGTAGCTAAGTGATGTCTTCCTACACAGCATATGATGCGATTAGTTAGGACAGTCATGTGGCTTTGTTGACCTTAGCCAAGGGTCATGTGGGTGGGTCTAATTAATCACGAAATGACGGGTAGAACTTGACTAGTACCTATGATTTGTTGACCTTAGCCAAGGTCATAGGTACTAGGGGTAAAAACCATTATCGGGAGTTTCAAGTGTTGAAATTTGCAATGAGATTGCATACCTTATATATGATAGTTGGATCCCGATACCCACTACGAGTAATTGTTACTCCTGGGAGAGTTTTGCACTTTACAATTAGCCGATCAAGTAGGTGTCTAGAAAGGTGTCAACGGGGTTACGCCTCTGGGAAAACGAGGTTTACAGTAATTAGGTCCATGCGAAAGCACGGGGAACCTCCCTCAAAGTACCGACACTGGCCTGGCTGAAAGATTGGCGAACTTGTAGAGTGCAATTAATCCCGGCTAGTCTTTCCTTTTAGGGTTTGAAGGAAGATTTGATAAAAACAGTGGGAGCCATCCTGATTAGATAAAATACATAACCAATCTAATCTTGCAAGAGCGCACGCTGAGTGTTTTCTTCTCTCTCTCTCCTGGTAGCGACCATATCACGCCTTAATCAAGATAATAATACGGATGTATTTACCGAACCCGCTTGTTATACTGAGCTGGGGAACGTTGGTCCTGCTCCAACTTATAATTGTTATAAGACAGAGCAGGAAATTGGGGAATACCAGATTTCCCATGCCGCCCAAACGAAGAAAGGCATATGATGCATCTCCTTCGGGTATGTTCATTACAAAGAACTGTTTCTCAGTATCCTCTGAATCCTGGGTATATGATACCGGATCAGGATCCCAGATATGTAAGTTGTTACATAGGGCTACAAAAAGGTAGAAAAACTGAGAACGGGTGATAAGTTTCATGAGACAGAAACCGGGGCAAGTGTTGCAGCCAAGTCTGTTGGTCACTGTCACCCTGTATTACCAATACATTGATTCTGAACAAATGCTATTAGATACCGAACCTGATATACAAAATCATATCAGTCTCTTTATTAGTAAAGAAATGATAAAATTTTGTATTGTTGGATGATGTTTTGAACATTTCCTATATCAAAAGTTGATCGGTTCAGGCACGTTATCTAAAAGCATTGATGTTCTAAATCAAACTACAGTTCTTTAGTATACGGAACACACACAAGAGGAAGAGTTCAGAAATGAACGAATCCTACTTGAGGCATTGTAGACTAGGTCATATCAATGCGACCCGACTAGCTGAAGTTACATGTAGATGCATATTTAAATCAGTTTGAATTTACATCTTGTGAAACTTGCCAGTCATGTCACAGAGATAAGATGACCATAGCTCCGTTTAATGGAAACAGAGAAAGAGTTAGTAAACTCTTGGGATGATACATGTTGATGTATGTAGGTCCCCTTTCTACACTTGCCAGGACCGGTTCTTTATATTTCATTACATTCTCTGATAATCTCTCAAGATTCAGATATATGTTCCTGTTGAAACACAAGTCAGAACCTTTTGAGATATTCACAGAATATAAGTTAGAAGTAGAGAACCAATACGGGTATAAGTATTATGTCCTTTGATGAGATCAAGGAGGAGAATACTTGAGCACGAAAATCCTGGATTATTCTAAAGGAGAATGAGATTCTCTCTCAGCATTACTCCTCTGAATACACCATAGCACGATGGTATATCGGGGCGGAGCAATAACACCCTATATGATAAGGTGTGCTCTATGATGAGTACTACTGAGTTACCTAATTCCTTTAGGGAGTTATGCACTTGAGAAGTTGCATACCTATTAAATAGGGTTCAAATCAAATCAGTTGCCTACCACTTCATATGTGATATGGAAAGGGAAGAGCCCATGTCTTAAGCTAGTTAAGATTTGGGGTTGTCCGGCCTATGTCTAAAAACAAAATCCGGACAAGCTCGAGGCAAGGTCTGTAATGTAGAACTGGAAAGGTTCCAGCTATACAAACTGCAGCTGATGATTTGAAAGAACCAAAGGATTCAATAGATACCAACGAACCTCAGCCTCTCCGCCGATCTAGTAGGGTTCCTCACCCACCTGAGAGATACTTCGGTTTCTCTGTGACAGTAGGAGCGAGGATTGCATCATGAGATGATGACTCAACTAGTTTCGAGCAGGCCATCGAGAGTAAGACTCTGTAAGAATGGCCGGATGTTTAGTGATCTGAGATGGAATCCTTATACACCAACAAAGTATGGACTTTGGCTGCTATATCTGAAGGGTTAAATCCCCATCAGGAGCAAGTATATCTTGAGAAGATTACTTGGTGTACATGGAAAGGTTGAGACTTTCAAAGCTAGACTTGTTAAAAGTGTGCATCATTGACCAGGTATGGATAATGATGAAACCTTTTTCAAGTAGCTATGCTTAAGTCCATCCAGATCCTACTTGTCACGGCTACATACCATGACTATGATATCTGGTGGTTGGGTGTCATGACTGCTTTTCTAAATGATGTTTTAGAAGAGTGCGTCTATAAGTACACAGCCAGAGGGCTTCGTAAACAGTGGGAGCAGCGGAAACGTGTGCAAGATGCTTTATATAGGATAAAGCAGGCATCGCGGAGTCGGAACATCTGTTTTGATGAAGCGGTCAAAGAAGTTGACATCATCAAAATGGTAGATGAACCTTGTATAAACAAGAAGGTTGTAGGGAGTATGGTGACGATCCTCATAGAGTACGTGGATGACATACTCCTGATAGGGAAGGAGTTTCCTATGCTACGCTCGATCAATCTCCGCTTATCACAATGATTCTCCATATAGGATCAAAGTGATACCTCCTAAATCCTGGGTTTTGGATCTATGAGATAGATCTAATTGGATGTTAGGATACTCACTAGTTGTAGTGAGATGGTATCAATCGACCCTGGGGAGAATCACTGGAATAGTTCCAGGGTGATAAAGACGACTGAATGTCAGTCACAGGCATTGTCTTTACCCTCAGTAAAGGGACGGTATGTTGGAAGAGTTCCAAGCTAGATACCGTGGCATACTAGACGATAAAGGCTGGATACATCGCTACTTAAGATGCTACCAAAAGAGGATGTTTGGGTGTATATTGGTTCATGAGATGAACTACGTTCCTACCATTGTGAGACGATGGAGTTGTGGCTTATGTGGAGGAACGCCGGTCCCATCAGTGATCCAGACTTATTCTAAGGCAGCATCGCCTGATCATGGAGATAGTTGATCTCCAGGGTGATCGAGGTTAGGAGAGTAGACTCAGAGGACAACACAGCGGATCCACTCACAAAGGCCTGTTCCCAAAGAGAGACTTTTATGGGATGGTTGAGTATGAGATACTGCAGCCACTGCTATCAGATGGCCCTAGTGCAAGTGGGAGATTGTTAGTTATATGTATGCCCTAGAGGCCATTACTGTACATAGGATGTATATTGTAGTGGATGCTGGGACGTATATAGGGAGGACTTTCTTGCTCAACATGATAGTACGCTATCTGGTTGAACTTTACCTTAACGTATATACTGATTGTCTCTCTGTTACATGTTGGTAAAGCCCTTAGGATGTGTTCTTGACTACCTGGACTATGATGCGGATCATACTAGTGGGGACATGGTAGTCCATAAGTACATCTTTCAAAGTCCTTAGTCGTGGGTGTATCGAGACGGGGCATCGATATACCAGAGTAGACTAGCGTGTACCTTCTCGACCCATACAGATGGGCGATGGATGGTCCCATATCCATTGGTGTTTGACATCAGAGATGATATACGGGTGCTCAGTAGAGACTGAGTACACTGGACGGACTCGCCGAGAACTCCCAGATGGTATTATACCTCACGTCAGATGGCAGTTCTCTGGTGACACTGGTACAGAGTAGTCTGTTGACCCGAGATCGTCATAGAGTCTTGTGTGGTTCCCACTGTGCTTTGATTTCCATCTTACCACGTCCAAGAGGGCGTGCAAAACGGTGGTTTTTGGGTACAGTCCCGAGTCACATGGAGGCAATGAGCGATAGGAGGGGATTCGTCTCTCCCGGTATAGGGGGTTAATGTTGTGCTGTGTTCGATTGGCTATAACAGGAAATCCCTGGCCAGGGTTGCTGAGATTTACTGGTAAGTGTTACCAGTAGTTTCTCGAATAGTTATAGACCTCATATTGACGCGACTTATCGAGCTATTGGGGTCTGACGTTTACCACCCCTAGGCGAGATATGCGACATATCAGACGATCAGACCGGACTGTACGGTAGTGTTACTGGTTGGATTCACTGGAGTGTGAGCGGGCTTGCTCGTCGATCTTCAGATCGCTTAATACCTGGGTGGCCGTTATGTTTAGCAGACCGCTTGCGGCTTGTGGATGTTTGATATGATCATCATCCGCTGCCGGCGTATTGACGAGTCTTTAGAGTCCTACACAGAGGTTTCCTGGCTCAAGCGAAACGAAATAGGAGCGCATATGAGATATGTGCGGGACCGAGAATAATGCGTGTATGTGATACCGTATTCCATTCTCGCGATGAATGTATCAATTAGGTTATATGCGATATACCCTAGTTATCGAATCAAGGATTGATTCGATAAACCAATACAAAGGATACTAGTCGGTTATATACGATATGACCGGATCGTTAAATCAAGAGTTGATTTAATGATTTAATGCATAATTATATATTTGATATATTACTTTGCATTAACTAGTATCGGTTCACTTTAAATGGATTTTTTCACTCGAGTGTGCGCATTGCATATGCGATATGATTTTGTGCACTTGCTTGTATCATGTTTGATGATGCATGTTTACTTGGTTAAGTGTAAAGAATAAACCATGGTTAAACTAATGATTAGGGTTTTATTTATCCATTACTTACTTATTCATTTATTTATTTGTTTATACATTTTGGAAAATAAATGGAAAAGAGAAAAGAATGGTGGCTTTTTTTTTTTTGGTTTAGTTGAAGCTTCATGAAGCTTTGACTTTGTCCACCATTCTTATCTCATCCTTAACCCTAACCATTCCTTTAACCATGATTGATTCTCTACACATTACCATAGTTAACATTATGATAAGGTTTGATTATTCTTTTCTTTTTAATTAACTTATCATATCATTTCTTCTTCTTCTTCCTTGAACTCAAGAAGAAAACCTTGAGGTCATCAATGGTGATTGATGATAAAGAGTGAGAAATCCAATTCTAAAGTCTACCCACTTCCTATTTCTTCATCCTCTACCTCTTGCCAAGTAGTAGAGTGTGTTTTCTTCACAAGTTTCTTGACTTGGTGAAGTCGGAGCTTGATTTAGCGATGCCTCGACGTAGATCATCTTCGGCATGGACATCGATGACCTAGCCCGTCCATTCTCCGATGAAGCCGACGCTAGAGCCCGGGACTTGTTATGGACAGCGAGGAGACTTCATTGCGGAGCTATGGAGGTCGAGAACCGGATCTACAAAGGTTGTATTTCCGTATCTTGTAGTTAAGTGTTAACTAGTTTTCTTTTTCGCCTAGAATTCTAGCCGACGATCCGTAGTCGGGTTTCTCGGCACCTAGATTTTTTGAAATTGGCATGGTTGATGCCTTGTGAGACCTCATTAGGGTGCCTAGGAACCCTACAGATGCAGCACGACAGAGTTATCGCATATGCTTCTCGGTAGTTGAGAAAACATGAGCAGAACTACCCCACTCATGATTTAGAGATGGCTGCTGTGGTATTTGCACTTAAGAACTGGAGACATTACCTATACGGCGAGTCGTGCCAGATATTCACTGACCACAAGAGCTTGAAGTATATCTTTCAAGAGCGAGATATAAATCTGAGACAGCGCCGTTGGATGGAGTTGGTAAAAGACTATGACTGCGAGATTCTATACCATCCGGGCAAGGCGAATGTGGTGGCAGATGCTTTGAGTAGGAGGCCCGGAGGTAGCCTATCTTGTTTGAGCACAGTACAGATACAGTCGACGGCGGATTGGCAGGTTTTATATGACAGCAGAGTGCAGTTCAAGTTTACTCCTACAGGAGGACAACAAGCACATTTCAGAGCACGCCCACAGTTACTTGACCGTATCCGCGAGGCACAGTCCGGTGATGCCCGTATTTTAGAGATTATCGAGCAGATTCGGTAGGGCAAAGTTTCCGAGTTCGTGATTGATGACCAGGGGATACTTCGATTTGGGACTCGACTGTGCGTACCAGATTCTGAGGGACTGAGGCGTGATATTCTTGAGGAGGCGCATAGATCAGTATACAGTGTTCATCCAGGTTCCACCAAGATGTACCATGATTTGAGAGATGTTTACTGGTGGGACGGGATGAAGAAGGATGTTACGGACTTTGTATCGAGATGCCTGACTTGTCAGCAAGTCAAGGCCGAGCACCAGAGGCCAGCCGGTTAGTTACAACCTTTGCCCATTCCTGAGTGGAAGTGGGAACGGGTCTCCATGGACTTCATTATGGGTCTACCCAGGACCAGTAGAGGGTATGACTCTATATGGGTGATTGTAGATCGACTGACGAAAGCGGCTCACTTTCTGCCAGTGAAGACCACTTTTGGATTTGCTCAGTACACCCAGGTTAATATTGATGATATCGTACGACTACATGGCGTCCCGACTTGCATCGTGTCCGACCGGGGACCCAGTTTACCAGCCGATTATAGTAGAAACTTCAGGAGGCTTTGGGCACCCGATTGAGTTTTAGCACAGCTTTTCATCCGGAAACTGACGGTCAGTCAGAGCGTACTATTTAAACTCTTGAGGACATGCTCAGAGCTTGTGTTTTAGATTTCGGTGGTAGCTGGGATCGTCATTTGCCCTTGATCGAGTTCTCCTACAATAATAGCTTTCAGGAGATGATTCAGATGGCACCTTTTGAGGCTTTATATAGGAGGAGAAGTCGATCGCCCGTATGTTGGACAGAGCTCAGGGGGAGCAGTATTTTGAGGCCGCAGATCGTATAGGAGACGACCGAAAAGATACAGCTGATTCGGGACAGGATGAGAGCGGCCCAGAGCAGGCAGAAATCATATGCTGACAGGAGCCGTCGCCGACTCGAGTTCGCTGTTGGCGACCATGTTTTTCTGAGGGTCTCTCCGATGAAGGGCGTAATGAGATTTGAGCGGAAAGGGAAGCTTATTCCTAAATATGTTGGTCCCTTCGAGATCCTAGAGCGTGTTGGTTCGGTGGCTTATCGGTTAGCTCTTCCGCCCAGCTTCCCCGATGTTCATCCCGTATTTCATATTTCGATGCTCCGCAAGTACCTCCATGACCCTTCTCATGCGATTCAACACCAGATGATCCAGCTAGAGCGCGATCTTTCGTTCACCGAGCAGCCGGTGGTCATTTTGGATCGGCACGTGAAGAAATTGAGGTCGAAAGTTATACTGTCCGTCAAGGTTCTTTGGCATGGCCCGAACAGCGAGGAGGTCATCTGGGAGACCAAGGACGAGATGAGGAAGAAATATCCCCATCTTTTTGAAGGTACACGTAGTTAAATTTTAAATTCGGGGACCGAATTTCATTAAGGTGGGAAGATTTTAACACTTTGAAATCGTTTAGGTAGTTTTTCTTTAATCCGTAAAATAATGAGTATTTTCCGTAAAATGTGAAAATAATTATTTTTCAATATAGGCCTAATTATACAAAATTTAGATAAGAAATTGCTAGAAATTGGTTAGTTATTTGTCACGTATAAATTTCTAGTTATTTAAAAAAAATCCTTAATTAATTATTTTTAATATTATTTTAAGCTTTTAAATATACATTAAATTAGTGATAAATACAAATTTGAATGGGTAAATTACGTACTTAGGATACATTATAAACTAAAATCTAGTGTTAACAAAAATTTTATCAACACATTCCAAGAGTTGTTTTATGGTTTAAAAATAAATCAAAATGAAATTAAAATGAAAATTTAATAAGAAAATGATGTGATATGCATTAAATGAACTTAAAAGATACTTTATACATAGAAATTTCTATACAACTCTCTCTCACTTTTCCCCTCCTACCTCAGGTCGAGCCCTTCCTGCAACTTTCCCCCCATTTTCCCCCAATTCTTTTGCTTCAAAATTCATCAAAAAATCCATTAAAATCCACAAAATTCTTCACAAATTCGAAACAAATCCCTATTCTACCTCTTCTCAAACCCAAATTAGTTTAAAACATGGAGAAAGGAGGCATATTTGGAGGCTAGTGCAAGCTATGGTTCAAACTTGTGAGGTAAAAATTCTAATCTAATTGTTAAATTGTAGTTTAAATATGCTAATTTGAAATTTAAAAGTGTGAAATTTGGTTATAATTGCTTGTTTATGAAATTCAAGAAAATGTTTGATTTTAAATTTAGGGTTTGAAGCATTATAAATGGGTTAAATTTAGTGTTGTGGCCATCTAGTGGTTTGAGTTGGATGATTGTGCTAGATTGTTGTCACTTTATCGCTAATCTACGATGGTTACGCCTATTCACAATTTTAGGAGCTTACTAGGTTTTTATATATTTAAGTGGTGAATTAATTATGATATCTTGACGATATTATTAGCATCTCCTATGACATTTAGGGTGTGTGAATGCCAAATTTGGTTTGATCGGGTTTAGTTTTGACAGTTGTTCCAAACGACAATTTTAGTTAAGGTTAGCGATTGTCGTGTGTGTTCCGCGCACCGAGTGCACGTTGTGCCTAACTTGTGAGCATTGATTCTTTCATTTTGTGACATTGCGTTGTTTCAAGAATATGTAATCTTATGTTTTATGTTGTGTAATATTAGGATCGGTTGCAGAAATATCGGACGCGGCGCGCAAAGGCAAAGCTGTGGTTGGATTAGATTAGCGAGGCGTCCGAGTGAGTAGATGAAATCGCCTGGATGGCATGAGGCACCCCATAGTTAGGATCACTTTATTACTTGCAAACTATATGCATAGTTATTTAGTTAACCATCTCATTCATATGCATATCTTTCTAGTTATTCGTCTGCTGGCATTGCATGGTTATCTATATGGATATGTGTGATATCACCTCTTAGGACACGTACACTATTACCATTGACTCATGTTGCATGCGCACTATTCATGTGAACACACACGCCTTTGGTAATTTCCATGCCACGAGCACTGTAGAACCTGCTTAGTTCTGTATCAAACACTTGCATCATACATGATACAACGAATCGCATAACATGTATATACCTCACTTCATTATCATGCTTATATATATTCCTCGTCATAAACTACACTACATAATATTGACTTCATAAGCATCTATTGCTTACAACATGTCAGATATTATGATTTCTTGAGGATTTCGGTATTGATGAGATTTCTAGATTTTGGGGAAAACCACAAGAATTTTTCCAAAACTCATTATGTTTTTAAAAAGCCAATTTGCGGTTTTCTCGTGATGTATGTGTCATCCACCATGAGTTTTCATGTTTTCTGTTGGATTTCGAGACCCGATTCGAGGAGTGGATGAACCGTCTCGGGTACATGGGCCCGGTATGATACCCCGGGGCAAGAAGCTCAAGTTTTAGACGATGAGCCTGGCAGGGGAAGACTACCTACCGGTGATATCTGGCGCGGAGGATATCCGGAAGATACCGACCGTTGTTGTGAGATTTGATGATATGGGCCGATCCAGACTGACGGAGCCCGAGGTACTGAGACATTGACATAGTGAGATATTGAGATAGATATATTTTCATATTTGGTGTCGATACTTGACACGGTTTTCGGATGATTTCATTGATGGCACCTTAGCTATTGTACAGATATTTTTTTTAGTTAAGAATGTAGAGATTATCTTATTTAAACACTTAAAGATTTCATATTGATTTTGCATCCATGTGCATACATATTAGTAGCATCGCATCATACTTAGATATGCAGGTTGTGACGCATTGCGTGCATTCTTACAATAGCCTTATTAGATATTATTTTCTACTCACGAGTTAGCAACACACTCCCGTTGTGCCACAGTGTCTTGCTGGTCGGACCCGTCAGCCTTATAGTGGCGGGCGTATCTTTTCATTGGCTTCTTTTGCTTAGACTCGCGACATTGCTCGTAGGTGGGTTGCGAGGACATTTTGCCTCTTTTTGTACTATCATTGTATCTAGTATTCTCCATCTACCACTTCTTATTTTGTATATGCGACCTAGTGATGAGACTGAGAGATTGTGTATATGTGGTTCCTCTGGGGTCAAGCTCACTTGAGCCGACGTTGTGTTTTTCTTATTTTTGTGTTTCTTTTTGCTTATTTGCTTGACGTTACATATATATTGCGTGTGGTTGTGATCCGCCTTGGGCGAAGAGCTAGCTCCCGCTTGGGGATGCCATTATATCATTACAGGTTTATATATCTTGTTGTACCCGTTTTGGGGCCAGTATTTACAAAGGAGACTCTGCTGAAATTTTTGGAAAATTTTGATGTTTTTAAAAAGGGATTAATATAACTTAATTGGTTTAAAGTCGTTTTCATAAAAGGTTTTCCTTCACTCTAATTGTTTATGTTTTAGTCTTTCTGGGCTTTGGCTGACTTAGGTTACGTTACGCCTTGAGACGTCTCGTAATCTAAGTGTCAGTCACGTCCCGTACCTTCAGGTCGTGAAATAAACCCATCGCTCTATGTCTTGCACAATACCCAAGTTTGACTAGGTCTACCAATATACAAATTTTAGTCTCTGATTTGATCTGATGGAGTTTATCTAGATACAACGGAATATAAAATACGAGAGTAGGCACGATCTAATGTGTGTCCGATCTACCAAAGCAAAACACCGTGGATGAAGCAGTGTGCCAGCGATACCGCAACTGATCCGAAGCGGTCAAACCTGCAAGAACTGTGGCACAACAGGGGTGAGTTGCCAACTCGTGAGTAGAAAACATCAGCAAGTAGAAATCGAATAAAACAACGATTTCCTAGGTCACTATATCCTGAAAGTAACACTATGATATCTAGGGTGACCATGTATGCACATATGTCAACAATCGAGTAATTGCAATGATATATATATATATATAAATAAACATCTGACATCATATGCCTGTATGCATATGGATATCATCCACGTATCCATCACCGACACAAACAATATCATGAAACCTGAGCACCGACACTCGAAACATCATGAAACCATATGCATGTATGTATGAGAATATCAACCACGTGTGTCCATCAATGACACATCAAAATCATGAAACCTGAGTGTCCAACACCGACACTTGAAACATCATGAAACACGTGTCCAGTATCGACACGTAAATCCTCAAATCTCAGGCACTGCATACTCAGATCGGCCGCCATATCAATCTCATCTCAGGCTCCGCATACTCAGATCGGCCCACATATCCATCTAATATCATAACTCCCAAACGGTATCCTCCGGATATCCGCCGAATTCTATACAATCACCGGTAGGTAGTGTTCCCTCTGTCAGGCTCATCGTCTATACCATAAAAATCATTTCTTTCCCCGAGGTACCATACCGGCTCTACCATGTACCCGCAAACGGCATTCGCCAACTCCTCGAATCGGGTCTCGAAAACAAGCTCAGAACTGAGAAAACTCATGGTGGACGTCTCGAAATATCATATCAACTTTTATCATATTATCTCTTTCTAAATCCTATAATCATGTTATCTTATGTTCGTAGCATATCCTTTATCAAAATTATAAGTTATAAAACGATCTTCCATATCTGTCACGACCCGAAAAGTACGGAACATGACCGGCACTTAAATTATGAAACGTCTCGAGGCGTACATAATCTAAGAAAGCCAAAACCCAGAAATCAAAACCAAAGAAGCAGTAGAGTGAAGGAAAGACCAATTTAAAGCAAGTAGTTTTAACAACATAGGCCGATGTATGTATTTTTAAAATCTCAAGTATTTTCTAAAAATTTCGGCAGAGTCTCCTTTGTAAATACTGGCCCCAAACAGGATACAACATGAATAGTATACGAAATAAATAAAAGGCATCCCCAAGCGGGAGCTAGCTCTTCGTCAATCGACGGTCACAACCACGCAAGTAATATAATATACAACGCCGAAGGGCGAGGATCAAAACTCAAAAGAAACTCAAAATCAGCATGAAAACCATAATAATACAACGCACGACTCTAAGGTCAAAATAATAACAAGTCTGTTCGTCTATCTCTATCAAATATACAAGTCTGGTTGATGGAGTTTCTAGATACAACTGAAATAATAAATAAACAATGGTGGTCCTGATGCAAAGAACCCACCTACCAAAGCAATCAACCGGAAGGAACAGTGTGCCACCAAAGCCGCAAAAAAACCTGTACGGCAAAACCTGCAAGGAACTGTGGCACAACGGGGGTGAGTTTCCAACTTGTGAGTAGAAAACATCTACGAGTAGAAATCGCAAGCATGACGCTACCCTAGGTCATATCAAGTAATATCCTCAAAAAAATATCCTGATCCATCTACATATACGTGCAATACCACGTGCTTGTGTCAGTGCCTCAGATAGCAACATATCAGATATATGATGTATGAATGCATTACGAATGGAAACAGAATATATCATGAGTGAGACAACTGTTTTCTTTAATCAAAGAGATTTCTATATGTATATCAATCAAGTATCATCAATGAATGCAACAGAGAAATCAGTGTCAAGCATCGACACAAAACATAAGTCTCATTATTTCAATATCAAATCTCAATATCTCAAATCTCAAATCTTAAATATCAATATCTCAGGCATCCGTATCATCTGCGGGATCGGCCCGCGGGCTTCGGCAGAACGGATCGGCCTATAACCTTCTCATGACTCCGGCCGGTATCCTCCGGATAACCGACGAGTCTAAATAATATCACCGGTAGGTAGTGCTCCCGTGTCAGGCTCATCGAATACAACTCGAGCTTCTTGCCCCGGGGTACCATACCGGGCCCACCATGTAACCGAGACGGTTCATCCAACTCCTCGAATCGGGTCTCGAAATCCAACATCAATCCTGAAAACTCATGGTGGACGACTCATACATCACGGGAGAACAGCATCTTGCATTTTTAAAAGGATAATAATTTTATAAATCCTTGCGGTTTCCCCCAAATCCAGAAATCTCAAGAAGGATCCAAAATCATCAATATCATGATATCAATAAACATTAAAAACCGGCATAAATCTCCATAATACTGCATAACCAATGAATATATGGATGCACCTGATATCATGCAATAAATTAACTAGCATATGAAAGCTAAAACATGTAGCAACTATCAGTTAGCAAGCTATGTCAATGAAATAGTGTTTTCTAAAGTGTACGTGACATGGCAATTACCGATGATGATGTGTGTGAGCTGGCAAGTAAGTGTGTGTGGAACATACGCATCATCGGTAATGGTGCCGGTGTCCCGACAGCATGGTTCATAATCACTAAGTACACAATAAACATGCAATGAGACGATAACAACATGATAAATGGCAATGAATAGTAATTTCAACAATAATATGCGGAAACATGAATGATAACGTAACAATAAGGAATCTACATCGCTACACCGGTGTTATACTGTTTTGCCGTTTGAAAAAGTACGAATCGTGGCTTTTTGAAAATAAGGGCTACGGTGTTTTTAACAAAAGGTACGTCTTATGAAATATCCGTAGTATCCCTTGACATGTTTTTAAAATCCTCACAATTCGTTAGTTTTGGAAATAGGTATGACTCGGGTCCAGTCTAACATCTACTAGGTAACTACAGGTCTAACTAACAACCAATCGGAAGGGGTATGAAAACTACCTAAATCTGAGTAGATATAAATATATGTGTGTATAATAGTCGATGATCCCGCCTCAATAGTATCCCATACGATACCCTATATAATATAGCATCCTCGAGTCAAGAGTGCGGATCTATCATCAATATATAGCTCGTACGGTAAATCCGTCGTACGAACTCCCAAATCTGGGTACGGGTCAAATGTCACATCTATCACATTATTCATCTGGTATCCTCTTTATCAAATATCATGATCGGGGTACTGATCTACGTCTAGTACAAAACTGATACCATCTATGTATGCATGCGTGTGTATGAAAACACCATGCCTAAAGGACCCGCTAAACATATCACGTCGTAACTCGAATACGAACCCTATCACATCACCGATCTCACAGCCTCAAGCCCAATCTCATCGACTCATCTCCAATCCCAAGTACTATCCTCATAATCCGTGTATATGTATACGTATATATATATATATAGTCCCATACCCATGTGTGTATATATATATACATATCCCCATATACGCACATGTAAAATAGATGTATGCAAATGCGTGTGTGCGTGTGGGTGTGAACCTATTCTAGGGTTCACGTCTAAGAAGCTATGCTAGTTTACTTCTAATTACCCTAAACTAAACCAGGAACACAATAATCATCTCTTGATAAACATCCAAGTATCATGAATCACATATATAAACATATATATATCATAACTATACTACGAACTGCGGGGGTGTTATACGCCATCCACCCGACTTTCCCCGTAGATATAATCTACTTACCTGGTCCTCGCTTGCCGAAATCGATGTCGCCACGCGCTTGCTTGTCGTCTCGAAATTCTCGTGAGGGTACTTACGTATCATAACATATCGTATCGTATAAAAACCCAATTCGAAATCGAAACGGTATACGAAAACCAAATCGGCACGCGTATCACGCATAGGTCAAAACCTATCGCCTACGCATGCAAAAATAGCCAAACCAACCCTCGATGTCGATGTACAAACGTCAAACTATCGAGAAAAACCCAAACACGCCAATCTTGTTTTCATAAATCACTAATTATATATGAAATAAGGTTTAAATCATCAAAACATTAAAATTAATCAAATCGTTTTATTTCCCAAAAACCTAGTTAGCAAAAATTCCCATTTCGGTTCAAAACGTGATGTTTTAACCAATAAAAACATTTTAACAAATTTTAGTGGCCATAATGCTCACTAATTAACTCAACTAAGTCACACAAATCATTTTTAAATTCTTTTCTTTTCTAATTATATTAATTATAAAAACCTAGTTAGCAAAATTTATGAAATTGGATAAATTTTGAAGCAACAATTAGTAAACTAACTACTAGCTACATTCTCCAAAACTTAATATGTTAAACTACCCATTACAACCAAAAACAAGTGATACAACACTCACTTGAATTCCAAAACTCCCTCTTGAAATCTTAAACTTGCAATCTAACCCATATTACGAACTAATTAAGTCTTGATTTAAAGTGTTAATACAACAATTTAACTATAGGATTTAGATTATACCACAAATTTCAAGAGATCCAACATCAAAATCTTTGCTTCCAAACTGCTCTCTTGCTCATTCATGTTAGGTAGGGCAAAGAAATAATGGGTAAGAGTTGGATTGAAGAAATATTGAGGTTTTAGCTTGATTTTGAGGCAAAAAGATGAATTTTTTTGATGAGAATAATAGGAGAAAATGAGGGGGAGCTGCTGCTGATTTGGGGTCGGCCAAGATGAGGAAATGGAAGAGAGAGAGAGAGGTGGGGGTGTTGGAAAGGTCAAAGGAGCCATACCTCAAGTCAACACACTCATTTCTTTATTGGTTTCATATCTTTTCATTTTCCTTTCAATTGAATTACATTAAATGGAGGGGAGAGTAGGGAGGGCTGCAGCATATGGATCGACCCAGTAGTAGAGGGGGAGGAGAGAGGGTGTGGGTGAGTGTGGATGAGGGAAATAAATGTTAGTTATATGTATGCCCTAGAGGCCATTACTGCACATTGGATGTATATTGTAGTGGATGCTGGGACATATATAGGTAGGACTTTCTTGCTCGACATGATAGTACGCTATCCGGTTGCTCTTTATCTTAACATGTATACTTTCTGTCTCTCTGATTACATGTTGATAAAGCCCTTAGGATGTGTACTTGACTTCTAGGACTATGATGCAGATCATACTAGTGGGGCCTGGATAGTCCATGAGTACATCCTTCAATGTTCCTAGTCGTGGGAATATCGAGACGGGGCATCGATATTCCAGAGTAGACTAGCGTATATCTTCTCGACCCATATGATGGGCGATGGATGATCCCATATCCATTGGTGTTTGACATCAGAGATGGTATGCGGGTGCTCAGTGGAGACTGGGTACACTGAACGGACTCGTCGAGAACTCCCAGATGGTATTATACCTCACGTCAGATGGCAGTTCTATGGTGACACTGGTACAGCTTAGTCTGTTGACCCGAGATCGTCATAGAGTCTTGTGTGTCTCCCACTGTGCTTTGATTTCCACCCTACCACGGCTCTACTGAGTCGTGCAAACAGGTGGTTTTTGGGTACAGTCCCGATTCACATGGAGACAATGAGCGATAGGAGGGGATTCGTCTCTCCCGGTATTGGGGGTTGATGTTGCGCTATGCTCGACTGGCCATAACAGGAAATCCCTGGCCAAGGTTGCAGTGATATACTGGTAAGAGTTATCAGTAGTCTCACGAATGTTATGGACCTCACGTCGGCATGACGTATCGAGTTATTGGGGTCTGACGTTTACCACCCCTAGGCGAGATATGCGACATATCAGACGAACAGACCGGACTGTACGGTAAGTGTTACTGGTTGGATTCACAGGAGTGTGAGCGGGCTTTCTCGTCGATCTTCTGATCGCTCAATACCCGGGTGGCCGTTACGTTTAGCAGACCGCTTGCGGCTTGTGGGTGTTTGATATGATCATCATCTGCTGCCGGCGTATTGACGAGTCTTTAGAGTCCTACACAGAGGTTTCCTGGCTCAAACGAAACGAAATAGGAGCGCATATGAGATATGTGCGGAACCGAGAATAATGCGTGTATGTGATACCGTATTCCATTCTCGCGATGAATGTATCGAATGGTAGTATGTGATATAACCTAGTTATCGAATCAAGGATTGATTCGATAAGCAGGTACATTGGATATTAGTCGGTTATATGCGATATGACCGGATCGTTAAATCAAGTATTGATTTAATGATTTAATGCATAATTATATATTTGATATATTACTTTGCATTAACTAGTATTGGTTCACTTAAATGGATTTTCTCACTTGAATTTTCACAAGTTGTATATGTGATATACTTTTGTGCACAAGATTGTATCATGTTTGATGATACATGCTAACTTGGTTAAGTGTATGATTAAACCATGGTTGTGTAATGGTTAGGGTTTTTGATTTTATTTATTTATTTGTTTATTTATTTAATCATTTTTGGCAAAATAAAATTGTGGATTTATTTGTTTTTTGCTAAAAGCTTCTTGAAGCTTCAAAGCATCTTTGGAAAGTCTTCCATTTTGTTTTTACCACTAAACCTAACCATTCACCTAACCCTAGTTTATTCTCTACACCTTACCATGGTTACATTATGATAACCATCACTTGATTATTCAATTAGAATTAATTCATTTTTTTCATTCTTTTCTTCTTCTTCTTCTTGATGAAGAAAGAAAAGCTTTCTTGAAATTTATCAAGTGTTGATTCCAAGTGAGAAATCCAATTCCAAAGTGAACCCACTTCCTATTTCTTCATCCTCTACCTCTTGCCAAGTAGTATTGGGTGTTTTCTTCATAAGTTTCATGACTTGGTGAAGTGGGAGCTTGATCTTGTGATGCCTCGACGTAGATCATCTTCGGCATCGAAGCCGACGACCAAGCCCGCCCATTTCTCCGATGAAGCCGACGCTAGAGCCCGGGATCCGATGATCGCAGCGAGGAGACTTCATCATGGAGCTATGGAGGTGGAGGACCGGATCTACAAAGGTTGTAGCCCCTTTACTTTAGCATTAAATTCGTTTACTCGCATTGCATCGCCTCATTATCTAGTTAACGATCCGTATTACGGTTTGTAGGCACATGAAATTTTTAATTGGGCATGTTTGATCACTTGTGAGACTTCATTAGTGTGCCTAGGAACCCTACAGTGGTATCAGAGCCTAGCTAGAGCCTTAGGCAATGCGTAAACGGAGTTAGAAGTCCGATCGAACCGAAACCCTAACATAAATTTGCTCTCTGGACTTTTTTCAAAAACTGGGTTTTTTCCAGATTAAAAATTCTTAAAAATTTCAGCAGGAAGATCTAAGAATTATGGTGCAAAACGAGATCCTGATTCATCTAAACCGCCGCGGAACAGCGGCAGAAGCATGCCTTATGCGGCGGTTCCGCGGCGATATTGTCACATTGCCCAATAAATTTTGCACAGTAATTCCTATAATTTGGTGCTGGATTTTATGGGATTTTTTAAATTTCACTCAAGAGCTGAGTTTTCTGGGTTGTATTGGGGACTCGGTGTTTCGATCGGATTGTCTAATTTTGTCTGTGTGCTTTTCCGGATAATTTTAGAATATGTTAAAAAGTTCGACAGGATATAAATACCCATTTTTCCCCTGCCGGGAAATTTCCAATTGTTGGAATTTTCCGTAGTTTAATGACGTTCTAAGTAGTGCAAGTAATGCGATGGTCCCTCTAGAAGACGACAAACCTTAACTCGATTATGTGACCGTCTTGAACTGCCCTTTGAACCTTAGGGTTTGGGGCAGTACGGCATGCCACATGTGAGGCGTTGGCTTGACCCTTCTACGGCTGGACCGTTGGTACTGAGGCATGAACTGAATGTTTTTAGACTTATTTCATGTGTTGAGCTGTATCGGGAAAACTTGGGTGTTCGATTGTTCGATCGGAAAGTTTAACATTTTCTATTTATCCGGAATGTGATACAATACTTGGAATTCACAAGTTGTTATGAGATAACTGAATGAATGTTATAAACACAGCAGTTTAGTCTCACTTGATCGGTTGCCACGGAATTTTGATGTGATCAAAAGTCCGTCGCAATCACGTAGCGTACGAGGATACTCGCCGGGTAAACTTAATAGACAGCCTCGCCCCATAGCCCCGACCAAGTGACTGTAGGAGAACCCCGTCGCCGAAAGCATCCGTTCGGGTGCTCGCGGTAGCGGTGTTCCGCCTTGGTGCACTTTGTCGACGGTATCGGGGGTGCGGCCGCCTACTAAAGTTTGCGACGAGCATTCGATCAGGATGTCGGGAATCTTGTTGAATTACCCGACTTTATATTGAGAAGTGTTTTCGATTTTGAGACTAAAATGCGGGGTTTATAATTGTTAGGCATGCGATGTCTAAGTATTTCATTTGATTAGGCATGCGATGTCTAAAGCGGTTGTGGATTCCAACTGTTGTAGTTTTACACTTTCTTTTCTGTGACCGTAAGTGTAATATGTGATATCGCCGATTTCGTTGCTATATGTCAACGACAATTGGGATGCGCATATTTACTTACGTTGATGACATGTGATGTTATGTGTTGCTGGATATGTTATATTGGATCGTCGTGTTCGAATAGCCGGGGTTTTTTTATGTGAGATGAGTGTTTTTCTTTTTCATTCATGTAAAAACTTGTATGTAATATTCTTTTATTGGGGCACTTCCAGGTTGCGGATGATGTCACCTTTTGTATATTATTTAATTTTCTGCACTAGGATAGACCCAAGGAGGGGAGCACAAGTAACCGGGTTCTGGGGTCCAGTGGGAGACCATCTCGAGGAGTCGAGTCCGGGTCTCCTAACCCTAGAATTGGTAGGGTTGCTTGCCTCTCTCGTTGGGGTCTATGGGTGTGGGATTGGCTATTCATCACGACCGTGGAATCCGTGTTTTATATTGGCTCGTATTAAAAACACGGACGTCCTAGCATATCCAATATTTCATATGATATTTTCTGCTGCGTTATCTGTGATGTGATCATGTGATTTGTTCAGATAGATATAGCATATAGTATATATGATATATTATATAGACGTTGCTTATGTTTTACACCCGTGCTAGCCCTGCCTCGCTCTGCCGTTAGTTACCTAACCTAACGGTGCAGACGGGACATCGAGGCGAATGCGGATGGCATAAGCGTACGTTATATTTATCTGTGATGTTTAGGTGAACTTAAATGATGGGATATTCATTAATGAGATTACTGAAAGAAAATAAACCTAATTGATGTTGTGGAATCGAATTTCAAAATAAAACAGGTAGCTACAGTTCTTGCTTTGCATCGCGGTGTTCATTATAGAACATCCTGCACCTTATTCAATGAGGAAAGGACCGAGATCCCTTCACCGGGAGTGACTCCTTTAGCATTAACTGGCAGATGCTACACACTCGGTTTGTCTTTTGATCGCTTCTATAGTTTCCGCTTTGCACAGTGATATATATGATATATCCCGCACCTCATTCGACGAGGAAAGGGCCGACGATCCCTTCACCGGGAGTGACCCCTTTAGCAAAACTAGAAAAGCCTCAAAAACATTCCATTTAAAAACCATTTGATTCTGCAACGAGATCAAGTTCAAAGCGTTAAAGGTTTTCACAAAAACCATTCGCAACCCTCCGTCATTTTATGAAGTAGAGTACTTAGTATTCGTGCTACGTTTGTCGACCATAACCGAGGCATAGTGTGCGGTAGCTAAGTGATGTCTTCCTATACAGCATATGATGCGATTAGTTAGGACAGTCATGTGGCTTTGTTGACCTTAGCCAAGGGTCATGTGGGTGGGTCTAATTAATCACGAAATGACGGGTAGAACTTGACTAGTACCTATGATTTATTGACCTTAGCCAAGGACATAGGTGCTAGGGGTAAAAACCATTATCGGGAGTTTCAATTGTTGAAATTTGCAATGAGATTCCATACCTTCTATATGATAGTTGGATCCCGATACCCACTGCGAGTAATTGTTACTCCTGGGAGAGTTTTGCACTTTACAATTAGCCGATCAAGTAGGTGTCTAGAAAGGTGTCAACGAGGTTACGGCTCTGGGAAAACGAGGTTTACTGTAATTAGGTCCGTGCGAAAGCACGGGGAACCTCCCTCAAAGTACCGACACTGGCCTGGCTGAAAGATTGGCGAACTTGTAGAGTGTAATTAATCCCGGCTAGTCTTTCCTTTTAAGGTTTGAAAGAAGATTTGATAAAAACAGTGGGAGCCATCCTGATTAGATAAAATATATAACCAATCCGATCTTGCAAGAGCGCACGCAGAGTGTTTTCTTCTCTCTCTCTCCAGGTAGCGACCATATCACGCCTTAATCAAGATAATAATATGGATGTTTTGACCGAACCCGCTTGTTATACTGTGCTGGGGAACGTTGGTCCCGCTCCAACTTATAATTGTTATAAGGCAGAGCAGGAAATAAGGGAATACCAGAATTCCTTTGCCGCCCAAACGAAGAAAGTGCATATGATGCATCTCCTTCGGGTGTGTTCATTACAAAGAACTGTTTCTCAGTATCCTCTGCATCCTGGGTATTTGATACCGGATTAGGATCCCAGATATGTAATCTGTTACATAGGGCTACAAAATGGTAGAAAAACTGAGAACGGGTGATAAGTTTCATGAGACAGAAAATGGGGCAAGTGTTGCAGCCAAGTTTGTTGGTCACTGTCACCCTGTATTACCAATACATTGATTCTGAACAAATGCTATTAGATACCGAACCTGATATACAAAATCATATCAGTCTCTTTATTAGTAAAGAAATGATAAAATTTTGTATTGATGGATAATGTTTTGAACATTTCCTATATCAAAAGTTGATCGGTTCAGGCACGTTATCTAAAATCATTGATGTTCTAAATCAAACTACAGTTCCTGGTATACTGAATACACACAAGTGGAAGAGTTCAGAAATGAACGAATCCTTCTTGAGGCAGTGTAGACTAGGTCATATCAATGCGACCCGACTGGCTTAAGTTACATTTTAGATGCATATTTAAATCAGTTTGAATTTACATCTTGTGAAACTTGCCAGTCATGTCACAAAGATTATATGACCATAGCTCTGTTTATTGGAAACAGAGAAAGAGTTAGTAAACTCTTGGGACTGATACATGATGATGTATGTAAGGTCTCCTGTCTACATATGCCAGGACCGGTTCTTTATATTTCATTACGTTCTCTGATGATCTCTCAAGATTCAGACATATGTTCCTGTTGAAACATAGGCCCGAAGCTTTTGAGATATTCACAGAATATAAGTTAGAAGTAGAGAACCAAAAACAGGGTATAAGTATTATATCCTATGATGAGATCAGGGAGGAGAATACTTGTGCATGGAATTCTTGGATATTCTAAAGGAGAATGAGATTCTCTCTCAGCATTACTCCTCCATATACACCATAGCACGATGGTATATCGGGGCGGAGCAATTGTACCCTATACGATATGGTGCGCTCTACGATAAGTACTACTGAGTTTCCTATTTCCTTTTAGGGAGTTGTGCACTTGAGAAGCTGCATACCTATTGAATTAGGTTTGATTCAAATCAGTGCTTACCACTCCATATAAGATATGGTATGGGAAGAGCCTATCTCTTAAGTAAGTTAAGATTTGGGATTGTCCGGCCTATGTCAAAAGCAAAATCCGGACAAGATCGAGGCAAGAACAGTTCTGTAGAACTGGAAAGGTTCCAGCTATACAAAACTGCAGCTGATGATTTGACAGAACCAAAGGATTCAATAGTTCCCGACGAACCTCAGCCTCTCCGCCGATCTAGTAGGGTTCCTCCTCCACCTGAGAGATACCTCGGTTTCTCGATGACAGTGGGAACGAGGACTGCATCATGAGATGATGACCCAACTAGATTCGAGCAGGCCATCGAGAGTAGGGACTCTGTAAGAATGGCTGGATGCTTAGCGATCTGAGATGGAATCCATGTACACCAACAAAGTATGGACTTTGGGTGCTATATCTGAAGGGTTAAATCCCCATCAGGAGCAAGTATATCTTGAGAAGATTACTTGGTGTAGATGGAAAAGTTAAGACTTTCAAAACTAGACTTGTTAAAGGTTTTAGTCATCAACCAGGCGTGGATAATGATGATACCTTTTCCAGTGGCTAAGCTTAAGTCCATCCGGATCCTACTTGCTATGGCTACATACCATGACTACGATATCTGGTGGTTGGGTACCATGACTACTTTTCTAAATAATGATTTAGAAGAGAACGTCTATAAGAACACAGCCAGAGGGCTTCGTAAACAGTGGGAGCAGCGGAAACGTGTGCAAGTTTCTTTGCAGAATAAAGCAGGCATCGCGGAGTTGGAACGTCTGTTTTGATGTGATAGTCAAAGTGTTTGACTTCATAAAAATGGTAGATGAACCTTGTATAAACAAAAGGGTAGTAGGGAGTATGGTGGTGATCCTCGTAGAGTACGTGGATGACATACTCTTGATAGGGAAGGAATTTCCTATGCTACGCTCGATCAATCTCCGCTTATCACTATGATTCTCCACATAGGATCAAAGTGATACCTACTAAATCCTGGGTTTTGAATCTATGAGATAGATCTAATTGGATATTAGGATTCTCACTAGGTGTAGTGAGATGGTATCAAACGATCCTGGGGAGAATCACTGGAAAGGTTCCAGGGTGATAAGGACGACTGAATGTCAGTCACAGGCATTGTCCTTACCCTCAGTATAGGGACGGTATGTTGGAAGAGTTCCAAGCTAGATACCGTGGCAAACTAGACGATAAAGGCTGGTAACATCGCTATTAAAGATACTACCAAAGAGGCAGTTTGGGTGTATATTAGTTCATAAGATGAACTAGGTTCCTACCATTATATTACAATGGAAGTGTGGCTTAGGCCAAGGAACCCCGATCCCATCAGTGACCCAGACATTTTCTGAGGCAGTATCACCTGATCATGGAGATAGTTGATCTCCAGGTGATCGATGGTAGGAGAGTAGACTCAGAGGACAACACGGCGGATCCACTCACGAAGGCCTTTTCCCAAAGAGAGACTTTTATGGGATGGTTGAGTATTAGATACTACAACTACTGCTACAGATGGCCCTAGTGCAAATGGGAGATTGTTAGTTATATGTATGCCCTAGAGGCCATTACTGTACATTGGTTGTAAATTGTGGTGGATGCTGGGACATATATAGGTAGGACTTTCTTGCTCGACATGATAGTACGCTATCTGGTTGCTCTTTATCTTAACATGTATACTTTCTGTCTCTCTGATTACATGTTGATAAAGCCCTTAGGATGTGTACTCGACTTCTAGGACTATGATGCAGATCATACTAGTAGGGCCTGGATAGTCCATGAGTACATCCTTCAATGTTCCTAGTCGTGGGAATATCGAGACGGGGCATCGATATTCCAGAGTAGACTAGCGTATATCTTTTCGACCCATATGATGGGCGATGGATGATCCTATATCCATTGGTGTTTTACATCAGAGATGGTATGCGGGTGCTCAGTGGAGACTGGGTACACTGAACGGACTCGCCGAGAACTCCCAGATGGTATTATACCTCACGTCAGATGGCAGTTCTATGGTGACACTGGTACAACTTAGTCTGTTGACCCGAGATGGTCATAGAGTCTTGTGTGTCTCCCACTGTGCTTTGATTTCCATCCTACCACGGCTCTACTGAGTCGTGCAAACAGGTGGTTTTTGGGTACAGTCCCGATTCACATGGAGGCAATGAGCGATAGGAGGGGATTCGTCTCTCCCGGTATTGGGGGTTGATGTTGCGCTATGCTCGACTGGCCATAACAGGAAATCCCTGGCCAGGGTTGCAGTGATATACTGGTAAGAGTTATCAGTAGTCTCACGAATGTTATGGACCTCACGTCGGCATGACTTATCGAGCTATTGGGGTCTGACGTTTACCACCCCTAGGCGAGATATGCGACATATCAGACGAACAGACCGGACTGTACGGTAAGTGTTACTGGTTGGATTCACAGGAGTGTGAGCGGGCTTTCTTGTCGATCTTCTGATCGCTCAATACCCGGGTGGCCGTTACGTTTAGCAGACCGCTTGCGGCTTGTGGGTGTTTGATATGATCATTATCTGCTGCCGGCGTATTGACGAGTCTTCAGAGTCCTACACAGAGGTTTCCTGGCTCAAGCGAAACGAAATAGGAGCGCATATGAGATATGTGCGGGACCGAGAGTAATGCGTGTATGTGATACCGTATTCCATTCTCACGATGAATGTATCGAATGGTAGTATGTGATATAACCTAGTTATCGAATCAAGGATTGATTCGATAAGCCGATACATTGGATATTAGTCGGTTATATGCGATATGACCGGATCGTTAAATCAAGTATTGATTTAATGATTTAATGCATAATTATATATTTGATATATTACTTTGCATTAACTAGTATTGGTTCACTTAAATGGATTTTCTCACTTGAATTTTCATAAGTTGTATATGTGATATACTTTTGTGCACAAGATTGTATCATGTTTGATGATACATGCTAACTTGGTTAAGTGTATGATTAAACCATGGTTATGTAATGGTTAGGGTTTTTGATTTTATTTATTTATTTGTTTATTTATTTAATCATTTTTGGCAAAATAAAATGGTGGATTTATTTGTTCTTTGCTAAAAGCTTCTTGATGCTTCAAAGCATCTTTGAAAAGTCTTCCATTTTGTTTTTACCACTAAACCTAACCATTCACCTAACCCTAGTTTATTCTCTACACCTTACCATGGTTACATTATGATAACCATCACTTGATTATTCAATTAGAATTAATTCATTTTTTTCATTCTTTTCTTCTTCTTCTTCTTGATGAAGAAAGAAAAGCTTTCTTGAAATTTATCAAGTGTTGATTCCAAGTGAGAAATCCAATTCCAAAGTGAACCCACTTCCTATTTCTTCATCCTCTACCTCTTGCCAAGTAGTATAGGGTGTTTTCTTCACAAGTTTCATGACTTGATGAAGTGGGAGCTTGATCTTGTGATGCCTCGACGTAGATCATCTTCGGCATCGAAGCCGACGACCAAGCCCGCCCATTTCTCCGATGAAGCCGACGCTAGAGCCCGGGATCCGATGATCGCAGCGAGGAGACTTCATCAAGGAGCTATGGAGGTGGAGGACCGGATCTACAAAGGTTGTAGCCCCTTTACTTTAGCATTAAATTCGTTTACTCGCATTGCATCGTCTCATTATCTAGTTAACGATCCGTATTAGGGTTTGTAGGCACATGAAATTTTTAATAGGGCATGTTTGATCACTTGTGAGACTTCATTAGTGTGCCTAGGAACCCTACAATAAAAAGATAAATATTATACCCCAATTTCCCTTTACACTAATTTCACTATTTAGGCCTTTTTCTTTGATATTTTCTAAAACCGTTTGACAATTTTATTTCATTTCAAAAACAATATTTTACATGTTAGTTTAATGTGTCATGTTGCACAAAATTTGTATCAACCCATTCCAATTTGTAATTATCCCTAATTAAATGTATTAGTGACGGCTTAAAAAATATTAAAATAATTAATTTCGGAAAAAATTTCAGTAAATTAGAAATTTTACAAGTGGCTCAATAAACACCAAATACTAGCATTACATATCTAGAATATGTATATTTAATTTTATATTAAAAGATATTTATATCTTGATTTTTACGGAAAACACCCGTTATTTTACCGATTATCCGAAATTTCACCTAAACGATTTTCAAAACGTTACAATCTTCCCCCTTAAAGAAATTCGGTCCCCGAATTTAAATTAAAACTACCCCAAATACTAAAACATTTTAGTAAAATGATCAAGTCGTCGGGGCTCCGAAATCATAAATACATAAAACACATCGTAGCGCAATGCATGCGTATGAAAAACGGGTATATAAACCAAAATCAAAACTCCCTCAAGCATCCCGCAATCATCGGAGTTATGGTAAAGACATCAATGTCCAAAATCCAAAATGAAAACCAACATGTAAACATCAAAATTATACATGTAAACATCAGAAGGAAATGCATGCTAAATTTTTTTAAATCGTTGTGCGATGCTCGCAACACTGCACAGTGGCGGACGACTATTGTAAGAAAATAACTATATATATATATAAGTATATATATATATATATATATATATATATCCTTTATTTAACATACACGTCCCGCCATTTTGAAATTAATTTAGAAGGGTTTCCCTTGTAAAAAGTTTCGTGTCATCATGGACATGTAGGTAAATATTGAGACTATAACTCCTCTTTAGAATTCCCTTCGATAACTATCAAGGCATGCAAAAATATACTCAGGTACTGTCCTCTAACTAGTCCTGCTCAGTACTAAACCAAATAGCAAGTATCATAAAAGTATACTACTCCAAAAGGAATCAATCCCACATATATATATGAATGCCACGTGCGTCTGGTGCGCACGGAAATCGAAATCCATGAATGTGCCCTACATGTGCACATAAAGAAAATCTGAGTGCAACGGGTGTGCACAAAAACACCTATTAAGGGCAACGTGTGTGCGTGACAGCAAAACCAGGTGCATGTGATATGCACGAAGAATCTCGATTCAGTGCATCTGGTGTGCACCTAAATCGCATCAAGCGCCTTAGGTATGCGCAAAATCCAATCAAGTGCACAATGTGCATGAAAACGAATATCGAAAATCAAAATCGAAATCGACGGTTTACAACATATCTCAATCCAAATCCAAATCAGGTATACTGTAGTACATAATCTCACAACCATGTGCATCAGTATGCACAAAATTGAATCGAAATACTAAAAGTGCATGAAAACTATGCCGAAAGCATAAGTCAAATCACCTGCATACCACAGGCATGAAATCAAAATCAACATCTCTAATGACATCAAATCAAAGTCAAGTGCAACTATGGTGCACAAAATCTCAATCATGCAAATAAATCGTCCAAATATACTGAAAATCTAAAGTGACGAATACGTGATAGTCAATCACAAAATCACAAATCATAAATACTGTCGTCGATATGTCCGTCCTTCAAAGTAGAGAAGGTGTCGGTGCATCAAATGCCAGGAGAGCAAGATATCTACTTGCCTTTTGATCATGGCCTGTCGCCTGGTGCCCTTCGGCTCTCGTCTCTCACTGCAAATTGCTAAGTACATAGCTCCTCGCTCAACGTTCCAATATAGAAACGATAACGGAAACAGTCCGCTCTGACACATCCTCTAAAGATCTCTGGCCAACTATCATGGTTACTCATAACATGTCTCATCGACGATGCCGAACTCTGGCCTACTGGGTGTGTGTCATATGACCGCTCCTGGGTCCAGGTCTTCTCGTTCAGTATTTCCAGAAAGGTCATGTCGAAGTCTCTCCCAAGTCTCTTTTCTGTCGAACTGCCCGGAAGTCATCATCCTTACCAAATATATTTCTTGTTCCGGAACGGCTGCATACTCATCGTGACTCCTTCTAGAAGATATATCCATATACAACACCCCTACATGCGTATCACATCTCTGGGGTCGGCGGAGTGGAACGTCATCTCATCAAGATCTCGTACGAACCTCTTACTCCACTTTTATCTAATGTCGACTGTTCCGGACTCGTCTCTTCGTGGCTGCATGGACTGTGCTCCAACGGCTATACTCGTATCTGGAATCTCCCGAGAAATGCATCTCACCACATAGCATCCGAATGAAGTCGAACCATTCGATCGATTAGTCAAAACCTCATAATCCCGCAAGAGCTCAACATCTTGGGTACAGTTTAATAGTATCGAGTACATACCACAGTATCGGTGGACCAGCCATAGAAGGGCAAACCCAAGCCTCACTAATGGCACCGCGAAACTTCCGCAAACCCTATGGTTCAAAAGCTTTCACACGGTCATTATGTTGAGTTAGGGTTTCATTTTTCTAGAGGATCCATAGAATCGCTTGCATGTCTTTCCGAATACTTTAAACTTGGAATATGGGTTTCTGACATTCGATCGCCTCCATCGACTCTCACCGTACCTGCGTGAAGTCGTCTCTAGCTGGAATCAATCTATCTGATGACCTCGCATCGGGGTAAGCGAACGAACCACATGTCCTAGTCATTCATCCTCGGGTGATTAGCAACCTTCTATCATATATCTATGTACAACTCGTATTGCAGTAGCTCCAACATCTGGGCGATATCTCATCGTTCGCAGCAACAACTGGCTCATTCATCTGCATGCTAAACAGTGCCTCAATCATCATGAATAAGCGATTCATCGATGGTCATCACATTCTGGCTGGCCTCTATTAGTGGCTCAATCCTCTTGTACTGATCTGCACGTCCGAGATTTCTCATAAAAGCGACCCATCAAACGCTCATGGCGTGAAAACACAATAACACGACGCATCAATGCAAATCGTATGCCCCTGGAATCACGCCCTGGTCAGTCCTCGTTCGTGACGAGCTTGTGCTGACTGCAACTCTAGCCGTAGCTCTCTGTGCATGTACAACCGTGGTAACAAAACCATAACTGGAACCGATGAGGCTAGATCATAGGAATAAATATAATACTGTGCAAGGAAATGTACATCCTAAGGCTTCTTAAGCGGAGTATCGTATCGTAAATATGCCGCGGAACATACGTACGATACGTCACTCTACTCAAGCTACCTACTCCATCAACCAAGGGTCATCCTACACTCCGAAGGTATAACCTAACGCTCTGATACCAACTTTGTCACGACCCGAAAAGTACGAAACATGACCGGCACTTAAATTACGAAACGTCTCGAGGCGTACGTAATCTAAGTAAGCAAAAACCCAGAAATCAAAACCAAAGAAGCAGTAAAGTGAAGGAAAAACCAATTTAAAGTAAGTAGTTTTAACAACATAGGCCGAAGTATGTATTTTTAAAATCTCAAGTATTTTCTGAAAATTTCGGCAGAGTCTCCTTTGTAAATACTGGCCCTAAACGGGATACAACATGAATAGTATACGAAATAAATAAAAGGCATCCCCAAGCGGGAGCTAGCTCTTCGTCAATCGACGGTCACAACCACGCAAGCAATATAATATACAACGCCGAAGGGTGAGGATCAAAACTCAAAAGAAACTCAAAATCAGCATGAAAACTATAATAATACAATGCACGACTCTAAGGTCAAAATAATAACAAGTCTGGTCTTCTATCTCTATCAAATATACAAGTCTGGTTGATGGAGTTTCTAGATGCAACTGAAATAATAAATAAACAATGATGGTCCTGATGCAAAGAACCTACCTACCAAAGCAATCACCCGGAAGGAACAGTGTGCCAGCAAAGCCGCAACGAAACCTGTATGTTGGATATATGTATACCCTAGAGGCCATTATATGATAGTAGATGTATTTATACATGTATATAAATATATATATAATCAATGTACATTCTTGCTCGACATGATAGTATACTATCTGGTTCTTCTTTATCTGACATGTTGACTTGATCATATTTTTTTGCATTCATACATGTTGATAAAGCCCTGAGGATATAGGCTTGACTACTGTGATTATGATGGAGATCATACTAGTAGGACATCTGTAGTTTATAAGCATATCCTGGAGAAGTCCTTAGTCGTAGGTGTATCGAGACGGGGCATCGATATACCAGAGTAGACTAGCGTATATGATACTTGACCTATATGATGGGCGATGGATGTTCCCACATTCATCGATGTTTGACATCGAGATCGTATACGGGTGCTCAGTGGTGACTGGGTACACGGGACGGACTCGCCGAGAACTCCTATATGGAATTATATCTATCGTCGGATAGCAGTTCTCAGGTGACACTGGTACAGGTTAGTCTGTAGACCCGAGATCGTCATAGAGTCTTGTGTGTTCTCCCACCGTACTTTGATTACCATCCTACCATGGCTCTACTGAGTCATGCAAACAGGTGGCCGTTGGGTACAGTCCCGAGACACACGAAGGCAATGAGCGATAGGAGGGGTTTCGTCTCTCCCGGTATTGGGAGTTGATGCTGTGCTGTGCTCGATTGGCTATATCAGTAAGTCCCTAGCCAGGGCTGTTGAGATTTACTGATAAGAGTTATCAGTAGTTTCTCGATCTGTTATAGACCATTCATCGGCACGACATATTGAGTTATTGGGGTCGACGTTACCATCCCTAGACTCGATATGCAGCATATCTAACGAAGAGACCGGACAGTACGGTAGTGTTGCCGGTTGGCTCGACGGGTGTTGTAACAGGTTCGCTTGTTTTCTTCTGATCGCTCAATACCCGGGTGGCCGTTACGTTTAGCTGACCGCTTGCGGCTTGGGGGTGCTTGATATGATCATCATCCACTGCCGGCGTATTGACGAGTCTTAGAGTCCCACAATGGAGTTACCTAGTCCAGGTGAAACGATGTGGTGCGCATATGAGATATGCGCGTGGACCCGGTTAAAATGCGCGTATTAGATACCGTATATTTATCGGGCGGTTTGCTTTTGGTCGGGTCGTATGTGATATGACCGGTTTGCTAAATCAAGTGTTGATTTATCATTGACCTTTAGTTTCTCACTTTAAACCCTTTCTTGGCATTTTGTTGTATGCATGCATGTATGCATTTATTCTCATTCATGCACATATAGATGTGCATGCACACATACATGCATACATAATTCTATCATGGTTATTGATATAGTGGATGGTGGCAATATAAGACTCACACCATTTATAAATATATGGATATTATTTTTTGGAAAAGAAAAATGGAAATGGAAATTGTTATCATGGTTTAATATTTTATTCTTGCACGAACCCTTTGGTTTAACCATGATTTAATTTCTATGGCCATTTTTGATCCAAACTAAATATCTAAATATTTTATAACTATGGTTAAGAATGAGAAAGAGAAAATATATATTTCCATTTCTCATTTTTATTCATAAGTTTTTTCATTATCTTGAGCTCTTTACAAGCCATCATCTTCTTCCTCCTTTCTCTCTTGCTCTCTAGCTTTCTCTTATGAGCAAAAGAGTCATCAAGTTAGGATTTTGAAGTGAGAAAACAAACCACATCACCATTCTACACTAGTCTTGCCCATTAGTCTAGAGTGTTAGCTTCTACTTCTTCTCCTGATCTAGTGAAGCTTCAAGCTTGGATAAAGAAGACTCCGGGTGGATCGTCGTGGATCTAGAGGATCTCAAGCGAACTTTTTTCTAACCCTCAAGTAGCCAAAGAGTCTAGCGTAGGGAGCTACAAAGGTTGTACTCTCAAAACCCTAGCTTTTACTACTAGTGTTTATGTTAAAAGTTATGTTACCCGACCTTTTCTAGCATGATCCTTAAGTTTGTTTCTCTAGCACCATAAATTTTTAATATGGCATGTGTGTTGCCTCCAAACCTTTGTAGTGGTGCTGTAGGAACCCCTTCATGGTATCGGAGCCAAGCTAGAGCCGTAGGGTAATCAAGACGACGTTAAAAACCTCGAACGAACGAAACACGACGCCCGGGGGGTGCTCTCTGGAAATTTTTCTAAAAACTGGATTTTTTCAAATTAAAAATACTTAAAAATTCAGCAGGGTATTTTATGGACCCACCAGAAATACGAAGCCCTGACTCATCCGTACGACAGCGGAACCGCGGCCATAGTGTCCTTTCTGCGGCGGTTCCGCGGCGCAGTAGGAGAGTTATGGGCCGTGGTTTCTTGTGCAGGCCCGTATGTATTTTGTGCAGTTACTGGTATTTTTTAAAACTTCTCAGGTGTTGAGCATTCTGAGAAGTCTGTGGGTGTTCAATCATTCGATCAAATGTTTTAACGTCGCCTAATTTATTAATATTTTATACAATAATTGGAATCTACAAATTTATTTGTTGCGTGTAAATCTAGCAGTTCAGTCTCGGCAACAATCAGAATCTTGTTGAATTATCCGGCTTATTTTGAAAAGGTGTTTTCATGGATGAGACCGAAATGTGAGCTTTACATTGTTAGGCATGAAATCTTGTATATGTGATATTACGGGTTTTTGTTGTCTAAAGGCGGTTACGATTCCAATTGTTGTAGTTTTTCATTTTATTTCTCTGTGACCGTAAGTGTAGTATGTGGTATATCGCCGGTTTCGTTGCTATACATCAACGACAATTGGGGTACGCATACTTACTTACGTTGATGATACGTGATATTATGTGTTGATGAGATTCGAAATGTAGGATTGTCGTGATTGAATAGCCGGGGGGTTTGATGTGAGATGAGAGTTTTCTTTTCATTCATGTAAAATTCAAATGTAATATAATATTCTTTTATTAGGGGCACTTCCGGGTTGAGGTTGATGTCACCAGTGTTGTATATTATTTACTTCCGCATTAGGATAGACCCAAGGAGGGGAGCACAAGTGGCCGGGTTCTGGGGTTCAGAGGGAGGCCATCTCGAGTTGTCGAAACCGGGTCTCCTAAATTCCAGAATTGGTAGGGTCGCTTGCCGCTCTCGTAGGGGTTTTAGGGTGTGGGCTTGGCTATTCATCGCGACTGTGGAATCCGTATTTTCTATTGTTGGCTAAATACTAAATACGGACGTCCTAGTATATCCTATATTATCATATCTGTGTTTCTGCTGCCTGTATACTGTGATGTGGTATCTGAGACGATTGATATATTATATATAAGATATATAGTAGACGTTGCATATGTTTTACACCCGCGCTAGTCCCGTCCCGGTATGCCGTTAGTTAAGTAACCTAACGGTACATAACGGAACATTGCGGCGAATGCGGATGGCATAAGCGTACGTTGTATTTTCGTTTCTTTTCTGTGATTGGTTTAAGGACTTAAATGATGGGGCTACATTAATATGATTAATGTAAAGAAAATAATCCTAAAAAGATGTTGTAGAATCGGATTTGAAAACCACTCGGCTCTTTATGAAAAAGCTACATTTCAAAACGGCGAAGCTCAAGCCACTCCTTTTGAAAACCATTTGATTCTACGACGATATCAAGTTCAAAACATTAAAGATTTTCTTAAAAATCATCCGTAACCCTCCGTCATTTTAGGAAGTAGAGTACTTAGTATTCGTGCTACGTTTGTTGACCTTAGCCAAGGCATAGTGTACGGTAGCTTAGTGATGTCTTCCTACCATGCATATGATGCAGATTAATTGGGACGGGCATGTGACTTTGTTGACCTTAGCCAAGGGTCATGTGAATGGGTCTAATTAATCAAGAAATGACGGGTTGAACTTGACTAGTGCTTGTGATTTGTTGACCATAGCCAAGGTCATGAGTGCTAGGGGTAAAAACCATATCGGGAATTTCAAGAGTTGAAATTTGCAATGAGATTGCATACCTTTCATATGATGGTTGGATCTCGATCCCACTGTAGGCAATAGTTGCTCCCAGGAGAGTTTTGCAGTTTACAATTAGCTAACTCATTAGGTTTCTAGAAAGGTGTTAAACGGGGCTACGCTTTTGGGAAGACGACGTTTATATTAATTATGTCCGTGCGAAAGCACGGAGCTGGCTGAACGGTTAGCGAAGTTGTAGACTGTAATTAATACTGGCTAGTTTTCTTTTTAAGGTTTGAAAGGAAAACTTGATTAAAGCAGTGGGAGACATCGATTAGATAAGATAATAACCAATCTGATCTTTGCAAGAGCCTTCGCTGAGTGTATTCTTTTCTCTCTCTTAATGGCAGATACCAATGACAAGACTCAAGCTTCTACTAGATAAAAATAAACTGAATGGGACCAATTATAAAGACTGGATGAGAAATCTTAACATAGCCTTGACTTATAAGAAGGTATCATATGTCCTCACGGCTCCTGCCCCGCCCGTCCCAGGTCCAAAATCCTCAGTTGCGGATATTGAAGTCCGCAAGACATGGGACGCTGACTGTGCCACGGCTAAATGCCTCGCGCTTGCATTGATGGATAACACACATCAAAAGTAGCACGAGAATATGGATGTTCACGCCATATTCCTCCATACAAAGGAGTTGTATGGTGAGCAATCCCGCGTATTACGATACGAAACATCAAGAAAACTGTTTCAGATACGAATGGCCCCTGGCACACCAGTAGGAGACCATATTCTGAAGATGATAGCTCTCATAGAAGAGCCTGAGGACCTTGGATGGACGATGGACAATGAATAATATACGGATATTATTCTGCAGTCCCTCCCCTCCACCTTTGCTCAATTTATATTTAACTTCAACATGCACAACATGGAGAAGGAACTACCTGAACTCCTTAATATGTTAAGGAGTGCAGAGAGCACACTGAAATCAGTGAAAACTCCCATTTTGAGTGTTGGGCAATCTTCCTCTTCTCGCCCAAAGGCTAAGGCCAAGGGAAAGATAAAGAAGAAGCCCACCAATCCTATGGGTGGAGTTAAAAAGGTTAAGTGGAAGGACAAGTCCAAAGCTGAAGAATCGGGGAAAGGGGAATGTTATCACTACCACAAAACAGGACATTGGAAGCGCAACTGCACGGAGTACTTAAATCTCAAGAAGAAGCATGGGGATGCTTCTGCTTCAAGTGTGTTTGTGACAGAAAACTGTTTTTCAATAAACTCTGCTTTCTGGGTATTAGATACCGGTTCAGGTTCTCACCTTTGCAATTCTATGCAGGGGCTAAGAAATAGCAAGGTTTTGAAGACAGGTGACCATACTCTCCGCGTTAGAAATGGTTCCAATGTACATACAGTTGCAGTGGGAGAGTATCATTTGGGGTTGCCGTCTGGGTGTATATTGGTTTTGAACCCATGTTATTATGTACCTAGTATGCTTTGTAATATAATATCCGTTTCCTTGTTAGACAATGCAGGATATAATTTTGTATTGCAGAACAATGTTATGAACATTCACCTGAATCAAATGTTGGTTGGGTATGGTACGCTTAATAACGGGATATACGTCCTAAATCAACACACAGTTTTCAGAATACAACACACTAATAAAAGAAAACTTTCAGAAATAAATGAAGCTTTTCTTTGGCACTGTAGACTTGGTCATATTAACGAAACAAGACTAAACAAGTTACAAAAAGATGGATATTTAAACCCTTTTGAATATAAATCTTATGTGACTTGCCAGTCTTTTATCATGGGTAAAATGACCAAAACTCCGTTTACCGGACACGGAGAAAGAGCTACTGAGCTCTTATGCCTCATACATAGTGATGTATGCGGGCTAATGTCTATACAGGCTAGAGGCGGTTTTTCATTCTTCATTAGTTTCACTGATGATTTCTCAAGATTCGGTCATGTATTTTTACTAAAGCACAAATCCGAAGCTTTCGAGAAATTCACTGAATATAAACTCGAAGTAGAAAAACAAACCGGCTTGAGTATCAAAATGCTTCGATCAGATCGAGGTGGAGAGTATCTCAGTACAGAATTTGCAAACTTCCTAAAAGAGAATGGGATTCTCTCTCAGCTCACTCCTCCTTACACACCACAGCACAACGGTGTGTCAGAACGACGGAATCGGACCCTATTAGATATGGTCTGTTCCATGATAAGTGATGTTGAGTTACCCGTCTCATTTTGGGGGCATGCATTGGAGACTGCAGCGTTTCTACTGAACAGGGTCCTAACCTAAACCGTGTCTACCACGCCATATGAGATATGGCATGGGAAGAGACCATCTCTTAAGAGAATTAAGATTTGGGGTTGCCCGTCCTATATTAAAAAGCAGAATCCAGACAAACTGGAGACACGGTCGGTCGTGTGTAACTTTATGGGATATCTAAGGAATTCTTATGGATATCTTTTCTACCACAAGGAGGAACAAAAAGTGTTTGTTTCTCAGCATGCCACATTCTTGGAAAAAGAGTTTTTCACAAATGAAACTGATGGCAATGTGGTGGATCTAGAAGAGGTTCTAGAGACACAAACTACAAATGATGACTTGGTTGAACCGGCTGTTAAATAGAAACTGAGGAACCTCGACCACTCCATAGGTCTGGTAAGACTTCTCGCCCACCAGAGAGGTACTACAGTTTCCTCATTGATAGTGACAGAGAAGACTGCATCATGGAGGATGATGATCCTACCTGCTTTCAGCAAGCTATCACGAGTGGAGACTCTGTGAATTGGCTGGATGCCATGAGATCCGAAATGGAGTCTATGTACACCAACAAAGTATGGACTTTGGACGTTGTACCCCCTGGGGTAAAACCTGTGGGGTGCAAATGGATGTTTAAAAGAAAGATTGGTGTAGATGGGCAGGTAGAGACCTATAAGGCAAGACTTGTGGCGAAGGGTTTTCGTCAAAGACCAGGTTTGGACTATGACGAGACTTTTTCTCCCGTAGCCATGCTTAAATCCATTCGGATCCTACTTGCTATTGCTGCTCACTACGACTATGAAATCTGGCAGATGGACGTTAAAACGGCATTTCTAAATGGAGATTTAGAAGAATGCGTTTATATGGATCAGCCAGAGGGCTTCATTGACAGTGGGAGCAGCGGGAAAGCATGTAGATTGCTTAAATCCATTTATGGGTTAAAGAAGGCATCACGGAGTTAGAACATCTGTTTCGATGATGTTATTAATGATTTTGATTTCTTCAAAAATCCAGATGAACCTTGTGTTTATAAGAAGGCTGTAGGGAGAGCTGTCACATTCCTCGTATTGTACGTGGATGACTTTGTTCTGATAGGAAATGATATTCCTATGCTACAGTCGGTCAAATCTTTCTTATCACTAAGGTTCTCTAAGAAGGACCTGGGTGATGCCACATATATTCTGGGAATTAAGATCTATAGGGATAGATCCAAAAGGTTATTGGGATTGTCCCAAACCAGGTACATCAACACCATCCTAAAAAGGTTTAGTATGGAAGACTCCAAGCGGGGTGTCTTACCCGCTTGCCATGGGGTCACTCTCTCTAAGGACTCTTGCCCAAAGACCGATGAAGAGAGAGATCGCATGAGCATTATACCCTATACTTCGGCAATAGGGTCTATAATGTATGCGATGTTATGTACACGTCCAGATGTAGCGTATGCACTTAGTGTTGTAAGAAGTTATCAATCCAACCCAGGGGAGAATCACTGGATAGCTGTGAAGAACATTCTTAAGTACTTGCGAAGGACTAAAGAATTGTTCTTGGTGTATGGTAATGAAGATCTCCAAATGGAGGCCTTTACCGATTCGAGCTTCCAGAGCGATAAGGACGACAGCAAATCTACCTCCGGGTTTGTATTTACCCTCAATGGAGGGATGGTAAGTTGGAAGAGTTCCAAACAGGATACCGTTGCAGACTCTACGATGGAGGCTGAGTACATTGCTGTGAATGATGCCGCCATGGAAGCCGTCTGATAAAGAAGTTCGTCTCAGAGCTAGGAGTAGTTCCAACCATTATTGATCCAATACTATTGTATTGTGATAATAATGGGGCTATGGCATTAGCCAAAGAGCCCAGGTCCCATCAGCAGTCCAGACACATCCTGAGGCGCTTTCATTTGATCCGGGAGATTGTAGATCGCCACGAGATCGAGATTAGGAGAGTAGACACAAAGAATAACGTCGCGGATCCACTCACCAAGGCCCTCCCTCAGCCGCAGCATGAGCGACTTTTTGAGATGTTAGGTATGAGATAAGCCAATAACTGGCCTTAGTGCAAGTGGGAGATTGTTGGATATATGTATGCCCTAGAGGCCATTATATGACAGTGGATGTATTTATACATGTATATATATATATATATATATATTCAGTGTACATTCTTGCTCGACATGATAGTATGCTATCTGGTTCTTCTTTATCTGACATGTTGACTTGATCATGTTTTTATTCATTCATACATGTTGATAAAGCCCTGAGGATATAGGCTTGATTACTGTGATTATGATGGAGATCATACTAGCGGGACATCTGTAGTTTATAAGCATATCCTGGAAAAGTCCCTAGTCGTAGGTGTATCGAGACGGGGCATCGATATACCAGAGTGGACTAGCATATATGATACTTGACCCATATGATGGGCGATGGATGTTCCCACATTCATCGATGTTTGACATCGAGATCGTATACGGGTGCTCAATGGTGACTGGGTATACTGGACGGACTCGCCGAGAACTCCTATATGGAATTATATCTATCGTCGGATAGCAGTTCTCAGTTGACACTGGTACAGGTTAGTCTGTAGACCCAAGATCGTCATAGAGTCTTGTGTGTTCTCCCACTGTACTTTGATTACCACCCTACCACGGCTCTACTGAGTCGTGCAAACAGGTGGCCATTGGGTACAGTCCCGAGATACACGAAGGCAATGAGTGATAGGAGGGGTTTCGTCTCTCCCGGTATTGGGAGTTGATGCTGTGCTGTGCTCGATTGACACTATCAGTAAGTCCCTGGCCAGGGCTGTTAAGATTTACTGATAAGAGTTATCAGTAATTTCTCAATCTGTTATAGACCATTCATCGGCACGACTTATTGAGTTATTGGGGTCGACGTTACCATCCCTAGACTTGATATGCAGCATATCTGACGAAGAGACCGGACTGTACGGTAGTGTTGCCGGTTGGCTTGACGGGAGTTGTGACAGGTTCGCTTGTTTTCTTCTGATCGCTCAATACCCGGATGGCCGTTACGTTTAGCTGACCGCTTGCGGCTTGGGGGTGCTTGATATGATCATCACCCACTGCCGGCGTATTGACGAGTCTTAGAGTCCCATAATGGAGTTACCTAGTCTAGGTGAAACGATGTGGTGCGCATATGAGATATGCACGTGGACCCGGTTAAAATGCGCGTACGAGATACCGTATATTAATCGGGCGGTTTTCTTTTGGTCGGGTCGTATGTGATATGACCGGTTTTCTAAATCAAGTGTTGATTTATCATTGACCATTAGTTTCTCACTTTAAACCCTTTCTTGCCTTTTTGTTGTATGCATGCATGTATGCATTTATTCTCATTCATGCACATATGGATGTGCATGCACACATACATGCATACATAATTCTATCACGGTTGTTGATTTAGTGGATGGTCGCAATATAAGACTCACACCATTTATAAATATATGGATATTATTTTTTGGAAAAGGAAAATGGAAATGGAAATTGTTATCATGGTTTAATATTTTATTCTTGCACTAACCCTTTGGTTTAACCATGATTTAATTTCTATGGCCATTTTTGATCCAAACTAAATATCTAAATATTTTATAACTATGGTTAAGAATGAGAAAGAGAAAATATAAATATTTCCATTTCTCATTTTTATTCATAAGTTTTTTCATTACCTTGAGCTCTTTACAAGCCATCATCTTCTTCCTCCTTTCTCTCTTGCTCTCTAGCTTTCTCTTGTGAGCAAAAGAGTCATCAAGTTAGGATTTGAAGTGAGAAAACAAACCACATCACCATTCTACACTAGTCTTGCCCATTAGTCTAGAGTGTTAGCTTCTACTTCTTCTCTTGATTTAGTGAAGCTTCAACCTTAGACAAAGAGGACTCCGGGTGGATCGTCGTGGGCCTAGAGGATCTCAAGTGAACCTTTTTCCAACCCTCAAGTAGCCAAGGAGTCTAGCGTAGGGAGCTACAAAGGTTGTACTTGTAAGTGTATGGTAGAGCCCCGGCCGTCTTTCAGACGCCAAAATGCGGAACAAAAACTTTTATAACTGGCGCTATCGCATACTATAACCCGGATTTGCCATTAACGCTAAACTAACAATCTACAAAGAGGGAAGAAAAGTTATACCGAACGATCCGAGTCCTTCGTTCTTTAACCATCATCCCACGCTCCGTTGTGGCTGCTCCGATCTCGTCGATCTCCGATCTCCTCGTCCAGGTGGCACCACGTCATCGGATCTTTAAACGGGCTCCCGCCTCTAACTCGAGACAACTCGGTCATCAAGTTAGCTAGAAGAGATGACCAAGATTGATATAGAGAATGAGTAGAACACTTTGTCTCGTTACGTCCAAAGCTATGGACGAACGGTTAATGAAGTTGCCTTTTGGATCGATATGAAAATGAGATATGAATATGTTAATTTCCATACATCCAAAACTCTATCTTTTTTTCAACAACCATGATCATTTCTCTCAAGAAGGTGGCCGGCCAAATATAGGACGGGGGGTGAGTTTAGGAACCAAGTGGTGATGATAAGCACAAGATAAAAAGCATGAGTCAATGAACACTTAGTATGAACACCATTTAAAGCAAAGGATGAATCACTTAACCTAGTCATCTAAAGCATTAAATGACCAATAAATGCAACCATGAGTCACTAAACACCTCACCACTTCTAGAACCTTCTAGAAGCATCCACACTCATCTCAAGAAAAGATAAATCCGTATTTAACCGAATGTTAAATACGGATGATAGAAAACTGGAAACTGGCAACTTCCAAAAGTGATCCCGAAACGAATTTCAGGATAACCCCGTAACTGTATAAATATACCCGCATTTGTATTACGACCGAATACAAATGCAACTGAGACAAAGTTATTATATCTACTCTGTATAATACATGGATCCGGCTTAAACCAAAGCCTACCAGTATTATCTGCCCGAAAAATAACACGTGCGTAAACGCACGTGCATTTTCCGAACCCTGCAATAAAACCATACGGCCTCTAAAACGTTTCGCCCGAACTTGGGAAACTATCTGTGGGGGGACTCTAATGACTCGTCAGTACCCTGGCAGTGGGTTTAACCACAAACCGTCAGCGGCACTAGCTATGCGTAACGGCTGCCCATGGACTGACCTCAAGGGAGGCCGATGAACGAACTCATCCGGAAATCCTACTGAGCCTAACAGTGACAATGTATATACAGTCCGGTCCGTTCGTCTATGAGTATCGTATATCCGGCCTAGGGGGCTAGTAACGTCAGACCCCCAATAGCTGTATAAGTCGTGTCGGAGACAAGCCCTGAACACCCTGAAATACTACTGGAGTACCTACCTGTAAATCTCACCTGCCTTGGCCAAAGACTTGGTGTAATGGCTTTCCTAGACACAGCGCGACCTCCACCCCCAATACCGGGAGAGACGAATCCCCTGCCGATCCGCTCACGTGCCTCCATGTGGCTCGGGACTGTACCCAAAAACTACCTGTTTGCATGACTCCTTTAAGCCGTGGTAGGGTAGAAATCAAAGCACAGTGGGAACTCACACGAGACAAATGATGACCTCAGGTCGATGAACTAACCTGTACACATGTCACCAGGGAACTTCTATCTGACGATATGTATAATACCAACTAGCAGGTTCCCGGCGAGTCCTGTCTGGTGTACTCATAACCCAATGAGCACCTGTATACATCTTAGGTGATCCAACTGACACCAGTGGCTTGTGAGACCGGCCACCGCCCCTCGTCGGGGTCTCGACTGTATACACTAGTCTACTCCGGAGTATCGATGCCCTGTCTCGAAACTCCCACGACTAGGGACCACTATTAAGGATATGCTTATAGACCACCCAACTCTCACATATATGATCGCCCTCATACTGTTGGTAGTCAAGCAAGATCCTAAGGGCTCTATCAAAGTGTAATCGTGATCAGTCACCTGAACCTATACACGACTGATAAAGGCAAACCAGATAGCATACTATCATCTCGAGTAAGACTGTCCTACCGGCATAGGTCCTCCTCAATCATTGCAATCACGTACCTGCGATCCAATAATTGACTTTGAGGGCACTATATCCAATAGTACTCTCAAAACCCTAGCTTTTACTACTTGTGTTTATGTTAAAAGTTATGTTACCCTAACTTTTCTAGCATGATCCTTAAGTTTGTTTCTCTAGCATCATATAAATTTTTAATATGGCATGTGTGTTGCCTCCAAACCCTTGTAGTGGTGCTGTAGGAACCCCTTCATGGTATCAGGGCCAAGCTAGAGCCGTTGGGTAACCTAGACGACGTTAAAAACCTCGAACGAACGAAACACGACGCCCGGGGGGTGCTATCTGGAAATTTTTCTAAAAACTGGATTTTTTCAAATTAAAAATACTTAAAAAATTCAGAAGGGTATTTTATGGACCCACCAGAAATACGAAGCCCTGACTCATCCGCACGACCGCGGAACCACGGCCATAGTGGTCTTTCTGCGGCGGTTCCGCGGCGTAGTAGGAGAGTTATGGGCCCTGGTTTCTTGTGCAGGCCCGTATGTATTTTGTGCAGTTACTGGTATTTTTTAAAACTTCTCAGGTGTTGAGCTTTATGAGAAGTCTGTGGGTGTTCAATCGTTCGATCGAATGTTTTAACGTCGCCTAGTTTATTAATATTTGATACAATAATTGGAATCTACAAATTTATTTGTTGCGTGTAAATCTAGCAGTTCGGTCTCGGCAACAATCGGAAATCTTGTTGAATTTTCTGGCTTGTTTTGAAAAGGTGTTTTCATGGATGAGACCGAAATGCGAGCTTTACATTGTTAGGCATGAAATCTTATATATGTGATATTACAGGTTTTTGTTGTTTAAAGGCGGTTACGATTCCAATTGTTGTAGTTTTTCATTTTATTTCTCTGTGACCGTAAGTGCAGTATGTGGTATATCGCCGGTTTCGTTGCTATACATCAACGACAACCAGGGTATGCATACTTACTTACGTTGATGATATGTGATATTATATGTTGCTGAGATTCGAAATGTAGGATTGTCGTGATTGAATAACCGGGGGGTTTGATGTGAGATGAGAGTTTTCTTTTCATTCATGTAAAATTCAAATGTAATGTAATATTCTTTTATTTGGGGCACTTCCGGGTTGAGGTTGATGTCACCAGTGTTGTATATTATTTACTTTTCCGCATTAGGATAGACCCAAGGAGGGGAGCACAAGTGACCGGGTTCTGGGGTTCAGAGGGAGGCCATCTCGAGTTGTCGAGACCGGGTCTCCTAAATTCCAGAATTGGTAAGGTCGCTTGCCGCTCTCGTAGGGGTTTTGGGGTGTGGGCTTGGCTATTCATCGCGACTGTGGAATCCGTATTTTCTATTGTTGGCTAAATACTAAATACGGACGTGCTAGTATATCCTATATTATCATATCTGTGTTTCTGCTGCCTGTATATTGTGATGTGGTATCTGAGACGATTGATATATTATATATAAGATATATAGTAGACGTTGCTTATGTTTTACACCCGTGCTTGTCCCGTCCCGGTATGCCGTTAGTTAAGTAACCTAACGGTACATAACGGAACATTGCGGCGAATACGGATGGCATAAGCGTACGTTGTATTTTCGTTTCTTTTCTGTGATTGGCTTAAAGACTTAAATGATAGGGCTACATTAATATGATTAGTGTAAAGAAAATAAACCTAAAAAGATGTTGTAGAATCGGATTTGAAATCCACTCGGCTCTTTATGAAAAAGCTACATTTCAAAACGGCGGAGCTCAAGCCACTCCTTTTGAAAACCATTTGATTCTACGACGATATTAAGTTCAAAGCGTTAATGATTTTCTTAAAAACCATCCGCAACCCTCCGCCATTTTAGGAAGTAGAGTACTTAGTATTCGTGCTACGTTTGTTGACCTTAGCCAAGGCATAGTGTACGGTAGCTAAGTGATGTTTTCCTACCATGCATATGATGCAGATTAATTGTGTCACGATCCGAAAGTATGGAACATGACCGACACTTAAACTACGAACGTCTCGAGGCGTACGTAATCTAAGTAAACCGAAAACCCAGAAATCCAAACCAAGAAAAGTAGTAGAGTGCAGGAAAAACCAACTTAAAGCAAGTAGTTTCAATAGCATAAGCCGAATTATGCGGTTTTTAAAAACATAAAAAATTTACTGAAAATTTCGGCAGAATCTCCTTTGTAAATACTGGCCCCCAAACGGGATACAACATGAATAGTATACGAAATCAAGAAAAAGGCATCCCCAAGCGGGAGCTAGCTCTTCGTCAATCGACGGTCACAACCACACAAGCAATATAATATACAACGCCAACGGCGAGGATCAAAACTCAAAAGGAAACTCAAAACCACCAGAAAGGTAACGAGCGACTCTAAGGTCGAAAGAATAAACAATACTGGTCTCTATCTCAAAAAATACATGTTTGGTTGATGGAATTTACTAGATACAACTGAATAATATTATACAAGGTAATATGATGGGTACGATACAAGAAAAACCCACCTACTAGCAAGTCACCCGAATGAAACTGAGCCCGCAAAGCCGTAATGAAACCTGTACGGCAAAACCTGCAAGAAACTGGGGCACAACGGGGGTGAGTTGCCAACTCGTGAATAGAAGAACATCTACGCACAGAAATCGCATAAATAACGCAATCCTAGGTCAATGATCATAATATGTCCTCAAATATAAGTATAACAGGCAGCCTATAACAATGGCTAGGGTAATATCTAACCCGAGTATAATTTCATGTGCCCGTGTCAGTGCCTCAGGTAGCAATATATCATATGAATGAGGTATAAATGCATGAAACAGAATACATGTAAATGAAGAAACTGTTTTCATAAATTAGTGAGATTTCCTTCGTATTTTTAAACTGAGGTATCATAAATGAAATCAGCATCAACAGTGTCTAGCATCGACACAAAACATAAATCTCACTGTCTCGAAATATCAATGTCTCAATCTCAATATCTAGGGCGCCGTCAGTCCAGACCGGCCCCTACCATCCATCTCAAGACCACGACGGTATCCTCCGGATATCCGACGCGTCGGGTAATATCACCGGTAGGTAGTGCTCCCCAGCCAGGCTCAACGTCAACACCACATTCCTCTTGCCCCGGGGTACCATACCGGGCCCACCATGTACCCGTGACGGTTCCTCCACTCCTCGACACGGATCTCCAAAACCACAGCAAACTCATGGTGGACGACACTTTACATCACTAGAAAACCGCAACATTTTATATTTTAAAAGATCATAAGTTGTAAATTTTGCGGCTTTCCCCGAAATCCAGAAATATCATAAATCTCAAGAAATCATCACAAGTGCATATGTCAATGATAATGAACTAGGCATGAACAACTGAATAATAGTATGCATGAAGTGGTAGGTAATAACTACAATGTCTAATATGGCATATAAGGGAAGTACACTAATATCATGTCAAAACTACTAGCTAACAATCTAAGTCAAGCAATTATATTCTCTAAAGTGTACGTGACATGGCAATTACCGATGAAGATGTGTGTGAGCCGGCAAATAGGTGTACGTGGTACATACGCATCATCGGTAATGGTGCTAGTGTCCTAACAGCATGATATCAATAATGGAATATGCAGCAAAATAAATATGCGAGGCAGAGCGAACAGCAATAATGTGCGGGAGCTGAAACTAGACACAACGATAACTAATCTGCATTAATCTAATATAAGTCCTACAAATTGGTGCCTTTTGAAATAACCCGAATCATGGGGTTTTGAAAATAAGGGCTACGGTGTTTTTATGAAAAGATACGTCTTTTGAAATATCCGTAAGATCCCTTGGGCTGTCTTTTAAAATACCCACGATTCGTTAGTTTTGAAATAGGTAAGAAGTCTAATCTAATCTAACAACTACACTAAACTATACGGCTGAACTAACAAGCTGAACTACAGGTAAGGAAACCGCCTATCATCTGAGTCGATACATATACATACCTGTATATGTATAGTCGGTGATCCCGCCTCAATAATATCATATCCGATACCATATCTATAATCAGGCATCCCAAGTCAAGAGTGCGGATCAATCATCAATATAGCTCGTACGTAAATCCGTCGTACGGCATCCCAATCTGGGTACGGGTCAATATCACATTCATCATACTATTCACCTGGTATTCTCTTTATCAAATATCATGATCGGGGTACTGATCTACGTCTAGTACCATACTGATACCGCCTACGTGTGCATGGACATGTGTGAAACACTACGTCAAGGACCCGCTACAACGTCATGTCGTATCTAAGATACGAACCCTGCTATATTACCGATCTCACGGCCTCAAATCAAATCTCATCGACTCAGCTCAATCCCAAGTATCATCCTCAATCCTTATGTGAACACATAGTCCCATACCCATGTGAACACATAGCTATAAAGAATCCCATGAGCACATATCAATAGGAATGTATGCAAGTATGTATGTGTGTATGTGTAGTGCAACACTACCCTAGGGTTCGCAACACTAAAAATAGTCCAACACACCAATATCCATCCTAAGCATCGTTATTAATCCTAAATAACATATAATAAATGTTGGTGTGTATACGCATCCGTATACACCACCACGGACTGCGGGGGTGCTATACGCCATCCACCCGACTTCTCCCCGTAGATATAAATCTACTCACCTGGTCCTCGCTAGCCGGTGCCGACGTCGCCACGCGCTTGCTTGTCGTCTCGAAGTCCACAGGGGGGTACCTACATATCATAATGCACCATATCTCATTAAAATCCAACTCATGATCAAAACGACGCACGAATCCCACATAGGTCAAAACCTATGGTTGCTTTCACAAATCAACCCAAAAACCCTCGACGTCGGCGTACAAACGCCAAACCATCGAGAAAAAGCCAAATACACTCATTTGCACATTCACGAACACTAATTTTAATATAAACTAGGTTGAAACTCACAAAAACGCCAATTTCACTCAAAAAGTCATTTTTCCGAAAATCTAGCGAGCACAATTCACCGTTTTTGTACAAAACATGTTGTTTAAATGAATGTAGAGGCCAATAAATTTATTAAATATCTTAAATAAGTCATAGAAACAATTTCCGGAATTTAATCTCATTAAATTCCAAAAACCCTAATATTCTAATTTACAAAATACCCTTTTTAACAATTTCAAAGCAAAAAAATGCACAAACTACAATTTATGTTGGATTTCCATGAACAAAAAGCATTAAACCACTCAATATAATCTTTATAATGACATGAAACCTAAATTTGAATTTTACCTCATAAGAATATAATTATTTAAAAAAACTAGTTTACCAATTATATAATTATCACTTTTAAATTAACAAATATGCAAACTAGCAACTTAAATTGGATTTAGCATAACATTAATATGTCAATTACATCACATAAACTAAATCTCACAACACAAAATACCAATTTAAAATCAAACCCCTCCCTTGAATTTTAAATCATGCACCTAAAACTAATTAAAAACCTAATTAAACAATTAATTAAGCTAACCTAAACAATTAACAACACATTAAGCAAAAAGGTTAGAATTTATACCCAAATAATTTGAAGAACCCACAACCACACTTAGCCTCCCAAATTGAAATCTAAATCCCTAGATCCATGCAATGGTAGCCAAGGGAAAATGGGTAGGAGGTGGATTTTGATTTGGATTTTTGCTTGATTTTTTGTGGATTTTTCAAGCATTTTTGAAGAACTTTTTTTAAAGAGAAGGAGATGAAGAATGAAGGGCTGTTGGGGTTCAGATTTTGGCCAGAAAATGAGTGCGGGAGGAGAGAGAAGGAGGTGGAGAAAAATGGGGAGAAAGTCAAAGTCAATTCAAGGTCAAAAGTCTAACTAATTTATCCATTTTCTTTTCTTTTCTTTCATTTCTTTTCCTTTGAAATTCAAGTGGGGAAAAAATGGGGGCTGCTGAATTTAGCTAAGGGGAGGAGTAAGTGGGGGTTTGCGGGTGTGGGCACGGGTGTGGGGTGATGAAAAATGATAAATACAATACCCCAACCATCCATTTACGCTAAAAAAAAGTCTTTTTTCTTCAATAATTTCTAAACCGTTTTGGCAAATGATTTCGTTCCAAAAACCACATGATAAATTTTTATTTAAAGTTTTATGATGCAAAAAATTTGTTTCAACTCATTCCAATTTGTAATTTTCCCTAATTAAATGTATTAGTGACGGCTTAAAATAATAATAAAATAATATTTTTTTCAGAAAATTTGAAATTTCACCAGCGGCTCAATAAACACCAAATAATAGCAATTACATAGCTAGAATATGTATATTTAATTTTTATAATAAGATATTTGTATTTTGACTTTTTACAGAAAACCCCTTTATTTTACCGATTTTTCGAAATTTCACCGAAACGATTTTCAAAACGCTACAATCTTCCCCCCTTAAAGAAATTCGGTCCCCGAATTTAAATTCAAACTTTTCCAAATACTAAAACATCTAAGAAAAACCATCAAGTCGTCGGGGCTCCGAAACTGTAAATACATAAAACAAATCGTAGCGCAGTGCATGCGCTTGAAAAAAAAATTGAGTATATAACTCAAATCAATACTCCGTCAAGCATCCCGCAATTATCGGAGTCATGGAGAAGACATCAATGCCAAATCCAAATCAAACCAATATGATATAACTCGAAACTATACATGTAAACATCGAATCTATATCTGTAAGTATCTGAAGGAAATGCATGCCAAATCTCTTAAGTCGCTGTGCAACGCGTATAACACTGCACAGTGGCGGACGTCTATCATAAGAAAATAGATATATACATATATACCTTTGTTTGAAATGTACGTTCCGCCGTTTTGGAAACAATTTAGAAGGGTCTCCTTGTTTTAAACATTTCGTGTCATATCAGACACGTAGGTAAATACTGAGGCTATAGCTCGCTTTTTGGAAATCCCTTCAAAAACTATCAATGCATGCAAAATATATTCAGGTACTGTCCTCTGACTAGTCCTGCTCAGTACGAAAACATATAGCAATATCATAAAAACGTACTGCTCTATAAGAAATCAATCCCAAAATATGCACATGAATATTACGTGCGTCTGGTGCGTACGGAAATCAAAATCCATGAATGTGCCATACATGCGCACAGAAACAATATCTAAGTGCATCGGGTGTGCACGAAACATCTGTCGTAGGCAACATGTGTGCCTGACAGCAAAATCAAGTGCATCTGACATGCACGAAAAAAATCTCGATTTAGTGCCTCGGGTGTGCACCAAAATCACCATTCAAAACATGCGCCCAACATGCGCGAAAATCCAAATCAGGTGCATCCATCGTGCACGAAATCATGAAATCCAATATCAAGCGCCGAACGTGCGCAAAATCAATCAGGTGCACAAGGTGCACAAAACAAATATCGAGTATCACAATCGAAATCGAAGTCCTGTGCATCTAAGTACACAAAAGGCGTATCACTGCACTGCAAGCATATATAAACTATACCGAGTGTAGGAACGAAATCGTGTGCGTGAATACGCACAAAATCAACTCAAATGTCTAAAACCGTAAAATCACAAACATATGAAACCCAAGCACGAAAACGATATCAAGTGCAACACTGTGCAAAGATCATAAATCCTCAATCATCAAAATCAAATCATTCGAGTAAATCACCAAAAACATCGAAATCAATAATGGCGGCATAGTACCGCTCAAGCGCATCCTCTAAGAATCTCGGGCCAACTGTCGCGGTCACTAATGGGACGTCTCGTCGATGATCATGAACTCTGGCCTGCTGGTGTGCGTAACCATGACCACTCCTAGGTCAAGGTCTTCACTGTGAATTACCAATCTTTCGGTCCATCGGCTCATTGGCCCTGTCGGGTGTGCTAACGGGGATGATCCAGTTCTGGCACGTCTCTTGTCATCTCCCGGTCAATCATCGCGACCACTCGTAAGACAGCATATCACTGGCGTCGGCCTCTGGCTCTCTGAATGTACGTGACACATCTGATCCTGGGTGCAAGTATCATTGCAGCAGTGTCCTGGAAGGAATCCTGCTCATGGTCTATTCCATGCCTCGTCTCTGCCAACTGTCCGGAAGTCATCGTCCTTTCCTATATCTGCATCTTGCTCTGGAACGGCTGCATACCCATCGCGACTCCTTCTGGAAGGTAAGTCCAAGTACTATGCCTCGGCATGCGCATCGCATCTCTGATGTCGGCAGAGTGGAACGTCATCTCATCTAGATCTGGTGCGAACCATTTACTCCACTTTTCTCTAATGTCGACCGCTTCGGACTCGTCTCGTCGTGGCTGTATGGACTGAGCTCCAACGGCTATCCTCGTATCTGGAGTCTCCCAAGAATGCATCTCACCACCTAGCATCCGAATTAAGTCGAACCATTCGATCGATTCGTCAAAACCTCATAATCCCCCAAGAGCTCAACATCTTGGTACAGTTTAATAGTATCGAATACATACCATAGCATCGGTGGTCCATCCGTAGAAGGGCAAACCCAAGCCTCACTAATGGCGCCGTAGAACTGCCGCAAACCCGAAGGTTCAAAGGCTTTCACACGGTCATTAAGTCGAGTTAGGGTTTCATTCTTCTAGAGGGACCATAGAATTGCCTGCATGTCTTTCCGACTACTTTAAACTTGGAATGATAGGTTTCCGACATTCGACCGTCTCTGTCGACCCTCACGTCTCTGCGTGAAGTCGTTTCTAGCTGGAATCAATCTATCTGATGACCTCTCATCGGGTAGGCGAACGAACCACATGTCCTAGTCATTCATCCTCGGGTGACTAGCAACCTTCTATCATCTCTTAGTACAATCTGTACTGCAATAGCTCCAATATATGGGGCGATATCTCGTCGCTCGCAGCAACAACTGGCTCACTCGTCTGCATGCTGAACGGTGCCTCAATCATCAGGAGTAAGCAACACACCAACTGTCATCAAAATCTGGCTGGCCTCTATCATTGGCTCAATCCCCTAGTGTCGATCAGCACCTCCGAGTAACCTCATAAAGGCGATCCGCCAATCGCTCGTGGTGCGGAAACACAGTAAAAAGACACATCTCTGCAATCGTGTGTCGCTGGAATTTCGCCCTGGTCAGTCCTCGCTCGTGACGAGCTTGTGCTGACCGCAACTCTAGCCGTAGCTCTCCCTGCCCGTAACCGTAGCAGCAAAACCAAACTGGTACCGATGAGGCTAGATCAGGAAGGAATATAATACTGAACAAGGAAATGTACATCCTAAGGCTTCTTAAGTGGAGTGGCGTGTCGTAAATATGCCGCGGAACATATCAACGGTACGTCACTCTACTTTAGTCACCTATTCCATCAACCAAGGGTCATCCTACGCTCCGAAGGTTAAAACCTAACGCTCTGATACCAACTTTGTCACGATCCGAAAGTATGGAACATGACCGGCACTTAAACTACGAACGTCTCGAGGCGTACGTAATCTAAGTAAACCGAAAACCCAGAAATCCAAACCAAGAAAAGTAGTAGAGTGCAGGAAAAACCAACTTAAAGCAAGTAGTTTCAATAGCATAAGCCGAATTATGCGGTTTTTAAAAACATCAAAAATTTACTGAAAATTTCGGCAGAGTCTCCTTTGTAAATACTGGCCCCCAAACGGGATACAACATGAATAGTATACGAAATCAAGAAAAAGGCATCCGCAAGCGGGAGCTAGCTCTTCGTCAATCGACGGTCACAACCACACAAGCAATATAATATACAACGCCAACGGCGAGGATCAAAACTCAAAAGGAAACTCAAAACCACCAGAAAGGTAACGAGCGACTCTAAGGTCGAAAGAATAAACAATACTGGTCTCTATCTCAAAAAATACATGTTTGGTTGATGGAATTTACTAGATACAACTGAATAATATTATACAAGATAATATGATGGGTACGATACAAGAAAAACCCACCTACTAGCAAGTCACCCGAATGAAACTGAGCCAGCAAAGCCGTAATGAAACCTGTACGGCAAAACCTGCAAGAAACTGGGACACAACGGGGGTGAGTTGCCAACTCGTGAATAGAAGAACATCTACGCACAGAAATCGCATAAATAACGCAATCCTAGGTCAATGATCATAATATATCCTCAAATATAAGTATAACAGGCAGCCTATAACAATGGCTAGGGTAATATCTAACCCGAGTATAATTTCATGTGCCCGTGTCAGTGCCTCAGGTAGCAATATATCATATGAATGAGGTATGAATGCATGAAACAGAATACATGTAAATGAAGAAACTGTTTTCATAAATTAGTGAGATTTCCTTCGTATTTTTAAACTGAGGTATCATAAATGAAATCAGCATCAACAGTGTCTAGCATCGACACAAAACATAAATCTCACTGTCTCGAAATATCAATGTCTCAATCTCAATATCTAGGGCGCCGTCAGTCCAGACCGGCCCCTACCATCCATCTCAAGACCATGACGGTATCCTCCGGATATCCGACGCGTCGGGTAATATCACCGGTAGGTAGTGCTCCCCAGCCAGGCTCAACGTCAACACCACATTCCTCTTGCCCCGGGGTACCATACCGGGCCCACCATGTACCTGTGACGGTTCCTCCACTCCTCGACACGGATCTCCAAAACCACAGCAAACTCATGGTGGACGACACTTTACATCACTAGAAAACCGCAACATTTTATATTTTAAAAGATCATAAGTTGTAAATTTTGCGGCTTTCCCCGAAATCCAGAAATATCATAAATCTCAAGAAATCATCACAAGTGCATATGTCAATGATAATGAACTAGGCATGAACAACTGAATAACAGTATGCATGAAGTGGTAGGTAATAACTACAATGTCTAATATGGCATATAAGGAAAGTACACTAATATCATGTCAAAACTACAAGCTAACAATCTAAGTCAAGCAATTATATTCTCTAAAGTGTACGTGACATGGCAATTACCGATGAAGATGTGTGTGAGCCGGCAAATAGGTGTACGTGGTACATACGCATCATCGGTAATGGTGCTAGTGTCCTAACAGCTTGATATCAATAATGGAATATGCAGCAAAATAAATATGCGAGGCAGAGCGAACAGCAATAATGTGCGGGAGCTGAAACTAGACACAACGATAACTAATCTGCATTAATCTAATATAAGTCCTACAAATTGGTGCCTTTTGAAATAACCCGAATCATGGGGTTTTGAAAATAGGGGCTACGGTGTTTTTATGAAAAGATACGTCTTTTGAAATATCCGTAAGATCCCTTGGGCTGTCTTTTAAAATACCCACGATTCGTTAGTTTTGAAATAGGTAAGAAGTCTAATCTAATCTAACAACTACACTAAACTATACGGCTGAACTAACAAGCTGAACTACAGGTAAGGAAACCGCCTATCATCTGAGTCGATACATATACATACCTGTATATGTATAGTCGGTGATCCCGCCTCAATAATATCATATCCGATACCATATCTATAATCAGGCATCCCAAGTCAAGAGTGCGGATCAATCATCAATATAGCTCGTACGTAAATCCGTCGTACGGCATCCCAATCTGGGTACGGGTCAATATCACATTCATCATACTATTCACCTGGTATCCTCTTTATCAAATATCATGATCGGGGTACTGATCTACGTCTAGTACCATACTGATACCGCCTACGTGTGCATGGACATGTGTGAAACACTACGTCAAGGACCCGCTACAACATCATGTCGTATCTAAGATACGAACCCTGCTATATTACCGATCTCACGGCCTCAAATCAAATCTCATCGACTCAGCTCAATCCCAAGTATCATCCTCAATCCGTATGTGAACACATAGTCCCATACCCATGTGAACACATAGCTATAAAGAATCCCATGAGCACATATCAATAGGAATGTATGCAAGTATGTATGTGTGTATGTGTAGTGCAACACTACCCTAGGGTTCGCAACACTAAAAATAGTCCAACACACCAATATCCATCCTAAGCATCGTTATTAATCCTAAATAACATATAATAAATGTTGGTGTGTATACGCATCCGTATACACCACCACGGACTGCGTGGGTGCTATACGCCATCCACTCGACTTCTCCCCGTAGATATAAATCTACTCACCTGGTCCTCGCTAGCCGGTGCCGACGTCACCACGCGCTTGCTTGTCGTCTCGAAGTCCACATGGGGGTACCTACATATCATAATGCACCATATCTCATTAAAATCCGACTCATGATCAAAACGACGCACGAATCCCACATAGGTCAAAACCTATGGTTGCTTTCACAAATCAACCCAAAAACCCTCGACGTCGGCGTACAAACGCCAAACCATCGAGAAAAACCCAAATACACTCATTTGCACATTCACGAACACTAATTTTAATATAAACTAGGTTGAAACTCACAAAAACGCCAATTTCACTCAAAAAGTCATTTTTCCGAAAATCTAGCGAGCACAGTTCACCGTTTTTGTACAAAACATGTTGTTTAAATGAATGTAGTGGCCAATAAATTTATTAAATATCTTAAATAAGTCATAGAAACAATTTCCGGAATTTAATCTCATTAAATTCCAAAAACCCTAATATTCTAGTTTACAAAATACCCTTTTTAACAATTTCAAAGCAAAAAAATGCACAAACTACAATTTATGTTGGATTTCCATGAACAAAAAGCATTAAACCACTCAATATAATCTTTATAATGACATGAAACCTAAATTTGAATTTTATCTCATAAGAATATAATTATTTAAAAAAACTAGTTTACCAATTATATAATTATTACTTTTAAATTAACAAATATGCAAACTAGCAATTTAAATTGGATTTAGCATAACATTAATATGTCAATTACATCACATAAACTAAATCTCACAACACAAAATACCAATTTAAAATCAAACCCCTCTCTTGAATTTTAAATCATGCACCTAAAACTAATTAAAAACCTAATTAAACAATTAATTAAGCTAACCTAAGCAATTAACAACACATTAAGCAAAAAGGTTAGAATTTATACCAAATAATTTGAAGAACCCACAAGCACACTTAGCCTCCCAAATTGAAATCTAAATCCCTAGATCCATGCAATGGTAGCCAAGGGAAAATGGGTAGGAGGTGGATTTTGATTTGGATTTTTGCTTGATTTTTTGTGGATTTTTCAAGCATTTTTGAAGAACTTTTTTTAAAAAGAAGGAGATGAAGAATGAAGGGCTGTTGGGGTTCATATTTTGGCCAGAAAATGAGTAGGGGAGGAGAGAGAGGGAGGTGGAGAAAAATGGGGAGAAAGTCAAAGTCAATTCAAGGTCAAAAGTCTAACTAATTTATCCATTTTCTTTTCTTTTCTTTCATTTCTTTTCCTTTGAAATTCAAGTGGGGAAAAAATGGGGGCTGCTGAATTTAGCTAAGGGGAGGAGTAAGTGGGGGTTTGCGGGTGTGGGCACGGGTGTGGGGTGATGAAAAATGATAAATACAATACCCCAACCATCCATTTACGCTAAAAAAAAGCCTTTTTTCTTCAATAATTTCTAAACCGTTTTGGCAAATGATTTCGTTCCAAAAACCACATGATAAATTTTTATTTAAAGTTTTATGATGCAAAAAATTTGTTTCAACTCATTCCAATTTGTAATTTTCCCTAATTAAATGTATTAGTGACGGCTTAAAATAATAATAAAATAATATTTTTTTTCAGAAAATTTGAAATTTCACCAGCGGCTCAATAAACACCAAATAATAGCAATTACATAGCTAGAATATGTATATTTAATTTTTATAATAAGATATTTGTATTTTGACTTTTTACAGAAAACCCCTTTATTTTACCGATTTTTCGAAATTTCACCGAAACGATTTTCAAAATGCTGCAAATTGGGACGGGCATGTGACTTTGTTGACCTTAGACAAGGGTCATGTGAACGGGTCTAATTAATCAAGAAATGACGGGTTGAACTTGACTAGTGCTTGTGATTTGTTGACCATAGCCAAGGTCATGAGTGCTAGGGGTGAAAACCATATCGGAAATTTCAAGAGTTGAAATTTGCAATGAGATTGCATACCTTCCATATGATGGTTGGATCCCGATCCCACTGTGGGCAATAGTTGCTCCCAGGAGAGTTTTGCAGTTTACAATTAGCTAACTCATTAGGTTTCTAAAATGGTGTTAAACGGGGCTACGCCTATGGGAAGACGAGATTTATATTAATTAGGGGCGTGCGAAAGCACGGGGAACCTCCCTCAAGTACCGACACTGGCCTGGCTGAACGGTTAGCGAAGATGTAGACTGTAATTAATCCTGGCTAGTTTTCTTTTTAAGGTTTGAAAGAAAAACTTGATTAAAGCAGTGGGAGACATTGATTAGATAAGATAATAACCAATCTGATCTTTGCAAGAGCCTTCGTTGAGTGTATTCTTTTCTCTCTCTTAATGGCAGATACCAATGACAGGACTCAAGCTTCTACTAAATAAAAATAAACTGAATGGGACCAATTATAAAGACTGGATGAGGGATCTTAACATAGCCTTGACTTATGATAAGGTATCATATGTCCTCACCGTTAGTTATATGTATGCCCTAGAGGCCATTACTGTACATTAGATGTATATTGTAGTGGATGCTGGGACATATATAGGGAGGACTTTCTTGCTCGACAAGATAGTATGCTATCTGGTTGACCTTTACCTTAACGTGTATGCTGATTGTCTCTCTGTTACATGTTGGTAAAGCCCTTAGGATCTGTACTTGACTACCTGGATTATGATGCGGATCATACTAGTGGGGACATGGTAGTCCATAAGTACATCCTTCAAAGTCCCTAGTCGTGGGTGTATCGAGATGGGGCATCGATATACCAGAGTAGACTAGCGTATACCTTCTCGACCCATACAGATGGGCGATGGATGATCCCATATCCATTGGTGTTTGACATCAGAGATGATATACGGGTGCTCAGTAGAGACTGGGTACACTGGACGGACTCGCCGAGAACTCCCAGATGGTATTATACCTCACGTCAGATGGCAGTTCTCTGGTGACACTGGCACAGAGTAGTCTGTTGACCCGAGATCGTCATAGAGTCTTGTGTGGTTCCCACTGTGCTTTGATTTCCATCTTACCACGTCCAAGAGGGCATGCAAAACGGTGGTTTTTGGGTACAGTCCTGAGTCACATGGAGGCAATGAGCGATAGGAGGGGATTCGTCTCTCCCGGTATAGGGGGTTGATGTTGCGCTGTGTTCGATTGGCTATAACAGGAAATCCCTGGCCAGGGTTGCTGAGATTTACTGGTAAGTGTTACCAGTAGTTTCTCGAACAGTTATAGACCTCATATCGACACGACTTATTGAGCTATTGGGGTCTGACGTTTACCACCCCTAGGCGAGATATGCGACATATCAGACGATCAGACCGGACTGTACGGTAGTGTCACTGGTCGGATTCACTGGAGTGTGAGCGGGATTGCTCGTCGATCTTCAGATCGCTCAATACCCGGGTGGCCGTTACGTTTAGCAGACCGCTTGCGGCTTGTGGGTGTTTGATATGATCATCACCTGCTGCCGGCGTATTGACGAGTCTTTAGAGTCCTACACAGAGGTTTCCTGGCTCAAGCGAAACGAAATAGGAGCGCATATGAGATATGTGCGGGACCGAGAATAATACGTGTATGTGATACCGTATTTCATTCTCACGATGAATGTATCGATTAGGTTATATGCGATATACCCTAGTTATCGAATCAAGGGTTGATTCGATAAACCGATGCATTGCATACTAGTCGGTTATATACGATATGACCGGATCGTTAAATCAAGTGTTGATTTAATGATTTGATGCATAATTATATATTTGATATATTACTTTGCATTAACTAGTATCGGTTCACTTTAAATGGATTTTCTCACTCGGGTGTGCGCATTATATATGTGATATGATTTTGTGCACTAGCTTGTATCATGTTTGATGATACATGCTTTTTAGTTAAGTGTAAAGTGTTAAACCTTGGTTAATGAATAGGTTAGGGTTTATTATTTGTTATTCATTTATCTTATTTAATTATCCATTTATTTATGATAAATGAATAAAAGAAAATGAAATGAAATGGTTGCTAATTTTGGATTCTAGTTGAAGCTTCTTGATCTTTTGACTAAGTGACCATTTTGTCTCTAGCTTGACCCTAACCATTCCTTTAACCATGATTAGCTCTCTACACTTTACCATGGTTCACTTATGATAAGAATGGATTATTCTTTTCATTTTAAATAATTCTTATCATAATAATTATCATCTTCTTGCTTTCTTCTTCTTCTTCCTTCAAGTGAAGAAAAGCTTGACCATCAATGGTGATTGATGATAAAGAGTGAGAAATCCAATTCTAAAGTCAACCCACCTCCTATTTCTTCATCCTCTACCTCTAAGTAGTAGAGTGTGTTTACTTCACAAGTTTCTTGACTTGGTGAAGTCGGAGCTTGATTTAGCGATGCCTCGACGTAGATCATCTTCGGCATGGACATCGACGACCTAGCTCGCTTATTCTCCGATGAAGTCGACGCTAGAGCCCGGATTCTTTTTGGACAGCGGAGAGGACTTCGTTGCGGAGCTATGGAGGTGGAGAACCGGATCTACAAAGGTTGTATTTCCGTATCTCTTAGTTAAGTGTTAACTAGTTAGCTTTTTCGCCTAGTTTTCTAGCAAACGATCCGTAGTCGGGTCTCTCGGCACCCGTAAAATTTTATAATGGCATGTTTGATGCCTTGTGAGACCTCATTAGGGTGCCTAGGAACCCTACAGTGGTATCAGAGCCTAGCTAGAGCCTTAGGCGAAGTCCAGACGGAATTTGAAACCCGAACGAACCCGAAACCCACACCCGAGAATGCTCTCTGTCCAGATTTTAAAATTGTGGATTTTTCAAGATTAAAAATATGCAGAAAATCAAGCAGGGTTTTCTAAGAATTACTGTAAATTTCGTGGGCCTAAATCAACTTTTCCACCGCGGAACCGCGGCACGTGCTATGCATGCCGCGGCGGTTCAGCGGTGGTTTTGTCGTTTTGCGCATTTTTCTTTTCACAGTAATTCTCATATTTCTGTGCTGATTTTCCTGGGATATTTTAATATTTATTATACAGTTGAGTTTTCAGGGGTTGTTTTGGGTTTTCATGAGTTCGATCGGATTATCAAATTTTGTCTGTGTGGCTTTCCGGATAAATTTTAGAATATGTTAAAAAGTTCGACCGGATATAAATACCCAATTTTTCCCCTGTCGGGAAATTTCCAAGTGTTGGATTTTTCCGTAATTTAACGACGTTCTAAGTAGTGCAAGTAACGCGATGGACCCTCTAGAAGACAACAAACCTTAACTCGATTATGTGACCGTCTTGAACTGCCCTTTGAACCTTCGGGTTTGGGGCAGTACGGCGTGCCACATGTGAGGCGTTGGCTTGACCCTTCTACGGCTGGACCGTTGGTACTGAGGCACGAACGGAATGTTGTTAGACTTGTTTCATGTGTTGATCTGTATCGGGAAAACTTGGGTGTTCGATTGTTCGATCGGAAAGTTTAACATTTTCTGTTTATCTGGAATGGGATACAATAATTGGAATTCACAATAGTTATGAGATAACTAAGTGAATGTTATAAACATAGCAGTTTAGTCTCACTTGATCGGTTGCCACGGAATTTTGATGTGATCAAAAGTCCGTCGCAATCACGTAGCGTACGCGGATACTCGCCGGGTAAACTTAATAGACAGCCTCACTCCATAGCCCCAACCAAGTGACTGTAGGAGAACCCCGTCGCCGAAAGCATCCGTTCAGGTGCTCGCGGCAGCGGTGTTCCGCCTTGGTGCACTTCGTCGACGGTATCAGGGGTGCGGCCGCCTACTGAAGTTTGCGACGAGCATTCGATCAGGATGTCGGGAATCTTGTTGAATTGCCCGACTTGATATTGAAAAGAGTTTTCGATTTTGAGACTAAAATGCGGGGTTTATAATTGTTAGGCATGCGATGTCTAAGGAATTCATTTGGTCAGGCATGTGATGTCTGAGGTGGTTGCGGATTCCAACTTTTGTAGTTTTTCACTTTCTTTTCTGTGACCGTAAGTGTAATATGTGATATCGCCGGTTTCGTTGCTATATGCCAACGACAATTGGGATGCGCATATTTACTTACGTTGATGACATGTGATGTTATGTGTTGCTGGATATGTTATATTGGATCGTCATGTTCGAATAGCCGGGGGTTTTATGTGAGATGAGTGTTCTTCATTTTCATTCATGTAAAAACTTGTATGTAATATTCTTTTATTGGGGCGCTTCCAGGTTGCGGAAGTTGTCACCGTTTGTATATTATTTACTTTTCCGCACTAGGATAGACCCAAGGAGGGGAGCATAAGTAACCGGGTTCTGGAGTCCAGTGGGAGACCAACTCGAGGAGTCGAGTCCGGGTCTCCTAACTCTAGAATTGGTAGGGTTGCTTGCCGCTCTCGTAGGGGTCTAGGGGTGTGGGTTTGGCTATTCATCACGACCGTGGAATCCGTGTTTTATACTGGCTCGTATTGAAAACACGGACGTCCTAGTATATCCAATATTTCATATGATTCTTCTGCTGCGATATCTGTGATGTGATCATGTGATGTTCTGTGATAGATACAGTATATAGTATATATGATATATTATATAGACGTTACTTATGTTTTACACCCGCGCTAGCCCTGCCCCGCTCTGCCGTTAGTTACCTAACCTAACGGTGCACGAGGGGACATCGAGGCGAATGCGGATGGCATAAGTGTACGTCGTATTTATCTGTGATGTTTAGGTATTTAAATGATGGGACTTCATTAATGAGATTAATGAAATAAAAGAAACCTAAGATGTTGTAGAATCGAATTTCCAAATAAAACAGGTAGCTACAGTTCTTGCTTTGCATAGCGGTATATGAGATATATCCTGCACCTTATTCGATGAGGAAAGGACCGAGATCCCTTCACCGGGAGTGACTCCTTTAGCAATAACTGGCAGATGCTACACACTCGGTTTGTCTTTTGATTGCTTTTAAGAGTTTTTGCTTTGCACAGTGATATATATGATATATCCCGCACCTCATTCGACGAGGAAAGGACCGACGATCCCTTCACCGGGAGTGACTCCTTTAGCAAAACTAGAAAAACCTCAAAAGCACTCCATTTTAAAATCATTTGATTCTACAACGATATCAAGTTCATTACGCAATAGGTTTTCAGAAAAACCTGTCGTAGCCCTCCGTCATTTCAGATATGTACTAGTTAGTATTCGTGCTGCGGTAGTTTGGCATTCGTCAAGGCGTAGTGTACGGTAGCTAACTAGTATTTATCTGCTTGAGCATATGATGCGATTGGATTAGGGTATTCGCACGGCGTTGTTTGGCATTCGTCAAGGGTCGTGCGGGTGGGTTTAATTCGATCAAGAAATGTACGGGTTGAACTTGACTTGTGGACTATGGGTTGTTTGGCATTCGTCAAGGTCATAGCGAGCTAGGGGCAAAAATATTATCGGGAATTTCAAGTGTTGAAATTTGCAATGAGATTGCATACCTTCTATGAGATAGTTGGATCCCGATACCCGCTGCGAGTAAGAGTTACTCCTGGGAGAGTTTTATACATTACAATTAGCCGATCAAGTAGGTGTCTAGAAAGGTGTTAACGAGGTTACGCCTCTGGGAAAACGAGGTTTACATTAATTAGGTTCGTGCGAAAGCACGGGGGACCTCCCTCAAAGTACCGACACTGGCCTGGCTGAAAGATTGGCGAACTTGTAGTGTGTAATTAATCCCGGCTAGTCTTTCCTTTTAGGGTTTGAAGGAAGATTTGATAAAAAGCAGTGGGAGCCATCCTGATTAGATAAAATAATAACCAATCTATTCTTGACAGAGCGCACGCTGAGTGTTTTCTTCTCTCTCTCTCCAGGTAGCGACCCTATCACGCCTTAATCAAGATAATAATACGGATATTTGACCGAACCCGCTTGTTATACTGAGCTGGGGAACGTTGGTCCCGCTCCAACTTATAATTGTTATAAGACAGAGCAGGAAATTGGGGATTACCAGAATTCCCGTGCCGCCCAAACGAAGAGAGTGCATGCTGATGCATCATCTTCGGGTGTGTTCGTTACAAAGAACTGTTTCTCCGTATCCTCTACGTCCTGGGTATGTGATACCAGATCAGGATCCCAGATATGTAATCTGTTACATAGGGCTACAGAAAGGTAGAGAACTGAGAACGGGGGATAAGTTTCATGAGGCAGAAAACGGGGCAAGTGTTGCAGCCAAGTCTGTCGGTCACTGTCACCCTGTATTACCAATACATTGATTCTGAACGAATGTTATTAGATACCGAACCTGATATACAAAATCATATCTATCTCTTTATTAGTAATGAAATGATAAAATTTTGTATTGTTGGATAATGTTTTGAACATTTCCTATATCAAAAGTTGATCGGTTCAGGCACGTTATCTAAAAGCATTAATGTTCTAAATCAAACTACAGTTCTTCGTATACTGAACACACACAAGAGGAAGAGTTCAGAAATGAACGAATCCTTCTTGAGGCATTGTAGACTAGGTCAGATCAATGCGACCCGACTGGCTGAAGTTACATTTAGATGCATATTTAAGTCAGTTTGAATTTACATCATGTGAAGCTCGCCAGTCATGTCACAAAGATAAGATGACCACAGCTCCGTTTACTGGAAACAGAGAAAGAGTTAGTGAACTCTTGGGATGATACATGTTGATGTATGTAAGGTCCCCTGTCTACACATGCCAGGAACGGTTCTTTGTACTTCGTTACATTCTCTGATAATCTCTCAAGATTCAGACCTATGTTCCTGTTGAAACACAAGTCCGAACCTTTTGAGGTATTCACAGAATATAAGTTAGAAGTAGAGAACCAATACGGGTATAAGTATTATGTCCTATGATGAGATCAAGGAGGAGAATACTTGAGCACGGGATTCCTGGACTATTCTAAAGGAGAATGAGATTCTCTCTCGGCATTACTCCTCCGTATACACCATAGCACGATGGTATGTCGGGACGGAGCAGATACACCCTATTTGATATGGTGTGCTCTATGATGAGTACTACTGAGTTACCTTTTTCCTTTTGGGAGTTATGCACTTATGAAGTTGCATACCTATTGAATAGGGTTCGAATCAAATCAGTTGCCTACCACTTCATATGTGATATGGAAAGGGAAGAGACCATATCTTAAGTTAGTTAAGATTTGGGGTTGTCCGGGCTATGTCTAAAAGCAAAATCCAGACAAGCTCGAGGCAAGATCTGTTATGTAGAACTGGAAATGTTCCAGCTATACAAACTACAGCAGATGATTTGAAAGAACCAAAGGATTCAATAGTTACCAACGAACCTCAGCCTCTCCGACGATCTAGTAGGGTTCCTCACCCACCTGAGAGATACTTCGGTTGCTCTATGACAGTGGGAGCGAGGATTGCATCATGAGATGATGACCCAACTAGCTTCGAGCAGGCTATCAGGAGTAAGACTCTGTAAGAATGGATGGATGCTTAGTGATCTGAGATGGAATCCATGTACACCAACAAAGTATGGACTTTGGTTGCTACATCTGAAGGGTTAAATCCCCATCAGGAGCAAGTATATCTTGAGAAGATTACTTGGTGTAGATGGAAAAGTTGAGACTTTCAAAGCTAGACTTGTTAAAGGTTTGCATCATTGACCAGGTGTGGATTATGTTGAAACCTTTTCTAAGGATCTATGCTTAAGTCCATCCAGATCCTACTTGCCACGGCTACATACCATGACTACGATATCTGGTGGTTGGGTGTCTTGACTGCTTTTCTAAATGATGATTTAGAAGAGAGCGTCCATAAGTACACAGCCAGAGGGCTTCGTAGACAGTGGGAGCAGCGGAACCGTGTGCAAGATGCTTTATAGGATAAAGCAGGCATCGCGGAGTTGGAACATCTGTTTTGATGGATTAGTCAAAGAAGTTGACATCATCAAAATGGTAGATGAACCTTGTATATACAAAAGGGTAGTAGGGAGTATGGTGACGATCCTCGTAGAGTACGTGGATGACATACTCTTGATAGGGAAGGAGTTTCCTATGCTACGCTCGATCGATCTCCTTTTATCACAAGGATTCTTCAATAGGATCAAAATGATACCTACTAAATCCTGGGTTTTGGATCTATGAGATAGATCTAAATGGATGTTAGAATTCTCACTAGATGTAGTGAGACGGTATCAACCGATCCTGGGGAGAATCACTGGAAGGGTTCCAGGGTGATAAAGACGACTGAATGTCAGTCACAGGCATTGTATTTACCCTCAGTGGAGGGACGGTATGTTGGAAGAGTTCCAAGCTAGATACCGTGACATACTAGACGATAAAGGCTAGATACATCGCTACTTAAGATGCTACCAAAGAGGGTGTTTGGGTGTATATTGGTTCATGAGATGAACTATGTTCCTCCCATTGTGTGACAATGGAGTTGTGGCTTATGCCAAGGAACGCCGGTCCCATCAGTGATCCAGACATATTCTAAGGCAGTATCACCTGATCATGGAGATAGTTGATCTCCAGGGTGATCGAGGTTTGGAGAGTAGACTCAGAGGACAACACAGCGGATCCACTCACAAAGGCCTGTTCCCAGAGAGAGACTTTTATGGGATGGTTGAGTATGAGATACTACAACCACTGCTACAGATGGCCCTAGTGCAAGTGGGAGATTGTTAGTTATATGTATGCCCTAGAGGCCATTACTGTACATTGGATGTATATTGAAGTGGATGCTGGGATATATATAGGGAGGACTTTCTTGCTCGATATGATAGTATGCTATCTGGTTGACCTTTACCTTAACGTGTATGCTGATTGTCTCTCTGTTACATGTTGGTAAAGCCCTTAGGATCTGTATTTGACTACCTGGATTATGATGCGGATCATACTAGTGGGGACATGGTAGTCCATAAGTACATCCTTCAAAGTCCCTAGTCATGGGTGTATCGAGACGGGGCATCGATATACCAGAGTAGACTAGCGTATACCTTCTCGACCCATACAGATGGGCGATGGATGATCCCATATCCATTGGTGTTTGACATCAGAGATGATATACGGGTGCTCAGTAGAGACTGGGTACACTGGACGGACTCGCCGAGAACTCCCAGATGGTATTATACCTCACGTCAGATGGCAGTTCTCTGGTGACATTGGTACAGAGTAGTCTGTTGACCCGAGATCGTCATAGAGTCTTGTGTGGTTCCCACTGTGCTTTGATTTCCATCTTACCACGTCCAAGAGGGCGTGCAAAACGGTGGTTTTTGGGTACAGTCCCGAGTCACATGGAGGCAATGAGCGATAGGAGGGGATTCGTCTCTCCCGGTATAGGGGGTTGATGTTGCGCTGTGTTCGATTGGCTATAACAGGAAATCCCTGGCCAGGGTTGCTGAGATTTACTGGTAAGTGTTACCAGTAGTTTCTCGAACAGTTATAGACCTCATATCGACACGATTTATTGAGCTATTGGGGTCTGACGTTTACCAGCCCTAGGCGAGATATGCGACATATCAGACGATCAGACCGGACTGTACGGTAGTGTCACTGGTCGGATTCACTGGAGTGTGAGCGGGCTTGCTCGTCGATCTTCAGATCGCTCAATACCCGGGTGACCGTTACGTTTAGCAGACCGCTTGCGGCTTGTGGGTGTTTGATATGATCATCACCTGCTGCCGGCGTATTGACGAGTCTTTAGAGTCCTACACAGAGGTTTCCTGGTTCAAGCGAAACGAAATAGGAGCGCATATGAGATATGTGCGGGACCGAGAATAATGCGTGTATGTGATACCGTATTTCATTCTCGCGATGAATGTATCGATTAGGTTATATGCGATATACCCTAGTTATCGAATCAAGGGTTGATTCGATAAACCGATGCATTGCATACTAGTCGGTTATATACGATATGACCGGATCGTTAAATCAAGTGTTGATTTAATGATTTGATGCATAATTATATATTTGATATATTACTTTGCATTAACTAGTATCGGTTCACTTTAAATGGATTTTCTCACTCGGGTGTGCGCATTATATATGTGATATGATTTTGTGCACTAGCTTGTATCATGTTTGATGATACATGCTTTTTGGTTAAGTGTAAAGTGTTAAACCTTGGTTAATGAATAGGTTAGGGTTTATTATTTGTTATTCATTTATCTTATTTAATTATCCATTTATTTATGATAAATGAATAAAAGAAAATGAAATGAAATGGTTGCTAATTTTGGATTCTAGTTGAAGCTTCTTGATCTTTTGACTAAGTGACCATTTTGTCTCTAGCTTGACCCTAACCATTCCTTTAACCATGATTAGCTCTCTACACTTTACCATGGTTCACTTATGATAAGATTGGATTATTCTTTTCATTTTAAATAATTCTTATCATAATAATTATCATCTTCTTGCTTTCTTCTTCTTCCTCCTTCAAGTGAAGAAAAGCTTGACCATCAATGGTGATTGATGATAAAGAGTGAGAAATCCAATTCTAAAGTCAACCCACCTCCTATTTCTTCATCCTCTACCTCTTGCCAAGTAGTAGAGTGTGTTTACTTCACAAGTTTCTTGACTTGGTGAAGTCGGAGCTTGATTTAGCGATGCCTCGACGTAGATCATCTTCGGTATGGACATCGACGACCTAGCTCGCTTATTCTCCGATGAAGTCGACGCTAGAGCCCGGATTCTTTTTGGACAGCGGAGAGGACTTCGTTGCGGAGCTATGGAGGTGGAGAACCGGATCTACAAAAGTTGTATTTCCGTATCTCTTAGTTAAGTGTTAACTAGTTAGCTTTTTCACCTAGTTTTCTAGCAAACGATCCGTAGTCGGGTCTCTCGGCACCCGTAAAATTTTATAATGGCATGTTTGATGCCTTGTGAGACCTCATTAGGGTGCCTAGGAACCCTACACTCACGGCTTCTGCCCCGCCCGTCCCAGGTCCAAAATCCTCAGTTACGGATATTGAAGACCGCAAGACATGGGACGCTGACTGTGCCACGGCCAAATGCCTCGCACTTGCATTGATGGATAACACACATCAAGAGCAGCATGAGAATATGGACGTTCCCGCCATATTCCTCCATACAAAAGAGTTGTATGGAGAGCAAACCAGCGTATTACGATACGAAGCATCAAGAAAACTATTTCAAATGCGAATGGCCCCTGGCACACTAGTAGGAGACCATGTTCTGAAGATGATAGCTCTCATAGAAGAGCTTGAGGACCTTGGATGGGCGATGGACAATGAACAATATAAGGATATTATTATGCAGTCCCTCCCCTTCACCTTTGTTCAATTTATAGTTAACTTCAACATGCACAACATGGAAAAGGAACTACCTGAACTCCTTAATATGTTAAGGAGTGCAGAGAGCACACTGAAATCAGTGAAAACTCCCGTTTTGAGTGTTGGGCAATCTTCCTCTTCTCGCCGAAAGGCTAAGGCCAAGAGAAAGATAAAGAAGAAGCCCACCAATCCTAGGGGTGGAGTTAAAAAGGTTAAGGGGAAGGACAAGTCCAAAGCTGGAGAATCGGGGAAAGGGGAATGTTATCACTGCAACAAAATAGGACATTGGAAGCGCAACTTGACGGAGTACTTAAATCTCAAGAAGAAGCATGGGGATGCTTCCGCTTCAGGTGTGTTTGTGACAGAAAATTGTTTTTCAATAAACTCTGCTTCCTGGGTATTAGATACCGGTTTAGGTTCTCACATTTGCAATTCTATGCAGGGGCTGAGAAATAGCAAGGTTTTGAAGACAGGTGACCATACTCTCCGTGTTGGAAATGGTTCCAATGTACATACAGTTGCAGTGGGAGAGTATCATTTGGGGTTGCCGTCTGGGTGTATATTGGTTTTGAACCATTGTTATTATGTACCTAGTATGCTTTGTAATATAATATCCGTTTCCTTGTTAGACAATGACGGATATAATTTTGTATTGCAGAACAATGTTATGAACATTCACCTGAATCAAATGTTGGTTGGGTATAGTACGCTTAATAACGGGATATACGTCCTAAATCAACACACAGTTTTCAGCATGCAACACACTAATAAAAGAAAACTTTCAGAAATAAATGAAGCTTTTCTTTGGCACTGTAGACTTGGTCATATTAATGAAACAAGACTAAACAAGTTACACAAAAATGGATATTTAAACCCTTTTGAATATAAATCTTATGCGACTTGCCAGTCTTGTATCACGGGTAAAATGACCAAAACTCCGTTTACCGGACACGGAGAAAGAGCTACTGAGCTCTTATGCCTCATACATAGTGATGTATGCGGACCAATGTCTACACAGGCTAGAGGTGGTTTTTAATACTTCATTAGTTTCACTGATGATTGCTTAAGATTCGGTCATGTATTACTAAAGCACAAATCCGAAGCATTCGAGAAATTCACTGAATATAAACTCGAAGTAGAAAAACAAACCGGCTTGAGTATCGAAATGCTTCGATCAGATCGAGGTGGAAAGTATCTCAGTACAGAATTTGCAAACTGCCTAAAAGAGAATGGGATTCTCTCTCAGCTCACTCCTCCTTACACACCACAGCACAACGGTGTGTCAGAACGACGGAATCGGACCCTATTAGATATGGTCCGTTCCATGATGAGTGATGCTGAGTTAACCGTATCATTTTGGGGGCATGCATTGGAGACTGCAGCGTTTCTACTGAACAGGGTCCTAACCAAAACCGTGTCTACCACGCCATATGAGATATGGCATGGGAAGAGACCATCTCTTAAGAGAATTAAAATTTGGGGTTGCCCGGCCTATATTAAAAAGCAGAATCCGGACAAACTCGAGACACGGTCGGTCGTGTGTAACTTTATGGGATATCCAAGGAATTCTTATGGATATCTTTTCTACCACAAGGAGGAACAAAAGGTGTTTGTTTCTCAGCATGCCACATTCTTGGAAAAAGAGTTTTTCACAAATAAAACTGATGGTAATGTGGTGGATCTAGAAGAGGTTCTAGAGACACAAACTACAAATGATGACTTGGTTGAACCGGCTGTTGCAATAGAAACTGAGGAATCTCGACCACTCCGTAGGTCTGGTAGGACTTCTTGCCCACCAGAGAGGTACTACGGTTTCCTCATTGATGGTGACAGAGAAGACTGCATCATGGAGGATGATGATCCTACCGGCTTTCAGCAAGCTATCACGAGAGGAGACTCTGTGAAGTGGCTGGATGCCATGAGATCCGAAATGGAGTCTATGTACACCAACAAAGTATGGACTTTGGACGTTGTACCCCCTGGGGTAAAACCTGTATGGTGCAAATGGATCTTTAAAAGAAAGATTGGTGTAGATGGACAGGTAGAGACCTATAAGGCAAGACTTGTGGCGAAGGGTTTTCGTCAAAGACCAGGTTTGGAATATGACGAGACTTTTTCTCCCGTAGCCATGCTTAAATCCATTCGGATCCTACTTGCTATTGCTGCTCACTACGACTATGAAATCTGGCAGATGGACGTTAAAACGGAATTTCTAAATGGAGATTTAGAAGAATGCGTTTATATGGATCAGCTAGAGGGCTTCAGTGACAGTGGGAGCAGCGGGAAAGCATGTAGATTGCTTAAATCCATTTATGGGTTAAAGCAGGCATCACGGAGTTGGAACATCTATTTCGATGATGTTATCAAAGAGTTTGATTTCATCAAAAATCCAGATGAACCTTTTGTTTATAAGAAGGCTGTAGGGAGAGCTGTCACATTCCTCGTATTGTACGTGGATGACACTCTTCTCATAGGAAATGATATTCTTATGCTACAGTCGGTCAAATATTTCTTATCACTAAGGTTCTCCATGAAGGACCTAGGTGATGCCACATACATTCTGGGCATTAGGATCTATAGGGATAGATCCAAAAGGTTATTGGGATTGTCCAAAACCAGGTACATCAACACCATCCTAAAAAGGTTTAGTTTGGAAGACTCCAAGCGGGGTGCCTTACCCGCTTGCCACGGGGTCACTCTCTCTAAGGACTCTTGCCCAAAGACCGATGAAGAGAGAGCTTGCATGAGCATTATACCCTATGCTTCGGCAGTAGGATCTATAATGTAAGCAATGTTATTTACACGTCCAGATGTAGCTTATACACTTAGTGTTTTAAGCAGGTATCAATCCAACCCAGGGGAGAATTACTGGATGGCTGTGAGGAACATTCTTAAGTACTTGCGAAGGACTAAAGAATTGTTCTTGGTGTATGGTAATGGAGATCTCCAAATGGAGACCTTTACCGATTCGAGCTTCCAGAGCGATAAGGACGACAACAAATCTATCTCCGGGTTTGTATTTACCCTCAATGGAGGGGCGGTAAGTTGGAAGAGTTCCAAATAGGATACCGTTGCAGACTCTACGATGGAGGCTGAGTACATTGCTGCGAATGATGCCGCCAAGGAAGCCGTCTGGATGAAGAAGTTCGTCTCAGAGCTAGGAGTAGTTCCAACCATTATTGATCCAATACCATTATATTGTGATAATAATGGGGCTTTGGCATTAGCCAAGGAGCCCAGGTCCCATCAGAAGACCAGACACATCCTGAGGCGCTTTCATTTGATCCGAGAGATTGTAGATCGTAACGAGATCGAGATTAGGAGAGTAGACACAAAGAATAACGCCGCGGATCCACTCACCAAGGCCCTCCCTTAGCCGCAGCATGAGCGACTTTTTGAGATATTGGATATGAGATACGCCAATAACTGGTCTTAGTGCAAGTGGGAGATTGTTGGATATATGTATGCCCTAGAGGCAATTATATGATAGTGAATGTATTGCTCGACATGATAGTATGCTATCTGGTTCTTCTTTATCTGACATGTTGACTTGATCATATTTTTATTCAATCATACATGTTGATAAAGCCCTGAGGATATAGGCTTGACTACTGTGATTATGATGGAGATCATACTAGCGGGACATCTGTAGTTTATAAGCATATCCTGGAAAAGTCCCTAGTCATAGGTGTATCGAGACGGGGCATCGATATACCAGAGTAGACTAGCGTATATGATACTTGACCCATATGATGGGCGATGGATGTTCCCACATTCATCGATATTTGACATCGAGATCGTATACGGGTGCTCCATGGTGACTGGGTACACTGGACAGACTCGCCGAGAACTCCTATATGGAATTATATCTATCGTCGGATAGCAGTTCTCAGGTGACACTGGTACAGGTTAGTCTGTAGACCCGAGATCGTCATAGAGTCTTATGTGTTCTTCCACTGTACTTTGATTACCACCCTACCACGGCTCTACTGAGTCGTGCAAACAGGTGGCCGTTGGGTACTGTCCCAAGACACACGAAGGCAATGAGCGATAGGAGGGGTTTCGTCTCTCCCGGTATTGGGAGTTGATGCTGTGCTGTGCTCGATTGGCTATATCAGTAAGTCCCTGGCCAGGGCTGTTGAGATTTACTGATAAGAGTTATCAGTAGTTTCTCGATCTGTTATAGACCATTCATCGGGACGACTTATTGAGTTATTGGGGTCGACGTTACCATCCCTAGGCTCGATATGCAGCATATCTGACGAAGAGACCGGACTGTACGGTAGTGTTGCCGGTTAGCTCGACGGGAGTTGTGACAGGTTCGCTTGTTTTCTTCTGATCGCTCAATACCCAGGTGGCCGTTACGTTTAGCTGACCGCTTGCGGCTTGGGGGTGCTTGATATGATCATCACCCACTGCCTGCGTGTTGACGAGTCTTAGAGTCCTACAATGGAGTTACCTAGTCCAGGTGAAACAATGTGGTGCGCATATGAGATATGCGCGTGGACCCGGTTAAAATGCGCGTATGAGATACCATATATTAATCGGGCGGTTTGCTTTTGGTCGGGTCGTATGTGATATGACCGATTTGCTAAATCAAGTGTTGATTTATTTTTGCCCATTAGTTTCTCACTTTAAACCCTTTCTTGCCTTTTTGTTGTATGCATGCATGTATGCATTTATTCACATTCATGCACATATGGATGTGCATGCACACATACATGCATACATAATTCTATCATGGTTGTTGATATAGTGGATGGTGGCAATATAAGACTCACACCATTTATAAATATATGGATATTATTTTTTGGAAAAGAAAAATGGAAATGGAAATTGTTATCATGGTTAATATTTTATTCTTGCACTAACCCTTTGGTTTAACCATGATTTAATTTCTATGGCCATTTTTGATCCAAACTAAATATCTAAATATTTTATAACTATGGTTAAGAATGAGAAAGAGAATATATATATATTTCCATTTCTCATTTTTATTCATAAGTTTTTTCATTATCTTGAGCTCTTTACAAGCCATCATCTTCTTCCTCCTTTCTCTCTTGCTCTCTAGCTTTCTCTTGTGAGCAAAAGAGTCATCAAGTTAGGATTTGAAGTGAGAAAACAAACCACATCACCATTCTACACTAGTCTTGCCCATTAGTCTAGAGTGTTAGCTTCTACTTCTTCTCTTGATATAGTGAAGCTTCTACCTTGGACAAAGAGGACTCCGGGTAGATCGCCGTGGACCTGGAAGATCTCAAGTGAACCTTTTTCCAACCCTCAAGTAGCCAAGGAGTCTAGCGTAGGGAGCTACAAAGGTTGTACTCTCAAAACCCTAGCTTTTACTACTTGTGTTTATGTTAAAAGTTATGTTACCCTAGCTTTTCTAGCATGATCCTTAAGTTTGTTTCTCTAGCACCATATAAATTTTTAATATGGCATGTGTGTTGCCTCCAAACCCTTGTTGTGGTGCTGTAGGAACCCTTTCACTGTACGGAAAAACCTGCAAGGAACTGTGGCACAACGGGGGTGAGTTGCCAACTCGTGAGTAGAAAACATCTACGAGTAGAAATCGCAAGCATGACGCTATCCTAGGTCTTATCAAGTAATATCCTCAAAAAAATATCCTGATCCATCTACATATACATGCAATACCACGTGCTCGTGTGAGTGCCTCAGATAGTAACATATCAGATATATGATGTATGAATGCATTACGAATGGAAATATAATATATCATAAGTGAGACAACTGTTTTCTTTAATCAAAGAGATTTCTATATGTATATCAATCAAGTATCATCAACGAATGCAACAGAGAAATCAGTATCAAGAATCGACACAAAACATAAGTCTAAGTATCTCAATATCAAATCTCAATATCTCAAATCTCAAATATCAATATCTCAGGCATCCGTATCATTTGCGGGATCGGCCCGCGGGCTCCGGCAGAACGGATCATCCTATAACCATCTCATGACTCCGGTCGGTATCCTCCAGATAACCGACGAGTCTAAATAATATCACCGGTAGGTAGTTGATTTGGTATGTTGTTTTGCATGCGTGCGCTTTTAAAAGAAAAATCAAAGAATAGTTAACCGCAATCAAGAACGGTGTTGCTTGGTAGCTAGCCGGTTGAGTACGGGTCGGTCCACAGGGATTTTGTGTATTTTCTAGTTGTCCTAACCAGTTAGTTCTAATTGTGGTAGATTTGATTATCAATAAAAACTAAAGTTTGATTAAGATTAAAATCTTTCTATGGTTAGGTTTAGGTTAAGTTTGGAAAGTCAATATGTCTCACCGCTTTGTATGCCCTAATTAAGAACTATTTAGGTATTAAGGTAATAATTAACAAAGGGGATTAGCACGATCGGGAAGAAAATAGGTTTCTTCCTCTAGGTCCTTGTCCGTCCTTTCTTAATTCTTGCCCTAACCTCCATGGAAAACATACACAACCGGTCTTTAACTACGGTATCACCGCTACCTCGTGGGATAGGGTGCCGTAGTGAGCGGTGTGTGTATATATGCATAGAGTCCTATTTAAAATGTACAACGGGCAAGAAAGGGGTGAGAGATTTTCATCTCTCAAATATTCCCCAAACCTAACCCTAACAAGTGAGGAACTACTCACTCATTAGGGAATTGATAAAAGAGTTCATTTTTATGATTTTAATTCAATAACCTAATTAACTAAACTACGGCAGATAAATAAAATTGCTATCTAATTAACTAGGGAAAAAAAGAAATTAAACTAAGGAAAGGTAAAGAAAAAACTTACTTTTTTTTTGATGCACTCTTCAAACATTACAGGAATTGAAATTCTGAATTCGATAAATAAAAAGAGGCATAAGAAGAGGCATGCTCCAAAAAGAGATATAGGGTTCCTATTTATAGATTACAGAAACCCTAGGGTTTACATCTGATCCCTTTCTACATTTACAAGACTACCCTGAGAAGCCTGGTCAACGCACCGCCTGTAAGTCCATGCTACCTCTCCTGGTACTTACGGGCTACCGGAATTTGATGAAAAATGATTTTCTAGAGGCGGTAACATGGACTCAAAACGGATCTTTGTTAAACATCTAACTAACAACCTAACTAGGAGTTGTTAACTACTCGGTTAGGGGGTTATACCTTTCTTTCTTGAACTCCTTCGTCTTCAACTCTCGATAGTGTACGGACCGGCTTCACCCCGTCGTCTCCTTGCGCCGAAGATCGATCCACCCGAAAGCTTCTACCTTTGGCTTCTTCTTCGAACTTTGAAGAAACTAGTTCACTCGGTTTGCTAAACCTTGTGAACTAGAGTGAGTAGAGGAGAGTGTGTTGGGATTTTTCTGTATGGGTCTTGCTTCTCAACACATGAGACAAGTGAACCATAGACTAGAGAGAGGGAGAGCAAGAAGAAGAGGGTGAAAGCTCAAGCCAAGAGAGAGAAAGGAAATGAGAGAATAATCAAGACTTTTCTCTCTTGGCTCTCATAATCCAAAGCAATCATAACCAATAATAGCAATCAAGTATTATGTGATGGTTTAAGTCAAAATAGCCATATCATTTCATGCACTCATTTTGCACAAGATAAACAAGCAAGCAAAAGTCTTTGCCATGAAATGATAGCTATTGTCATGATGATGGTCAACTAGTCCAACCTAGTCAACCGGTCAACAAAGTCAACAAAGTCAACCCCTCAACAACCATGTCACTATAATACTTAATTAATATTATTGTTAATCACATATCATATTCTCATTAGGGTTTAGCAAAAAGTCAACAGTCAACAGTCAACAACCCTAATCAGAATCCTCTGCCTCTATCTCTCCGTCAACTGTGCATACACATCCGCATCCGCGTTTCGAGGAACGTGAATACATACGAGATAAAACCAATCCCAAAACGTACACTAGGATCTGGCTTAAACCAAAGCCCGCTAGTGTTAACTGTCCGGATACTAAACGTGCATAAGTGCACGGATGTGACCGAACCCTGTCGAAAAACCATGCGACCTGTCGCAAAACCATGCGACCTCTACTCTTTTGCCTAAAAACGAATAGCTCTCTGTGTGGGACTCTAAAGACTCGACACTACGCTGGCAGTGGGTTTAACCACAGACCGCAAGCGGCACTAGCTGTGCGTAACGGTCCCCAGGTAGATGCCGACAAGAAGACTGACGAGGTGAAACCCATCTGAACTCCTACTGAGCCTGAATGTGACAATTTCCGTACAGTCCGGTCTGTTCGTCTGATACATCGCATGGCGGGCCTAGGGGGTGGTAAATGTCAGTCCCCTAATGGCGGTACAAGTCGTGTCGGAGTGAATCCCAGAACACCCTGAGATAACACTGGAAACCTACCAGTATATCTCGCTTGCCCTGGCAAAGGACTACTCGTGTAATGGCTCTCCTAGACACAGCGCGATGTCAACCCCCAATACCGGGAGAGACGAATCCTGTCTAACCGTCACTACCTCCCAGTGCTTCGGGACTGCACCCAACTACTACTTGTTTGCACGACTCCTTTGAGCCGTGGTAGGGTAGTAATCAAAGTACAGTGGGAACACACTCGAGGCGAAGTGACAGTGTCAAGTCAGCGGACTAAGCTGTACTCATGTCACCTGGGAACTGATAACTGACGATAGGTATAATACCAACCATACAGTTCCCGACGAGTCCTGTCCAGTTTACTCGTAACCTAACGAGCACCCGCATACTATCTCAAGTACGACGTACTGACGGCTGTGGGACAGACCGTCTCCCACACTGGGATGAGAAGCGCATACGCTAGTCTACTCCGGAGTATCGATGCCCTGTCTCGATAGTCCTGCGACTAGGGACCTGTATAAGGATGTGCTTATAGATTACCCAGCCCCCACGAGTGTGACTGCCATCACAACGCTGGAAATCAAGCAAAGATCCTAAGGGCTCCACTAATGTGTAAAGGCGATATACTAAAATAAACACATGTACACATTGAAGTAGAAACAAACCAAGTAGCATACTACTATATTGAGCAAGATTGTCAATACAAGGTGAATATCCCAAGCTTCCATTAAGTAATATACATACTAGTATGATACAGTAATGGCCTCTAGGGCATATACACTAACAATTTCCCACTTGCACTAAGGCCATGTACTGGCATATCGAAGACCTATCATCTCGATCAGCCGCTCGAACTGAGTCTGGGGTAAGGCCTTTGTGAGTGGATTAGCAGTGTTATCTTCTGAATTTACTCTCTTCACCTCGATCTCCCGGCGATCTATGATCTCACTGATCAGGTGGTAACGCCTCAAAATGTGCCTGGACTTCTGATGGGACCTGGGTTCCTTCGCTAAAGCTATAGCGCCGTTGTTGTCACAATACAGCGGTATTGGATCAGCACTGGTAGGAACCACCTGAAGCTCCGTGAGGAACTTCTTCATCCAGACAGCTTCCTTTGCGGCATCGCAAGCAGCTATCTACTCCGCTTCCATAGTTGAGTCAGCAATGGTCTCCTGCTTGGAACTCTTCCAGCAAACCGCCCCTCCATTGAGGGTAAAGACATAACCCGACATGGACTTGGAGTCATCCTTGTCACTCTGGAAGCTGGAGTCAGCAAAGGCCTCGATCTGGAGGTCTTTTCCGGCATACACCAAGAACATCTCCTTAGTCCTTCTCAGGTACTTGAGAATGTTCTTTACCGCTATCCAGTGCTTCTCCCCTGGGTCTGACTGATACCGGCTTACAACGCTCAATGCGTATGCTACATCTGGTCTGGTACACAACATCGCATACATAATAGAGCCTACCGCAGATGCGTAGGGTATTGATGACATGCGAGCCCTTTCCAAATCAGTCTTGGGAGACATCTCTTTGGAGAGGGTGATCCCGTGACAAGCCGGTAGATTACCGCGCTTGGAATCTTCCATACTGAATCGTTTCAGTATGGTGTCGATGTACCTTGACTGTGAAAGTCCCAACATCCTTTTAGATCTATCATGATAGATCTGGATCCCCAGAATGTAGTTGGCATCGCCCAGGTCCTTCATGGAGAACCTCTGTGACAAGAATCCTTTGACTGACTGTAGCATAGGAATATCATTTCCTATTAGGAGAATGTCATCGACGTGCAAGACGAGGAATACCACATTTCTCCCTACAATCTTACTGTAAATGCATGGTTCATCTGGGTTTTTGACAAAGTCGAATTCTTTGACAGTATCATCAAAGCAGATGTTCCAACTCCGCGATGCCTGCTTCAGTCCATAGATGGACTTGAGCAACTTGCACACTTTACCGCTGCTCCCACTCTAATTGAATCCCTCAGGCTGATCCATATAGACGCACTCTTCCAAATTTCCATTTAGGAAAGCCGTCTTTACGTCCATCTGCCAGATCTTATAATCGTGGAAGGCAGCAATGGCAAGAAGGATCCGAATGGATTTAAGCATGGCTACTGGAGAAAAGGTCTCGTCATAGTCCAAACCAGGTCTTTGACGAAAACCCTTTGCAACAAGCCTAGCTTTATAGGTTTCAACATGCCCATCTACACCAATCTTCTTTCTGAAGATCCATTTGCAGCCTACAGGTTTTACCCCTTCTGGAGCAAAGTCCAAAGTCCAAACTTTGTTGGTGTACATGGACTCTATCTCGGTCCGCATTGCATCCAGCCATTTTACCGAGTCACCGCTCTGAATGGCTTGCTGGAAGCTAGTAGGCTCGTCATAATCAATGACGCAATCCTCTCTATCCCCGTCTATGAGAAAACCGTAGTATCTCTCGGGCGGATGAGACTGCCTACTACTCCTGCGGAGCGGTGCAGGAATGTCCGGTTCCCCTGAAACTTCTGGTTCTACCAAGCTTTCAGTAATAGCTTGTGGTTCTGGAATTTCTTCCAGTTCTATTGCGCTCCCACTTATCTGATTTTCCAAAAATTCAGTTTCCAAGAAGTGGGCATGCGGAGAAACAAAAACATTTTGTTCTTCTGCGGAATAGAAAAGATACCCTCTGGAGTTCTTTGGGTATCCCACAAACTTACACAGTACTGAGCGTGCCTCGAGCTTGTCCGCATGCTGCTTTTTTACAAAAGCTGGACATCCCCATGTCTTAAGATACTTAAGACAGGGTTTCTTCCTACTCCACATCTGATATGGGGTAGTAGGCACAGTCTTGGTTGGAGCCTTGTTCAAGAGATATGCAGCTGTTTCTAGTGCATAACCCCAGAAAGATTGCGGTAATTCAGCCTTACTCATCATGGAACGAACCATATCCAATAGGGTTCGATTCCACCTTTCAGATACACCGTTGTGTTGTGGTGTGTATGGAGGAGTACGCTGAGAGAGAATTCCATTCTCTTTTAAGTAGTCCAGAAACTCGGCACTCAAGTATTCACCACCTAGATCAGATCTCAGTGTCTTTATACTTTTGCCTGTTTGTTTTTCAACTTCATTCTTGTATTCCCGAAATTTCCCAAAGGCCTCGGATTTGTGCTTCATTAAGAAGACATGTCCATACCTAGAGAAATCATCTGTGAAAGTAATGAAGTATGAATAACCACTTCGCGCATGTGTAGATATTGGACCACACACATCACTGTGTATGAGTCCCAAGAGCTCGCTCGCTCTTACTCCGTGTCCAGTGAACGAAGTCTTTGTCATCTTTCCCATGAGACAAGATTCACATGTGGCATAAGACTGATACTCGAACGGATTCAAGTATCACTCTTTATGTAACTTAGTTAATCGTGTCTCATTAATGTGACCCAGTCTACAATGCCATAAGAAAGCCTGATTTGTTTCCGGAGACTTTCTTTTAAGTGTGTTCTGGATACTGAATATCTGAGCTTGATTTAATACGTATATCCCGTTATTTAATGTACCTGACCCAATCAGAACTTGATTTAGGTGGATGTGTACTACATCGCTTACAAAAGTAAATTCATATCCTTCCTTAGAAAGTAAGGATACAGATATGATATTACAAGTCGCACCTAGTACATACAAACAGTTACGCAAAATCAATATCTGCCCAGTTGTCAGTCCAAGATGATATTCCCCAACGGATTCAGCATCCATGCTCATTCCGTTTGCAACCCTGAGAGTCATATCACCTTTCCTGATAACCCTACGGTTTCTCAGAGCCTGTAATGAATTACAGATGTGAGATCCTGATCCGGTATCCAATACCCAGGAAGTAGGGTTAACTGACATACAGTTCTCTATCACAAACACACCCGAAGCCGAAGCCACAACATGCTTCGAATTCTGGCTACTAGCTTTGCTATCCCTGCAATCTTTCTGCCAATGTTCATTCCCGTTACAATAGGAACGACCCTCTTTAACTACATCCAGTCCTGAAACTTTTGCCCTTGCTTTTCCTTCTTCTTCCTTGGTTTCTTTCAGGGTATAAGCAGAGGGCAGGGACTGTAGAATTAAGTCAGTACTTGACCCATTCTCCAACTTGGTCTCCAGGTCCGTGAGCTTAAAATAGATAGTCTCTGTAAGGACGTTGTCCCCTACAGATGACCCGACAGCCAACCTCGGTTGAAGCAATTCGTTCGAGGTCTCATATCTTGCGATACGAGATTGTTCTCCATATAAATCTTTGTTATGGAGGAAGATAGAAACTGAGTCCATCCTTTCGTGCTGCCTCTGGTTTGCACCATCAACTGAGGCTAACACGAGGCACTTCGCTTTCGCACAGTCTTTTTCCGATGTCTTACGGATATCACTATCCGTGACAGGGGAAACTGGTCCTGAGACGGCAGGGGTTTGATTAGTTAAGAGGTGTCCCAGCTTGTCATGGGTAATGGACATCTAGACAGACCTTTGCCAATCATAACAGTCAGGTTCAGTCATTTTATTATCTAGATGTAACCTATGTGTGGTCACTTGGTCGCTGCAATTAAGAGAGAGAGAAGAAAACACTCAGCATGATGCTCTTGCAAGTTTAGATTGGTTTTTAATTTATCTAAACAGGATGGCTCCCACTGTCTCTCGAACCCCTCCTCAAACCAAAAAGGAAGAATTAGTCAGGATCAATCTCACCGTACAATACTTGCTTAACCGTTCAGCCAGGCTAGTGTTGGTACTTCGAGGGAGGTTTTCCAACGCTTTCGCGAAGTTCCTTAATTAAATAACCTCTTTTCCCTGGGGGCGTAGCCCCGCTAACACCTTTCTAGACACCTACTTGGTTTATAGCATTGATCGTTAAGTGAGAAAGTTCCCGAGGAGTAGCATATACTCAAAGTAGGATCGGGATCCAAATATCATCGCGTGACAAAACTGAAGGAATCCTACCAGAATCATCACACTCCAAATGGTATGCAGTGCTAGCAAGTTTCAGTTCTTTTGAAACTCCCGATATGGATTTTTGCCCTATGCTCTTATGACCTTGACGAAGGTCAACAAATAATAAGTCACATGTCAAGTTCTACCCTTCATTGTCTAGGTTAATTTGATCCCACCCGTATATACCCTTGACGAAGGTCAACAAGGTAATACGACTGTCCCAAACCAACGCATCTATCTATGCTACATATGAACACCCAACAGCTACCAATCACTATGCCTTGACGAAGGTCAACTAACATAGCTTGAATACGATTGAATATTCATACGAAACGACGGAGGGCTATGAATGGTTTTGGCGAAACCTTGAACGTAGTGAACTTGATATAATCGAAGGAACCTTGATAGCTTTTAAAAAGAGTGGCTCAAGCTCCGCATTTAAAAGTTGGTTTTTGAAAAGAACCGAGTGGTTTTGAAGTGTTCCAACGACTTTTACTTGGTTTATTTTCTTGCATTAGTTCTTTTAATGCGTATTTTTCTTGCATTAGTTCTTTTAATGCGTCCCATCATTTAATCCTACCATTGCAGAAAACAACCAAAATATGACGTACGCTTATGCCATTCGCATTCGCCACGGGGCCCCGTCATTACCCGTTAGGTTACTTAACTAACGACTGAGCGGGGGCTGGGCTAGCGCGGCTGCAAAACATAAGCAACGCCTAAATAATATCATATATAGATATATTGCAATGATAGCCATTTCAGATCACAGATGAATACATTTGATATACTAGGAATCCGCAATTCGTACGAGCCTGTAACGAAAAGCAGATTACACGATCGCGGTGAATAGACAATACCCTACCCAAGACCCCTACGGGTGCGGCAAACTACCCGCCAAGTACCCGAAGCGGAGCAACCTCCCTCAACACCGTGAGTAGGCCACTCGGCACTTCGAGATACCCGGTAGTTTGTGCACCCCCTCCATGGGTCTATCCTGGAGCAAAAACAGTAAAAACAAATTATACAATGACGGCTACAACCCCGACCCGGTTGTGTGGCCATACAAATAATATTACATCAATTTACAAATATACATGAATTGAAAGAAAAGAAAACTCTCATCTCACAACCCCCGGCTATTCACCCACGACAATCCAATGAATTCATATACACATACCAGCAACATTACAGATCACAGATTTGTACAACCCCCACTAATCGACATATAGCGATTAGCAGACGTTCAATACAAATATCACATCACAGATAAAAACCCGTCAGCTTAAATCTTTAGAAACTCGATCAAAATACGGTTTTTAAAGCCCCAAAAACAAATTTTTCTTTCTGGAAAATCTGGGCTGAAAAAACATATACCAAAAATCCCAAAATACCCCACTAAGTATACTGCAGTGAAGAATCCACAGAAGAGTTAAATCGGCCGCGGAACCGCGACAAGAGAAAGCTATTGCCGCGTTTACGCGGCGCTTTGATGAGATCTCTTGATCGTTTTTCTTCAGTGCACTATAAAAACCCTGAGTCGATTTTTGAAGCATGATTTATTACTTTTACAGAACTTTAAAAATCGACAGAAAGCTTGATATCGGGGTGTATTTCGCGACTTTTTCTCCGATCGAATTTCTAGTTACTATGCTAACATGTTAGGTAGTGTTTAACTAGGCTCTGATACCACTGTAAGTCCATGCTACCTCTCCCGGTACTTACGGGCTAGCGGAATTTGATGAAAAACGATTTTCTAGAGGCGGTAACATGGACTCAAAACGGATCTTTGTTAAACATCTAACTAACAACCTAACTAGGAGTTGTTAACTACTCGGTTAGGGGGTTATACCTTTCTTTCTTGAACTCCTTCATCTTCAACTCTCGATGGTGTACGGATCGGCTTCACCCCGTCGTCTCCTTGCGCCGAATATCGATCCACCCGAAAGCTTCTACCTTTGGCTTCTTCTTCGAATTTTGAAGAAACTAGTTCACTCGGTTTGCTAAACCTTGTGAACTAGAGTGAGTAGAGGAGAGTGTGTTGGGATTTTTCTCTATGGTTCTTGCTTCTCAACACATGAGACAAGTGAACAATAGACTAGAGAAAGGGAGAGCAAGAGGAAGAGGGTGAGAGCTCAAGCCAAGAGAGAGAAAGGAAATGAGAGAATAATCAAGACTTTTCTCTCTTGGCTCTCATAATCCAAAGCCATCATAACTAATAATAGCAATCAAGTATTATGTGATGGTTTAAGTCAAAATATCCATATCATTTCATGCACTCATTTTGCACAAGATAAACAAGCAAGCAAAAGTCTTTGCCATGAAATGATAGCTATTGTCTTGATGATGGTCAACTAGTCCAACCTAGTCAACCGGTCAACAAAGTCAACAAGTCAACAAAGTCAACCCCTCAACAACCATGTCACTATAATACTTAATTAATATTATTGTTAATCACATATCATATTCTCATTAGGGTTTAGCAAAAAGTCAATAGTCAACAGTCAACAATCAACAACCCTAATAAGAATCCTCTGCCTCTATCTCTTCGTCAACTGTGCATACACAACCGCATCCGCGTTCCGAGGAACGCAAATACATATGAGATAAAACCAATCCCAAAACGTACACTAGGATCTGGCTTAAACCAAAACCCGCTAGTGTTAACTGTCCGTACACTAAACGTGCACAAGTGCACGGATGTGACCGAACCCTGTCGCAAAACCATACGACCTCTACTCTTTTGCCTAAAGGCGAATAGCTCTCTTTGTGGGACTTTAAAGACTCGACACTACGCTGGCAGTGGGTTTAACCACAGACCGCAAGCGGCACTAGCTGTGCGTAACGGTCCCCAGGTAGATGCCGACAAGAAGACTGATGAGGTGAAACCCATCTGAACTCCTACTGAGCCTGAATGTGACAATCTCCGTACAGTCTGGTCTGTTCGTCTGATACATCGCATGGCGGGCCTAGGGGGAGGTAAACGTCAGTCCCCTCATAGCGGTACAAGTCGTGTCGGAGTGAAGCCCAGAACACCCTGAGATAACACTGGAAACCTACCAGTATATCTCGCTTGCCCTGGCCAGGGACTACTCGTGTAATGGCTTTCCTAGACACAGCGCGATGTCAACCCCCAATACCGGGAGAGACGAATCCTGTCTAACCGTCACTGCCTCCCAGTGCTTCGGGACTGCACCCAACTACTACCTGTTCGCACGACTCCTTTGAGCCGTGGTAGGGTAGTAATCAAAGTACAGTGAGAACACACTCAAGGCGAAGTGACAGTGTCAAATCAGCGGACTAAGCTGTACTCATGTCACCTGGGAACTGATAACTGACAATAGGTATAATACCAACCATACAGTTCCCGACGAGTCCTGTCCAGTGTACTCGTAACCTAACGAGCACCCGCATACTATCTTAAGTACGACGTACTGACGGCTGTGGGACAGACCGTCTCCCATACTGGGATGAGAAGCGCATACGCTAGTCTACTCCGGAGTATCGATGCCCTGTCTCTATAGTCCTGCGACTAGGGACCTGCATAAGGATGTGCTTATAGATTACCCAGCCCCCATGAGTGTGACTGCCATCACAACGCTGGTAATCAAGCAAAGATCCTAAGGGCTCCACTAATGTGTAAAGGCGATATACTAAAATAAACACATATACACATTGAAGTAGAAACAAACCAAGTAGCATACTACTATATTGAGCAAGATTGTCAATACAAGGTGAATATCCCAAGCTTCCATTAAGTAATATACATACTAGTATGATACAGTAATGGCCTCTAGGGCATATACACTAACACCGCCATCACCGACAAGATTGCACCGACACGTGCTTATCATGGCCGCGGATCCGCGGCCATATGCCTTGTTTGGCCGCGGATCCACGGCCATCTTGAATTCTTGCTGGCTCATTTTTTTTAAGTGTACTTCATGTTGCATTTGGCTTCTGGTTTCTTCACTTGGTTTCTCAGAATGTCTTCTAGTTTCTTCCAGATTTCCATAGTGCAGAATGTTGTGGACTTTTACCGTTTGCTTCGCGTTGAAGTCTTGAATCTTTGTGCTGCCTTTGTACTTTGTGAAATTGTTTATTGATCTTCGGTTTTTCTTTAAACTGTAGGCTGCTAGTTGTATGTATGCCCTAGAGGCCAGTATTGTACAGATGATGTATATTATATTGGATGCTTGGACATATATAGAGATGACTTTCTTGCTCGATATGATAGTATGCTATCTGGTTGCACTTTACTTTAACATGTATACTTGTCTCTTTATACTGTTTTATAGTTACATGTTGGTAAAGCCCTTAGGATGTGTACTTGACGACCTGGACTATGATGCGAATCATACTAGTGGGGACATGGTAGTCCATACGTACACCCTTCAAGATCCCTAGTCGTGGGTATATCGAGATGGGGCATCGATATACCAGCGTAGACTAGCGTATACGCTTCTCGACCCATGAGATGGGCGATGGATGATCCTATATCCATTGGTGTTTGACATCAGAGATGGTATACGGGTGCTCAGTGGAGACTGGGTACACTGGACGGACTCGCCGAGAACTCCCAGATGGTATTATACCTTACGTCAGATGGCAGTTCTCTGGTGACACTTATGCAGGTTATTCTGTAGACCCGAGATCGTCATAGAGTCTTGTGTGATTCCCACTGTGCTTTGATTTCCACCTTACCACGTCCATGAAGGCGTGCAAAACGGTGGTTTTGGGGTACAGTCCCGAGTCACATGGAGGCAATGAGCGATAGGAGGGGTTTCGTCTCTCCTGGTATTGGGGGTTGATGTTCTGCTGTGCTCGATTGGCCATAACAGGGAAGTCCCTGGCCAAGGCTGATTTAGAGATTTACTGGTAAGTGTTACCAGTAGTTTCTCGACCCGTTATGAGCCTCACGTCGGCACGACTTATCGGTTATTGGGGTCTGACGTTTACCACCCCTAGACTTGATATGCGACATATCAGACGAGGAGACCGGACTGTACGGGAAGTGTTATCGGCAGGCTTTTACAGGAGTTGGAGCGGGCTTGCTTGCTGATCTTCTGATCGCTCAATACCCGGGTAGCCGTTACGTCCAGCTAGTACCGCTGACGGCTTGTTGGTGCGTGATGTGATCATCACCTACTGCCGGCGTATTGACGAGTCTTTAGAGTCCTACATAGAGGTTTTACTGGCTCAGGCAAAAAAAAAATAGGAGCACGTATGAGATATGTGCGGGACCGAGAATAATGCATGTATGTGATACCGTATTCTATTCTCGCGACTTTTTGTATCGGTCGGTTATATATGATATAGCCGGGTTATCGAATCAAGTGTTGATTCGATAAGTCGATACATTGGAGGTTAGTCGGTTATATGAGATATGACCGGATTATTAAGTCAAGTGTTGATTTAATAATTAAGTGTATAATTGTATATTAGATATACTAGTTTACATTTACTAACACATGTTCACTTAAGGATTTTTTCTCACATGAACACAACTTCTATATATATTTGATATATATTAAAATGTGTTTTCTTTTTGTATCATGGTTGATGATACACATGACTTGGGTGTATGAGACTTACACCATGCTATCTATTATGTTGGGTTTTTATATTTTAAGTAATTACAAAATTAAGTGGAGGATTAGATCAATGCATGAAGCTTGTGGAAGCTTGTGGATGCATTGACTAAGTCCACTTGAGTTTGTTTTTACTATGGATATTAGTTAACCCAACCATAAGGATTAGCCATGGGTTAAGTCTCTACAAGAGTTAGTATATGATACTCACTCACCATGGTTAGCTCTCTCACTTGATCATTATCCTCATCTCTTTCTTTTCTTCTTCTTCTTCATTGCTAAAAGGAAAAAGCTTGCTAGGGTTTGATCCAAAATGAGAAAGATTGTGAGAAATAAAATTCTAAAGAGAACCCACTTACTATTTCTCCATCCTCTACTAGACTAGCACTTTAGTTTAGGGTATTTGCTTCACTAATTCTCAAGTAAGTGAAGTAGAAGCTTGAGTTGGCTTCCCCTCGACGTAGATCATCTTCGGCCTCGAAGACTTCAAGCAAGGACACGTCTTTCGCCTCGTGAAGCCATGCAAGGGTCCGGGAGAACTACGATCGCAGCAAAGGGACTTCAACAAGGAGCTAAAGAAGTGAAGGACCGATCTACAAAGGTTGTATTTCGTATTCACTTAGTCGTACATGTAGTTTACTAGCATATGAAACCCTAATTTTCTAGCAACGATCTTGTTTAGGGTTATTCGGCACGGCCAAAATTTTAAACGGGCATGGTTGATGCATTGTAGAACCTTATTAGAGTGCCTAGTAACCCTACAGTGGTATCAGAGCCTAGCTAGAACATTAGGCGATCTGTTAATGAAGTTAAAACCCCGATCGAACCCGAAAACGTCAAATTATACCCCTCTCTGTACATTTTTTCAAATCTGTGATTTTTCTGAATTAAAAATACCTAAAAAATTCAGCAGGTAAATATAAACATTACTGTAGAAAACAAGCCCCTGAACGGTAAGACCCACCGCGGATCCGCGGCCATAATGTAGCAATGGGCTTTTGTTTTTCTACAGTAATGTCTATTTCTGTGAGTATATCTTTCAGGGTATTTTTTATTCTGACTCAAGTGTTGAGTATTTTGGGGTTTAATTTGTAATCGTCGATTCGATCGGAGAATTTAATTTTGTTTTGTTATTCCGGATAATTTAGAATGTATTAAAATGTTCGAACGGATATCATTAACTCAATTTTTCCCGGCACGAAAAACATTCAAGTGTTGAATTTTTCTCGGGTTTAAATCTTTCGGAAAAACATGCATGTGACGCGATGGACCCTCTAGAAGACAACAAACCTTAACTCGATTATGTGACCGTCTTGAACTGCCTTTTGAACCTTAGGGTTTGGGGCAGCACGGCGTGCCACATGTGAGGCGTTGGCTTGACCTTTCTACGGCTGGACCGTTGCCACTGTAACGTATTCTGGAATTTTTGAACTCCGCTCAAGAGTTGAGCTATTTAGGAAATCTTGGGTATTTGATTATTCGATCGGAAAGTTTAATATTGCCTATTTATCTGGAATGTGATACAATATGTGGAATTCATACAGTTAGGAATGAAATGCGAAATATGTGATATTTCGGATTTACGATGTCTAAAGAGCTTGTGGATTCCAAATGTTGTAGTTTTATACTTTCTTTTCTGTGACCGTAAGTGTAATATGTGATATCGCCGGTTTTGTTGCTATATGTCAATGACAATTGGGATGCGCATATTTACTTACGTTGATGACATGAGATGTTATGTGTTGCTGGATATGTTATATTGGATCATCGCGTTCTGAATAGCCGGGGGGTTTTATGTGAGATGAGAGTTTTTATTTTCATTCATGTAAAATTAAATGTATGTAATATTCTTTTATTGGGGCACTTCCGGGATGAGGTCGATGTCACCATTTGTATATTATTTACTTTTCCGCACTAGGATAGACCCAAGGAGGAGAGCACAAGTAACCGGGTTCTGGAGTCCAGTGGGAGACCAACTCGAGGAGTCGAGTCCGGGTCTCCTAACTCTAGAATTGGTAGGGTTTCTTGCCGCTCTCGTAGGGGTCAGGGGTGTGGGTTTGTCTATTCGTCGCGACCGTGGAATCCGTGTTTTATAGAGGCTCAAAATAAAACACAGACGTCCTAGTATATCCAATGTTTCATATGTTTCTTCTGCTGCGATATCTGTGATGTGATCATTTGATGTTCTGTGATAAATACTGTATATAGTATATATGATATATTATATAGACGTCACTTATGTTTTACACCCGCGCTAGCCCTGCCCTGCTCTGCCGTTAGTTACCTAACCTAACGGTGCATGAGGGGACATCGAGGCGAATGCGGATGGCATAAGCGTACGTCGTATTTATCTGTGATGTTTAGGTGACTTAAATGATGGGACTTCATTAATGTGATTAATGAAAGAAAAGAAACCTAAAAGATGTTGTAGAATCAAATTTTTCAAAAAGGGTAGCTACAGTTTTGCTTTGCATAGTGATATATATGATATATCCCGCACCTTATTCGATAGGGAAAGAGCCGAGATCCCTTCACCGGGAGTGACCTCTTTAGCAAAACTGGCAGATGCTCCAACACACGGTTTGCTTTTGATTGCTTTTGGAGTTTTGCTTTGCATAGTGATGTATATGATATATCCTGCACCTTATTCCATAAGGAAAGAGCCGAGATCCCTTCACCGGGAGTGACCTCTTTAGCAAAACTTATGAAAGCCTCAAAATCACTCCATTTCAAAATTCACTCGATTCTACAACGATATCAAGTTCATTACGTAGTAGGTTTTCAGAAAAACCGGTCGTAAGAAGCGACTTGTTGAATTGCATCCGAGAGAGGTATGTTAATGCTAACCTGTTGGAATAACTCCGCAATCTTCTCCATTTGTTGAGTTGGTTTATTGGATCTCAACCTGTTTGGAAATGGAACATTTGAAAATTTAAATTCGATCGGAATATTCTGGGGTTTATTTTGTAATCGTAGATTCGATCGGAATATTTAAATTCGTTATTATTTCTGGTTATTTAGAAACTGTTAAAATGTTCGAACGGATATCATTAACTCAATTTTTCCCGGCACGAAAAACATTCAAGTGTTGAATTTTTCTCGGGTTTAAATCTTTTGGAAAAACGTGCATGTGACGCGATGGACCCTCTAGAAGACAACAAACCTTAACTCGATTATGTGACCGTCCTGAACTGCCTTTTGGACCTTCGGGTTTGGGGCAGTACGGCGTGCCACATGTGAGGCGTTGGCTTGACCCTTCTACGGCTGGACCATTGCTACTGTGACGTATTCTGGAACTTTTGAACTCCGCTCAAGTGTTGAGCTATTTAGGAAATTTTGGGTATTCGATTATTCGATCGGAAAGTTTAATACTGTCTATTTATCTGCAATGTGATACAATATGTGGAATTCGTACAGTTAGGCATGAAATGCGAAGTATGTGATATTTCGGATTTTCGATGTCTAAAGTGATTGTGGATTCCAAATATTGTAGTTTTACAATTTGTTTTCTGTGACCGTAAGTGTAGTATGTAATTGTATTGCCGGTTTTCGTTGCTATACGACAACGACGATCGGTGTATGCATACTTACTTACGTTGATGATATATGATATTATGTGTTGCTGTGATATGTTATATTGGATCGTCATGTTCTGAATAGCCGGGGGTTTTATGTGCGATGAGGGTTTTTATTTTCATTCATGTAAAATTCATTTGTATGTAATATTCTTTTATTGGGGCACTTCCGGGATGAGGTTGATGTCACCTTTGTATATTATTTGCTTTTCCGCATTAGGTAGACCCAAGGATGGGAGCACAAGTAACCGGGTTTTAGGGTCCAGTGGGAGGCCATCTCGAGGAGTCGAGACCGGGTCTCCTAACCCTAGAATTGGCAGTGTTACTTGCCGCTCTCGTAGGGGTCTAGGGATGTGGGTTTGGCTATTCATCACGACCGTGGAATCCGTGTTTTATACCGGCTCGTATTGAAAACACGGACATCCTAGTATATCCAATATTTCATATATGTTCTTCTGCTGCAATGTTCTGTGATGAGATCATATTACTGCCTGAGATGAATGCTTATAATATATATATATATATATGCTGATATATAAATATTACTGCTTTCGTTTCTTCTGTGATGCTTAGGAAGTATAAGCTGATGGGATTTTATTAATGAGATTAATAAAAAGAAAAGAAACCTAAAAGATGTTGTAGAATCAAAACTTTATAAAAAAGGTAGCTACAGTTTTGCTTTGCATAGAGGTATATATGATATACCCTGCACCTTATTCGATGAGGAAAGAGCCGAGATCCCTTCGCCGGGAGTGACCACTTTAGCGAAACTGGCAGATGCTACAAAACACGGTTTGTCTTTTAATTGCTTTTAGAGTTTTGCTTTGCACAGTGATATATATGATATATCCTGCACCTTATTCGATGGGGAAAGAGCCGAGATCCCTTCACTGGGAGTGACCTCTTTAGCGAAACTAGAAAAGCCTAAAAAACACTCCTTTTTCAAAAACCACATGATTCTACCACGATATCAAGTTCATTACGCTCAGGGTTTTCTGAAAAACCTGCATAGCCCTCCGTCATTTCAGATAAGTACTATTTAGTATTCGTGCTGAAGTAATTTGGCATTCGTCAAGGCGTAGTGTACGGTAGCTAACTAGTGCTTATCTGCTTGCATACGATGCGATTGGATTAGGGTATTCGTACGGCGTAGTTTGGCCTTCGTCAAGGGTCGTACGGGTGGGTTTAATTCAATCAAGAAATGAACGGGTTGAACTTGACTAGCGCCCTATGGGTAGTTTGGCCTTCGTCAAGGTCGTGGGACGCTAGGGGTAAAAGCATTATCAGGAATTTCAAGTGTTGAAATTTGCAATGAGATTGCATACCTCCTATGAGATAGTTGGATTCCGATACCCACTGCGAGTAAGAGTTACTCCTGGGAGAGTTTTACACAGGACAATTAGCCAATCAAGTAGGTGTCTAGAAAAGTGTTAACGGGGTTACGTCTCTGGGAAAACGAGGTTTACTTTAATTAGGTCCGTGCGATAGCACGGGGAACCTCCCTCAAGTACCGACACTGATCTGGCTGAAAGATTGACGAAATTGTAGGGTGTAATTAATCCCGGCTAATCTTACCTTTTAGGGTTTGAAGGAAGATTTGATAAAAACAGTGGGAGACATCCTGATTATATAAGATAATAACCAATCTAATCTTGCAAGAGCATACGCTAAAGTGTTTTCTTCTCTCTCTCTCTCCAGGTAGCGACCATGTCAGGCCATAATCAAGATAATAATATGGATGTATTGACTGAACCCGCTTATTATACTGAGCAGGGGAACGTTGGACCCGTTCTTTCTTATAAGAGTTATAAGACTGAACAGGGAATAGGAGAATATCTAGAATCTCAAGCCGCCCAAAAGAACATGCATGTTGATGCATCTTCTTCAGGTGTGTTAGTTATTGAGAACTGTTTCTCAGTTCACCCTACGCCCTGGGTATTAGATACCGGGTCAGGATCCCACATAAGTAAATTGTTACATGGGCTACGTAAAGTTAGAGAATTGGGAAAAGGTGATCATTCCGTTCAAGTAGGGAATGGGGCAAATGTTGCAGCCAAAGCAGTTGGCGAATATCACCTAGTATTACCAAGTGGTGATACACTGATTCGGAATGAGTGCTATTATATACCGAACATGATGTGGAACATTATATCAGTTTCTTTATTAATTAAAAAAGAATATAATTTTGTAGTACAGGATAATGTTATGAACATATTCCTAGATCAAAAGTTGATTGCATCAGGCTCGTTACATAATGGCATATTCATTCTAAATCAAAATACAGTCCTCAATATACAAAACACACACAAGTGGAAAAGTTCAGAAATGAACGAATCTTTCTTGTGGCATTGTAGACTTGGTCATATCAATGCGACACGACTGGCTAAGTTACATAAGGATGGATATTTGAATCCGTTCGAATTATCATCTTATGATTCTTGCCATTCATGTCTCAAAGGAAAAATGACCAAAGCTCCGTTTAGTGGACACAGAGAAAGAGTTACCGAACTCTTAGGACTGGTACATAGTGATGTATGCGGTCCCATGTCTACGCATGCCAGGAACGGTTCTTCCTACTTCATTACATTCACTGACGATCTCTCCAGATACGGACATGTGTTCCTGATGAAACACAAGTCTGAAGCTTTTGAGAAATTCAGAGAATATAAGCACGAAGTAGAGAACCAAATGGGCAAAAGTATTAAGATTCTTCGATCTGATCGAGGAGGTGAATACTTAAGCAATGAGTTCCTAGATTATCTAAAAGAGAATGGGATTCTCTCTCAGCTTACTCCTCCTTATACACCACAGCACAATGGTGTATCGGAGCGGAGGAATCGCACCCTATTAGATATGGTGCGCTCCATGATGAGTGAGGCTGAGTAGCCTATTTCCTTCTGGGGGTATGCGCTTGAGACAGCCATACACCTATTGAATATGGTTCCTACCAAATCAGTGCCTACCACTCCATATGAGATATGGAAAGGGAAGAGACCATCTTTTATGTATGTTAAGATATGAGGTTGTCCAGCCTATGTCAAAAGACAAAATCCGGACAAGCTCGAGGCAAGATCTGTCTTATGTAAGTTTATCGGATATCCCAAACATTCACGAGGGTATATCTTCTACCACCCCGAGGAACAAAAGGTGTTTGTTTCTCGACATGCCACATTCATAGAAAAAGGTTTTCTTATGAAACAGATTAGTGGCATTGAGGTAGAACTGGAAGAGGTTCCAGCGACACAAACTATAACAGAAGACTTGGTAGAACCAGAGGATTCAGTAGTACCCGACGAACCCCAGCCTCTCCGCCGATCTAGCAGGGTTTCTCATCCGCCTAAGAGATACTACGGTTTTCTCATTGATGGTGGAAGCGAGGATTGCATCATGGAAGATGATGACCCAACTAGTTTCGAGCAGGCCATCACGAGTGGTGACTCTGTGAAATGGCTGGATGCAATGCGATCTGAGATGGAATCCATGTACACCAAGAAAGTATGGACTTTGGAAAATGCTCCTGAAGGGGTAAAACCCATTGGGAGCAAGTGGATTTTTAAAAAGAAATTTGGTCTAGATGGAAAAGTTAAGACTTTCAAAGCTAGACTTGTAGCAAAGGGTTTTCGTCAACGACCAGGTGTGGATTATGACGAAACCTTTTCTCCAGTGACTATGCTTAAGTCCATCCGGATCTTACTTGCCATTGCTGCATACCATGACTACGAAATCTGGCAAATGGATGTTAAGACCGCCTTTCTAAATGGTGATTTAGAAGAGTGCGTGTACATGACTCAACCAGAGGGCTTTGTAGATAGTGGGAGCAGCGGAAAGGTGTGCAAGCTGCTTAAATCCATTTATGGGTTAAAGCAAGCATCGCGGAGTTGGAACATCTGTTTTGATGTTGTAGTCAAAGAGTTTGACTTCATCAAAAATATAGATGAACCTTGTATCTATAAGAAGGTAGCAGAGAGTAAGGTTGTCTTCCTCGTATTGTACGTGGATGACATACTCTTGATAGAAAATGATATTCCTATGTTGCAATCAGTCAAGCTCTTCTTATCACAAAGATTCTTAATGAAAGATCTAGGTGATGCCTCCTGCATATTGGGGATTAGGATCTATAAAGATAGATCCAAAAGGATACTGGGATTGTTCCAATCCAGGTACATTGACACCATATTAAAGAGGTTTAGTATGAAAGAATCCAAGCGTGGGAACCAACCCACGATCTCTGGACTCACTCTCTCCAAAGAGATGTCTCCCAAGACTGATTTGGAGAGAGCTCGCATGGAAGGGATACCCTATGCTTCGGCAGTAGACTCTTTCATTTATGCGATGCTATGTACCAGACCCGATGTAGCATAATCACTAAGTGTAGTGTGTCAGTATCAAGCAGATCCTGGAGAGAGTCACTGGACAGCTGTGAAGAACATTCTTAAGTACTTGCGAAGGAATAGAGACATGTTCTTGGTGTATGGTAACGGAGAACTCCGGGTGGAGTCCTTTACCGATTCCAGCTTCCAAAATGATAAGGACGACTCTAAGTCGCACTCGGCATTTGTCTTTACCCTCAATGGAGGGGTGGTATGTTGGAAGAGTTCCAAACAGGATACCGTTGCAGACTCGACGATGGAGGCTGAATACATCGCTGCCAACGATGCTGCCAAAGAGGCTGTCTGGATAAAGAAGTTCATCACTGAACTTAGTGTGGTTCCATCCATTGAGTATCCAATACCTTTGTATTGTGATAACAATGGAGCTGTGGCTTTGGCCAAGGAACCCAGGTCCCATCAGAAGTCCAGAAATATTCTGAAGTGGTATCACCTGATCCGGGAGATAGTTGATCGCCAGGAGATCGAGGTTAGGAGAGTTGATACGAAGGACAACAATGCGGATCCACTCACGAAGGCCATTCCCCAGATACAGTTTGAGAGATTCTTCGGGATGCTACGTATGAGATACTGCAGTAGCTGGCCTTAGTGCAAGTGGGAGATTGTTAGTTATGTATATGCCCTAGAGGCTATTGTTGTACATATGATGTATATTATGATGGATGCTTGGATATATACAGAGAGGACTTTCTTGCTCGACATGATCGTATGCTATTTGGTTTTACTTTATCTTAATATGTTGACTTATACCGGTTTATTGTTTTTCTCTCACATGTTGATAAAGCCTTTAGGATCTGTACTCGACTACTGGGACTATGATGAGATCATACTAGTGGGGCCACAGTAGTCGATGAGTACATCCTATAACTGTTCCTAGTCGAGGGTGTATCGAGACAGGGCATCGATACACCATAGTAGACTAGCGTATACACATCTTGACCCATATGATGGGCGATGGATGATCCCATATCCATCGGTGTTTGACATCAAGGATGGTGTACGGGTGCTCAGTGGAGACTGGGTACACTGGACGGACTCATCGAGAACTCCCAGATAGTGATATACCACACGTCAGATGGCAGTTCTCCGGTGACACTGGTACAGGGTAGTCTGTAGACCCGAGATCGTCATAGAGTCTTGTGTGATTCCCACTGTGCTTTGATTTCCATCTTACCACGTCCAAGAGGGAGTGCAAAACGGTGGCTTTTGGGTACAGTCCCGAATCATATGGAGGCAATGAGCGATAGGAGGGGATTCGTCTCTCCCGGTATAGGGAGTTGATGTTGTGCTGTGTTCGATTGGCTATAACTGGAAGTCCCTGGCCAGGGCTGATATAGAGATATACTGATAAGTGTTACCAGTAGTTTCTCGACCTGTTATGAGCCTCACATCGACACGACTTATCGGTTACTGGGGACTGACGTATACCACCCCTAGACTTGATATGCGACATATCATACGAACAGACCGGACTGTGCGGGAGTGTTACTGATTGGATTCACAGGAGAACGGACAGGCTAGCTTGTTGATCTTTTGATCGCTCAATACCTGGGTGGATGTTACGTTTAGCTGACCGCTTGCAGCTTGTGGGTGTTTGATATGATCATCACCTGCTACTGGCGTATTGACGATTCTTTAGAGTCCTACACAGAGATTTTTTGGCTCAGGCAAAATGAAGTAGAGGCACATATGTGATATGTGCAGGACCGAGGATAATGCGATATGAGATACCGTATTATATTCTCGCGATATTTAGACATGAACCGGGACATCGGATCAAGTGTTAATTCGATGAATCGGTACATGATATATTAGTCGGTTATATTCGATATAGCCGGATCGTCGGATCAAGTGTTGATTCAATGATTTAATGTATAATGATATATATGATATATTGTATTACATTATCTAATATTGGCTCACTTTATTATTTCATTTTCTCACCGGATTAATACATTGATATATATGCGATATATGTTAATTGTATTATTTTCTTTTGTTGCAAATATATAATATATATATGATATATATTATTGTGACATGATATGATTTATTATGAAACATGTTTAGGGATGATAAAAAGATATTAGGGTTTGATTAGGGTTAGCTCCTTCTTGTTCATTCTAGAAGGATTTCCTTTTGTCTTGGTTAAGATATTATGGTTGATACTTATCCATGACTCATTCTTAACCTAACCAAACCCTAACGCTAGTTTATTCTCTACATAGGTTAAGCCTCTCATCCTTGACCATGGTTCCATAATAAATCATATATTCTTATCTACTATTCATCACAAAAAGGATTTATCTCATTATTCTTCATCTTCTTCTCTCTTGAGTTTTTGAAAGAGCTCACTAGTGATTTCTTTTGTGATGAGTTCTTGTGAGAAAATGATATAAAAAGAAATCTTAAATACCACTCCATCATCCTCATCTAATCTAATCCATTAGATTAGGGTGTTCACCTCATTAGAGTGAGAGAGCTTGAGTTATCGCAACTTCAACGTAGATCATCGGAGAAGCGGAACACTACAAGCTAGCATGGATCGTTCGAGTCATGGAGCCTCTCTTGAGTCCGGGAGATCGTGGATCGCGGCAAAGGGACTTCTACTCGGAGCTTGTGAAGCGAAGGAGCGGACTACAAAGGTTGTAATCCCTCACACTAAGTAGTAAAGATGTTTACTTGCATGTTAAACCCTAATAATCTAGCAAAGATCCCGGCTTTAGGTTGTTCGGCACGTCTAAAATTTAATTCGGGCATGTTTGATGACTTATGAATCCTCACAAGAGTGTCTAGGAACCCTACAAACAGCGCGTGGGGGTAAAGTAAGGGCAGGAGAAGGTGATGAGAATTTGCTCTCAATTGCTTCTAGCTTTTTCGTAAGTGTGGCCATTTCGGCCTTCATTGCAATCGACATATCAAGTTGATGTATGCCTGCCTTAGACTGACTTGATGAAGTAGATGATGTGGTCTTAGTGCTTTCCCACTGAAGTGTTTGTTCAGCAAGATCGTCGAGAAATTTCCAAGCTTCCTCGCAAGATTTTGTAAGAAAGTGACCTTGACAAATGGTTTCCAACAACTGCTTAGTTGCTGGGTTCAGTCCTTCGTATAAAGTTTGGCATAGTTGCCAATTCTCGATACCGTGGTGAGGGTACTGAACAAGTAGGTCTTTAAATCTTTCAAAACACTTCCAAAAAAGGTTCGGAAGGAAGCTGGGAAAATTGAATAATTTCGTTGCGAATTCTCGCGGTCTTGTGGTGTGGGTAAAAGTTTTTAGAAAATCCTTAACAAACTCTTCCCAATTTTTTATCGAGTGTGATGCTGTGCTATATAACCATTTTTCGGCTAGGTCACATAAGGTGAATGGAATGACACGTAGCCTTATAGCATCATCAGAAAGTTGTATGGTCTTCATCATTGCGCAAACATTCTAGAATTTGTTTATGAAGATGTAAGCATTTTCGGATTCCAGCCCGTGAAATTTGGGCAACATGTTGATGAAGTGGGGTTTAATCTCAAAGTTATCCCCATTAGCCGGTGGAACTGAGAGACAAGTGGGTAAAGCGGTGCGGATAGGGTAGAAAAGATCCTGGAGCGCGATTCGTTGGGGCGCTTCGACATGAGGGTGTGGTGGGTTATTCACACCTAGTGGAGGTGGAATCAGTCCCGCAGGTAAGGGGTTGATAGGATTGAATCCCAACATCTCATTAGAAGATGATGAATATGAAGGTGAAGGTAAATAAGTGGATGGAATTTCGACTTTGGAGTCGAAAGCGTCGTCAGTCGGCACTAACGAGACACGGACTAAACGGGCGCTAGTGTCCCTAGTCCAATTGGACATACACTAAAGAGGTGTAGTGTAGTCACTAAGTAAAAACAGAAGGTGGGGGTAAGAAAACGTCAATGGAAGAAAGTGGGTGCAAGTGGGGTGCAATGGATTTCTTAGCGACAAGTGGCAAGTTTTTGTAAAAAATTTCTATTTTTTGTTTTTTTTATATAAGGAGCTTTTTGCAAAAAGATTTTTATAAGAAGATTAGACACACGTTCAAGCAATCACAATATGCATAATCAAGTCTGGATTCTAGGGTCTCCTAGGTCAACTAGACTGCTCCTAACTGTTCCAAAGGGCAAGTTGTGAGATCCTCAAATCGCCTCTTCACCGCCAATTGTGGACAGGTAAGCACAAGTAAAGAAAGGAAGGATCCGCTCACGAATCACCGTGAAACGGGCCTTTTAAAATTACCTTTCCCCACCTGTCTAGCCTAGGCACCACAAAGTCTGGTTTACATAAACGACCGATGCCTACAACTATTCCTTTGCCCTATTGAGCGCGACAGTCCTTATAGGCTGAGTCTAATCTTTTTTAATTAACTCGATGGTTAATGCAAAATGCTTTTTGTGATTTTTGGGGTCCTAGGAAGGGTAATGAAATCCCCACCCAATCTGGATTGGTGTTAAAGCCCCTTAAAAGTCAGTTTAAGAATGCAAAGCAGTAAAACACAATCAAGCCACTTGCCAAAAAAATAAAAAAATTTATTGCGGCGCAAAGAATCCTGCACAAGATCAAGTTATTGGAGAAGGGAGAGAAGTTTTTGCGCAAAGAACCCTGCAGGAAAATTTTTCAGAGGAGATCAGGGGGTTCAGAAGAAGAAAAGAAAACTTACAGAGATATTTCTGCTTGCTGACGTCACCACCAGGCCGCGGATCCGCCGCGGGAACGTGCCTTTGACCGCGGTTCCGCGGTTGACTTGGTGGTTCAGATCTCCAAAATTCTTCTGTTTCTCTGTTGTGGTTCTCCTCTGTTTGTTCAGATCTGCTGTTTGATATTTTGCTTACTGGATTTTTCCAGATCTGAATTTGTTCGTCTCTTCGATCCTGCACAAGTCAAACGAAAACCCTTCAAAAAATAACAAGATGATAAATTTTTTATATTTTTTAATTTTTCAGGTTTTATAATTTTTATATTAACCCGAAATTACAAAAAGGAAATAACTATGCCATCCCCGGCAACGGTGCCATTTGATTTGGTATTTTGTTTTGCGTGCGTGCGCTTTTAAAAGATAAATCAAAGAATAGTTAACCACAATCAAGAACGGTGTCGCTTGGTAGCTAACCGGTTGAGTACGGGTCGGTCCACAGGTATTTTGTGTATTTTCTAGTTATCCTAACGAGTTAATTCCAATTGTGGTAGATTTGATTATCAATAAAAACTAAAGTTTGATTAGGATTAAAATCTTGCTAGGGTTAGGTTTAGGTTAAGTTTGGAATGTCAATATGTCTCACCGTTTTCTATGCCCTAATTAAGAGCTATTTAGGTATTAAGGTAATAATTAACAAAAGGGATTAGCACGATCGGGAAGAAATTATGTTTCTTCCTCTAGGTCCTTATCCGTCCTTTCTTAATTCTTACCCTAACCTTCATGGAAAACATACACAAACAGTCTTTAACTACGGTATCACCGCTACCTCGTGGGATAGGGTGCCGTAGTGAGCGGTGTGTGTATGTATGCGTAGAGTCCTAATTAAAATGTATAACGGGCAAGAAAGGGGTGAGAGATTTTCATCTCTCAAACTTTCCCCAAACCTAACCCTAACAAGTGAGGAACTACTCACTCATTAGGGAATTGATAAAAGAGTTTATTTTTATTATTTTAATTCAATAACCTAATTAACTAAACTACGACAGATAAATAAAATTTCTATCTAATTAACTAGGGCAGAAAAGAAATTAAACTAAGGCAAGGTAAAGAAAAAATTTACTTTTTATTTGATACACTCTTCAAACATTACAGGAATTGAAATTTTTTAATTTGATGCACTCTTCAAACATTACAGGAATTGAAATTCTGAATTCGATAAATAAAAAGAGGCATAAGAAGAGGCATGCTCCGAAAAGATCTATAGGGTTCCTATTTATAGATTATAAAAACCCTAGGGTTTACATCTGATCCCTTTCTACATTTACAAAACTATCCTGAGAAGCCTGGTCAACACACCGCCATTACCGACAAGATTGCACCGACACTGCTTATCATGGCCGCGGATCCGCGGCCATATGCCTTGTTTGGCCGCGGATCCGCGACCATCTTGATTGCTTGCTGGCTCATTTTTTTTAGGTGTACTTCATGTTGCATTAGGCTTCTGGTTTCTTCACTTGGTTTCTCAGAATGTCTTCTAGTTTCTTCTAGATTTCCACAGTGCATAATTTATGGACTTTTACCGTTTGCTTCGTGTTGAAATCTTGAATCTTTGTACTGCCTTTGTACTTTGTGAAATTGTTTATTGATCTTCGGTTGTTCCTCAAATTGTAGGCATGATAAAGATTCTCTCTTTGTTGGTCGTAGTCTCACTTTTGTAGCGTCTTTTCATCATTTTCACTGTTTTCTTCCAAGAACCTGTAACCTGCAACTATGTAGCAAACATGGATCAGAAGCACCTATTTATTTGCAAAATGAATAAGAATGGGGAATATAATAATGAAAAATTATGATATGAACAGTAGTGCTCCCCTGCCAGGCTCATCGAATACAACTCGAGCTTCTTGCCCCGGGGTACCATACCGGGCCCACCATGTACCCGAGACGGTTCATCCAACTCCTCGAATCGGGTCTCGAAATCCAACAGCAATCCTGAAAACTCATGGTGGACAACTCATACATCACGGGAAAAACGCAACTTGCATTTTTAAAAGGATAACAAGTTTATAAATCCTTGCGGTTTTCCCCCAAATCCAGAAATTTCAAGAAGGATCCAAAATCATCAATATCATGATATCAATAGACATTAAAAACCGGCATAAATCTCCATAATACTGCATAACCAATGAATATATGGATGCATCTGATATCATGCAATAAATTAACTAGCATATGAAAGCTAAAACATGTAGCAACTATCAGTTAGCAAGCTATGTCAATGAAATAGTGTTTTCTAAAGTGTACGTGACATGGCAATTACCGATGATGATGTGTGTGAGCCGACAAGTAAGTGTGTGTGGAACATACGCATCATCGGTAATGGTGCCGGTGTCCTGACAGCATGGTTCATAATCACTAAGTGCACAATAAACATGCAATGAGATGATAACAACATGATAAATGGCAATGAATAGTAATTGCAACAATAATACGCGGAACATGAATGATAACGTAACAATAAGGAATCTACATCGCTGCACCGGTGTTATACTGTTTTGCCTTTTGAAAAAGTACGAATCGTGGCATTTTGAAAATAAGGGCTACGGTGTTTTTAAGAAAAGGTACGTCTTTTGAAATATCCGTAGTATCCCTTGACATGTCTTTAAAATCCTCACGAATCGTTAGTTTTGGAAATAGGTATGACTCGGGTCCAGTCTAACATCTACTAGGTAACTACAGGTCTAACTAACAACCAATCGGAAGGGGTATGGAAACTATCTATATCTGAGTCGATACAAATATATATGTGTATAATAGTTGGTGATCCTGCCTCAATAGTATCACATATCATACCCTATATAATATGACATCCTCAATTCAAGAGTGCGGATCTATCATCAATATATAGCTCGTACGGTAAATCCGTCGTACGGCCTCCTAAATCTGGGTACGGGTCAAATGTCGCATCTATCACATTATTCATCTGGTATCCTCTTTATCAAATATCATGATCGGGGTACTGATCTACGTCTAGTACAAAACTGATACCATCTATGTATGCATGCGTGTGTATGAAAACACCACGCCTAAAGGACCCGCTAAACATATCACGTCGTAACTCGAATACGAACCCTGTCACATCACCGGTCTCACGGCCTCAAGCCGAATCACATCGACTCATCTCCAATCCCAAGTACTATCCTCATAATCCGTGTATATGTATACGTATATATATATACATAGTCCCATACCCATGTGTGTGTGTATATATATACATATCCCCATATACGCATATGTAAAATAGATGTATGCAAATGCGTGTGTGCGTGTGGGTGTGAACCTATTCTAGGGTTCGCGCCTAAGAAGCTATGCTAGTTTACTTCTAATTACCCTAAACTAAACCATGAACACAATAATCATCTTTTGATAAACATCCAAGTATCATGAATCACATATATAAACATATATATATCATAACTATACTACGAACTGCGGGGGTGCTATACGCCATCAACCCGACTTCCCCGTAGATATAATCTACTCACCTGGTCCTCGCTTGCCGAAATCGATGTCGCCACGTGCTTGCTTGTCGTCTCGAAGTCCTCGTGAGGGCACTACGTATCATAACACATCTTATCGCATAAAAACCCAATTCGAAATCGAAACGGCATACGAAAACCAAATCATCACGCGTATCACGCATAGGTCAAAACCTATCGCCTACGCATGCAAAAATAGCCAAACCAACCCTCGATGTCGATGTACATACATCAAAGCATCGAGAAAAACCCAAACAGCCCAATCGTTTTTTCACAAATCACTAATTATATATGAAATAAGGTTTAAATTATCAAAACATTAAAATTAATCAAATCGTTTTATTTCCCAAATTCCTAGTTAGCACAAATTCCCATTTCAGTTCAAAACTTTGATGTTTTAACCAATAAAAACATTTTAACAAATTTTAGTGGCCATAATGCTCACTAATTAACTCAACTAAGTCACACAAACCATTTCTAAATTCTTCTCTTTTCTAATTATATTAATTATAAAAACCTAGTTAACAAAATTTATGAAATTGGACAAATTTTGAAGCAACAATTAGTAAACTAACTACTAGCTACATTCTCCAAAACTTAATATGTTAAACTACCCATTACAACCAAAAACAAGTGATACAACACTCACTTGAATTCCAAAACACCCTCTTAAAATCTTAAACTTGCAATCTAACCCATATTACGGACTAATTATGTCTTGATTTAAAGTGTTAATACAACAATTTAACTATAAGATTTAGGTTATACCACAAATTTCAAGAGATCCAACATCAAAATCTTGGCCTCCAAATTGCTCTCTTTCTCCATGATTCATGTTAGTTAGGGCAAAGAAATAATGGGTAAGAGTTGGATTGAAGAAATATTGAGGTTTTAGCTTGATTTTCAGGCAAAAAGATGAATTTTTTGATGAGAATGAGTGGAGAAAATGGGGGGAGCTGCTGCTGATTTGGGGTCGGCCAAGATGAGGAAATGGAAGAGAGAGAGTGAGGTGGGGGTGTTGGTAAGGTCAAAGGAGCCATACCTCAAGTCAACACACTCATTTCTTTATTGGTTTCATATCTTTTCATTTTCCTTTCAATTGAATTACATTAAATGGAAGGAAGAGTGGGGAGGGCTGCTGCATATGGCTCGGCCTAGTAGTAGAGGGGGAGGAGAGAGGGTGTGGGTGAGGGAAATAAAAAGATAAATATTATACCCCAATGAACCCTTACACTAATTTCACTATTTAGGCATTTTTCTTTGATATTTTCTAAAACCGTTTGACAATTTCATTTCATTTCAAAAATAATATTTTATATGTTAGTTTAATGTGTCATGATGCACAAAATTTGTATCAACCCATTCCAATTTGTAATTATCCCTAATTAAATGTATTAGTGACGGCTTAAAAAAATATTAAAATAATTAATTTCGGAAAAATTTTCAGTAAATTATAAATTTTACAATTGGCTCAAAAAACACCAAATACTAGCAATTACATAGCTAGAATATATATATTTAATTTTATATTAAAATATATTTATATCTTGATTTTTACGGAAAAAACCTGTTATTTTACCGATTATCCGAAATTTCACCTATACGATTTTCAAAACGTTACAATATCAATGGTTGCAGGGGTGCTATACGCCATCCACCCGACTTTCCCCATAGATATAAATCTACTCACTTACTAAACTCCTCACTTAGCTGAAGTCGATGTGCTTCGTCGTCTCGGAAGTAAACGCGAAAGTACCTACAAACAATACATAATCGCAATTCAATTCTATTAAAACCAATATCCGAAAACCGATACGGCACACTAATCGCTTATAGGTTAGAACCTATAGCCTACGCATGCAAAATCAACCAAATAACCTTCGTCCGTTGACGTACAAACGTCCAACGATGGAATCCAAAATCAAATACCAAAACCAAGTTTCACAAATCGCATAACACGAAATCAGCAACTAAGGAAATGTATCCCAGATTTTATCCTAGGTCAAACTAGGCTATTTTTCATATAGGGTTTCTCTAGATATCAGATAAGAATGCTACACACCAAAAATCAATACGAGACTCCCCAATGTGGCCGCAAATTGCGGCCACAAGGAATAAATTTGCATCCTGGATCCAAGGAAATGGGTTCGGGTTTCTAGGGTAGGTTCCTGGTTACCTGCATCTCTCTCTGTGTTCGCTAAATAATTTTTAAGGTCTCTGGGTTATAGCAGATCTTAGTATCCCATCACAATTCTCACAAAATACGATATCGGGGAAATTCTAAGTTCGTGTTTTGGGTTCTAGTCTCAGGACTTGGTCCAGAAATCATCACTCATGTCTTGCAAACACTCACTACACCTCACTTTACCACTTAAAATCAACTTGTAAATTTCCAAGATCACATAACCTAACTAAATCAAATTTTAAACTAAACTAGGATATATAAACACAAATACTAATCTAGAAGTGAAGGGATACCTTATTAGCAACTGAAGAAAATTCTTGAGTTGCCCAAAGTCTTCACAATCCAAACTTGAAAGGTCTAAAGGGTTTAGGATAGGCTTGTGCATCTTTATTGTGAAGGTGGCATGGGTTTTGAAAAAGAATTGGAGATGAGGCATGGAGGTAGAGAGGAATGAAGGAGGCATGAAGAAATGGTGAAGAAACAAAGGGAAGTGAAGGAATGAAGCAGCCAAGTCTCACACTCTCTCTCTCTTATGCTCACTCTCACTCTAAAATATCTCCTGCACTCACTCTCTCAAACATCTTCTTTTGTTTTCTTTCTCTTTTTGTCTTTCCCTCATTACTTCTCTTCTTGCTTTTCTTTTTCTTTTCTTTTCTCACAATGCACAAACACAATGAATAACATGCACATGACATGGTACACTAGCCATGGAAAAATGTAAAAATACGGATTTGGCTTAATCGCAATTAGTAGTGCACTAATCAAGTTTAATTTAAATTTGCATATCATTAATTATGAAAATGCCAAAATCCAATAAATATCATTATAATAAATAAATCATTTTAATCTCCAATTATTTTCTAAATATCGGTATACACTTATACCATTTTACGAAAAGCCCCTATTCGCAAATCGAATAGTTTTCACGAAATATATTATTTTAATATTAAATTTCCAAAAATAATATTTTATATTTCTGAAATGTTACATGTAGCTTGAGTTAGAGAAACTTCATGGTGGATCATCTTCGGCCTCGAAGACGACGAAGTAAGCTTGATCCTTTCTTCAAGTGGAGCCAAGAAGAGTTCTAGGGACCACTACTTGGAGCTTAGGGACTACTACTTGGAGTTATTGAAGTGAAGAACTTGGTCTACAATGGTTGTAACTCTCTTCACTTAGTGTAAAACTTGTTTACTTGCTTACAAACCCTAATTCTCTAATTCGATTCTACGTTAGTGTATCTTAGACCTCTAGATTTTTTTAAATTGCATACTTGATGCATGTGGAAACCTAGTAGAGGTGCTAAGACACACTTTCAATCTTAGCATACTAAGTACCATAGTTATCTCGGTTTAGAGATTGAAGCTCAAAGTACATTCTCTCGGGTGGATCATCTTTGATGCGAGAAGACCGACATTGCAAGCTTGATCCGTAAACTTCGAGGAGCTAAAGAAGAGGACAAGAAGACCTGAAGGATGAGTACACGGAGGTATAAAACTCTTACCGAGTAGTTAAACCACCATGTAGTTATAGCTAGTTAAGGTTCTGTAAAGATCCTGGAGATTAGTCGATGTTGCGAGCTTTGTTAAAATCGTTTTTTGTATATTCCGCCTCCCCACAAGTGCATGGTGTGCGCAGCATCGACTTACAGTGGTATCAAATCCTACTAAATCTTAACTAGCTAGTTAGCAAGTAGTTAGAACTTCGATCGTCGGATATATACCCGAAACCAAATTTTTGAGACCAAGCTTGCTGTCGATTTTTAAGTGTTCAAAAAATTATTTCAGTGGCCTTAAAAATACAAGCAGGGTTTTGTAAGAACACAGAAGAAATTCGAGTTTGTGATCGGTCAAGACCACTACGGAACCGCGGCGAAACTCCGTGTTTTCCCGCCGTTCCGCGGCCGAGTCAGGGCCGAGTCACTCAAAATTTATTCTGTGGGTCTTATTCTTAGAAATATGGTTTCCTGCATATGTGGTTTTTACCCCGTATTGTTTGTGTTCTGGTTTGTGCATGGGGTAGACACGGTTATGATAATCGATCGAAATTCTAAGTTCTTGGCTAATAGGGTTTTCTGTGTTTGGATATGTGTTGCGAAACGTCGACTAATTGCTATACGTCGATTAGTCGGAGTTGCACATATAAGTATCTTTGCGATGGTTTGTGGATATGAAGTATTGGATCGTTGTGGATGAATAGCCGGGGGATGTGAGAAAAGTGTTTTATTTTCTTTCATTCATGTAAATTTGTAAATGTGATGTAATATTATTTTGTGGGGCACATCCGGGTTGAGGTTGTAGCCACCATTGTATTATTTCATTTACTATTTCTTGCACCTAGGATAGACCCAAGGTAGGGTTCACAAACTACCGGGTTCTTGAAGTGTCGAGTGGCCTACTCATTTCATTGAGGGAGGTTGCTTCGCTTCGAGAATTTGGCGGGTAGTTTTCCGCATCCGTAGGGGTCTAGGGTGGGGTTTGGCTATTCATCATGACCGTGGAATCCGTCTTTCGTTCTAGGCTAAAACGAAACACGAAATTCCTAGTATATCAAATATATTCATCTGTGATCTGTGATCCAGAATGCCTATTATTGCGTGAGACGAATGAATATATATATATATATATGATATATAATAAATTTTCTTATGTTTTGCACTCACGCTAGTCCATCCTCTGCTCTTTCGTTAGTTAAGTAACCTAACAGTGCATGACGGGGCCCCGTGGCGAATACGGATGGCATAAGGATACGTTGTATTTTCGTTTCTTTCTGCAATGATAGGGTTAAATGATGAGACCGCATTAACATTGTTTAATGCAAGGAAAACAAACCAAGCTTAAATCATTGGAATGGTTTCAAAACCACTCGGTTTTCTTGAAAAACAAATTTTAAATGCGGAGCCTAAACCCCTCATTTTAAAAGCTATCATGGTTCCTTTGACTATATCAAGTTCATTATGTTCACGGTTTCGCCAAAACCATTTGTAGCCCTCTATCATTTCATATGGGTATTCAGTAGTATTCAAGCTATGTGTTTTGACCTTCGCCAAGACATAGTGATTAGTAGCTGCTGGGTATTCATCTGTAGCATAGATAGATGCGTTGGTTTGGGACAGTCGTACTACTATTTATTGCCTTCGTCAAGGGTATGTATGGGTAAGTTCAAATTAACCTAGACAATGACGGGTAGAACTTGACTTGCGACTTATGATATGTTAGCCTTCGCCAAGGTCATAAGAGCTTGGGGCAAAAATCCACATCGGGAGTTTCTAAGAAAATTGAAACTTGTTAGTGTTGCATACCATTTGGAGTGTAATGATTTTGGTAAGACTCCTTCAAAGTTGTCACATGATGATATTTAGATCCTGATCCTACTGTGAGTATCCGCTACTCTTCAGGAGATATTTTCACTAAAAACAATCAATGTTATAAACCAAGTAGGTGCCTAAAACGGTGTTAGCGGGGCTACGTCTCCACAGAAAAAAGGTTATATAAATAAGGAACTTCGTGAAAGCGTTGGAAAATATCACGACCCGAAATTTAGCTCGTGGCCGACACTTAAATCACACTACGTCTAAAGGCGTAACGTAAATTAAGTAAGTCGAAGCCCAGAAATCTAAACCTTTTAAACAAAATAAAAGAGGTGAAGTTTTTAAATAAAGGTATGATGAAATCAAATGTTTTCTTAAATGCAAGATAATGGAATATGAAAAATGCAAGTGGATTTTACTAGTTGAAAAACATGTTTCGTCTTTTAAAAATTTGGGAAGCACCTCCCTTGTATATTTTGATCCAAAACCACATATACATGATAATATAAAAGGCATGTCCAAGCGGGAGCTAGCTCTTCGCCAATCGGCGGAATCACAACCACGCAAGACAGAAAAAAAAAGTATACGACGTCCAACGGTGAAGATCAACACAAAGGATAATGAATAAAGCAAGACATCAACCCACCAAGCGAACATATAACCCATCGCTCTAAGTCTCGCAACCACAAATGTCTTCTATGTCTTCCTACTTATACAAATACTAGTTTCTGATTGATAGAGTTGACTAGATACAACAGGAATAATAAATGCAAGAGTGGCACGATCCAATATATACCACCTACCAAAGCAAATCATCCGAAAGCAAGCTGTGCTAACGATACCGCTACTGATCCATGCGGTCAAACCTGCAAAAACTGTGGCACAACGGGGGTGAGTTGCTAACTCGTGAGTAGAAAACATCAGCAGGTAGAAATCTAATAAAACAACGATTCCTAGGTCAAGTATATCATAAAGGTAATACTATGATATCTGGGGTGACCGTATCTGCATAAATGCCAACAATAATCAATGCCTGTATGCATGTGGATATCATCCACGTGTCCATCAATGACACAACAACATGAAAACATATGCATGTAAATATGAGGATATCAACTACGTGTTTCTATCAACGACACAACCCATATCATGAAAACGCATATCTGTATGTATGAGGATATCAACTACGTGTGTCTATCAACGACACATTAAAAGCATGGAACCTGAGTGTCCAACACCGACACTCAAAACATAATGAAAAACCTGTGTCCAGCAACGACACGTAAATCCTCATACCTCAGGTGCCGCATCCTCAGATCGACCCTCATATCTATCTCATCTCAGGCGTCGCATACTCTGATCGGCCCTTATCCATCTCATGACACTGGTCGGTATCCTCGGGATAACCGACGAGTCCAAATACTATCACCGGTAGGTAGCGCTCTTTCTGCCAGGCTTATCGTCTACACCACGAAAATCATTTCTTTCCCTAGGGTACCATACCGGGTCCACCATATACCCACAGACGGTGCCTACCACTCCTCGAATCAGGTTTCACATACCAATCTCAGAACCGAGAAAACACATGGTGGACGCCTCGAAATATCATATCAAGAGAAACCGGGTTTTTAAAACAATACATACTTTCTTTTGAAATATAACCACGGTTCTCAAATCTAGAATCTCATGAAAACAGCATCTCAATACGGATAATCATAAAGTATGATGTATGCAAACATAGAACAGAAATGTGAGCATATCAAGTATATCATGCGACATAGTATAGTGATGTGAGCATAACAAGTATATCATGTAATATAGCATAATGATGTGAGCATAGCAATATATCATAGCATGATGTAGCAACTCTACTGTGTAAGTAACATAGCAATTATCGATGAAGAAAGTATGTGAGCCGGCAAATCTGTGTAAGTGTAACATACGCATCATCGATAATGGTGTAGATGTACTAACACAGGTATATGTAATGCAGTGAGAATATCATGAATGTAGCAGCAAGTAAATCGTAAGCGCGATGCTAATAGGTACACGTATCTAATCTAACATCTACGTAAAGGCTAAACTAAGCGGTGTAGAGAGGGATTAAATATCTATAACCTATCCGAGTCGGTGAATCTGTCAATCGGCATCCAGCCTCACAATATCACGTACGGTACAATCCATCGTACGGCATCCTCTAATCAAGGGTATTGATCAATCATCGGGTAAAACTCATCATGTACGGTAATACACCGTACGGCGGCATTAAACAATTAGGGATCCGAACAACCTATATGACAATGAGGGTACGGACCTAACATCTCGTACGGCATATCACTCATGATCGACAACATTATATATATATATACCTATATCCTAGGTCACATCCATATCAATCTCATATCATGCGACTGACAAAGGTATCAATTATCTCATATCAACTTGCATCCGTATAACGACATATCAACCCAAGTCATCATATCACATCGTATACTTTTTTCACCACATTAATATCTCACATCAATATCTCACATCAAGTCATCATCTTAATCTCATGTCATAATTATCGATCTCAATCATACTACTCTAAATCTCATACTTATTCTCTTTCATTGCATATATATATCGTGATTCACATTCATGTTTTACATCCTTATATATCAATTCGAGACATCATTTCTATCATATCATGTCACACTATACCATACACTATAATCTTAAGTCGTGGTATACCTTGTCTCCTACTAATTCTTTAACTATATCCATAAGTTCCTAACATGGTTTCCTTAACCATATTCTATATATATATCGGTTTCCATTATAATTGCGGGGATGCTATTCACCATCCACCCGACTTCCCCCGTAAATATAAATCTACTCACCTGCGGAACTCCTTGTTCAGCCGTAGTCGATGTGCTTCGTCATCTCGGAATCCACGCGAAGGTACCTACAAATCAACACATATTGCCACGTTATGAAAACAAAATCCGTAAAAACGATACGGCACACGGTGCACTAATAGGTTAGAACCTATAGCCTACGCATGCAAAAACAACCAAACAACCCTTGTCGTTGACATAAAAACATCAAACGACCAAATCTCATAACTAATATCAAAACCAAGAATTCCAAAATACGGAAAACATAACCCAAAACCATCCCAATATGCTCACAGATTTTGGCTCAGGTGATCTGGGACAAAAAGAAAAATACAGTAGCTATGTTATAAGGTATGTGAGCTACAGCCAAAACCCGAACACCAAATCTGCTACAGTAACCGACCTAATGGCTATAGTAACCTCCGGGGCCGGCCCCACCTTGGAATTTGGGCCTCGTCTTCTCATGATGGTCTCCTATTGGTCTAACTAGGTTAATGTATATTTTTGATTTTTTTTATAAAGGTCCCAGGTTGCTCCAAATTCCCTGTAGACCTCCAAAAATGTCACAAAACCGACACGGGAAGTTTCTAAGTTCGTATTTTTGTTTTTATTCCGCGTCATAGGCCATAAAATCATCACTAGGGTCTTGTAAACAGCCACTAAATATCACAAGTCCACACAATCACCAAACCCTCTCTTGAAATTTCCAAACATCGCTAATCTATATCGATTTAACTCTAAACTACTATAGGGTGCTAGGAAACTAAAAATCTAAACTAGAAGTGTAGGAATTAACTCGTTTGGCAACTCAAGAATTTTCTTGGGTTGTTCAAAGTCTTCAAAATCCAATTTTGAAAGGTTCAAAGTGTTGAGGATGAAGTTGTGCATCTTTTTAATAAAGGGAGTATAGGGTTTTGGTGAAGGGTTGGAGATGGAACATGAGGGTAGAGGTGGAGGAAACAAGAGGATGAAGGAGATGAAGATGATGAAGGGAAAATAATGGGGTCAAAGTCTCTCTCTCTCTCTCTCTCACCCTCACTCTCTTATGTGGCATGCCATGCTACATAGGTCCCCCACTCTCTCCTCATTTATACTCTCTTATCTTTTCTTTTTGTTTTCTTTTTCCCTCACTCAATTAAAACCAAACACATAGCATAAATAAAATCAAACAACATGCAACAAAATGCAACATGTCATGGTACACTAGCCATGACTAATTAAAAATATAGATTTGGCTTAATCGTGATTAGTAATGCACTAATCGAGTTTAGTTTAAACTAGCATATAATTAATTGTAAAAATGCCGAAATCCGATAAATATATTTTTAAATGAATAAATAATTTTAATCTCCAATTATTTCACAATTATCGGTATATATTTATACCATTTTACGAAAACCCCAAATTCACAAATCGGGTAGTTTTCACGAAATATATTATTTTAATATTAAATTTCAAAAATAATATTTTATATTTTCTGAAATGTTATAATTTTCCCCCTTAATAAATTCGGTCCCCGAATTTAAATTTAAACCCCCAATACTAAAACATTTCAATAATCAGCTCAAATCGACGGGGCTCCGAAATCACGAAAGATACAGAAATACCACAGCGCATCGTGTGCGCCTGAAAACAAGTATGAAACTCAAAATCGAACTCCGTCAAGCGTAATGCAATCATCGGAGTTACAATGGAGATACCGATCTCGAAATCCACTACTGAAATCCAATATACACTAGTCGAATACTATAATATGTATATAGTACGCATCCTTGGAAAATCTCCTAAAACTGAATAAAACACATGCAAAATCTTTTCTGAATCGCCGTGTGATGCGTAACTCACGGCACAAATAACGGATGCTCAATTATAAAATAGTAAATATACCTATATATGTTTTTGCTCAAATTATACGTTCCGCCGTTTTGAAATATCCCAAAAGGTTTTCCTTTTGTAAACGTTTGTGTCGCTCGCGGACACGTAGGAAATAGCGAGACTATAGCTCTTTTTTTGAAAATCTCTTGTTAAACTTTTAATGCATGCAAAGTACTCAGGTACTGTCCTCAGATTAGTCATGTTCGGCTACTACATAATATAGTGCCCATCACGAAAACAAAATGCTCAAGAGAAAAATCGGCCTCACAAGGCGTATCCAACGATCACGTGCGTCTGGTGCACATGGAAATCAAAGCCAAATACAAGTGCTACGAATGTGCACAAAACCAAACTAAGTGCAACGGGTATGCACGAAAGCATCTGTCCAGTTCAACGGATGTGCACGACAATATCAAGTGCATCTATAGTGAACAAAATCACATCTCAAATCATGCGCCCAACATGCATGAAAATCCAAATCAAGTGCATCCGTCATGCACGAATGAAATCTAAATCAAGTGCATCCAATGTAGGGTTCCTATGAACGACAGCAAGGTTTTGGGAGGTATCGTCCATGCTATTTTCAAAATATTGCCATTTTAAAGAACCCTAAACTAGAATCGATAACTAGAGAATCATACGAAACAACATGTAAACTACTTTACATCTAAGTGAACTAGGAATACATCCTTTGTAAACTGGTCCTTCACTTCAATAGCTCCTTGTAGTGGTCCCTTCGCTGCGATCACGGAACACCCGGACTCTAGCATGGCTTCTCAAGATGAAATGAATGATCTTGCTTGAAGTCTTCTTGGCCGAAGATGATCTACGTCGAGGAGACACAAACTCAAGCTACTACTTCACTAATGAGAGATTAGTGAAGATAACACCCTATACTAAAGTGCTAATCTAGTAGAGGATGATGAAGTAGGAAGTGGGCTCACTTTAGTTTTATTTTTCTCACAATATTTTCTCTCTTTAGAAAACCCTAGCAAGCTTTTTACTCAAGGAAGAAGAAGATGAGAAAAAGAAATGAGAATGAACTAATGAGGTGAGATAAATAACCATGGGTGAGTTTGTATCATATACTAACTCATGTAGAGATATAATCATGGGTTAATTATAATAGTTAGGTTAATAAATATTTTAAGTAAAACAAAACTAGTTGACTTAGTCAAAACATCTACATGCTTCTACAAGCTTCATGCATTTGGCTAATAATCTACTAATTTTGAATTACTTTAAACTCTAAAACCCAACATTACAATTAGTACGGTGTAAGTCTCATACTCCCATGTAGTGTGTATCAACAACCATGATACAAAATAAAACACAATTAATATATATCACATATATATTAAGTGTGCACATGTGAGACTAATAAATGCTTAAGTGAGCTAATATTAGTTAATGTAAATTAGTATATCAAATATAAAATTATACACTAAACTATCAAATCAACTCTTGATTTAATAATCCGGCTACATCAGATATAACCGACTAATATTAAATGTACCAACTTATCGAATCAACACTTGATTCGATAACCCGGCTATATCACATATAACCGTCCGATACAAATATCACGAGAATAGAATACGGTATCACATACTCGCATTATTCTCAGTCCCGCATATATCACATATGTGCTCCTACTTCGTTTTGCCTGAGCCAGTAAAACCTCTATGTAGGACTCTAAAGACTCGTCAATACGCCGGCAGTAGGTGATGATCACATCAAGCACCCACAAGCCATCAGCGGTACTTGCTGGACGTAACGGCTACCCGGGTATTAAGCGATCATAAGATCAACAAGCAAGCCCGCTCTAGCTCCTGTAAACCTGTCAGTAACACTACCGTACAGTCCGGTCTTCTCGTCTGATATGTCGCATATCTCGTCTAGGGGTGGTAAACGTCAGACCCCAGTAACTCGATTAGTCGTGCTGATGTGAGGCTCATAACAGGTCGAGAAACTACTGGTAACACTTACCAGTAAATCTCTGAAACAGCACTGGCCAAGGACTTCATGTTATAGCCAATCGAGCACAGCGCAATATCAACTCCCAATACTGGGAGAGACGAATCGCCTTCTATCGCTCATTGCCTCCATGTGACTCGGGACTGTACCCAAAAATCACCGTTTTGCACGTTCTCATGAACGTGGTAAGGTGGAAATCAAAGCACAGTGGGAATCACACAAGACTCTATGACGATCTCGGGTCGACGGACTAATCTGTACCAGTGTCACAAGAGAACTGCTATCTGACGTGAGGTATAATACCATCTGGGAGTTCTCGGCGAGTCCGTCCAGTGTACCCAGTCTCCACTGAGCACACGTATATCATCTCTGATATCAAACACCAATGGATATGGGATCATCTATCGCCTATCTAAATGGGTCGAGAAGCTATACGCTAGTCTACTCTTGTATATTGATGTCTGATCAGTCGAAAATATTGCATTTTTAACACATCAATTTTCCTACTCTTTGCAATCATCTAAAGGTGTTTGGTATAAATATAGCACATATTAGCAATTTTTCTGCAAAATACTAAATAACATGTGTTATACATTATAACCGGCATTTTGAGGGAAATTGAGTGTTTATTATTGCACGCATGATCTTTTGTATATCAACACTTGTCTCGAGATTGTGTGCAGGAAATTCTCCAGGTAAAAGAGCTGGAATCATAAAAGTGCTGATAAAAATATACCAAGTTCAAGACTTGTGATCTGGCAGTAAACAAGAATGATTTATAAGATTCCAGAGATCAGAAAAGTATCATGAGGCCAACACAAATCAGCACAGGAATTTCCATCCACTAAGTCCACCAAACGGCCGCGGATCCGCGGCCGAGTTGGCCGATCCGCCGCGGATCCGCGGCCGCGTTGACTCATCGGCACTTGGTCATGTTTGCAGAGGCTTCTCTTTAAATGGCAAACTTCTTCAAGATACTCCAGTCTCTAGAGATCTCCAGAAGCTTCCTTTCTAACAGCCAAGCTTCTTGTGCAAGCCTAATTCCTACGAAGCTTCTCATGCAAGCTAGCTAACTACCTTAATCTAGAAGCTTCTCTACAACTACCTAGCTTCCTATGCAAGCTTCATAACAACTTAGCTTCTAAAGGAAGCTAAACCCAGCTTAGCTTCTAAAGGAAGCTAAACCTAGCTTCTAAGGGATGCTTGAGGGAAAAGTATAAAAAGGGACCCAGGGCTTCATTACATGGTTGTTGATGTTAGTGTATATGCCCTAGAGGCCATTACTGTATCATACTAGTTTGTATATTACTTGATGGAAGCTTGGGATATTCACAGTTGTATATACAATCTTACTCGAAATGGTAGTATGCTACTTGGTTTGTCTCTGCTTTAATATGTGCATGTGTTTCTTTTAGCATATCGCTGATATACATATTAGTAGAGCCCTTAGGATCTTTGCTTGATTACCAGCGTTGTGATGGCGCTCACACTCGTGGGAGCTGGGTGATCTATAAGCACATCCTTTTACAGGTCCCTAGTCGTTGGACTATCGAGACAGGGCATCGATACTCCGGAGTAGACTAGCGTATGCGCTTCTTATCCCAGCGTGGGAGACGGTCTGTCCCACAGCCGTCAGTACGTCGTACTTGAGATAGTATGCGGGTGCTCGTTAGGTTACGAGTACACTGGACAGGACTCGTCGGGAACTGTTGGTTGGTATTATACCTATCGTCAGTTATCAGTTCCCAGGTGACATGAGTACAGCTTAGTCCGCTGACTTGACACTGTCATTTCGCCTCGAGTGTGTTCCCACTGCACTTTGATTACTACCCTACCACGGCTCAAAGGAGTCATGCAAACAGGTAGTTTTTGGGTGCAGTCCCGAAGCACTTGGAGGCAGTGACGGTTAGACAGGATTCGTCTCTCCCGGTAATGGGGGTTGACATCGCGCTGTGTCCAGGAGAGCCATTACACGAGTAGTCCCTGGCCAGGGCAAGAGAGATATACTGGTAGGTTTCCAGTGTTATCTCAGGGTGTTCTGGGCTAGACTCCGACATGACTTGTACCGCTATTAGGGGACTGACGTTCACCGCCCCCTTAGGCCCGCCATGCGATGTATCAGACGAACAGACCGGACTGTACGGAGATTGTCATATACAGGCTCAGTAGGAGTTCAGATGGGGTTCACCTCGTCAGTCTTCTTATCGACATCTACCTGGGGACCGTTACGTACAGCTAGTGCCGCTTCCGGTCTGTGGTTAAACCCACTACCAGCGTAGTGTCGAGTCTTTAGAGTCCCACACAGAGAGCTATTCGCCTTTTGGCAAAATGAGTAGAGGTCGCATGGTTTTGCGACAGGGTTCGTTCACATCCGCGCACTTCTGCACGTTTGCTGTCCGGACAGCTTATACTAGCGGGCTTTGGTTTAAGCCGGATCCTAGTATATGATTTGGGATTGGTTTTTCTCATTGTATCCGTGTTCCTCGGATCACGAATACGGGTGCGTATGCACAGTTGCTTGAGACAGAGGGAGAGGACTTTGATTAGGGTTAATGACTATTGTCATTTGTATTAACCCTAATGATTATGTGTGTATTATGGTTAATTGATATTAGTTTAATAATTGTGTATGGTTATGGTTGTTGACCTTTTGACCCTTCTTGACTTGTTGACCTTGGTTGACACGTTGACCATCATCATTTCATTTGGAAGATGCTCTTTGATCCTTACAATTTGCATTAAAAATGAAATGATAATGGTCATGTCTTGATTTAGCCATGACAATTATCTCACTAATTATCTAATTACAATAATTCACATATATAAGAGAATGCTTCATATTATTCTCTTATTCTATCATTCACATTCTCTCTCTTGTTCTTCCTCTCCCTCAAGCTCTCCCCTCTCATGTGTTGAGAAACACTTGAGCTTGAGAAAAACCCTTTCTTGATAATCTCTACTCTCATCTAAGGTTCAAGTATTAGCACTTCTTGCACCCTAGTTACTTCTAGCTTGGAGTTGAAGCCAAAGGTCGAGGCTTTCGGGTGGATCTTTCTTCGACGTGAGAAGACGACTAAGGTGACCTCCTTCCACCACTCCAAGGAGCAAGGAGAGAAGGACATAAAGCCCAAGGTATAACCTTTCTAGCACTTAGCTAGTTTCTAATTAGCTTTAGCTTGTTTTTGTTTAGCAAAGATCCTTCTTTGTCTAGTCCATGTTGTCTAAGCTCATAAAAATTCAATTTTTATTCCGTTTTCCGCCTCCCCGCAAGTACCGGGGTGAGCAACGTGGACTTACAGTGGTATCAGAGCCTAACTAAACATAAACTAGCTAGGTAGTAAAGTGTATCGAAGTTTGAATCGGAAAAAATCGAAAAACCGAGTTTTCAAAACCCTAAGTTTCTGTTAATTTTTTTCTGTTCAAAACAAAATAAATTATACTCCAAAAATCATCTCAGGGTTTTGTGAAGAAAGCCACCAAAAACGATCCAGTGATTCGACCAAAGAGCCGCGGTTCCGCGGCAATAGCAAGCTATTGCCGCGCAACCGCGGCCGTCTTGGCTCTTCACTGGGTCGAGTTTGGCGCAGTGTATTTCTGGCTTGGTTTTGGGATTTTTAAAATGGTTTATATGTGCCCAGATTTTCCAGAATAGAAATTTGTTTTTGGGGGCCTATAAATCCGTATTTTTTTCCGAACTTCAATACACTTTGACTAAAAGGTTATATCTGTGATGTTTATATGTATTGAACGTCGGCTAATCGCTATATGTCGATTAGTCGGGGTTATACATATCTGTGATCTGTGATTGATGATGGTATGTGTATATGAATAGGTTGGATTGTCGCGGATGAATAGCCGGGGTGGATGTGATATGAGTGTTGCTTTTTCTTTCATTCATTGTAACATGTAAATTGATGTAATATTATTATTTGTTTGGCCGCACAACCGGGTCGGGGTTGTAGCCGTCATTGTATAATTCTTTTTACTGTTTTTGCTCCTAGGATAGACCCATGGAGGGGGTGCACAAACTACCGGGTATCTCGAAGTGCCGAGTGGCCTACTCACGGTGGTGAGGGAGGTTGCTTCGCTTCGGGTACTTGGCGGGTAGTTTGCCGCACCCGTAAGGGTCTTAGGTGGGGTATTGGCTATTCACCGCGACCGTGTAATCCGCTTTTCGTTGCAGGCTCGAACGTGTTGCGGATTCCTAGTATATCCAATGTATTCATCTGTGATCTGTAATGTCTATCATTGCTATATATTTATATATGATAACTATTTAGACGTTGCTTATGTTTTACAGCCGCGCTAGCCCAGCCCCCACTCTGTCGTTAGTTAAGTAACCTAACGGGTGATGATGGGGCCCCGTGGCGAATGCGAATGGCATAAGCGTACGTCATATTTTGGTTGTTTTCTGCAATGGTAGGGTTAAATGATGGGACGCATTAAAAGAACTAATGCAAGAAAATAAACCAAGTAAAAGTCGATTGGAACACTTTGAAAACCACTCGGTTCTTTTCAAAACTAAACATTTAAACGCGGAGCTTGAACCACTCCTTTTAAAAGCTATCTCATTCCATCGATTATATCAAGTTCACTACGTTCACGGTTTCGCCAAAACCATCCGTAGCCCTCCATCATTTCAGTTAAATATTCGGTAGTATTCAAGCTATGTATTTTGACCTCACGCCAAGGCATAGTGATTGGTAGCTGCCGGATATTTATCTGTTGCATAGATAGAATGCGTTGGTTTGAGACAGTCGTACTGCCATTTTGGACAACGTCAAGGGTAGGTACGGGTGGGTTCAAATTAACCGGGATAATGATGGGAAGAACTTGACATGTGACTTATGACATTTTGACCTCACGCCAAGGTCATAAGAGCATGGGGCAAAAATCCACATCGGGAGTTTCATAAGTACTGAAACTTGCTAGCGCTGCATACCATTTGGAGTGTGATAATTCTGGTAGGATTCCTTCGGTTTTATCACGCGATGATATTTGGATCCCGATCCTACTGTGAGTATATGCTACTCCTCGGGAAAACTCTCACTTAACGATCAATGCTATAAACTTAGTAGGTGTCTAGAAAGGTGTTAGCGGGGCTACGCCCCCAGGGAAAAGAGGTTACTTAATTAAGGAACTTCGCGAAAGCGTTGGAAAACCTCCCTCGAAGTACCGACACTGGCCTGGCTGAACGGTTAAGCAAGTATTGTACGGTGAGATTGATCCTGACTAATCCTTTCTTTACGGTTTGAGAAGGGATTCGAGAGACAGTGGGAGCCATCCAGTTTAGACAAATTAAAAACCACTCTAAACTTGCAAGAGCATCATGCTAAAGTGTTTCTTTTCTCTCTCCTAATTGCAGCGACCATTCAACATGACCGGACTTAAGTTATTACTAGATAAAAACATATTGACAGGGCCAAACTACAAAGATTGGCTCAGGAATGTCAAGATGGCAATCACTTACGACAAGTTAGGGTATGTCCTTACCACCAAAGCTCCCCCTGTCCCAGGTCCCAAAACCAGTGTCGTAGATAGGGAAATCTACAAGACCTGGGAAATAGATTGTGCGAAGGCCAGATGCCTCGTACTAGCCTCGATGGACAACGAACATCAGAGGAGGCACGAGAATATGGACCTAGAGTCTATATTTCTTCATACAAAAGAACTGTATGGAGAGCAGTCTCGTATCGCAAGATACGAAGTGTCGAAGAAGTTATTTTCGGCAAGGTTGGCCGTCGGATCATCGGTAGCGGAACACGTGCTTAAGATGATTGGCTACATAGAGGAGCTCGCGGACCTTGGGACCACGTTAGAGAATGAACTCTATACTGATTTGATTCTCCAGTCCCTTCCTTCCACTTACGCCCAGTTTATTCTTAACTTCAACATGCAAGGAAAGGAGGTTGAACTTTCCGAACTTCTGAACATGTTGAGGAGTGCTGAGGGCACCCTACAGAAGGGTAGGGAGACATCCACTTTGTTTGTAGGAGGATCATCCTCTTCTCGGTCCAGGGCGAAAGCCAAGGGCAAGAAGAAGAAAGCCCCCGCCAAACCAAGAGACGATGTCGGTAAAGTGGATACGAAGGGAAAAGGAAAAGCAACAAAGATAGCGGGAAAGCTGGTGGGGAAGGAAGAATGCTTCTATTGTCACAAAAGTGGTCACTGGAAACAGGATTGCAAGGCTTGGAAGGCCAGAACACAGGATTTGAAGCGAGTTGCAGCTTCAGCTTCAGGTGTGTATGTTATTGAAAACTGTCTATCAATAAACTCTACATCCTGGGTATTGGATACCGGATCAGGATCTCATATCTTTAATTCTTTGCAGGCGTTGAGAAAGCGTAGAGTTTTGAAGGCAGGTGACATGACCCTCAGAGTAGCAAACGGTGCTAGCATGGATGCTGAGGCCGTGGGGGACTATCACCTGGGATTGTCGGATGGACACTTTTTGGTTTTACGTAGTTGTTATTATGTACCAAATGCAACCTGTAATATCATTTTTGTATCTTTATTATCTAAAGAAGGTTATGAATTTGCATTTGTAAGTAATGTAGTGAACATTCACCTTAATGAAGTTTTGATTGGGTCGGGTACATTGAACAACGGTATATACGTATTAAACCAGCCACAGATTTTCAATGTCTAGAATACAAACAAAAGAAAGTCTCCAGAAATCAATAAAACTTTCTTATGGCATTGTAGACTGGGTCACATCAATGAGAGAAGGTTGACTAAGTTACATGCAGAAGGATATTTGGATTCGTTCGAATATCAATCGTATGCAACTTGTCAATCCTGTCTCAAAGGAAAGATGACAAAGACTCCGTTCACTGGACACGGAGTGAGAGCGAGCGAGCTCTTGGGACTCGTACACAGCGATGTGTGCGGTCCAATGTCTACACATGCACGAAGCGGTTATTCTTACTTCATTACTTTTACGGATGATTTCTCAAGGTTCGGACATGTCTTCTTGATGAAACATAAATCCGAAGCTTTTGAAAAGTTCCAGGAATATAAGAATGAAGTAGAAAAACAAACAGGAAAAAGTATCAAGGCACTGAGATCTGATAGAGGTGGTGAATACTTGAGTGCCGAGTTTCTGGGTTACTTAAAAGAGAATGGAATTCTCTCTTAGCTCACTCCTCCATACACTCCGCAACATAACGGTGTATCGGAGAGACGGAACCGAACCCTATTGGATATGGTACGGTCCATGATGAGTAACACTGAGTTGCCGCGATCGTTCTGGGGATATGCGCTAGAATCAGCTGCATACCTTTTGAACCGAGTTCCCACTAAGACTGTGCCTACCACACCATATGAGTTATGGAGTGGGAAGAAACCCTATCTTCAATACCTGAAGATTTGGGGATGTCCAGCTTATGTCAAAAAGCAGTATACGGACAAGCTCGAGGCATGCTCAGTACTGTGCAAGTTTGTGGGATACCGAAAGAACTCCAGGGGGTATCTTTTCTATTACGCAGAGGAACAAAAAGTCCTTGTTTCTCGTAATGCCCATTTTCTGGAACATCAGTTCTTAGAAAAAGAAATAAGTGGGAGCGCAATAGAACTGGAAGAAATTCCAGAACCACAAGCTATTACTGAAAGCTTAGTAGAACCAGAGGGTTCGAAAGATCAAGACATTCCCATGCCACTCCGCAGAAGTTTTAGGCAGTCTCATCCGCCCGAGAGATACTACGGTTTTCTCATTGACGGGGATAGAGAGGATTGCATCATAGACCTTGATGAGCCTACTAGCTTCCAGCAAGCCATTCAGAGTGTCGACTCGGTAAAATGGTTGGATGCAATGCGGACCGAGATGTAGTCCATGTACACCAACAAAGTATGGACGTTGGACATTGCTCCAGATGGGGTAAAACCCGTAGGATGCAAGTGGATCTTCAAAAGGAAGATTGGTGTAGATGGACAGGTTGAGACCTATAAAGCTAGACTGGTTGCAAAGGGTTTTCGTCAAAGACCTGGTTTGGACTATAACGAAACCTTTCCTCCAGTAGCTATACTGAAATCCATTCGGATCCTTCTTGCCATTGCTGCCTTCCACGATTATAAGATTTGGCAAATGGACGTAAAGACAGCTTTTTGTTCATACCAGAATATTGCATTTTATACCGCCCATTCTTACGCTCGTGTGTTTATAGGTAGGTGCTTTTGATCAGTGTTTGCTACATATTTGCAGAATACAGGTTCTCGGCTCTGAACAGTGAATATCATAGAAAAGCATGACAAAATCCGGGTTCCTGCCATTCACAGATAAAACACGGATCTCCGCTCTTTATCCGTCTGTTGCCAGATACCAGTTTAGGAAGACAAAATGTCAAATCAATGCACAAGGCTCAATGGCAGCACAAGATCCAAGAAATCTACGCGGAGCTCGAGGCAATCATGCCAAATCTTGACAAAAAGTCCACCTTTCCCTCAACAGAAATTCTGGAAGAAATGTGGAGGTATTTTCAGAAAACACATATGCCACACTGAAGGACACACAGAACCAGGGAAAGCCACCAAGTACGATCACCCAACACACCAAGATGGCCGCGGATCCGCGGCCAATAGGGGGTATTGGCCGCGGATCCGCGGCCATGTGGGGTCCTCACCTTGTCGTGTTTTGGGGGTATTTTGGGGACTTCATATAGTGGCAGATTCTTGCCCTAGATCTTCAACCCTCTGCCTATAAATACTCCAGAATTGAGCTAAGCCAAGGGTCCAATTCGAAGTGATTCTTTGTTCTTCTTTCTTTTTAGGATTTAGTCTTTTTTCTTCTTCTTCTTCATTCTTTTTCCATGAAAATTGTAGTGAGAGCTTTTTGAGTGGGAGATCAATGAAGATGAGGGCTTTTTGTATCATTCTCTTTTGTTTCTTCTTCCCCTTGAGATTCTTGCTTTCTCTTGATCATTCAACCTCTTCATTGAGCTTGAATGGTTAAGGGTTAGTTATTGATCTCAAGGGTCGTATTTTCTTATGGAATTAGCGCTTCATTTCACATGCGTTCTCTACCCTTCCCTTGATCGTGCAACCTCTTGATTGAGCTTGCAAGTTTAAGGGTTGGCTATTGATCACATGCTTGTCTTGAGTTCTAGTTTCTTGTTCTTTTTATTTGCTTATTTATTACTTGCTTTTTATTACCTTGCTTTACTTTCTTGCAATTTATATTCATGCACTTAATTACTTGTAATCTTTTCTTTTCTTTGTTCTTTTCTTTTGCTCTCTTTTGTTCATTTTGTGAATGGATGTAATTATCGTTGTTAAGAATAAATACGGTATTGTAAGTTAATATCTTCTTTCTCATTTCCTTTTCCCGTTATTTTCCATTGAACTCCGCCCAAACCATACGCAAGCGCTCCGTTAGGCTCCCTACCCTAACAAGGTAACGATGATTCCTAACCGCGACCGGTTGCGTTCGGTTTGGCCGGAGGCGAAAGCAAGAGACAAGAATGGAAGGACAAGGGTAAATAAGCCGTATTCCACGAATACCGCGCTTAAATCCCCTAATCCACGTTGTTGCCAATTGCTTAGCTTCAATTGGTCAAGACTCGGCTCAAAGGTTTTGAGTACGAATTTCTTTAGCTTACAATTTCGTATCTTTTTCTTAACAACTTTATACTTGCAAATAATACACATTGGATAGTCTTAAACAAACCTCATACAAATTCTTTATTGACTCGTCTAAAACAAGAAAGGACATACAACCATCTCCCTGTGGATCGACCCGTGCTCAACCGGCTTGCTGCATAGCGACACCGTCTTGATTGCGGTTAACCTCAATTATATTAATCAAATGGCGCCGTTGCCGGGGAGACGGTAGCGTATTTTCTTTCTTGTTATTCGGGTTAATATTCTTTTTGTATATATATAAATAGAAAAATAAAAAAATTCTTTTTGTTTTTTTTTGATAATTTTTGTGGGCAAGTGTGCAGATTTTTGCGTATTTGCAAACTACGATTGTGGGGAGCAAAGTGTGCACTCAAGGCAAAGGTGATTACGAAGTACAGTGCCAAAGATCCGGGTAGTTTGACCCACGCAAGCGAACCTTTCAAGCTTACCGGATTTGATTCAACGGGGGTTTCCTAACCCAAAACTTAACGGTACGTACTTTATTAACACCTTCTTCTCAAATCCGACGCATCCAATATACTATTCTTTGCAGGATTCTTTGCAAGTTCGCTAGCAAACGCTAAAAATTGACTAACCCGTATTTGTTGCAGTCCCGCGCTTAAACTAAAAAACGATTGTTTGATTCTTTATTGAATTGCGCATTGCATACATTAATACGGACTTAAGGGCAAGCGAACCCCACAACATACGGTAAAGGATTTCATCACCTTTTCCGTGGCCCACAAATCACGAACTTGAGCATAACGATTACCCGCACAAATTTTAAAAGAAATTAGACTTTAAGCCTTAAGGACTTCGCGCTCACTAGGAGAAGTTAACTGTGTTTAGAACCGCGCTTAACGGTATATTGTTTACGGGGTGTCTAGGAAAGTGTGAACGGCGAAACCGCCAAAAGAGAAAGGGTTATTTAATTAAGGAACTTCGTGAAAGCGTTGGAAAACCTCTCCTTATCTCTGCACTTACCTGGCCTTGTGATCAGTGTATCTTGAGCCCGTTTCTCGACACAGTTTTACTTCGACAATCAAGTTCTGGAGCAGGTCTAGTTGACCTAGGTGAACCCTAGAACGATTAGGTGTGTAGTATTTTTGTGTCGTGATTGTTTTTTTCCATATTGTTTTTTATTCTTTTGTTAATATATATAAAAAAAAATAATTCTTTTTCCCCTCCCTTTCTCTGCCTTTCTTTCTCTCTCTTCATATCATGGGTACCCCACCTCGAAAAACTCTTGCCGAACTTTGGTACCCACAACCAGACATTACATCTTACGGTTCTTGCTTTGGCCGAACTTCGAACGACCCCTCCATGCCCAAAATTTCGTTGAAAGATCGGATAGACGCGTCTAGGACAAACAATTTGACTCCGCAATCCACTTCGTATCAACCATTTCATACATTCACCCCTTCTTACGTTGATACCCCTTCTTCGAGTCATGTTGCAATTCCAAGACCTATGTCTATTGCAGAACGTATTGAACAATCTCGTAGCCGATCTTTCACTCCTTTCACCACTTCAAATTCTTGGGATCAACAACGCCATTCACCTTCCTATCCAAATGTTGATCCTGCTCCTGTCCAGCCATTCAATTCCTACCAATCCTACCCTACTTTTGCACCTTCCCTAGACATTGCATCAGAACCGCCATTTGGGAGTTTTCAGTATCCAACAACTTTGAATCTTTTACTGAAACCCCTTCACAACCAATGTCTAGTCTAGAACAGTCCTTGGAAGACTTTAGGGTAGCGTCAAGCCAACAGATGATGGAATTGAATGCGTCCATGGCCGCTCTCATACAACCAACTGACCCGGTAGCTAGTTTCCAGCTAGCTCCAAATTTTCCAATGTATGATGAGGCGGTAGGACAGGCTGTGAATTTGAGTGGAGAGAGTGAGCTGTACCCCCTTCCGAATCAAGCCTACCCGGTCCAATTTGAATCCCACAACTCCTGTATTGAAAGTCTATCAAGTGTCCCAAATGAATTATCTGTTGAAGATAGAATGTTTAATGAGTTGTGCGACTTTGTAGTGTTTGATTTGCCAAATTGTGAAGGGACCTTGCCAAGTGAAACCACACCCAAATCTTTTGACCTCTACACCTCCATCTTAGAACCAAAATCGATTGAAATCCATGCTTTTGATGAGATGTCTGAGAATATCGATTTTCACTTGATTGAGGATATTGACACTGGGGATATTTTGGATGATGAACCCGTAGATTTGGCTGAGTGTGTCTCTTCGAATCATCATCCCGAGTCATTAAATGTTTTTCCCGAACCCCATATGCGTCTGGATTTTGATGAAATATGCTTGGATGAGCTAAATTTTGAGGAGAATATTGAGGATAGTACTGAGGATGAAACAGTTTTAATTGATGAGTCGGATTTCCTAATTCATCCTGTTCCTTTCATTGACTGTGTGCACCCTCCCGAAACCTTAACCGATACCCCTCCTCGATCACTTCCCTCCATCCTTCCCATCGTTCCGGCCTTGCAAGAAACCGTATCATTTTCACTTCCTGTGTCTGGTTTACCGAGTTCGGCATACCCATGGGTTCTTACGAATCTTGAGGGATTTGACCCAATCTCTCGCCAGGTTAATAGATTAGCACAATCGCTGTTTACACATCGCTCATCACAAATTGTGCTAATCTATTCACTCCATTTCCTCCCTCAAGTTCGTATTCCACTTATTTTTCCCTTCCGCCATTCTTCTTCCTCTCATATACCGAGACCGTATCCCGCTTCTCTCCGCATATGGTCTCGCGTATTCTCCATCTCTTTTCTCTACGCCTTCTTCCACCAACCGGTACATTATAGCGATAAAATCTTTGAATGGTTGGTGTTAACTTTTGGCCTGTGTCAGGCCTTGTATAGCTTGATACTGTTCTTTCCCCCCTAATCCTGAACTTCAACGCTTAACAGTGGAAACACTATTTTACTTAAGTTTGGGGGGGACTCTTTTTTGTATATATATTTTTTTGTTTTCCTTTTTGTTTTGTATATAATTTGTTTTTAGGGGGAGCGCCGACAATTTTGACCCTCTTGGTATAGCCTGACAGTGAGGGCACTGTCAAGTTTAAGTTTGGGGGTGTGCTCGGTATGCTTTCTTCCTTCGCATTCATTTGTATATTTTGCATTTGCATACCTTATTAAAAACCCATAAAAATCGAAAATTTTTCCAAAAAATATAAAAACTTTGTCGTCAAGTTAGCTAATAGGGTAACTTAGATCTTTATTTTAAAAGTTTAGTTGATATGATAGAAATAACTAAATTCTAGGCTTAGGATTTGAAAACCCTAAAAATAACCCTCATTCTGTCTAACTTTGGTAAGTATACGTCCTTACAGTTTTTTTTTGAGAAATAGGTAATCTTGAGTTCAGTTCTTGAGTTAAGTCAAGATGAAGGGAAAGTATTGAAGCTTTACTGGAGGATAAGTCTGAAAAATAGTTTCTTTTCTTGAGTTCAAATTTAGAAAGTATATACCCTACAAACTGCACTTACACGCACCTTGAAACTTGGGATAGTAGAGGATACCTAGAAATACTCTTGCCTGAAAGCCTAGTATGAAAGAAAAAACGGTATTTAAAGCTAAACACCAAAAGAGCATATTGAAAAATATATCCGGTCTTGAAAACGAAAAAAGAAAAAGAAAAAGAAAAAAATAGAATAAAGTCAAGACCTGGAAACTGCTATTTACGCTTTAAAGTTCACACATTAAGTAATCGGTCGTTAGTGCCTTAAGAAGCATTAATAGTCGCATGAAAGATGTGTGAGCAAATCCGTCCATCCTTAATGAAAAGAAGTAGTATTAGGTATTAGGGCAAGGGTATTATAGCTTGAATTGAATTCTTGAGTGTAGGGGTGCAAATACACACACACGTAGGGGTATACAATCGATGTTTGGATAAAAGATAGAAATAAAGAATAAGACTTGTGTTTTCTGTAAAGTTGATAAAAATCCATGATTTGAGGCCGCACTTTAGAAGGAAAACTCAGGAGAACCAACATCTTTCTAAACTTTTTTGGAACGTATAGGACCTAAGGTTAAATAGATGGGAGGTGTGAAAAATAAGGGTTGGATATTTCTAACTTAGGATGATAGAAGTTCTAATGTAAATACTGAACTGTAGGAGTAGAATCTATGTTAACTTATGACACTAGTTTGACGGGATTTTGTGGGTGTAATCCGCTGAAAACCCTCAGGAGACAACACTCCTCCTACTAGGGACACCTAGAGGTTTAACGGCTTGTTGCACGCGCTCAGTGCAATCGCGTTCCCTGCGAAAATGCGGTTAGGACTTTATTTTTTGTGAATAATTGGTTTTGCTCGGGACGAGCAAAGGTTAAGTTTGGGGGTATTTGTTCATACCAGAATATTGCATTTTATACCGCCCATTCTTACGCTCGTGTGTTCATACGTAGGTGCTTTTGATCAGTGTTTGCTACATATTTGCAGAATACAGGTTCTCGGCTCTGAACAGTGAATATCATAGAAAAGCATGACAAAATCCGGGTTCCTGCCATTCACAGATAAAACACGGATCTCCGCTCTTTATCCGTCTGTTGCCAGATACCAGTTTAGGAAGACAAAATGTCAAATCAATGCACAAGGCTCAATGGCAGCACAAGATCCAAGAAATCTACGCGGAGCTCGTGGCAATCATGCCAAATCTTGACAAAAAGTCCACCTTTCCCTCAACAGAAATTCTGTAAGAAATGTGGAGGTATTTTCAGAAAACACATATGCCACACTGAAGGACACACAGAACCAGGGAAAGCCACCAAGTACGATCACCCAACTCACCAAGATGGCCGCGGATCCGCGGCCAATAGGGGGTATTGGCCGCGGATCCGCGGCCATGTGGGGTCCTCACCTTGTCGTGTTTTGGGGGTATTTTGGGGACTTCATATAGTGGCAGATTCTTGCCCTAGATCTTCAACCCTCTGCCTATAAATACTCCAGAATTGAGCTAAGCCAAGGGTCCAATTCGAAGTGATTCTTTGTTCTTCTTTCTTTTTAGGATTTAGTCTTTTTTCTTCTTCTTCTTCATTCTTTTTCCATGAAAATTGTAGTGAGAGCATTTTGAGTGGGAGATCAATGAAGATGAGGGCATTTTGTATCATTCTATTTTGTTTCTTCTTCCCCTTGAGATTCTTGCTTTCTCTTGATCATTCAACCTCTTCATTGAGCTTGAATGGTTAAGGGTTAGTTATTGATCTCAAGGGTCGTATTTTCTTATGGAATTAGCGCTTCATTTCACATGCGTTCTCTACCCTTCCCTTGATCGTGCAACCTCTTGATTGAGCTTGCAAATTTAAAGGTTGGCTATTGATCACATGCTTGTCTTGAGTTCTAGTTTCTTGTTCTTTTTATTTGCTTATTTATTACTTTCTTTTTATTACCTTGCTTTACTTTCTTGCAATTTATATTCATGCACTTAATTACTTGTAATCTTTTCTTTTCTTTGTTCTTTTCTTTTGCTCTCTTTTGTTCATTTTGTGAATGGATGTAATTATCGTTGTTAAGAATAAATACGGTATTGTAAGTTAATATCTTCTTTCTCATTTCCTTTTCCCGTTATTTTCCATTGAACTCCGCCCAAACCATACGCAAGCGCTCCGTTAGGCTCCCTACCCTAACAAGGTAACGGTGATTCCTAACCGCGACCGGTTACGTTCGGTTTGGCCGGAGGCGAAAGCAAGAGACAAGAACGGAAGGACAAGGGTAAATAAGCCGTATTCCACGAATACCGCGCTTAAATCCCCTAATCCACGTTGTTGCCAATTGCTTAGCTTCAATTGGTCAAGACTCGGCTCAAAGGTTTTGAGTACGAATTTCTTTAGCTTACAATTTCGTATCTTTTTCTTAACAACTTTATACTTGCAAATAATACACATAGAATAGTCTTAAACAAACCTCATACAAATTCTTTATTGACTCGTCTAAAACAAGAAAGGACATACAACCATCTCCCTGTGGATCGACCCGTGCTCAACCGGCTAGCTGCATAGCGACACCGTCTTGATTGCGGTTAACCTCAATTATATTAATCACTTTTCTAAATGGACATTTAGAGGAGTGTGTCTATATGGACCAGCCAGAGGGTTTCATTCAGAGTGGGAGCAGCGGAAAGGTGTGCAAGTTGCTTAAGTCCATTTATGGACTAAAGCAGGCATCGCGGAGTTGGAATATCTGTTTTGATGAGACGGTCAAGGAATTTGGCTTTATCAAAAATCCAGATGAACCATACATCTATTGTAGATTTGTAGCGAGAACTGTAGTATTCCTCATTTTATACGTGGATGACATTCTCTTAATAGGAAATGACATTTCTATGCTACAATCTGTCAAGGGGTTCTTGTCACACAGCTTCTCCATGAAAGACCTGGGTGATGCCTCATACATTCTGGGTATCCGGATCTACCATGACAGATCCAAGAGGATATTATGACTTTCACAGTCCAGGTACATCGACACCATACTGAAGAGATTCAGTATGGAAGATTCCAAGCGCGGTAATCTACCGGCTTGTCACGGGATCACCCTCTCCAAAGAGATGTCTTCCAAGACTGATTTGGAGAGGGATCGCATGTCTATTATACCCTACGCTTCTGCGGTAGGCTCTATAATGTATGCGATATTGTGTACCAGACCGGATGTGGCTTATGCACTGAGTGTGGTAAGCAGGTATCAGTCAAACCCTGGGGAGAAACATTGGATAGCAGTAAAGAACATTCTCAAGTACCTGAGAAGGACTAAGGAGATGTTCTTGGTGTATGGCGGAAAAGACCTCCAGATTGAGGCCTTTGCTGACTCCAGCTTCTAGAGTGACAAGGATGATTCCAAGTCCATGTCAGGTTTTGTCTTCACCATCAATGGAGGGGCGGTGTGTTGGAAGAGCTCCAAACAGGAAACCGTTGCTGACTCAACTATGGAAGCGGAATACATCGCTGCATCTGATGCCGCAAAAGAAAATGTCTGGATGAGAAAGTTTTTGAGAGAACGTCAGGTGGTTCCATCCATTGTTGACCCAATACCTCTGTATTGCGACAACAACGAGGCTATAGCTTTAGCGAAGGAACCCAGGTCCCATCAAAAATCCAAACACATCTTAAGGCGGTATCACCTGATCAGGGAGATCGTGGATCGCCAGGAGATCGAGGTTCGGAGGGTTGCTTCAGAAGATAACACAGCAGATCCATTCACCAAGGCCTTGCCCCAGACTCAGTTCAAGCAGCTGATCGAGATGATAGGTCTTCGATACGCCAGTACATGGCCTTAGTGCAAGTGGGAGATTGTTAGTGTATATGCCCTAGAGGCCATTGCTGTATCATACTAGTTTGTATATTACTTGATGGAAGCTTGGGATATTCACAGTTGTATATACAATCTTGCTCGAAATGGTAGTATGCTACTTGGTTTGTCTCTGCTTTAATATGTGCATGTGTTTCTTTTAGCATATCGCTGATATACATATTAGTAGAGCCCTTAGGATCTTTGCTTGATTACCAGCGTTGTGATGGCGCTCACACTCGTGGGAGCTGGGTGATCTATAAGCACATCCTTTTACAGGTCCCTAGTCGTTGGACTATCGAGACAGGGCATCGATACTCCGGAGTAGACTAGCGTATGCGCTTCTCATCCCAGCGTGGGAGACGGTCTGTCCCACAGCCGTCAGTACGTCGTACTTGAGATAGTATGCGGGTGCTCGTTAGGTTACGAGTACACTGGACAGGACTCGTCGGGAACTGTTGGTTGGTATTATACCTATCGTCAGTTATCAGTTCCCAGGTGACATGAGTACAGCTTAGTCCGCTGACTTGACACTGTCACTTCGCCTCGAGTGTGTTCCCACTACACTTTGATTACTACCCTACCACGGCTCAAAGGAGTCGTGCAAACAGGTAGTTTTTGGGTGCAGTCCCGAAGCACTTGGAGGCAGTGACGGTTAGACAGGATTCGTCTCTCCCAGCATTGGGGGTTGACATCGCGCTGTGTCCAGGAGAGCCATTACACGAGTAGTCCCTGGCCAGGGCAAGCGAGATATACTGGTAGGTTTCCAGTGTTATCTCAGGATGTTCTGGGCTACACTCTGACACGACTTGTACCGCTATTAAGGGACTGACGTTCACCGCCCCCTAGGCCCGCCATGCGATGTATCATATGAACAGACCGGACTGTACGGAGATTGTCACATATAGGCTCAGTAGGAGTTCAGATGGGGTTCACCTCGTCAGTCTTCTTGTCGACATCTACCTGGGGACCGTTACGTACAGCTAGTGCCGCTTGCGGTCTGTGGTTAAACCCACTGCCAGCGTAGTGTCGAGTCTTTAAAGTCCCACACAGAGAGCTATTCGTCTTTAGGTAAAATGAGTAGAGTTCGCATGGTTTTGCGACAGGGTTCGTTCACATCCGCGCACTTGTGCACGTTTGCTGTCCGGACAGCTTATACTAGCGGGCTTTTGTTTAAGCCGGATCCTAGTATATGATTTGGGATTGGTTTTTCTCATTGTATTCGTATTCCTCGGATCACGAATACGGGTGCGTATGCACAGTTGCTTGAGACAGAGGGAGAGGACTTTGATTAGGGTTAATGACTATTGTCATTTGTATTAACCCTAATGATTATGTGTGTATTATGGTTAATTGATATTAGTTTAATAATTGTGCATGGTTATGGTTGTTGACCTTTTGACCCTTCTTGACTTGTTGACCTTGGTTGACACTTTGACCATCATCATTTCATTTGGAAGATGCTCTTTTATCCTTGCAATTTGCATTAAAAATGAAATGATAATGGTCATGTCTTGATTTAGCCATGACAATTATCTCACTAATTATCTAATTACAATAATTCACATAAATGAGAGAATGCTTCATATTATTCTCTCATTCTATCATTCACATTCTCTCTTTTGTTCTTCCTCTCCCTCAAGCTCTCCCCTCTCATGTGTTGAGAAACACTTGAGCTTGAGAAAAACCCTTTCTTGATAATTTCTACTCTCATCTAGGGTTCAAGTATTAGCACTTCTTGCACCCTAGTTACTTCTAGCTTGGAGTTGAAACCAAAGGTCGAGGCTTTCGGGTGGATCTTTCTTTGACGTGAGAAGACGACTAAGGTGACCTCCTTCCACCACTCCAAGGAGCAAGGAGAGAAGGACATAAAGCCCAAGGTATAACCTTTCTAGCACTTAGCTAGTTTCTAGTTAGCTTTAGCTTGTTTTTGTTTAGCAAAGATCCTTCTTTGTCTAGTCCATGTTGCCTAAGCTCATAAAAATTCGATTTTTATTCCGTTTTCCACCTCCCCGCAAATACCGGGGTGAGCAACGTGGACTTACAGTTGAATATTGAGCCAAAAATTCTGCAAGTTGAGTAACACAACTTGCAACTCAAAACCCAAGCCCGAATCCAATTCCAAAGCCAAATAAAGATTCATCGAGTACCAAATCAAGCAAGAATCCAACGAGCCTTTTGAAGCAACGCCGATCTTCATCCGAGCAAGAGATCCATGATGATCCGCGACTCAAGAAGACGATGCGAAGCTAGTTCGACGATTTAGTTTCTCCTCAAATCCTGTAGTCTTTGAGTATATTGTAACGAAACGTCGATTAAATAAATGGTGAAAATTCTTGATCTTGCTTATATTTACATTTGAGCATTATGATGAGTTATCAATTCTTAATTGTTTTCTTTTTCATGATGTTTGAGTGAAAACTCCGCTTGTGGTGGAATCGAGAAAATAGATAAATGATGAAGATTAAATTCTTGAACGATTCTTAAGTCTTATGAGTTTTGTAAACTATAGGAAATTGAATCAACGACGACCTAGTTTTGAGCGAGATGCTTTCTTGAATGTTTTCGCTCTAAATTAGAGATCAACGATCGATGATTGAATTTTCTAGAGACTAGAATTTGAATGCTAATCAACGAAAGGACAAGAGATGATGATGAAGAAAACCTAGTTTCTTCAATAGATCCCTAAATCTCGTTGATCGTCATCGATCTAGCAACAAATCTTCAATAGATAAGAATTTGTAATCATAAGTATTCATCATCACTATCAATTGGATCGATTCCTACAAGCCTCTTTACAAATCTTAATAATTCAAACTATTTGGATATTTTCTTGATCTTTAGTATTTCTTGATTTTAGATCTAGTTCTTGATGATTCTTGAAACTAAATTTCATAAATCTTGAATCAATTTTCTTGCAATTTTCTTTTATCTTTTCATTTCGACTCATCTAAAACAAAATCGATCAAAACACACATCTCAGTAGACGATCCGTATTCATTAACGCGCTACATCGACACTGTTAATTGATTGCGGTATAAATTTCTATGGTTGTGAAACATTTCTAAACACGACACGGAATCGATCGATCAAATGGCGCCGTTGCCGGGGATGTGTGCTATTTTGTTCATTTTTGTTATTTGAGTTGAAAAATTATTATTCCATCAAATTTTCATCCAAGAATCGCTTCAAGTGCTTAACATTTAGTGTTTGAATTTTTGCGAGCGAGTATGGAATCATTTCGGCAGTTAGATCAAGATTCAGAGAAGATCTAAAAATTCCAAAGGAGTATAAGAAGCTACAGGAATAAGTAGAAACCCTAATTCCCCCATAGCGCCGCGGATCCGCAGCCATAGTGGTGTTTTTGCGGCGGTTCCGCCGCCGTTTAGGGTGTTCTCTGTTCCCAACTTCTCAGGTATATTCTCTGTTCTCTTCTCTTCTCTCTGATCTTGTCCAATAATCAATTTCTTGCAGGATTCTTTGCAAAATTCAGCGCCGCTAAAAAATAAATTTGTTGCGATTCTTGAAATTGGTTGTTTGCATATTTTAATACGGAAATCAATGGGCAAAGACCAAATTCAGATTAGGTGGGGAGTTAATTACCCTTCCTAAGCCCCGGAAATTACAAACTTGCATCCGCATCACCCTCATTAATTAAAAGAAATCTAGACAAGACTCTAAGGACCGTCGCGCTCAATTAGGACAGAAGGAGGTCATGGGTAATCTATTGCTTATCCGCGTTTCTTTTGTGGTGTCTAAGACAAGTGTGTCTAAGGCAAGTGGTTACTTAATTAGGCCCACTACTTGCGTAGTGGAGAACCTCCCACTTACCTGGCACTTACCTGGCCACAGAAGGGGCAAAGAGGTAGTAGAGGATTTATCCTACGATTTGTCTTCTGGAAGTCTAGGAGCAGTCTAGAGACATGACCTGGGTGACCATTAGATATAGGGTTGCTTGTGCATGTTTGTGTGAATTTTCATAAATCTGTCCTTTTTCAAAACAAACAAATTATTTTCTCCCCTTTTACCCTTTTTCCCCTCTTCTCTTCTTATAATGGGTGACCCAAATAAATCGCTTTACTGTCCACAACCAGATATTTCTTTTTTCGTTATCGCTTCGGTATACCGTCCGACTCTCCCATGTCCTTAAGAGTCGGATAGAACAAGCGGGTAGAAATAGCTGGCCACCTCAGTCCAGGTCTTATCAACAGTAACCTAATTCTACATCCATTTCAGTTGATACTCCGAGTGAGGATGCCCCTAGACGCATGTCCGTTGCTGAGCATATAGCTAGGGCTAGAGGCCAAAGTTTCAATCCAGACCAATATCAACCGTATCCCAATTCCATATCTGTTTCAGTTGATACTCCGAGTGAGGATGCCCCTAGACGCATGTCTATTGCTGAGCATATAGCTAGGGCTAAAGGCCTAAGTTTCAATCCGGACCAATATCAACCATCACCTCCACTTTCTAAAGAAGAATTTCATAATCGGTTTGTGGAATGTATGATGTCCAATAGCCAACCGACCGACCAATATCAATATTCTTCTTATCACAATATTGACCCTACTCCTGCCCAATTTTCACAACTCTTCTGTTCCTATCAATCAAATCTGACTTTTCCACCTTCTCTAAACAGTCCTTCTAATCAGTCATTTGGGAGTTGTAATTGTCCACAAGAATTTCAATCTTATACGAAAACCCCTTATCGACCCAAGTCTAGTCTGGAGCAGACATTAGAAAAATTTCTGAACCAATTTAGGAAGGAAATGACAGAGTGAGGACAAGCAAATAATTTCAAACCAGCCCAAAAATTTTCAGTATATAATTCGGGCATAGGACAAAATGAGAATTTGGGTAGTAAGAGAGAACTATACACCTTTCCTAATCAAACATTCCCTTTCCAAACTGAAATTCACAACCCTAGTTTTATAGATTCATCGAGTACACGAAATGATTCACCAATGGACGATAGAATGTATGAGAAGTTGTGTAATAATGCAGTGTTTGATTTACCCGACTGTGAAGGGTCCATTTCGAGTGAAACCATACCAAATCCTTGTGATCTCTACACCTCCACTCTTGAACAAAAATTGATTGAAAACCATACTTTGAATGAGGTGTTTGAGAATTTTAACCTTCACTTGAATGAGGTGATTGACGTTGGGGATATATTGATTGATGAACCCGAAATTTTGGATGAGTTTGTCCCACCAATTCATCAGATCCTTTCACTTCCTTGCGGTCATCATCTTGAGCCTTCAATAATTTTTCCCGAACCCTAAATGCATCTTGAAGTTGATAATAATGGTATAACCGAACAGCAGACCGAAATTCAGCCTACATCTTCCACATCTGGTTTAGCGACACTCGACACACCAATTTGTTTACCTATTTTATCTTCCACTCTTTCTGGTGCTTCTTCTGTTCCTGAAATGATAGTGAGTGTTGATGAATCACAATCCGTTAATTCAATAATACCAGAAAGTCAACTTGATTTGGATACTTTTAAAAATGAGGTATATGAGTTTTTCGAGTCTTCTACCTCCATAATTTTTAATGAATCAAGTAAGATAAATTCTGGCACAAAAATTATTGACAGCAAAATGATCGATCACATCATTGATGAAAGTTTTGAAGAACTTTTTGCTAACGAACTTGCATTCCTAAACAACACGGATTTTGTGATTGATCAACCTCCACATATAAAAGTTGAACCACCACCACTTCTTCTTCCTAATCAATCACATTCATCCTCATTCTTTAATTTCTCTAATTTAAAACTCAAACCCTTTCTAGACCACCACTTATCCCTTCCTCATTTCTTCCTGACTCTATACAACATGTTCTTCCACTGACCTATACGCTACACTGATAAAATCTTTGAATGGTTGGTATTAATTTTTGGTCTTTGTAAAGTATTATTTTGATCAAATGACTCACCCCCTCTTAAAATGCTTAATATTGTCTAACTCATATTTGAGGGGGGTGTATTTTTGGCTCTTGAAAATAAAAAGTTGTCCTCAAACATTGTGAGCCAAAAATAAGTTGTAAGTCTACGGTAGCGCCCCGGCCGTCAATCCGAGGCCAAAATGCGGAAACAAAAACTTTTTCATAAACTTGAAACTGGCGCTATCGTATACTTTAAACCCGGATCGAACCATTAACACAAACTAGCAATCTAGAAGAAGTTAGGAAAGCTATACCGATAGATCCGTGTCCTTTGGTCTTTAGCCATCGTCTCTAGCTCCTCGCGGCATTTCCGATCTCCGTTCTCCTCGTCGGAAAGGGCACCACATCTTCGAATCCTTTTACGGGCTCCCGCTTCATCCGAAGCAACTCGGACATGAAGTTTGCTAGCCGACGTGTCCAAGGTGAAGTAGAGAATGTGTATGATCACTTTGTCTCAAGCATCCACTGATTCTCAACGCATGAGTGTGTATGGATGGAGGTTGAAGATGATGCCATTAGTGGAAATGGTGAGCTAGAGGAAGAAGAAAAAGAAGAGGCTCTTTTCCTTTTGTGTTATTGTGTTGAGATGATCAAAATGAGAGCATATAATACAAGAGCTAACCCCAAGACTATGGCTGCCCTATCTCTCTCCATACATCAATTCAACACAATAATCAATCATAAAATGTGACATTTGCACAAATAATAATACCATGAGTCACTAGATTGCATATGCCACATTTAATGCACCTCATGATGAATTCCACTCATAATTTCCACAAAAATAAACATTAACCCAATTGTTTAGTCCAACAAAAAGATACGGTAACATCTAAAGTAAACTCGTGACGGATCACAAGGATACCCCTCACCTGTATATACATACCGGCATCCACATTCCGACTGAATGCGAATGCGATGAGACTAAAGTAATCCAACAAATTTAATACTAGGATCCGGCTTAAACCAAAGCCCACTAGTATGATCCGTCCGATCATGATCCGTACACGACTGCACGTATATGATCTAACCCTGCCATAATTCCATACGGCCTCTACAACGTTTCGCCCGAAACTTGAGAATCTGTCTGTGGGGGACTCTAAAGACTCGTCAATATTTTGGCTGTGGATTTAACCACTAGCACGTCGGTGGTACTAGCTGTACGTAACGGGCTACCAGGTATTGACCAAAAGGGAGGTCGATGAGAGAACTCATCCTGACACCCTACTGAGCCTGTCAGTGACAATATCCGTACAGTCCGGTCCGTTCGTCTATGAGTATCGCATGTCGGGCCTAGGGAGTTGATAAAAGTCAGACCCCCAAAAGCGGTACAAGTCGTGTCGGAGTGTAGCCCAGAACACCCTGAGATACTACTGGAATACCTACCAGTAAATCTCCTATCTTGGCCAAGGACTTCGTGTAATGGCTCTCCTAGACACAGCGCGATCTCACCCCCAATATCGGGAGAGACGAAACCCCAGCCGATCCGCTCACTGCCTCCATGTGGCTCGGGACTGTACCCAACTAAAACCTGTTTGCACGGCTCCTTTGAGCCGTGGTAGGGTAGTAATCAAAGCACAGTGGGAACTCACACGAGACAAATGACGATCTCAGGTCGATGAACTAACCTGTACACATGTCACCAGGGAACTGCTATCTGACGCTAGGTATAAAACCAACTAGCATGTTCCCGGCGAGTCCTGTCCGGTGTACTCATAACCCAATGAGCACCTGTATACGTCTTAGGTGAACCAACTGACACCGATGGATTGTGAGACCAGCCACCGCCCCTCGTCGGGGTCTCGACCCGTATACACTAGTCTACTCTGGAGTATCGATGCCCTGTCTCGAAACTCCCTCGACTAGGGACCTTTTAAGGATGTGCTTATAGACCCCAGCTCCCACGTATATGATCGCCATCATACTGCTGGCCGTCAAGCAAAAATCCTAAGGGCTCTATCAATCTCTAAGGTCACCTAAAGTTGTAAACGATGATAAAGATAGACCAGATAGCTTACTATCATCTTGAATAAGACTGTCCTACCGGTATAGGTCCTCCCTCAATCATTGCAATCACGTGCCTGCGATCCAATAATTGACTTTGAGGGCACTATATCCAACAATCTCCCACTTGCACTCAAGGCTAATTATTGCGATGTCGCATACTCACAACCCGTGTGATACCGAACACCCAACCCCTCTACTGATCAGTTTCACAAAGCCCGTTTGTGAAACTATTGCATTTGAGAAATAGCCTCAGTGAGTGGATCCGCCCTAATGTTTCTTTCTATGTCTCTCTTTATCTCAAGTTCGTGGAGAAAGCCATCTCCCGAAATGAGCAATACCTGTCTTAGAATATGTTTGGATATCTGATGGGACCTAGTTCATAAATGAACTCCAAATCCAAACTTCTTAGACTGTATCGTCAACTGAATTTAATCAGTATCCCGCGTCAAGCCTCCCTCAATATCCGCTTGGATCACAAGTCCAAACCACTGCCCCTCATCAGAGGGAAAACTATAACTCTGACAGTCACTCTGTCATCCAGGTCACCTTGGAAGCCTGGAATGATAACTGTCTCCTAAAAGAGGCTGTTGTTATCAAATCCCTAGAACATCTACTTATGTTCTAACTCTGCTTCCGAACGTTTCTCCAAGATCGGATTAATATCAACTTATTGCATCTATTGCAAAAACAACATCTGGTGTGGTACTTGACATCTCATGATTGACTCAATTTCCTAAGCAAGTGATATGTCAATCATGCACATCCCTCTCCCTTTTAGTTTGTAAGACACCTTTAGAGAGGGTGACTCCGTCACCTGCAGGTATACTACCGTGCCAAGAGTCGTCCATTCTAAAACACATGTAGAATGCTGTCTAAGTACCTAGATTGGGAAACTACCCAAATCTAGATCTAGAACTATAGATCTAGTAACCAGAATATTTGATATAATATCCATATCCTATGTGGAGAAAACTACTGTATGACAACCAAAGTATAACCGATCGTAGTATAGGAATTTCACTTCCTACTTTGTGTATGTCATCCAAATACCAGGATATCACACCCTACTACCTTCTTAACAGATCCATCCCCAATTCTGATGAAGTCAAATCTATGACTGTTACATCAGAAATAGATGATCTATCTCTTGTATATCTTCTTTAGTCCATAAATAGACATAAGATACTTGTCTACTATGCTTCCGCTGCTCACACTGAATACGACAACCTTCTGGCAAAGTCATATACACGTACACTTCTAAAGCTAGTTTAGAACGACGCTATACTCATCCTCCTGCCGGGTCTCACAGTCTGGAACAACAGCAATGGCAAGTCTGGGTAAACAAGAACCTCCCTGTTACCGTCCTTGAGGCTACCGGAGTACCTCTCGGGTGCCTGAGGTTACCCACCATATCTGCGGAGTGGCTAATGGAATGTCAAACCAGATTGAATCTTTAGGTCCTATTAAATTTTCAGTAATCGTTTGCGGTTCTGGAATCACTTCGAGTTCTACCATACTCCCACTACTGTTTTATGAAAAAATCCATTTTTATTAAAACTGTGGCGAGTCAAGAAGAATATCACTATTGATCTTCCAGATGGTAGAAAGTCAACCCTAGTCATAGCCCGGGTAAACCCACAAACAGCCATTACAGAAACGCGCCTTGAGTTATCCAGAGTCTGGTTTTAAGCATAAGCCGGACAACTCCCCGTAACTTAACATTGTTAAGATATGAACTATTCTATATCCAATATAGAAACAAAGGCACTGATTTAATTGGAACCAGATTCAAATCATGCAGTTGTCTCCAGTGCATGTCAACTAAATAGAGAGAGGCCGATCGGCATTACTCAACTTAGGAGTACATCCAGATATGGGTAACCTGAAAGAGTAGCAAGTTCTCATAATCATTACTATCAATTGAATACCATACACAAGTATCTACATCTTCGATTACCTTGAAGAATCCTGATACTTGCAACACGTGGTTCTCTACTTTACTCTTATACCTATAACTTCTCAAAACTTAGACTTTGTATTTCTACGAAACACTTGTCTAAAAACTAGAGAAGTCATAAGTAAACAGAATATAGTACGAGGACCAACCCCTCTGTACTAATGGACACTGGACAATATGCAATACTCTGTATAAGTCCCCTGAGTCTAATAACTCAAACTATGTGCGTCATAGGTTGAAAACTGTACTATGGTTATGAAGAATTACACCTCTGTTGAATGCTCCTTACCTAACCATCAACTGATATAGGTAAATGTCATGGACATAATTTCAAAATGTTATATCTCACTTTATAAAAATAAACGTACAGATATATCAATTTGAAATTGGTGCATAACAACGGATATTCAAAACCAAATATTTACCGTCCGGCAAACAACCCAGGCGATTTCCTCAAATATCACGAATTACAACGAATCCCGACATAATGAGGATGATCACCCAATTTCCAATAACTTACTCCCACTCATCATCTGTAAAACCATACAGATGTGAGAATCAAAACTGGTAAATACATGCCCTGGACGAAGGGCTAATTGGGAAATCAGTTTTCTTTTAACAATACACAGTGAAACTGAAACATGTAAATGTTTCGAAGGGGTATCCGGGTATTCTTAGTAATGCCTCTTCCATTATCAGATTCACAACTGTAACCGTATATTTCTTTGCCATCTCTCCAAATCCCTTTATATGTCTTTAGTCATTACCTTCTGTACACCACCTTTAGGCCAAATGGTTTTCTTCCTTCCCTACCGTTCGGCACCAGCCTATGGTTTGGAAGAAGACTATCCAATAAGCATAATGGGTGTACTCCCCTAATCTTAGGAGCACTCGCAACGCGAGAGAAGGTAAAGATAAAAGGCAACTGAATAAATCTTATTCCTTTTTCTCCTGAACCAGAATCCATCCCCGAACTGGAACAAGTCCCTTCGAGTTCGTATATAACCATACGATGGTGTATCCAATAAACTGTGGATCTTCGTAGTGATACGGGGTGTTCCGGAGAAATACAAAGGTGAAGTAGGAGTGGCGATGAAATACTTAGTTTGGTCGTGAATGATAGCAGTCGCAATTTACTTTGCCCTCTTACTAATCCCTTTATTTGTCTTTACTTAATACCTTATGTATACCTTTTAGGCTAAATGGTTTTCTTCATTTCCTACCGTTCGGCACCTGCCTATGGTTTGGAAGAAGACTACCCAATTAGCATAATAGGTGTACCGCACTCGCAACCTGAGTGAAGGTAAAAAGAAAAGACAACTGAATAGTCCTATTCATTTTCTCCAGAACCAGAAACCATCCTCGAATCTGGAACAAGTTCCTTCGTGTTCGTATATAACCATACAATGGTTTTATCCAATGGAATTGGACGTTCATAGTGACACGAAATGTTCCGGAGAAAAAGGGTAAAAGTAGGAGTGGCAATGAGGTATGAAACTCTGACAATCCAAAAGCCAGTATTTTTAACAAGGTTCGGTTAACTTGGTCACTGAGTCATAGTCTGGGGTCGGGCCATGGTCGCTGCCAAAGAGAGAGAGAGAAAAGAAACACTCTGCGTGCACTCTAACCTAGATCAGAATGGTTATCACTTTATCTAATCAAGAAACCTCCCACTTTAACCTCAAATCCTCCTCCAAACCTGAAAGAAGAATTAGTCGGGATCACCCGAGGAGTAAACCAACTCATCAGTGGGAATCGGTATCCAACTATCATCGCATGATAACGTGATGGAATCCACTCACGTTATCACACTCCAGAAGGTATGCGCATATCTGGCAAGTTTCAGTTTCTTTGGAAACTCCCGATATGATTTTTACCCCATGCTCTTATGACCTTGATGAAGGTCAACAAATCATAAGTCACATGCCAAGTTCTACCCGTCATTTTCCAGGTTAATTTGAACCCACCCGTGCAAGCCCTTGACGAAGGTCAACAAGGCTGTACGACTGTCCCAAACCAACGCATCTATCTATGCAACAGAAAGGTGAAAAGCAGCTACCATACATTATGCCTTGACGAAGGTCAACAAACATAGCATGAATACTAAGTGCTACCCGTCTGAAATGATGGAGGGCTGCGAATGGTTTTTGGCGAAAAACCTTTAACGTAATGAACTTGATATCGTTGAAGGAACCAGATAACTTTTTATAAAAATATAGTGGCGAAAACCTTTGCTAAAGAGGTCACTCCCGGTGAAGGGATCTCGGCTCTTTCCCCGTAGAATGAGGTGCAGGATATTCCAACTGAATACCATGAGCAAAAAGTAATCGACTATAGTGAAGTTATTACCCTGACGCAAACTTCTGTCCAAGGGGTCACTCCCGGTGAAGGGATCTCAGCCCTTGCCTCGTCGACTGAGGTGCTGGATATTCATCACCGAATACCGCTGTGCAAAACAAAAGAGAACGTCCTTGTAATAACAGCTTTTTGAAAAATGTTCCAACAACATCAAACAGGTTTGTTTAGCTTGCATTGATCCGAATCAATGCAGTCCCATCAATTAATCACACCACAAAAGAACGAAAATATGATGTATGTATATGCCATCCGCATTCGCCACTGGGTCCCGTCATCACCCGTTAGGTTACTTAACTAACGACGGAGCGGGGACTGGACTAGCGCGGGTGTAAAACATATACAACATCTACTACTATATATATTGTAATATATAATAATCGCTCCAGGCGTGATAAATGCAACATCACAGAGAGTAATAAGCATCACAGAACAATACAGATAATCTGGGATCCCAGGGTTTCCTTTGAGCCGAAAGTGAAACCCGACGTTCCCCTGGTCGTGTGGATAGCCTGTGCAATAAAATCCTAGACCCCTACGGGTGCGGCAAGTTACCCGCCAAAACCTTAAGCGAGGCAGCCCCCTTCAACAAAGTGAATGGACCATCCAGCACTTCACGGAATCCGGTAACTTAGGCATCCCTCCTTAGGTCAACTTATACCCCCTACGAGTGCGGCGAATAGCCCGCCAATTCTAGAGTGAAGCACCCTCCGTCTCAAAGCCATGAGATGTGGGCTCGTTGCCCCTAGAACCCGGCTATCTGGGCACCCCACCGCGGGGTAATCCTAGTATAAAAAATAAAATATATACAACGGGTACATCGACCTCAACCCGGTCGTGCCCCAAAAGAATAATATACAAACGGAAGTGACGGCAGTCCACATGTCGGACGCTCGCCCTGCAATAACAAATGTACAAATAATACCAAACTGTACTACCATTGCAACCAGGCTATCCACCATGACAAATCCGCAACATCACAGCACAACACAGAACATCAACGTGAATGTCACGTTCGCAAATCCGTCTAAAAGGGTTATAGCAATTAGACAAGATTTACCGATCAAATAACATTCACGGTCGCAGATATAAAGTAAGCACCGTGAATTAACTTATTTAAAATTTTCGATCGACAAAATTTCCCGAAGTGGGCCCGAAGCACAAATCTAGTACTGTAACAAAATCTGGGCCCAAACAAAATATTCCAGAAACCCCAATTCCAAGTTTAAGACCACTGTAGAAAAATTGGTGCAGAGATGACACATAATGGCGGCGGAACCGCGGCCAAAACATGGGTATGGCCGTGGTTCCGCGGTGGCACTGTAGCATCATGTTACCAAATTTTCATAGATGTCTTAAAAAAAACCTGCCTGATTTTCTGAAACACTCAAAATAATTTTTAGACCACAAAAAAAATTCGACAGAAACTTCACTTTTGAAATTGCGGTTTCGGAAATTTTGATCGATCAATATTTTAAACATGTTAGAACAAGCTAGTAAAGGTTAATGGCGTGGCTCTGATACCATGTAAGTCTACGGTAGCGCCCCGGCCGTCAATCCGAGGCCAAAATGTGGAAACAAAAACTTTTTTATGAACTTGAAACTGGCGGTATCATATACTTTAAACCCGGATCGAAAACTAGCAATCTAGAAGAAGTTAGGAAAGCTATACCGATCGATCTGTGTCCTTCGGTCTTTAGCCATCGTCTCTAGTTCCTCACGGCATCTCCGATCTTTAGTCTCCTCGTCGGAAAGGGCACCACATCTTCGAATCCTTTTACGGGCTCCCGCATCATCCGAAGCAACTCGGACACGAAGTTTGCTAGCCGACGTATCCAAGGTGAAGTAGAGAATGTGTGTGATCACTTTGTCTCAAGCATCCATTGATTCTCAACGCATGAGTGTGTATGGATGGAGGTTGAAGATGATGCCATTAGTGGAAATGGTGAGCTAGAGGAAGAAGGAGAAGAAGAGGCTCTTTTCCTTTTGTGTTGTTGTGTTGAGATGATCAAAATGAGAGTAAGAATGATAATACAAGAGCTAACCCCAAGACTATGGCTGCCCTCTCTCTCTCCATCCATCAATTCAATACAATAATCAGTCATAAAATGTGACATTTGCACAAATAATAATACTATGAGTCAATAAATTGCATATGCCACATTTAATGCACCTCATGATGAATTCCGCTCACAATTTCCACAAAAATAAACATTAACCCAAATGTTTAGTCCAACAAGAAAATACGGCAACATCTAAAGTAAACTCGTGACGGATCACAAGGATACCCCTCACATGTATATACATACCTGCATCCACATTCCGACTGAATGTGAATGCGATGAGACTAAAGTAATCCAACAAATCTAATACTAGGATCCGGCTTAAACCAAAGCCCACTAGTATGATCCGTCCGATCATGATCCGTGCACGACTGTACGTATATGATCGAACCCTGCCATAATACCATACGGCTTCTACAACGTTTCGCCCAAAACTTGAGAATCTGTCTATGGGGGACTCTAAAGACTCGTCAATACTTTAGCTGTGGATTTAACCACTAGCACGTCAGTGGTACTAGCTGTACGTAACGGGCTACCAGGTATTGACCAAAAAGGAGGTCGATGAGCGAACTCATCCTGACACCCTACTGATCAATCGAAAATACTGCATTTTTAAAATGGCAATTTCCCTATCATTTGCACTCATCTAGAAGTGTTCGGTATTCATATTGCACATATTAGCAAAACATCTCTGAAATACCAGATTGCATGTGTTAGACATTAAAACTGGCACTTTTAGGAAAATTGTGTGTTTATCATGGCATCGCATCATCCTTGTATTGCGCAACTCTTGTCCCGAGAAATTGTGCAGGAAATTGCAGAAGAGCTGATCAAAAATACGCCAACTCAATGATTTCAGATCTGGTAGCAATTTAGAGGGAAATATAAAAATCAACATATCAGAAAAAGGCCCACATATCAGCCCAAGACCATCCCAGAAGTTACAAGCCCTAAGGCTTCAAAAGAGCCGCGGTTCCGCGGCGGGAGCCTGCTTGCGCCGCGGAACCGCGGCGGCTTGATGGGATCAGATGTGCAGATTTCTTACACGTGGCTCCTGTAACTGCCCAAGCTTCCAGAAAACTCCCGATTCTCCAGGTGGCGCATCTAGAAGGCACGGCTTAACAAACTATTTCTAGAAGGCTCGGCTTAACAAACTATTTCTAGAAGGCTCTCTTAACAAACTTTTGGAGGGAAATTCAAATCTTTTGCTAACAAACTTGTTGAGGGAAAATTCAAATTTGAAATCCTAGATCTAGGGTTTTGAGGTCTATAAAAGAAAGCCTAGATCTAGGGTTGAGCTTGTTCAAGAATCATCTCTCCCTCTTCCACCCACAAGTTGAGTGACACGACTTGTGCGAAACCCTAACCCCAATTCAAAATAAAGATCAAGATCCCGAGTACCATTCAAGCAAGAGAGCTTTCAACCTTTAGAAGCGACGCCGGATTTCAACGGAGCAAGAGATCCAAGCCGATCCGCGACTCAAGGAGACGAGCGAAGCCAAATCGACGATCAAAGTTCCATCCTCTTGTAGTTCTTGAGAGTTGTAACTAAATTGTCGATAAATAAAGGTGAATTTTCTATATTCTTGCTTATCTTTTGATTCAAAAATTATGATTCGATCTCAATTTGTGATTGCGTTTGATACTATGATGTTTGAGTAAACTCCGCTCGTATAGGAGTTATGACGATCAATAGAATGATGATGATTTAGATCTTTTTACAATTCTTAAATCCTATAACGATTGTAAATTCTTGTGAATCAAATGATCAATGATCTAGTTTCGGGATGATCCTTCTTTGATTGTGTTCACTCGAAACTAGGGAACAACGATTGATCATTTGATTGACTAGAAGCTAGAATTTGAATGAGATTCATTGAAAGGTCAAAGGATAAGACGAGGAAACCCTAGCTTCTTCGCAAGATCCTTAACCTGAATGAATTATCATCGATCTAGTATCAATTAGTTAAAGGATAAGAACATGAAATCATTAGATCTCATCACATCTATAGATCCGATCTACTCCTACGAGCTACACTTCGAATCTTGATTGTTGGTTGGAAATCATCACAAATTACCACTTCTTGATTTTAATGCTTTCTTAGATCTTGATTTTTCTCTTTCTTGAAATGCAATTTTATAAATCATGAATTGTTTTCTTTTCTTTTCCTTAAACTTTCGACTCATCTAATTCGAAAGACGAACGATTACACTTTCCCTGTGGACGATCCGCACTTACTAACGCGCTACAATCGACACCGTTATTGATTGCGGTCAAATAATTTTTGGTTGTGATTTCTATATACAATTTTCTCAACATACACAACGAGAAATTCATTCAATCACCTACTGATCCTGTCAGTGACAATATCCGTACAGTCCGGTCCGTTCGTCTATGAGTATCGGATGTCGGGCCTAGGGGGTTGTCAAAAGACAGACCCCCAAAAGCGGTACAAGTCGTGTCGGAGTGTAGCCTAGAACACCCTGAGATACTACTGGAATACCTACCAGTAAATCTCCTACCTTGGCCAAGGACTTCGTGTAATGGCTCTCCTAGACACAGCGCGATCTCACCCCAAAGACCGGGAGAGACGAAACCCCTGCCGATCCGCTTACTGCCTCCATGTGGCTCGGGACTGTACCCAACTAAAACCTGTTTGCACGACTCCTTTGAGCCGTGGTAGGGTAGTAATAAAAGCACAGTGGGAACTCACACGAGATAAATGACGATCTCAGGTCGATGAACTAACCTGTACGAATGTCACCAGGGAACTGCTATCTGACGCTAGGTATAAAACCAACTAGCATGTTCCCGGCGAGTCCTGTCCGGTGTACTCATAACCCAATGAACACCTGTATACGTATTAGGTGAACCAACTGACACCAATGGACTTGTGAGACCAGCCACCGCCCCTCGTCGGGGTCTCGACCCGTATACACTAGTCTACTCTGGAGTATCGATGCCCTGTCTCGAAACTCCCTCGACTAGGGACCTTTTAAAGATGTGCTTATAGACCCCAGCTCCCACGTATATGATCGCCATCATAATGCTGGCCGTCAAGCAAAAATCCTAAGGGCTCTATCATTGTGTAATAGTGATCTCTATAGTCACCTAAAACTGTACACGATGATAAAGATAAACCAGATAGCATACTATCATCTTGAGTAAGACAGTCCTACCGGTATAGGTCTTTCCTCAATCATTGCAATCACGTGCCTGCGATCCAATAATTGACTTTGAGGCATTATATCCAACATAAGTTTGGGGGAGGATTTTCACTTTCACTTATTCTTGCCCCCATTAATAATGTCCTCCCAAGCTTACAGGCTTTTGTGATCCAACAGATAGCAACAGTGAGGACACTGTTGAAAACAAGTTTGGGGGAGGTTTGTGCTTATTTACGCACCACTTCGCATACTTTGCATAAGCACAAAACATATAATGAAAAAAAATTGAAAAAAAAATTTGTGTACATAAATAAGATAATAAAAGATTAGATAGTGAAAAATTATATCTAAAAGATTAGAAAAATTTAAGAAAACCAAGAAAATTAGAAGTTTTCTTAAACGAACTAGTAATAAGTAGTTATGAGTCGTTGTCCCAAGGGTCAGTAAGATGAAGGAAGTCACTAATCGGAGGATAAAAATAAGTCCGAAAAATAGTTCCTATTCTGGAAGCCAAACATTTGAATGTTGATACCCTACTATACGCACTTATACACGCCTTGAAACTCGGGATAGTAGATGATACCTTGAAATGCTCTTTTCTAAAAGCCAAAGTATGAAGGAAATAAAAAAATGAAAAAGATAAAATGGTGTTAAGAAAAAAATGAACACTAGTTTTGTTATCACCAAGGCAGTAATAAAAAAATATAGCGAGAGTGTTTCATCACTTACTGCCTTAGACCAACTGGTTTGGGAGTCACTGCTAAGCCTTAGGTGGTGCAAGACGATGAAAATACTAATACACCTAATAAGCAAGCACATGAGTAATCGGTCGGTTAGTACCTCAAGAAGTATTAACGGTCGCATGAAAAATGTGTGAGCAATCTCATCTAAATATTCATCGATTAAAAAGTACTGAGGTAGATGGACAAGAGTATGATAGCTTGAATTGAATTCTCCGAGTGTAGGGATGACTTTTACACACACGTAGGGGTATATGATCGATGTTTGGAAGAAAGAGAGGAATGAAGAATAAAGACGTTGTTTTATTGAGGGATGATGTGATTTTCTAACATCTTTTCATGACTATTAAGATAGGGCTCATGACAACCGAAAAGCTAGTATAGTTGGAAACTCTAATTTTCAAAGTCTTTCTTTTACAATTCTTATCTTTACATGTAACTTTTACGGTCTTCCTTTTATTATGGGATTTTGTGGGTGCAATCCGCTGAAAACCCTCAGGAGACAACACTCCTCCTACTAGGGACACCTAGAGGTTTAAAGGTTTGTTGCACGTGCTCAGTGCAATCGTGTTGCCTACGAAAGTGCGCTAGTTAGTTTTTATTTTTCTTTATTTTCTCCTTCTCTTTCTAATAAAACAAGTTTGCTCGAGACGACCAAAATTAAGTTTGGGGGAATTTGATCAGTCGAAAATATTGCATTTTTAGCACATCAATTTCCCAACTCTTTGCAATCATCTAAAGGTGTTTGGTATAAATATAGCACATATTAACAATTTGTCTGCAAAATACCAAATAACATGTGTTATACATTATAACCAGCATTTTGAGGGAAATTGAGTGTTAATTATTGCACGCATGATCTTTTGTATATCAACACTTGTCTCGAGATTATGTGCAGGAAATTCTCCAGGTAAAAGAGCCGGAATCATAAAAGTGCTGATAAAAGTACACCAAGTCCAAGACTTGTGATCTGGCAGTAAACAAGAAAGATTTATAAGATTCCAGAGATCAGAAAAGTATCATGAGGCCAACACAAATCAGCACAGGAATTTCCATGCACTAAGTCCACTAAAAGGCCGCGGATCCGCGGCCGAGTTGGCCGATCCGCCGTGGATCCATGACTACGTTGACTCATCGGCACTTGGTCATGTTTGCAGAGGCTTCTTTTTAAATGGAAAACTTCTTCAAGACACTTCAGTCCCTAGAGATCTCTAGAAGCTTCTTTTCTAACAGCCAAGCTTCTTGTGCAAGCCTAATAGCTACCAAGCTTCTCATGCAAGCTAGCTAACTACCTTAATCTAGAAGCTTCTCTACAACTACCTAGCTTCCTATGCAAGCTTCATAACAACTTAGCTTCTAAAGGAAGCTAAACCCAACCTAGCTTAGCTTCTAAAGGAAGCTAAACCTAGCTTAGCTTCTAGGGGAAGCATTGTTAGTGTATATGCCCTAGGGGCCATTATTGTATCATACAAGCTTGTATATTACTTAATGGAAGCTTGGGATATTCACAGTTATATTAACAGTCTTGCTCAATATAGTAGTATGCTACTTGGTTTATATCTATCTTAATATGTGTATATGTTAGCATATCGCGATTACATATTGATAGAGCCCTTAGGATCTTGGTTGACTACCAGCGTTGTGATGGCAGTCACACTAGTGGGGGCTGGATAGTCTACAAGCACATCCTTTTTCAGGTCCCTAGTCGTAGGATTATCAAGACAGGGAATCGATACTCCAGAGTAGACTAGTGTGTACGCTTCTCATCACAGCAGGGGAAATGGTCTGTCCTACAGCCATTAGTATGTTGTACTGGACATAATATACAGGTGCTCGTTGGGTTACGGGTACACCGGACATGACTCGCAGGGAACTGTTGGTTGGTATTATACCCGTCGTCAGTTAACAGTTCCTAAGTGACATGAGTACAGCATAGTCCGCAGACTTGACACTGCTGCTTTGTCTCGAGTGTGTTCCCACTGTTCTTAGATTACTACCCTACCACGGCTCAAAGGAGTCGAGCAAACAGGTAGCAGTTGGGTGCAGTCCCGAAGCACTTGGAGGCAGTGGCGGTTAGATAGGATTCGTCTCCCCTGGTATTGGGAGTTGATATCGCGCTGTGTTTGGAGAGCCATTACGCAAAGTCCCTGGCCAGGGCAAACGAGATTTACAGGTAGGATTTCCAGTAGCATCTTAAGGTGTAATGGGCTTCGCTCCGACACGACTTATACAGCTTTTAGGGGACTGACGATTGCCGCCCCCTAGGCTCGATATGCGATAGTCTTAGACGAACAGACCGGACTGTACGGAGATTGTCACATCAGGCTCAGTAGGAGTTTGGATGGGTTTCCTCATCGGCCTTCTTATCGACATCTACCTGGGGACCGTTACGTACAGCTAGTACCGCTTGCGGCCTATTGTTAAACCCACTACCAGCGTAGTGTCGAGTCTTTAGAGTCCCACACAGAGAGTTTCCCTGCTTCAGGCAAAACGATATAGAGGTCGTATGGTTTTACGACAGGGTTCGGACACATACGTGTATTTATGCACGTACGATGTTCGGACAGTTTTTACTAGCGGGCTTTAGTTTAAGCCAGATTCTAGTATTGGATTATTGGATTTATACAGTCTCAGATTTTCTGTGTTTTACGGATGGGAGGGGCATTCTCATAATTACTCGAGAAGCTTCTAGAAGAAAGGTGACTCATTATGTTTTAATTCATTTATGAATTAAGCTTAAAGAGGTGGAGGAGATGATGTGAAATTTGCATTAATTACATCATGAGTCATGAGGTGATTCATCTCAAAGTAATTAATGAAGCATAGTTGATAATTTTATATATTATTACTTAGATATTTTCATGCTTCATTATTTATCCAAATGACTCAAGATTTATATTCATTCTCACAAACACATTCTCTCTCCTCAAGCTCTCTCTCTTCAAAAACCTAACCCTGATCCTCTCATGTGTTGAGATCCCAAGGATTAGCAAGACTAATAGATCCCTAATCCATCTCTATATCCTCTAGGTTACTTTGATTAGCACTCATAGCTACCTAGTTATCTCAAGTGAGAGGTTAAACCTTGGAGGAGGAACTCCTGGGTGGATCTTCTATCACATCGAGGAGGCCGACGAGGAGGTGAACAACAAGAACAAGAAGGACTAGAATCTTGAGGTATAATCATCTATCATAGTAGTTAATCACTTCTAGATAGTTGTTAGTTAGGGTTTAGCAAAGATTCGTAAAGTTAGTCGATGTTAACTTAAACAAAATGATTGTTTTACCTATTCTGCCTCCCCGCATCATGTGGGGTGTCTAACGTCAACTTACAGTGGTATCAGAGCCTAGCTAAATCATAACTAACATATTAGCAAATTCGTTAGAAATTCGATCGCAAAACGAACCCGAAAAAACATCATTTTCACATAGTTTCTGTCGTTTTAAAAACGGGGTCTAAAAATTTTTCAGGGACCCTTAAAAATACAAGCAAGGTTTCTTAAGAATTGTGAAGAAATTTGGGACTGTGAATCGGCCATACCACCGCGGAACCACCGCCGATCCATGCGATCCGCCGCGAATCCGCGGCCGAGTTGACTCCGAGTCAACCCAAATTTGCTCAGTTATTCTTCTGTGTTGATATTGTGTTTTCTGGGATGTTTTGTTTCTGCTCAGATTTTATGTGCACAGAGAATTGTTTGGAGTAGATTCATTAGTGTTGCTTGATCGAAATTCTAAGATATTTGTCTAACTTGATTATATCTATGTTGTGTTTAATGTGTTCGTAAACCTCCCCTAACTGCTAGTATGTCGGTTAGCAGGGGGTTGCACATTTCTGTAATGGATTTTACTGGTTTATGATTGTGAACTTGTTGGATTGTCGTGAATGAATAGCCGGGGATGTGAGACGAGCGTTTCTTTCATTCAAAAGTAAATTGTAATTTGTTGTAATATTCTTTTGCAGGGTACATCCGAGTTGAGGTTGTAGCCACCGTTGTATTATTTCATTTACTATTTTATGCTCCTAGGATAGACCCAAGGTGGGGTGCACAAACTACCGGGTACTTTGTAGTGTTTAGGGGCCTACTCACGTCGTTGAAGAAGACCGCTTCACTTCGGGTACTTGGCGGGTAGTTTGCCGTACCCGTAAGGGTCTAGGGTGGGGTTTTGGTTATTCATCGCGACTGTGTAATCCGTCTTTCTTTGCAGGCTCAAAAAGAATGCGGATTCGTAGAAAATCCAATATGTTCATCTGTGATCTGGAATGCCTATTATTGCGTCTGACGAATGTACAATATCTATATATGATATCTGGTAGGCGTCACTTATGTTTTGCACCCGCGCTAGCCCAGCTCCCGCTCTATCGTTAGTTAAGTAACCTAACGGGTGAATGACGGGGCCCAGTGGCGAATGCGGATGGCATAAGAGGACGTTGTATTTTTGTTGTTTTCTGCAATGATAGGTTAATTGATGGGATGCATTATATTAATGCAAAGAAAATAAACCAAAGTTGAATCGTTGGAACAGTTTAAAAGAAACCACTCAGTTATTTTAAAACAGAAGATATTTTTTTTATAATTGCGGAGCTTAATCCACTCCTTTTAAAAGCTATCAGGTTCTTTCGATCATATCAAGTTCACTGCGTTCACAGTTTCGCCAAAACCATTCGTAGCCCTCCGTCATTTCATTTAGGTATTCAATAGTATTCAAGCTATGTATTTTGACCAACGCCAAGGCATAGTGTTTGGTAGCTGCTGGGTATTCATTTGTTGCATAGATAGATGAGTTAGTTTGGGACAGTCGTGCTATCATTTGGCCAACGTCAGGGGTATGTACGGGTGGGTTCAAATTAAAAAGATAATGATGGGTAGAACTTGACATGTGACTTATGACATTTTGACCAACGCCAAGGTCATAAGAGCATGGGGCAAAAATCCACATCGGGAATTTCTAAAGAAACTGAAATTTGCTAAGAGTTCCATACCATTTGGAGTGTGATAATTTTGGTAGGATTCCTTCAGCTTTATCACACGGCGATATTTGGATCCCTATCCTACTGTGAGTATCCGCTACTCATCAGGAGATTCGTCACTTAACGATCAATGCTACAAACCAAGTAGGTGTCGAGAAAGGTGTCAACGGGGTTACTCCCCCAGAAAAAAGAGGTTATTTAATTAAGGAACTTCGTAAAAGCGTCATAAAACCTCCCGCGAAGTACCGACACCGGCCTGGCTGAACGGTTAAGTAAGTATTGTACGGTGAGAATAGTCCTGACTAGTTCTTCCTTTATGGTTTGAGGAGGGATTCGAGAAACAGTGGGAGCCATCCTATTTAGATAAACTAAAAACCACTCTAAACTTGCAAGAGTATCATGCTAAAGTGTTCCCTCTCTCTCATTGTAGCGACCCAGAACATGACAGGCCTTAAGTTACTATTAGATAAAAGTATTTTGACAGGGCCAAACTATAAAGATTGGTTCCGGAATGTTAAGATGGTTATTACCTATGACAAATTAGGGTATGTCCTTACTACAAAGGCCCCTGCCATCGCAGGTCCTGAATCCAGTGTCGCGGATAAGGAAATCTGCAAGACCTGGGAGTTAGACTGTGCGAAGGCCAAGTGCATCGTACTTGCCTCTATGAATAATGAACATCAGAGGAGGCACGAGAATATGGATCTAGAATCTATATTTCTCTACACCAAGGATCTATATGGAGAGCAATCTCGTATAGCTAGATACGAGACCTCGAAGAACTTGTTTCAGTCAAGGATGGCCGTCGGATCATCTGTAGGGGAACATGTCCTTAAGATGATTGGCTATATTGAAGAGCTCGCAGACCTCGGGACAACATTAGAGAACGAGCTATATACAAACTTGATTCTCCAGTGCCTTCCTTCCACCTACGCCCAGTTTATCTTGAATTTCAACATTCAAGGTAAAGAAGTTGAACTTCCAGAACTCCCTAACATGTTGAGGAGTACAGAGGGCACCTTGCAGAAGGCAAGGGAAACACCCACTATGTTTGTTCGTGGTGCTTCCTCTTCCAGGTCCAAGCAAGGGCCAAAGGAAGGAAGAAGAAGGCCACTACCAAACTGAGAGGTGGTGTTGGTAAGGTGGGAGTCAAGGGAAAGGAAAAGGTTGCGGTGCCAGCGGTGGCAAAGGACGAGTTCTTCTACTGTCGTAGGAAAGGCCATTGGAAGAAAGATTGCAAAGCTTGGATTGCCAAGAACCAGGACCCGAAGCAAGCTGTGGATTCGACTTCAGGTGTGTTTGTAATTGAAAATTGTCTGTCAATCAACTCTACTTCCTGGGTATTGGATACTGGATCAGGATCTCATATATGCAATTCATTGCAGGTACTGAGAAACCGTAGAGTGCTGATGGTTGGTGATATGACCCTCCAGGTTGCTAACGGAGCTAGCGTGAATGCTGTGTCCGTAGGGGATTATCACCTTGGATTGACGAGTGGACATATTTTTGTTTTGCGCAACTGTTTTTGTGTACCCAGTTTAACGTGTAATATCATATCACTATCGTTGTTATCAAAAGTGTAAGTCTACGGTAGCGCCCCGGCCGTCTTTCAGACGCCAAATGCGGAACAAAAACTTTTATAACTGGCGCTATCGCATACTATAACCCGGATCTGCCATTAACGCTAAACTAACAATCTACAAAGAGGGAAGAAAGGTTATACCGAACGATCCGAGTCCTTCGTTCTTTAACCATCATCCCACGCTCCGTTGCGGCTGCTCCGATCTTTTCGATCTCCGATCTCCTCGTCCAAGTGGCACCACGTCATCGGATCTTTAAACGGACTCCCGCCTCTGACTCGAGGCAACTCGGTCATCAAGTTTGCTAGAAGAGATGACCAAGATTGATGTAGAGAATGAGTAGAAAACTTTGTCTCGCTTCGTCCAAAGCCATGGATGAACGGTTAATGAAGTTGCCATTGGAATCAGGTGATGGAATGAAATGAGCTGTGAAATTCCATACACCGAAACTATCATAATCTTTTAACCAAATGAAGTGGGAGTCACAAGAGAGGAGGGGAGGGGTCGGCCATCATATAGAGGTGGGGGGTGATGGTAGGTGAGGGGGAGGTGACAATAAGAGAAAATATCAAGTGTGAACACAAAGTGTGAACACAATTAATGAAAATGATGAATCATTAACCAAGTCATCATGCATTAATGGAATCATTAAATGCAACCACGACTCACTAAACTCCTCACCACTTCTAGAACCTTCTAGAAGCTTCCACACTCTTCTCAAGAAAAGATAAATCCGTATTTAACCGAATGTTAAAAGACGGCTGATAGAAAACTGGAAACTGGCAACTTCCAAAAGTGATCCGAAACGAATTTCAGGATAACCCCGTAACTGTATAAATATACCCGCATTTGTATTACGACCGAATACAAATGCAACTGAGACAAAGATATTATATCTACTCTGTATAATACATGGATCCGGCTTAAACTAAAGCCCACCAGTATTATCTGCCCGAAATATGACACGTGCGTAAACACACGTGCATTTTCCGAACCTTGCCATAAAACCATACGGCCTCTACAACGTTTCGCCCGAACTTGGAAAACTATCTGTGGTGGACTCTAATGACTCATCAGTACCCTGGCAGTGGGTTTAACCACAAGCCGTCAGCAGCACTAGCTGTGCGTAACGGCTCCCCATAGACTGACCTCAAGGGAGGCCGATGAGCGAACTCATCCTGAAACCCTACTGAGCCTAACAGTGACCATGTATATACAGTCTGGTCCGTTCGTCCATGAGTATCGCATATCCGGCCTAGGGGGCTAGTGACGTCAGACCCCCAATAGCTGTATAAGTCGTGTCGGAGACAAGCCCTGAATACCCTGAGATACTACTGGAGTACCTACCAGTAAATCTCACCTGCCTTGGCCAAGGACTTGGTGTAATGGCTTTCCTAGACACAGCGCGACCTCCACCCCCAATACCGGGAGAGACGAATCCCCTGCCGATCCGCTCACGTGCCTCCATGTGGCTCGGGACTATACCCAAAAACTACCTGTTTGCACGACTCCTTTGAGCCATGGTAGGGTAGAAATCAAAGCACAGTGGGAACTCATACGAGACAAATGACGACCTCAGGTCGATGAACTAACCTGTACACATGTCACCAGGGAACTGCTATCTGACGATATGTATAATACCAACTAGCAGGTTCCCGGCGAGTCCTGTCCGGTGTACTCATAACCCAACGAGCACCTGTATACATCTTAGGTGATCCAACTGACACCAGTGGCTTGTGAGACCGGCCACCTCCCCTCGTCGGGGTCTCGACTGTATACACTAGTCTACTCCGGAGTATCAATACTCCGTCTCGAAACTCCCACAACTAGGGACCACTATTAAGGATATGCTTATAGACTACCCAACTCTCACTTATATGATCGCCCTCATACTGCTGGTAGTCAAGCAAGATCCTAAGGGCTCTATCAAAGTGTAATCGTGATCAGTCACCTGAACCTATACACGACTGATAAAGGCAAACCAGATAGCATACTATCATCTTGAGTAAGACTGTCCTACCGGCATAGGTCCTCCTCAAACATTGCAATCACGTACCTGCGATCCAATAATTGAATTTGAGGGCACTATATCCAACAATCTCCCACTTGCACTTAAGGCTAATTATTGCGATTTTGCGTACTCACAGCCCGTGTGAAACCAACACCCAACTCCTCTACTAATCTGTTTCACAAAGCCCGTTTGTAAAACTATTGTGTTCGAGAAATAGCCTCAGTGTGTGGATCCGCCCAGATGTTTCTTTCTGTGTCTCTCTCAATCTCAAGTTCGCGGAGAAAGCCATCTCCCGAATTGAGTAATACCTGTCTTAGAATATGTCTGGATATCTGATGGGACCTAGTTCATAAATGAACTCTAAATACAAACTTCTTAGACTGTATCGATAACTGAACCTAATCAGTATCCTGCACCATGCCTCCCACAGTATCCTCTTGGACCACCTGTCCATAATACCGTCCCTCTTCGTCAGAGGGAAAACTATAACTCTGACAATCACTCTGTCATCCATGTCACCTTTGAAGCCTGGAATGATAACCGTCTCCCGAAAGAGGCTGCCGTCATCAAATCCGTAGAACATGCACTTATGTTCTAAAACTGCTTTCTTATGTTTCTCCAGGATTGGATTAATAAATACTTATTGCATCTAGTGCAAAAACAACATCTGGTGTGGTACTTGACATCTCATGATTGACTCAGTTGCCTAAGCAAGTGAACTGCCAATCATGCATATCCCTCTCCCCTTTAGTCTGTAAGACACCTTTAGGGAGGGTGACTCCATCACCTGCAGGTACACCACCATGCCAGGAGTCATCTATTCTAAAAACCATTAGAATACTGTCAAAGTACCCACATTGGGAAACTACCCAAATCCAGATCTAAAACCATAGATCTAGAAACCAAAATGTCAGATATTATATCCATATCCTGTCTGGAGAAACAACTGTGTGACGACCACAGTACAACTGATTGTAGTATAGGAATTTTACTTCCTACTCTGTGTATGTCATCTAAATACCAGGACATCACACCCTATTACTTTCTTAACAGATCCATCCCCTATTCTGATGAAGTCAAACCCATGACTGTCACATCAAAATTAGATGATTAATCTCCGCTATAACTGCTCTAGTCTATAAATAGACATAAGCTACTTGCCCACTATGCTTTCGCTGCTCCCACTGACCACAACAACCCTCCTACGGGGTCTTATATCCTGGAGCAACAATAGTGTCAAGTCTGGGTAGATAAGAACCTCCCTGTCAACGTCCTTGAGGCTACCGGAGTACCTCTCGGGTGTCTGAGGTTACCTACCATATCTGCGGAGTGGCTAATGGAATGTCAAACCTGATTGAATCTTTAGGTCTTATTAAATTTTCCGTAATCGTTTGCGGTTCTGGAATCACTTCCAGTTCTACCATACTACCACTACTGTTTTCTGAAAAAATCCATTTTACTAAAACTGTGGCGTGTCAAGAACAATATCACTATTGATCTTCCAAATGGTAGAAAGTTAACCCTCGTTATAGCCTGGGCCAACCCACAAACAGCCATTACAGAAACGTGCCCTGAGTTATCCAGAGTCTGGTTTTAAACATAAGCCGGACAACTCCCCGTACCTTAACATCGTTAAGATATGAACCATTCTATATTTAATATAGAAACTTTGGCACTTATTTAATTGGAACCAGATTCTAATCATGCAGCTGTCTCCAGTGCATACAAACTTTATGGAGAGAGGCTAATCAGCATTACTCAACTTAGGAATCTATCCAATTATGAGTAACCTGAAAGAGAAACAAGTTTCTCAAAACTTTTACTATTATCTGAATACCAATCACAAGAATCTATATCTTCGATCTCTTTGAAGAATCCCGATACTTGCGACATCTGGTTTTCTACTTATTCTTATACCCACAACTTATCAAAACTTAGACCTTGTATTTCTATGAAACACTTGTCTAAAAAGTAGATAAGTCATAAGTAAACAGAACATAGTACGAGGACCTACCCCTTTGTCCTGATGGACACTGGAAAACATACAATACTCTGTATAAGTCCGCTTAGTTGAATAACTCAAAACCTGTGCATCGTAGGTTGAAAACTGTATTTATGGTTAAGAACTACTCCGTTGTTCAATGCTCCTTACCCAATCGCCAATTGATGTAGGTAAATGTCATCGACATAATATCAAAAAGTTATATCTCACTTTATAAAAATAAACGTACAGATATATCATTTTGAAATTGGTGCACAACAACGGATACTCAAAACCAAATACATGCCTGCCGGCAATAACCCAGGCGACTTCCTCAAATATCACCAATTACAACGAATTCCGATATAATGAGGATGATCGCCTAATTCCCAATAACTTCCTCCCACTCATCATCTGTAAAACCATACAGATGTGAGAATGAAACCTGGTGAATACACACCCTGGAGTAAGTTTCTAATCGGGAAAACAGTTTTCCATTAACAATGCACTGAGACATGAAAATGTTTCGTAGGGGTATCCTGGTATACATAGTAATGCCTCTTCCATAATCCAACTCATGACTCTAACCGTATATTTATATAGGGTTCCTAGGCACACTATAGAGGTCTCACAAGGCATCATCCTTGCCAATTTCAAGTTTTATGAGTGCCGAGAAATCCTAATACGGATCGTCGACTAGAATTTTAGGCGAAACATGAAACTAGTTAACGACTTAACTAAAAGTGAGAAGCTACAACCTTTGTAGATCCGGTTCTCCACTTCCTTAGCTCCACATAGACGTCCTCCCGCTGTCCAAGTCGGATCTCGGACTCTGGCATCGGCTTCATCAGAGAAATGAGCGGACTAGTCGTCGGGAACAATGCCGAAGATGATCTACGTCGAGGTTACACAAGATCAAGCTCCAACTTCACCAAGTTGTGAAACTTGTGAAGAAAACACCCTATACTACTTGGCAAGAGATAGGGGGTGAAGAAATAGGAGGTGGGTTCACTTTAGAATTGGATTTCTCACAATTTTGCTCAAGATGCCATTGATGAAGACAAGCTTTCCTTCTTGATGAAGATGATGATGAAGAAGAAAAGATATGATAAGTTAATTAAAATGCAAAAGAAATGAATACTTATCATAATATGAACCATGGTTAGGTGTAGAGAATTGACTAAGGTTAGATGAATGGTTAGGGTTAAGCATGAAGACAAAATGGTCACTTTGGTCAAAGCTTCATGAAGCTTTGACAAGCTTCAAGAATGAAAGCAACCATTTTGTTTTCTTTTGCAATTTCTTTTTAATCCAAATTAAAAAGATAAATGAATGAATAAATAAAAACCCTAACCATTTACTTAACCAAGGTTTAATTCTTTACACTTAACCAAATGAGCAAGTATCATCAAACATGATACAAACAAGTGCACAAAAGTATATCACATATACAACTTGCACATCAAGTGAGAAAATCCATTTAAAGTGAACCAATACTAGTTAATGCAAAGTAATATATCAAATATATAATTATACATTAAATCATTAGATCAACACTTGATTTAACGATCCGGTCATATCGCATATAACCGACTAGTATCCTATGTATCGGCTTATCGAATCAATCCTTGATTCGATATCTAGGTTATATCGCATATAACCAATCGATACATTAATCGCGAGAATGGAATACGGTATCACATACACGCATTATTCTCGGTCCTGCACATATCTCATATGCGCTCCTATTTCGTTTCGCTTGAGCCAGGAAACCTCTGTGTAGGACTCTAAAGACTCGTCAATACGCCGGCAGCAGATGATGATCATATCAAGCACCCACAAGCTGCAAGCGGTCTGCTAAACGTAACGGCCACCCGGGTATTGAGCGATCAGAAGATCGACGAGCTAGCCCGCTCACACTCCTGTGAATCCAACCAGTAACACTTACCGTACAGTCCGGTCTGTTCGTCTGATATGTCGCATATCAAGTCTAGGGGTGGTAAACGTCAGACCCCAGTAACCGATAAGTCGTGCCGATGTGAGGCTCATAACGGGTCGAGAAACTACTGGTAACACTTACCAGCAAATCTCTGATCAGCCCTGGCCAGGGACTTCCCTGTTACGGCCAATCGAGCACAGCGCAACATCAACCCCCAATACCGGAAGAGACAAAACCCCTCCTATCGCTCATTGCCTCCATGTGACTCGGGACTGTACCCAAAGACCACTGTTTTGCACGCCCTCATGGACGTGGTAAGGTGGAGATCAAAGCACAGTGGGAATCACACAAGACTCTATGACGATCTCGGGTCTACAGACTAACCTGTACAAGTGTCACCTGAGAACTGCCATCTGACGTGAGGTATAATACCATCTGGGAGTTCTCGGTGAGTCCGTCCAGTGTACCCAGTCACCACTGAGCACCCGTACACCATCTCTGATGTCAAACACCAATGGATATGGGATCATCCATCGCCCATCTCATAGGTCGAGAAGCGTATACGCTAGTCTACACTGGTATATCGATGCCCCGTCTCGATACACCCACGACTAGGGACCTTGAATGATGTACTTATGGACTACCATGTCCCCACTAGTATGATCTGCATCATAGTCCAGGTAGTCAAGTACACATCCTAAGGGCTTTATCAACATGTAACTATAAGACAGTTTAAAGAGACTAGTGTACATGTTAAGATAAAGAGCAACCAGATAGCATACTATCATATCGAGCAAGAAAGTCATCTCTATATGTATGTCCAAGCATCCAATATAATATACATCATCTGTACAATACTGGCCTCTAGGGCATACATACAACTAACAATCTCCCACTTGCACTAAGGCCAGCTGCTGTAGTATCGCATACCGAGCATCCCGAAGAGTCTCTCAAACTGTATCTGGGAAATGGCCTTCGTGAGTGGATCCGCCGTGTTGTTCTTCGTGTCTACCCTCCTTACCTCGATCTCCCGGCGATCAACTATCTCCCGGATCAGGTGATACCGCCTCAGAATATGCCTGGATCGCTGATGGGACCTAGGTTACTTGGCCAAAGCCACCGCTCCATTGTTATCGCAATACAAAGGTATTGGATGCTCAATGGATGGAACCACTCCAAGTTCAGCAATGAACTTCTTGATCCAGACAGCTTCTTTAGCAGCATCGTTGGCAGCGATGTATTCAGCCTCCATCGTCGAGTCTGCCACGGTTTCCTGCTTGGAACTCTTCCAGCTAACCGCCCCTCCGTAAAGGGTAAAGACAAATCCCGACTGCGACTTAGAGTCGTCCTTATCACTCTGGAAGCTCGAATCGGTAAAGGACTCCGCTTGGAGTTCTCCGTTACCATACACCAAGAGCATCTCTTTAGTCATTCGCAAGTACTTGAGAATGCTCTTCACAGCTGTCCAGTGACTCTCTCCAGGATCAGCTTGATACCTGCTCACTATACTTAGTGAGTATGCTACATCGGGTCTGGTACATAGCATCGCGTACATGATAGAGCCTACAGCCCAAGCATAGGGTATCCCTTGCATGCGAGCTCTCTCCAAATCAGTCTTGGGAGACATCTCTTTGGAGAGAGTGACTCCAGAGATCGTGGGCAAATTCCCACGCTTGGATTCTTCCATACTAAACCTCTTTAGTATGGTGTCAATGAACCTGGATTGGGACAATCCCAATATCTGTTTGGATCTATCTCTATAGATCCTAATTCCCAATATGCAGGAGGCATCACCAAGATCTTTCATCGAGAATCTTTGTGATAAGAAGAGCTTGACTGATTGCAGCATAGGAATATCATTTCCTATCAAGAGTATGTCGTCCACGTACAATACGAGGAAGACAACCTTACTCTCTGCTACCTTCTTGTAGATACAAGGTTCATCTGGGTTTTTGACGAAATCAAACTCTTTGATAACGACGTCAAAGCAGATGTTCCAACTTCGCGATGCTTGCTTTAATCCATAAATGGATTTAAGCAGCTTGCACACCTTCCCGCTGCTCCCACTATCTACGAAGCCCTCTGGCTGAGTCATGTACACGCACTCTTCTAAATCACCGTTTAGAAAGGCGGTCTTAACATCCATTTGCCAGATTTCGTAGTCATGATATGCAGCGATGGCAAGTATGATCCGGATGGATTTAAGCATAGCCACTGGAGAAAAGGTTTCGTCATAGTCCACACCTGGTCTTTGACGAAAACCCTTTGCAACAAGTCTAGCTTTGAAAGTCTCCACTTTCCCATCTACACCAAGTTTCTTCTTGAAGATCCACTTGCTCCCAATGGGTTTTACCCCTTCAGGAGCAACTTCCAAAGTCCATACTTTGTTGGTGTACATGGATTCCATCTCGGACCACGTAGCATCCAGCCATTTCACTGAGTCCCTACTCGTAATGGCCTGCTCGAAGCTAGTTGGGTCATCATCCTCCATGATGCAATCCTCGCTTCCACCGTCAATGACAAAACCGTAGTATCTCTCAGGTGGACGAGAAACACTACTAGATCGGCAGAGAGGCTGGGGTTCGTCGAGTTCTACTGAATCCTCTGGTTCTACCAAGTCTTCTGTTACAGTTTGTGTTGCTGGAACCTCTTCCAGTTCTACCTCAATGCTACTTATCTGTTTCATAAGAAAACTCTTTTCTAAGAAAGTGGCATGTCGAGAAACAAACACTTTTTGTTCCTCGGAGTGGTAGAAGATATACCCTCGCGAATGTTTGGGATATCCAACAAACTTACATAGAACAGACCTTGCCTCGAACTTGTCCGGATTTTGTGTTTTAACATAGGCCGGACAACCCCATATCTGAATAAAATTAAGACATGGTCTCTTGCCATTCCATATCTCATATGGAGTGGTAGGCACTGATTTGGTTGGAACTCTATTCAATAGGTATGCAGCAGTCTCCAGTGCATATCCCCAGAAGGAAATAGGTAACTCAGCTGCACTCATCATAGAGCGCACCATATCTAATAGGGTGCGATTTCTCCGCTCCGATACACCGTTGTGCTGTGGTGTATAAGGAGGAGTAAGCTGAGAGAGAATCCCATTCTCTTTTAGATAATCTCTGAATTCGTTACTTAAGTATTCTCCTCCTCGATCAGATCGAAGGATCTTAATACTTTTGCCCGTTTGGTTCTCTACTTCTTGTTTATATTCTCTAAATTTCTCAAAAGCTTCTGATTTGTGTTTCATCAGGAACACATATCCGAATCTAGAGAGATCGTCAGTGAATGTAATGAAGTACGAAGAACCATCCCTGGCATGTGTTGTAGGGTTCCTAGGCACCCTAATGAGGTCTCACAAGGCATCAACCATGCCAAATTAAAATTTTAACGGTGCCGAGAGACCCGACTACGGATCGATAACTAGATGTCTAGGCAAAAAAGAACTAGTTAACAAATTAACTAATGAGAATACGGAAATACAACCTTTGTAGATCCGGTGCTCCACCTCCATAGCTCCGCAACGAAGTCGTCTCCGCTGTCCAAAAGGAATCCGGGCTCTAGCGTCGTCTTCGTCGGAGAATGGGCGGGCTAGGTCGTCGATGTCCAAGCCGAAGATGATCTACGTCGAGGCATCGATGAATCAAGCTCCACCTTCACCAAGTCATGAAACTTATGAAGGAAACACACTCTACTACTTGGCAAGAGGTAGAGGATGAAGAAATAGGAAGTGGGTAGACTTTAGAATTGGATTTCTCACTCATTTCCATCACTTGCCATTGATGGGGCAAGCTTTCTTCATTTGAAGAATGAAGAAGAAGAAGGAAATAGTTATGATAAGTTAAATAGAAAAAGAAAAGAATAATCAAAACTTATCATAACTAAACCATGGTAAAGTGTAGAGTATTAATCATGGTTGAAGCAATGGTTAGGGTTAAGCTAGAGACAAAATGGTCACTTAGTCAAAATGTTCATGAAGCTTCATGAACAAAACAAAACCAAGCCACCATTTTCTCATTTGAATTTCTTTTATCCATTTATCAAAAAGAATAAATGAATAATTAAGAAAATAAAACCCTAAACATAAACACAACCATGGTTCAAACTTTACACTTAACCAAAGTGGTATGCATCATCAAACATGATACAAACATGTGCACATAATCATATCGCATATGCAATGCGCACACCCGAGTGAGAAAATCCATTTTAAAGTGAACCGATACTAGTTAATGCAAAGTAATATATCAAATATACAATTATGCATTAAATCATTAAATCAACACTTGATTTAACGATCCGGTCATGTCGCACATAACCGACTGGTATCATCAGTAACAACTTATCGACTCAATACTTGATCCGATAACCCGGCTATATCTCATATAACCGATCAATGTCACATCGCGAGAATCGAATACAGTATCACATACCGTATTATTCTCGGTCCCGCACATATCTCATATGCGCTCCTATTTCGTTTCGCTTGAGCCAGGAAACCTCTGTGTAGGACTCTAAAGACTCGTCAATACGCCGGCAGCAGATGATGATCATATCAAACATCCACAAGCCGCAAGCGGTCTGCTAAACGTAACGGCCACCCGGGTATTGAGCGATCTGAAGATCGACGAGCAAGCCCGCTCACACTCCAGTGAATCCAACCAGTAACACTACCGTACAGTCCGGTCTGATCGTCTGATATGTCGCATATCTCGCCTAGGGGTGGTAAACGTCAGACCCCAATAGCTCGATAAGTCGTGTCGATATGAGGTCTATAACTGTTCGAGAAACTACTGGTAACACTTACCAGTAAATCTCAGCAACCCTGGCCAGGGATTTCCTGTTATAGCCAATCGAACACAGCGCAACATCAACCCCCTATACCGGGAGAGACGAATCCCCTCCTATCGCTCATTGCCTCCATGTGACTCGGGACTGTACCCAAAAACCACCGTTTTGCACGCCCTCTTGGACGTGGTAAGATGGAAATCAAAGCACAGTGGGAACCACACAAGACTCTATGACGATCTCGGGTCAACAGACTACTCTGTACCAGTGTCACCAGAGAACTGCCATCTGACGTGAGGTATAATACCATCTGGGAGTTCTCGGCAGTCCGTCCAGTGTACCCAGTCTCTACTGAGCACCCGTATATCATCTCTGATGTCAAACACCAATGGATATGGGATCATCCATCGCCCATCTGTATGGGTCGAGAAGGTATACGCTAGTCTACTCTGGTATATCGATGCCCCGTCTCGATACAACCTCGACTAGGGACTTTGAAGGATGTACTTATGGACTGCCATGTCCCCACTAGTATGATCCGCATCATAGTCCAGGTAGTCAAGTACAGATCCTAAGGGCTTTACCAACATGTAACAGAGAGACAATCAGTATACACGTTAAGGTAAAGTTCAACCAGATAGCATACTATCATGTGGAGCAAGAAAGTCCTCCCTATATATGTCCCAGCATCCACTACAATATACATCCTATGTACAGTAATGGCCTCTAGGGCATACATATAACTAACAATCTCCCACTTGCACTAGGGCCATCTGTAGCAGTGGTTTGAAGTATCTCATACTCAACCATCCCATAAAGGTCTCTCTCTGGGAAAAGGCCTTTCGTGAGTGGATCCGCTGTGTTGTCCTCTGAGTCTACTCTCCTAACCTCGATCTCCCTGGAGATCAACCATCTCCATGATCAAGTGATAGTGCCTTAGAATATGTCTGGATCACTGATGGGACCGGCGTTCCTTGGCATAAGCCACAACTCCATTGTCACATAATGGGAGGAACATAGTTCATCTCATGAACCAATATACACCCAAACAGCCTCTTTGGTAGCATCTTAAGTAGCGATGTATCCTGCCTTTATCGTCTAGTGTGCCACGGTATCTAGCTTGGAACTCTTCCAACATACCGTCCCTTTGCTTAGGGTAAAGACAATGCCTGTGACTGACATTCAGTCGTCTTTATCACCCTGGAACCCTTCCAGTGATTCTCCCCAGGATCGGTTGATACCGTCTCACTACAATTAGTGAGAATCCTAACATCCAATTAAATCTATCTCATAGATCTTAAACTCAGGATTTAGAAGGTATCATTTTGATCATATACGGAGAATCTTTGTGATAAACGGAGATTGATCGAGCGTAGCATAAGAAACTCCTTTCTTATCAAGAGTATGCCATCCACGTACTCTACGAGGATCGTCACCATACTCCCTACTACCTTTTTGTTTATACAAGGTTCATCTATCATTTTGATGATATCAAACTATTTGACTTATCCATCAAAACAGACGTTCCAACTCCGCGATGCCTGCTTTATCCTATAAAGCATCTTGCACACGTTTACGCTGCTCCCACTGTCTACGAAGCCCTCTGGCTGTGTACTTACAGACGCTCTCTTCTAAATCATCATTTAGAAAAGCAGTCAAGACACCCAACCACCAGATATCGCAGTCATGGTATGTAGCCGTGGCAAGTAGGATCTGAATGGACTTAAGCATAGCCACTGAAAAGGTTTCATCATTATCCACGCCTGGTTGATGAAGAAAACCCTTAACAAGTCTAGCTTTGAAAGTCTCAACTTTTCCATGTACACCAAGTAATCTTCTCAAGATATACTTGCTCCTGATGGGGATTTAACCCTTCAGATATAGCAACCAAAGTCCATACTTTGTTGGTGTATAAGGATTCCATCTCAGATCGATAAACATCCAGCCATTCTCACAGAGTCTCACTCCTGATGGCCAGCTCGAAACTAGTTGGGTCATCATCTCATGATGTAATCCTCGCTCCAACTGTCATAGAGAAACCGAAGTATCTCTCAGGTGGGTGAGGAACCCTACTAGATCGACGGAGAGGCTGAGGTTCGTTGGAATCTACTGAATCCTTTTGTTCTATCAAATCATGTGCTGTAGTTTGTATAGCTGGAACATTTCCAGTTCTACATTACAGACCTTGCCTCGAGCTTGTCCGTATTTTGCTTTTAGACATAGGCCGGACAACCCCAAATCTTAACTAACTTAAGACATGGGCTCTTCCCTTTCCATATCGCATATGAAGTGGTAGGCTATTGATTTGATTCGAACCTTATTCAATAGGTATGCAGCTTCTCAAGTGCATAGCTCCCTAAAGGAAATAGGTGACTCAGTAGTACTCATCATAGAGCACACCTCATCATATAGGGTGTATCTGCTCCGTCCCGATATACCATCGTACTATGGTGTATACAGAGGAGTAATGCTGAGAGAGAATCTCATTCTCCTTAAGAATAGTCCAGGATTTCCGTGCTCAAGTATTCTCCTCCTTGATCTCATCATAGGACATAATACTTATACCCGTATTTTGGTTCTCTACTTCTAACTTATATTCTGTGAATATCTCAAAAGGTTCGGACTTATGTTTCAACAGGAACATAGGTCTGAAACTCGAAAGATCATCAGAGAATGTAATGAAGTATAAAGAACCTGTCCTGGCATGTGTAGACAGGGGACCTTACATACATCAACATGTATCATCCCAAGAGTTCACTAACTCTTTCTCTGTTTCCATTAAACGGAGCTATGGTCATCTTATCTTTGTGACATGACTGGCAAGTTTCACAAGATGTAAATTCAAACTGATTTAAATATGCATCTTCATGTAACTTCAGCTAGTCGGGTCGCATTGATATGACCTAGTCTACAATGCCTCAAGAAGGATTCGTTCATTTCTGAACTCTTCCTCTTGTGTGTGTTCCGTATACTAAGAACTGTAGTTTGATTTAGAACATCAATGCTTTTAGATAACTTGCCTAAACCGATCAACTTTTGATATAGGAAATGTTCAAAACATTATCCAACAATACAAAATTTTATCATTTCTTTATTAATAAAGAGACTGATATGATTTTGTATAGCAGGTTCGGTATCTAATAACATTCGTTCAGAATCAATGTATTGTAATACAGGGTGACAGTGACCAACAGACTTGGCTGCAACTCTTGCCCCGTTTTCTGCCTCATGAAACTTATCACCCGTTCTCAGTTCTCTACCTTTCTGTAGCCCTATGTAACAGATTACATATCTGGGATCCTGATCTGGTATCACATACCCAGGACGTAGAGGATACAGAGAAACAGTTCTTTGTAACGAACACACCCGAAGATGATGTATCAGCATGCACTCTCTTCGTTTGGGCGGCACGGGAATTCTGGAAATCCCCAATTTCCTGCTCTGTCTTATAACAATTATAAGTTGGAGCGGGACCAACGTTCCCCAGCTCAGTATTACAAGCGGGTTCGGTCAATATTCCGTATTATTATCTTGATTAAGGCGTGATATGGTCGCTACCTGGAGAGAGAGAGAAGAAAACACTCAGCGTGCGCTCTGTCAAGAATAGATTGGTTATTATTTTATCTAATCAGGATGGCTCCCACTGCTTTTTATCAAATCTTCCTTCAAACCCTAAAAGGAAAGACTAGCCGGGATTAATTACACACTACAAGTTCGTCAATCTTTCAGCCAGGCCAGTGTCGGTACTTTGAGGGAGGTCCCCCGTGCTTTCGCACGAACCTAATTAATGTAAACCTCGTTTTCCCAGAGGCGTAACCCCGTTGACACCTTTCTAGACACCTACTTGATCGGCTAATTGTAATGTATAAAACTCTCCCAGGAGTAACTCTTACTCGCAGCGGGTATCAGGATCCAACTATCTCATAGAAGGTATGCAATCTCATTGCAAATTTCAACACTTGAAATTTCCGATAATATTTTGCCCCTAACCTCCTATGACCTTGACAAAGGCCAACAAACCATAGGATGCTAGTCAAGTTCAACCCGTCTTTTCCTGATTGAATTAAACCGACCCGCACGGCCCTTGACAAAGGACAACAAGGTCGCACGACTACCCTAACTCAATCTGCATCATATGCATAAGCAGATAAGCACCAGTTAGCTACCGCACACTGCGCCTTGACAAAGGCCAACAAACGCAGCACGAATACTAACTACTACTTATCTGAAATGACGGAGGGCTACGACAGGTTTTTCTGAAAACCTATTGCGTAATGAACTTGATATCGTTGTAGGATCGAATGAATTTTGAAATGGAGTGTTTTTGAGGCTTTTCTAGTTTTGCTAAAGGAGTCACTCCCGGTGAAGGGATCGTCGGTCCTTTCCTCGTCGAATGAGGTGCGGGATATATCATATATATCACTGTGCAAAGCAAAAAATACTTAAAAGCTATCAAAAACAAATCGAGTGTGTAGCATCTGCCAGTTATTGCTAAAGGAGTCACTCCCGGTGAAGGGATCTCGGTCCTTTCCTCATCGAATAAGGTGCAGGATATATCATATATACCGCTGTACAAAGCAAGAACTGTAGCTACCTGTTTTATTTTGAAATTCGATTCTACAACATCTTAGGTTTCTTTTATTTCATTAATCACATTAATGAAGTCCCATCATTTAAGTACCTAAACATCACAGATAAATACGACGTACACTTATGCCATCCACATTCGCCTCGATGTCCCCTCGTGCACCGTTAGGTTAGGTAACTAACGGCAGAGCAGGGCAGGGCTAGCGCGGGTGTAAAACATAAGTAACATCTATATAATATATCATATATACTATATACTGTATCTATCACAGAACATCACATGATCACATCACAGATATCGCAGCAGAAGAAACATATGAAATATTGGATATACTAGGACGTCCGTGTTTTCAATACGAGCCAGTATAAAACGCGGATTCCACGGTCGTGATGAATAGCCAAACCCACACCCCTAGACCCCTACGAGAGCGGCAAGCAACCCTACCAATTCTGGAGTTAGGAGACCCGGACTCGACTCCTCGAGTTGGTCTCCCACTGGACTCCAGAACCCGGTTACTTGTGCCCTCCTCCTTGGGTCTATCCTAGTGCGGAAAAGTGAATAATATACAAACGGTGACAACTTCCGCAACCTGGAAGCGCCCCAATAAAAGAATATTACATACAAGTTTTAAATGAATGAAAATGAAAAACACTCATCTCACATAAAAACCCCCGGCTATTCAAACACGACGATCCAATATAACATATCCAGCAACACATAACATCACATGTCATCAACGTAAGTAAATATGCGCATCCCAATTGTCGTTGACATATAGCAACGAAACCGGCGATATCACATATTACACTTACGGTCACAGAAAAGAAAGTGTAAAACTACAACAGTTGGAATCCGCAACCTCCTCAGACATCGCATGCCTGACCAAATGAATTACTTAGACATCACATGCCTAACAATTATAAACCCCGCATTTTAGTCTCATTATCGAAAACTCTTTTCAATATCAAGTCGGGTAATTCAACAAGATTCCCGACATCCTGATCGAATACTCGTCGCAAACTTTAGTAGACGGCCGCACCCCCGATACCGTCGACGAAGTGCACCAAGGCGGAACACCGCTACCGCAAGCACCCGGACGGATGCTTTCGGCGACGGGGTTCTCCTACAGTCACTTGGTCGGGGCTATGGGATGTAGCTGTCTATTAAGTTTGTCCGGCGAATATCCGCGTACGCTACGTGATTGCGACGGACTTTTGATCACATCAAAATTCCGTGGCAACCGATCAAGTGAGACTAAAGTGCTATGTTTATAACATTCATTCAGTTATCTCATAACTTCTTGTGAATTCCAATTATTGTATCCCATTCCAGATAATTAGAAAATGTTAAACTTTCCGATTGAACATTCGAACACCCAAGTTTTCCCGATACAGATCAACACATGAAATAAGTCTAACAACATTCAGTTCGTGCCTCAGTACCGACGGTCCAGCCGTAGAAGGGTCAAGCCAACGCCTCACATGTGGCACGCCGTACTGCCCCAAACCCGAAGGTTCAAAGGGCAGTTCAAGACGGTCACATAATCGAGTTAAGGTTTGTTGTCTTCTAGAGGGTCCATCGCGTTACTTGCACTACTTAGAACGTCGTTAAACTACGGAAAAATCCAACACTTGGAAATTTCCCGACAGGGGAAAAAATGGGTATTTATTTCCGGTCGAACTTTTTAACATATTCTAAAAATTATCCGGAAAGCCACACAGACAAAATTTGATAATCCGATCGAACTCATGAAAACCCAAAACAACTCCTGAAAACTCAACTGTATATCAAATATTAAAATATCCCAGGAAAACCAGCACAAAAATCTGAGAATTACTGTGAAAACCAAAACACACAAAACGACAAAACCGCCGCTGAACCGCCGCGTCGTGCATAGCACGTGCCGCTGTTCCGCGGTGGAAAAGTTGAATTAGGCCCACGAAATTTACAGTAATTCTTAGAAAACCTTGCTTGTTTTTCTGCATATTTTTAATACTGAAAAATCCCTATTTTTGAAAAAAGGACAGAGAGCATTTTGGGTTTGGGTTTTCGGGTTCGTTCGGGTTTCAAAATCCGTCTAGACTTCGCCTAAGGCTCTAGCTAGGCTCTGATACCACTGTAGGGTTCCTAGGCACCCTAATGAGGTCTCACAAGGCATCAACCATGCCAAATTAAAATTTTAACGGTGCCGAGAGACCCGACTACGGATCGATAACTAGATGTCTAGGCAAAAAAGAACTAGTTAACAAATTAACTAATGAGAATACGGAAATACAACCTTTGTAGATCCGGTGCTCCACCTCCATAGCTCCGCAACGAAGTCGTCTCCGCTGTCCAAAAGGAATCCGGGCTCTAGCATCGTCTTCGTCGGAGAATGGGCGGGCTAGGTCGTCGATGTCCAAGCCGAAGATGATCTACGTCGAGGCATCGATGAATCAAGCTCCACCTTCACCAAGTCATGAAACTTGTGAAGGAAACACACTCTACTACTTGGCAAGAGGTAGAGGATGAAGAAATAGGAAGTGGGTAGACTTTAGAATTGGATTTCTCACTCATTTCCATCACTTGCCATTGATGGGGCAAGCTTTCTTCATTTGAAGAATGAAGAAGAAGAAGGAAATAGTTATGATAAGTTAAATAGAAAAAGAAAAGAATAATCAAAACTTATCATAACTAAACCATGGTGAAGTGTAGAGTATTAATCATGGTTGAAGCAATGGTTAGGGTTAAGCTAGAGACAAAATGGTCACTTAGTCAAAATGTTCATGAAGCTTCATGAACAAAACAAAACCAAGCCACCATTTTCTCATTTGAATTTCTTTTATCCATTTATCAAAAAGAATAAATGAATAATTAAGAAAATAAAATCCTAAACATAAACACAACCATGGTTCAAACTTTACACTTAACCAAAGTGGTATGCATCATCAAACATGATACAAACATGTGCACATAATCATATCGCATATGCAATGCGCACACCCGAGTGAGAAAATCCATTTTAAAGTGAACCGATACTAGTTAATGCAAAGTAATATATCAAATATACAATTATGCATTAAATCATTAAATCAACACTTGATTTAACGATCCGGTCATGTCGCACATAACCGACTGGTATCATCAGTAACAACTTATCGACTCAACACTTGATCCGATAACCCGGCTATATCGCATATAACCGATCAATGTCACATCGCGAGAATCGAATACAGTATCACATACCGTATTATTCTCGGTCCCGCACATATCTCATATGCGCTCCTATTTCGTTTCGCTTGAGCCAGGAAACCTCTGTGTAGGACTCTAAAGACTCGTCAATACGCCGGCAGCAGATGATGATCATATCAAACATCCACAAGCCGCAAGCGGTCTGCTAAACGTAACGGCCACCCGGGTATTGAGCGATCTGAAGATCGACGAGCAAGCCCGCTCACACTCCAGTGAATCCAACCAGTAACACTACCGTACAGTCCGGTCTGATCGTCTGATATGTCGCATATCTCGCCTAGGGGTGGTAAACGTCAGACCCCAATAGCTCGATAAGTCGTGTCGATATGAGGTCTATAACTGTTCGAGAAACTACTGGTAACACTTACCAGTAAATCTCAGCAACCCTGGCCAGGGATTTCCTGTTATAGCCAATCGAACACAGCGCAACATCAACCCCCTATACCGGGAGAGACGAATCCCCTCCTATCGCTCATTGCCTCCATGTGACTCGGGACTGTACCCAAAAACCACCGTTTTGCACGCCCTCTTGGACGTGGTAAGATGGAAATCAAAGCACAGTGGGAACCACACAAGACTCTATGACGATCTCGGGTCAACAGACTACTCTGTACCAGTGTCACCAGAGAACTGCCATCTGACGTGAGGTATAATACCATCTGGGAGTTCTCGGCGAGTCCGTCCAGTGTACCCAGTCTCTACTGAGCACCCGTATATCATCTCTGATGTCAAACACCAATAGATATGGGATCATCCATCGCCCATCTGTATGGGTCGAGAAGGTATACGCTAGTCTACTCTGGTATATCGATGCCCCGTCTCGATACACCCTCGACTAGGGACTTTGAAGGATGTACTTATGGACTACCATGTCCCCACTAGTATGATCCGCATCATAGTCCAGGTAGTCAAGTACAGATCCTAAGGGCTTTACCAACATGTAACAGAGAGACAATCAGTATATACGTTAAGGTAAAGTTCAACCAGATAGCATACTATCATGTCGAGCAAGAAAGTCCTCCCTATATATGTCCCAGCATCCACTACAATATACATCCTATGTACAATAATGGCCTCTAGGGCATACATATAACTAACATGTGTAGACATGGGACTGCATACATCACTATGTATTAGTCCCAAGAGTTCGGTAACTCTTTCTCCGTGTCCAGTAAACGGAGTTTTGGTCATCTTGCCTTTGAGACATGACTGGCAAGTGTCATAAGATGAAAATTCAAACGAATTTAAATATCCATCCTTATGAAACTTAGCTAGTCGTTTCGCATTGATGTGACCCAGTCTACAATGCCACAAGAAAGATTCGTTCAGTTCAGAACTCTTCCTCTTGTGTGTGTTTTGTAAATTGAGGACTGTATTTTGATTGAGAATGAATATGCCACTATACAACGAGCCTGATGCAATCAACTTTTGATCTAGGAATATGTTCATAACATTATCCTTTACTAAAAAATTATATCCTTCTTTACTTAATAAAGAAACTGATATAATGTTGCACATCATGTTCGGTATATAATAGCATTCATTTAGAATCAGTGTATCACCACTTGGTAATACCAGGTGATATTCGCCAACTGCTTTGGCTGCAACATTTGCCCCATTCCCAACTTAAACGGAATGATCACCTTTTCCCAGTTCTCTACCTTTCCGCAGCCCATGTAACATCTTACATATGTGGGATCCTGATCCGGTATCTAATACCCAGGACGTAGGGTGAATTGAGAAACAGTTCTCAATGACAAACACACCCGAAGATGATGCATCAACATGCATGTTCTCCGTTTGGACGGTGTGAGAATCCAGATATTCTCCTGTTTCCTGTTCATTCTTATAACACTTATAAGATAGAACGGGTTCAACGTTCCCCTGCACAGTATAACATGCGGGTTCGGTCAATACATCCATATTATTATCTTGATTAGGGCATGATATGGTCGCTACCTGGAGAGAGAGAGAAGAAAACACTTTAGCGTAAGCTCGTGCAAGATCAGATTGGTTATTATCTTATCTAATCAGGATGGCTCCCACTGGTTTTTATCAAATCTTCCTTCAAACCCTAAAAGGAAAGACTAGCCGGGATTAATTACACACTACAAGTTCGCCAATCTTTCAGCCAGGCAGTGTCGGTACTTTGAGGGAGGTCCCCCGTGCTTTCGCACGAACCTAATTAATGTAAACCTCATTTTCCCAGAGGCGTAACCCCATTGACACCTTTCTAGACACCTACTTGATCAGCTAATTGCAATGTGTAAAACTCTCCCAGGAGTAACTCTTACTCGCAGTGGGTATCGGGATCCAACTATCTCATAGAAGGTATGCAATCTCATTGCAAATTTCAACACTTGAAATTCCCGATAATTCTTTTGCCCCTAGCGTCCTGTGACCTTGACGGAGGCCAAACTACCCACAGGGCGCTAGTCAAGTTCAACCCGTCATTTCTTGATCGAATTAAACCCACCCGTACGACCCTTGACGGAGGCCAAACTACGCCGTACGAATACCCTAATCCAATCGCATCATATGCTGGCAGATAAGCACTAGTTAGCTACCATACACTACGTCTTGACGGAGGCCAAACTACCGCAGCATGAATACTAAGTAGTACTTATCTGAAATGAAGGAGGGCTACGCAGGTTTTTCTTAAAACCATGAGCGTAATGAACTTGATATCGTTGTAGAATCAAAATGAAGTTTTGAAATGGAGTGATTTTGAGGCTTTTCTAGTTTTGCTAAAGGGGTCACTCCCGGTGAAGGGATCGTCGGCCCTTTCCTCGTCGAATGAGGTGCGGGATATATCATATATATCACTGTGCAAAGCAGAAACTATAGAAGCAATCAAAAGTCAAACCGAGTGTGTAGCATCTGCCAGTTATTGCTAAAGGAGTCACTCCCGGTGAAGGGATCTCGGTCCTTTCCTCATCGAATAAGGTGCAGGGTATATCATATATACCGCTATGCAAAGCAAGAACTGTAGCTACCTGTTTTGTTTAAAATTTGATTCTGCAACATCTTAGGTTTCTTTTCTTTCATTAATCACATTAATGAAGTCCCATCATTTAAGTCACCTAAACATCACAGATAAATACGACGTACACTTATGCCATCCGCATTCGCCTGGATGTCCCCTCGTGCACCGTTAGGTTAGGTAACTAACGACAGAGCAGGGCAGGGCTAGTGCGGATGCAAAACATAAGTAGCGTCTATATAATATATCATATATACTATATACTGTATCTATCACAGAACATCACATGATCACATCACAGATATCGCAGCAGAAGAAACATATGAAACATTGGATATACTAGGACGTCCGTGTTTTCAATACGAGCCAGTATAAAACACAGATTCCACGGTCGTGATGAATAGCCAATCCAACACCCCTAGACCCCTACGAGAGCGGCAAGCAACCCTACCAATTCTAGGGTTAGGAGACCCGGACTCGACTCTTCAAGATGGTCTCCCACTGGACCTTAGAACCCGGTTACTTGTGCTCCCCTCCTTGGGTCTATCCTAATGCGGAAAAGTAAATAATATACAAAAGGTGACAGCTTCCGCAACCTGGAAGTGCCCCAAATAAAAGAATATTACATACAAGTTTTTACATGAATGAAAATGAAAAACACTCATCTCACATAAAAACCCCCGGCTATTCAAACACGACGATCCAATATAACACATCCAGCAACACATAACATCACATGTCATCAACGTAAGTAAGTATGCATACACCGATTGTTGTCGACATATAGCAACGACAATCGGCAATACCACTACATACTACCCTTACGGTCACAGAAAAGAAAGTGTAAAACTACAACAATTGGAATTCGCAACCTCTTTAGACATCTCATGCCTAATCAAATGAAATACTTAGACATCACATGCCTAACAATTATAAATCCCGCATTTTAGTCTCATTACCGAAAACTCTTTTCAATATCAAGTGAGACTAAATCGCTAGATTTATAACATTCATTCAGTTATCTCATAACTGTTTGTGAATTCCAATTATTGTATCCCATTCCGGATAAATAGAATATATTAAACTTTCCGATCGAATATTCGAACACCCAAGTTTTCCTGAAACCGTTCAACACATGAAATAGGTTCAAAGACATTCACTTCATGCCTCAGTACCAACGGTCCAGCCGCAGAAGGGTCAAGCCAACGCCTCACATGTGGCACGCCGTACTGCCCCAAACCGGAAGGTTCAAAGGGCAGTTCAAGACAGTCACATAATCGAGTTAAGCTTTGTTGTCTTCTAGAGGGACCATCGCGTTACTTGCACTACTCAGAACGTCCTTAAACCATAGAAAAATCCAACACTTGGAAATTTTCCGGCAGGGGAAAAGTTGGGTATTTATATCCGGTCGAACTTTTTTAACATATTCGAAAATTATCCGGAAATCACATAGACAAAATCTGATAACCCGGTCGAATAATCGAATCCCCAAAACAACCCCAAAAAATTCAACTCTTGAATAAATATTAAAAATTCCTATAAAACTCAGCACCGTGAAAGAGGAATTGCTGTGCAAATTAGGATGGCTGACGTCATCATCGAGCCGCGGAACCGCCGCAGAATCTAGGCTTCTGCCGCGGTTCCGCCGCATGTTTGTGGTATCATTGGTCAAATTTTGCACCGTAATTCTTATAATTCCCAGCTGAATATTTTAAGCATTTTTAATATGGAAAAAACTCTGTTTTTTGAAAAAGTCCAGAGAGCACATAGGTTTTTAGGGTTTCGGTTCGATCGGGTTTCAAACGTCGTCTACACTTCGCCTAAGGCTCTAGCTAGGCTCTGATACCACTGTAGGGTTCCTAGGCACACAATAGAGGTCTCACAAGGCATCATCCTTGCCAATTTCAAGTTTTATGAGTGCCGAGAAACCCTAATACGGATCGTCGACTAGAATTTTAGGCGAAACATGAAACTAGTTAACGACTAAACTAAAAGTGAGAAGCTACAACCTTTGTAGATCCGGTTCTCCACTTCCTTAGCTCCACGTAGACGTCCTCCCGCTGTCCAAGTCGGATCTCGGACTCTGGCATCGGCTTCATCGGAGAAATGAGCGGACTAGTCGTCGGGTACAATGCCGAAGATGATCTACGTCGAGGTTACACAAGATCAAGCTCCAACTTCACCAAGTTGTGAAACTTGTGAAGAAAACACCCTATACTACTTGGCAAGAGGTAGAGGGTGAAGAAATAGGAGGTGGGTTCACTTTAGAATTGGATTTATCACACTTTTGCTCAAGATGCCATTGATGAAGACAAGCTTTCCTTCTTGATGAAGATGATGATGAAGAAGAAAAGATATGATAAGTTAATTAAAATGCAAAAGAAATGAATACTTATCATAATATGAACCATGGTTAGGTGTAGAGAATTGACTAAGGTTAGATGAATGGTTAGGTTAAGCATGAAGACAAAATGGTCAATTTGGTCAAAGCTTCATGAAGCTTCAACAAGCTTCAAGAATGAAAGCAACCATTTTGTTTTCTTTTGCAATTTCTTTTTAATCCAAATTAAAAAGATAAATGAATGAATAAATAAAAACCCTAACCATTTACTTAACCAAGGTTTAATTCTTTACACTTAACCAAATGAGCAAGTATCATCAAACATGATACAAACATGTGCACAAAAGTATATCACATATACAACTTGCACATCAAGTGATAAAATCCATTTAAAGTGAACCAATACTAGTTAATGCAAAGTAATATATCAAATATATAATTATACATTAAATCATTAGATCAACACTTGATTTAACGATCCGGTCATATCGCATATAACCGACTAGTATCCAATGTATCGGCTTATCGAATCAATCCTTGATTCGATATCTAGGTTATATCGCATATAACCAATCGATACATTAATCGCGAGAATGGAATACGGTATCACATACATGCATTATTCTCGGTCCTGCACATATCTCATATGCGCTCCTATTTCGTTTCGCTTGAGCCAGGAAACCTCTGTGTAGGACTCTAAAGACTCGTCAATACGCCGGCAGCAGATGATGATCATATCAAGCACCCACAAGCCGCAAGCGGTCTGCTAAACGTAACTGCCACCCGGGTATTGAGCGATCAGAAGATCGACGAGCTAGCCCGCTCACACTCCTGTGAATCCAACCAGTAAGACTTACCGTACAGTCCGGTCTGTTCGTCTGATATGTCGCATATCAAGTCTAGGGGTGGTAAACGTCAGACCCCAGTAACCGATAAGTCGTGCCGATGTGAGGCTCATAATGGGTCGAGAAACTACTGGTAACACTTACCAGCAAATCTCTGATCAGCCCTGGCCAGGGACTTCCCTGTTACGGCCAATCGAGCACAGCGCAATATCAACCCCCAATACCGGGAGAGACGAAACCCCTCCTATCGCTCATTGCCTCCATGTGACTCGGGACTGTACCCAAAGACCACCGTTTTGCACGCCCTCATGGACGTGGTAAGGTGGAGATCAAAGCACAGTGGGAATCACACAAGACTCTATGACGATCTCGGGTCTACAGACTAACATGTACAAGTGTCACCTGAGAACTGCCATCTGACGTGAGGTATAATACCATCTGGGAGTTCTCGGCGAGTCCGTCCAGTGTACCCAGTCACCACTGAGCACCCGTACACCATCTCTTGTTAGTTATATATATGCCCTAGAGGCCATTACTGTACATAGGATGTATATTGTAGTGGATGCTGGGACGTATATAGGAAGGACTTTCTTGCTCGACATGATAGTATGCTATCTGGTTACACTTTACCTTAACGTGTATACTGATTGTCTCTCTGTTACTTGTTGGTAAAGCCCTTAGGATGTGTACTTGACTATCTGGACTATGATGTGGATCATACTAGTGGGGACATGGTAGTCCATAAGTACATCCTTCAAAGTCCCTAGTCGTAGGTGTATCGAGACGGGGCATCGATATACCAGAGTAGACTAGCGTGTACCTTCTCGACCCATACAGATGGGCGATGGATGATCCCATATCCATCGGTGTTTGACATCAGAGATGATATACGGGTGCTCAGTAGAGACTGAGTACACTGGACGGACTCGCCGAGAACTCCCAGATGGTATTATACCTCACGTCAGATGGCAGTTCTCTGGTGACATTGGTACAGAGTAGTCTGTTGACCCGAGATCGTCATAGAGTCTTGTGTGGTTCCCACTGTTCTTTGATTTCCATCTTACCACGTCTAAGAGGGCATGCAAAACGGTGGTTTTTGGGTACAGTCCCGAGTCACATGGAGGCAATGAGCGATAGGAGGGGATTCGTCTCTCCCGGTATAGGGAGTTGATGTTGCGCTGTGTTCGATTGGCTATAACAGGAAATCCCTGGCCAGGGTTGCTGAGATTTACTGGTAAGTGTTACCAGTAGTTTCTCGAATTGTTATAGACCTCATATCGACACGACTTATCGAGCTATTGGGGTCTGACGTTTACCACCCCTAGGCGAGATATGCGACATATCAGACGATCAGACCGGACTGTACGGTAGTGTTACTGGTTGGATTCACTGGAGTGTGAGCGGGCTTGCTCGTCGATCTTCTGATCGCTCAATACCCGGGTGGCCGTTACGTTTAGCAGACCGCTTGCGGCTTGTGGGTGCTTGATATGATCATCACCTGCTGCCGGCGTATTGACGAGTCTTTAGAGTCCTACACAGAGGTTTCCTGGCTCAAGCGAAACGAAATAGGAGCGCATATGAGATATGTGCGGGACCGAGAATAATGCGTGTATGTGATACCGTATTCTATTCTCGCGATGAATGTATCGAATGGTTGTATGCGATATAACCTAGTTATCGAATCAAGTATTGATTCGATAAGCCGATACATTGAATACTAGTCGGTTGTGTGCGACATGACCGGATCATTGAATCAAGTGTTGATTTAATGATTTAATGCATAATTATATATTTGATATATTACTTTGCACTAACTAGTATTGGTTCACTTTAAACGGATTTTCTCACTTGGTTTGTGCACATTGTATATGTGATATACTTTTGTACACATGATTGTATCATGTTTGAAGATGCATGCTTTTTGGTTAAGTGTAAAGAATTAAACCATGGTTAAGTTGGAAATTAGGGTTTTGTTTTATCCATTATTTATTCATTTATTTATTTTGGAAAAATATTAAGCATAAAGAAATGAAATGGTGGCTAATTTTGGACTTGCATGTTGAAGCTTCATGAAGCTTTGACTTAGTCACCATTTTGTCTCATGCTTAACCCTAACCACTCCACTCAACCCTAGTTGATTCTCTACACTTCACCATGGTTAGATTATGATAAGCATTCCTTTTATTTTCTATTTTGGAATTAACTTATCATAACAATATTCATCTTCTTCATCTTCTTCTTCCTTGAAGAAGCTTGCTTCATCAATGGTGATTGATGAAAACAAGTGAGAAATCCAATTCTAAAGTCTACCCACTTCCTATTTCATCATCCTCTACCTCTTGCCAAGTAGTAGAGTATGTTTCCTTCACAAGTTTTATGGCTTGGTGAAGGTGGAGCTTAATCTAGCGATGCCTCGACGTAGATCATCTTCGGCATGGACATCGACGACTTAGCTCGCCATTTCTCCGACGAAGCCGACGCTAGAGCCCGGGAATTCACTAGGACAGCGAGGGGACTTCGTTGCGGAGCTATGGAGGTGGAGTACCGGATCTACAAAGGTTGTATTTCCATTTCCTTTTTGGTAAGTTGTTAACTAGATTTCTTTTTCGCCTAGATTTCTAGCCAACGATCCGTAGTCGGGTTTCTCGGCACCTATATTTTTTGAAATTGGCATGGTTGATGCCTTGTGAGACCTCTTGAGAGTGCCTAGGAACCCTACAGTGGTATCAGAGCCTAGCTAGAGCCTTAGGCGAAGTCTAGACGGAATTTGAAACCCGAACGAACCCGAAACCCAACTCACAAATTGCTCTCTGTCCTTTTTTCAAAAATTGGGATTTTTCCAGATTAAAAATATGAAGAAAACCCAGCAGGGAAATCTAAGAATTACGGCGCAAAAAGTTTTGGATGAACAGTGTAAACGGCGGCGGAACCGCGGCATAAGCCTAGCTTATGCGGAGGTTCCGCGGCTGAATCATGACGTCAGCCCTAACTGTTTGCACAGTAATTCATTGTTTCAGGTGCTGAGTTCTCTGGGTATTTTTAAAATTTATTCAAGAGTTGAATTTTCTGGAGTTGTTTTGGGGCTTCGGTGTTTTGATCGGAGTATCAGATTTTGTCTATGTGGCTTTCCGGATAAATTTTAGAATATGTTAAAAAGTTCGACCGGATATAAATACCCAATGTTTCCCCTGACGGAAAATTTCCAAGTGTTGGATTTTTCCGAGGTTTAAAGACGTTCTAAGTAATGCAAGTAACGCGATGGTCCCTCTAGAAGACAACAAACCTTAACTCGATTATGTGACCGTCTTGAACTGCCCTTTGAACCTTCGGGTTTGGGGGAGTACGGCGTGCCACATGTGAGGCGTTGGCTTGACCCTTCTACAGCTGGACCGTTGGTACTAAGGCACGAACTGAATGTTTTTAGACTTGCTTCATCTGTTGATCTGTATTGGGAAAACTTGGGTGTTTGAATGTTCGATCGGAAAGTTTAACATTTTCTAATTATCTGGAATGTGATACAATAATTGGAATTCACAAGAAGTTATGTGATAACTGAATGAATGTTATAAACATAGCAGTTTAGTCTCACTTGATCGGTTGCCACGGAATTTTGATGTGATCAAAAGTCCGTCGCAATCACGTAGCGTACGCGGATACTCGCCGGGTAAACTTAATAGACAGTCTCACTCCATAGCCCCGACCAAGTGACTGTAGGAGAACCCCGTCGCCGAAAGCATCCGTTCGGGTGCTCGCGGTAGCGGTGTTCCGCCTTGGTGCACTTCGTCGACGGTATCAGGGGTGCAGCCGTCTACTGAAGTTTGCGACGAGCATTCGATCTGGATGTCGGGAATCTTGTTGAATTGCCCGACTTGATATTGAAAAGAGTTTTCGGTAATGAGACTAAAATGCGGGGTTTATAATTGTTAGGCATGCGATGTCTAAAGAATTCATTTGGTCAGGCATGCGATGTCTGAGGTGGTTGCGGATTCCAACTGTTGTAGTTTTACACTTTCTTTTCTGTGACCGTAAGTGTAATATGTGATATCGCCGGTTTCGTTGCTATATGTCAATGACAATTGGGATGCGCATATTTATTTACGTTGATGACATGTGATGTTATGTGTTGCTGGATATGTTATATTGGATCGTCGTGTTTGAATAGCCGGGGGTTTTTATGTGAGATGAGTGTTTTTCATTTTCATTCATGTAAAAACTTGTATGTAATATTCTTTTATTGGGGCACTTCCAGGTTGCGGAAGATGTCACCCTTTGTATATTATTTACTTTTCTGCACTAGGATAGACCCAAGGAGGAGGGCACAAGTAACCGGGTTTTAGAGTCCAGTGGGAGACCAACTCGAGGAGTCGAGTCCGGGTCTCCTAACTCTAGAATTGGTAGGGTTGCTTGCCGCTCTCGTAGGGGTCTAGGGGTGTGGGTTTGGCTATTAATCACGACCGTGGAATCCGTGTTTTATACTGGCTCGTATTGAAAACACGGACGTCCTAGTATATCCAATAATTCATATGATTCTTCTGCTGCGATATCTGTGATGTGATTGAAAGGTTCCTAGGAACCCTATAGAGGTCTCACAAGGCATCGAACATGCCAATTTAAAAAATTATTGGTGCCGAGAAACCCTAAAACGGATCGTAGACTAGAATTCTAGGCGAAAAACTAAACTAGTTAGCAAATAAACTAAAGGTCGGAAACTACAACCTTTGTAGATCCGGA